>CM030363.1:38372437-38972437 GCA_017893485.1 Hemerocallis citrina
GACCATTGCCTTTTTAGATGAGAAATTTCCAAGCTCATTTGATGCGACCGTCAGATATGGTATGAAAATGCCGACTCCATATCCTTCGCTTCTTTGTGGTGGAGAGCCAAAGTTTTGTGGTGACAAGCCAAACTTGACTCCACGATATGTCAACTATTCCTAAGGTATTCAAGCTCGGCATCTCGGGGGTCAACGAAAGCATGTTCGGTGATCTAGAAAGAATGGAAAATCTCAAGTTACTTTGAGCACTAAAAACTTGACTAAATTCTTCGCAACTGATTCGGTAAGCTACGTGTCCGGACGGAAGCCATCAAAATCACAAGTTGAGTTGTTCGGCCCCAAAAATTTGTTCCATTCAAATTCATCAAAAATTTCGTACAAAAAGTTGTGGTCAGTCCGCAGTTGGCGAATACAGAACAGAAAAGGAAAAAATCTAGTTTCTTTGGAGAGAGAGGCACCTCTGCAGCCTCGGTAGTAGCTAGCACCACAGGAGCCTCCATTGGGTCGGTCGTGGCATTAGAAGACCGAGCATCCTTCTCCCCACCAGAGGGAATCTCTTGTGAGTCGGGGGAGCCTCGTCGAACTTCATGGAGTAGGATAAGCCCTTGAAGATGAGGTGGGGGTACTTCTGCTGAATGTGCTCGATGGCCCGCTCGTACCCTTCATCTTGGGCGAGGATGACCCTGTGGATGGCGTACTCAACATCAGCCATCAGCATCGTCTCCCTCGCCTCCAGGCGAGCCTTATCCTTCTCCTACTTAGCCCGCTCGGCAATCTCGGAGGTCAGTTTGGCCCTAATAGCTTTATCACTCTTCTCTAGGTCGTCAAATTTCAGCATGAGATCCATGCACTCCCTCTTGACCCGTTGATCCCTCCACTCGGCGAGCTTGAGCTCGCTATTGTATTGCCTCCTCATCTTTGCCCTCTGCAGAGTTGCATGCAAACCGAAGCCAAGATACTTGAAAAATCGGTGATTGTCAAGGCCCTGACTTCTTGGACCTCCCCTCAGAGGTCTGTTTGGAGGGAGAGGTTGTGGCCTTCTTCTTCCCCGTCGACTGCTCTGCAACCTTCTTCTTCACCAAGGCTGCCCTCCTCGCCTCGATGTCTTTGTCGTCGATCATCGCTGCAATAGAAAGAATAAGTTTTGAGGATGAAGAAAAAAAAGTTGAATTCGAAAAGGAATATAAAACAAGCAAGGGTCGGCAGGGCTTAGTCCGATCGTATTATAATGCCTCTCCGACATCTTCAATAAACTCACACTCCCCCCAACGAAGAGCTTTGCTAGTTCATCCTTCTTTTGTATGGTGAAGTCTTTGGGCCGCAGAGCTTTATGTTCTGGGAGCCCGAACATCCATTTCGTAGGGATGTCCCAAGGATCGGGGCTCCGGATGACGAAATACTTTGACTTCCAATTCTTTATGGAATCCGAGTGGTTATGAACGATGCGCCTCCCTGGCCGAGGAGTGAAGAAACAACATCATTCATATATCCTGGCGGTGCTAAGGCCCAAGCAAGCTCGGAAGTACTTCAACCTTAGTGGCACCCCTTTCTCCTTGCAGAGAAGTATGAAGCTGACAAGCTTCTTCCACGAGTTCTGCCTGTACTGCATTGGACTCATGTCGGCCCAATTCAACACCTCCTTGACGAATGGGTGCATGGATAATCACAAACCCGAGATGAAGGCGTCTAAGGGGAACATACTAAACCAAAGGGCCAGGTATTCTATTGACTGAGTCCGGGGTTCAGGATCATCAGTTCGAATTATCGAGGAATGTGGAAGAAATCTCGAATCTGAGGAAGGTCTGTCTTCAAAAGCGTGTTACCAATCTTGTTGGCCTAATTCTTCTGTTAACTGGGTGAGGAAGGATGTATAACGAACTTTATCAAATCCAAAAGGTCATCCGGGTACATCTTGTTGGGAATCGGATCCTGGTAGTACGGGATGTCCAAGCCCCATCGGGTAGGTACTCGATAGATTCAGACTTCGGGCTCATCTGGAAGGTAAACTTCAACCTTCTCCTCGACGGACAGGAGACTCGAGGAGGTGAGGGAGAAGCCAAACGGCCTGGACGATCCGATGATGTAACAATTTGCAAGCGCACAAAATCGCAACAAGTAGTATAGTATAAAAGAAAAAAAATGTCGACCCACAAGGACTAATTATTTTATTGAGTACTAAAATTTATCAGATTATCTACTATTTGTAGAATCGAAAATACGATAAAAATATGAATTAAACTAAACTAAAGGAAAAAACGTAAATAATTAAAAAGAAAAAAATCTAAAATTTTAAGGTTTATTAATCGCAAAACTAAATATAGGGCCTTTGATTTCACCTAGTTAATCCCACACAGTTCATAATTCTATGAAACTAAAAACTCTATTTTTCCAAGTTGTAAACCGAAATCCCCTAATTATTCAATGTCTTCTCTCGAATAACACCAAACATATCACCAACTACTAATTCGTCATATCTCTATGAAAATTTAATTATTTGAAGATTCATTAAGTTCTACAGTTTTTCTACTATCAGATTAATTGCGGAAAATTATCTCTAATTTCGCTCAATCAATGATGTTCAATTCTATGATTCTAAATCACAAGTTACCTCTCAGCATCCTCCATGATTCAATAGATCTAACAATAGTTGGCAAAACAATTATACGCATTAAGAACGAAAATTAAACACACAACCATGGAAAATAGAAGAATAAAATAATTTGAAATTTGAATTGTGTTTTTGTAAGGCTACATCGAAGCCCTAAAAAAATAAAATTAGTTTATGAAAAGTGGAAGAGAAGAACATAGTATTTGATTGCCTAATGAAAAGTAGAAGAGAAGAAAGAATTGTAGACGATCTTCATGAATGCTATGACTCTTGCTCTCCAATGGTGTGATGAGTCGTCTCCTCCAATTCTTTTAGCCTCCAATCTCTTTCTCAATGCCCTATAGTTCACATTAGCATCTATATATAGCACCCAAAGAAACCATAAAAAAGATATATAAAAATACAGCTCATTGGACCCGAAACTCGCCCTCAAATTATAGCATCAGCCCCGACGGGTTAGCTGCGATTTTGCGCGGTCGACTGCGTTGTTCTGTTCTCCTTTTTCGTGTTGCTTTGTGTCTTCTCTTTCTCCAACTCCAAGCCCCGTGACTTCATGTATTTGAGTTCATAATCCTAACATCCATCTCATTCCTTCAAAAATAAACAAATAGGTAAAATTTAGTAGCAAGAATATGAAATTCAAAGAAATAAATGTGAACTTATAATTTTTATGCGTAAAAATAGTAATAAAATTAAGTATAAATTATCCTCATCAAATACCCTAAAACTTAAGATTTTGCTTGTCCTCAAGCAAAAAGGAAAACCATAAATCAACGAATGGTAATCATAATTAGGCTGAACTCATCGCACCAAAAGGACTTATCATACAAGCATCAAATTTTCCACTTAATACATAAACAATAGCAAATAAAGTAAAACTAAGCATACTCACTTTCTCTAGTGCAATTATTCATACATAATTCCAAATCTAATCAAATTTGTCATGCAATTAACACAACTATATCATGTAACAACTCCGTCTGTGATCACTCATTCTCACTGCTACTATCCGAGTAGAAAGCAAGAGTTTTTTATTTTCTTCTAAATTGTCACTTGCCTTTTGACGCAAATGCAAACATTTATGATGGATCCACCTGGTTACTCAACAAGTCACACACTTAGATTACTTTTGCATACTCATGTTTCAAGTTGTCGTTTGACGTAAAAGTAAATATTGGTAATGAATACCCTTAGTTACTAAGCAACTCAAAATATTGGAGTAGATAAAACTTTATTCATTCAATTATTTAATCACTATCGCTTTATTTACTTAAACTCTGTTTAGAACTAGACCAAAGGGGATAATCACAAGAAAAGCAACATATTTCTCTTTATGTATAATCACACGATTGTCACAATTTTGTAAGGAATTTTGAACTTCAATAATTCCAAAAAAATGAGTATGTTAAATCTTGCTTTATAAGATATTGCATATCCTAAAAAAATTACAATGATTTAGCACAATAAAGAACCCAAAAGTGTAATGGTAATCCTAATTTAAGTCCCCCCCCCCCTTTTTTACCCCCACTTAAATATCACATTGTCCTCAATGGGAAAAGAAAAGGAAAAAGAAAAAGAATGGGAAAAGTTCATAATTGCTCCCCTGATTCATGTTGAAATTCTGAATGAGTGACGTTCATCATTTCGGTGATATCTGGAGTTGTAAATGTCCAAAATCCTATGATTGTTTTTGCATTGGAAGTTAAGACAATCTTCTTCGACCGATATTTGAAACATTGTTCCAGATTAGGACTCCATCTTGTCCAAAAACAGCTATCAAAGTAGGTCTAGAAAACAACTCTGCCAGAAACCCCAAAACTTATGCAATCCTATAAAATAAAATCAAAAATTAAAATTAATGTAAACAAAAAGAAAAACAGTTTTAACAGCAATAAAAAGAAAACATGGGTTGCCTCCCAAAACGTGCTAAGTTTTGACTCTTCAGCCAGACGTGGTAGCTGAGATGGTTATGTGATGCCAAGATCCAACAACATAAGAACCTCTTTTTTAACAACTTCCTTCATGTGTGGATTGTGTTTCCTCTGTGCATTCCGCAAACTAGATGGCAGTGGTTTAAGCTAGAGTTCGAGTCGTTTCTTTCTTGAAGATGCCGTCTTTGATATCCCTACCTCTTTGAATTTCAGTTGAGAAGAAAGATGCATAGATGGTGCAGCTTCCAAATACCGAACATATTCCAAAATATTTTCTTTCTCAAATTCAAGAGTTTCTGAATTTGTTAGACACACTTCTACCGATAACTTTTCAACTCCACCCCTATGTGTCTGACCCACAACTAAATCAATTTCACTAACTTTAAAACACGAGAGAACTTCAAAAGAAAACTCCATTGATTTAAAAACATCAAAAGTTACTTGCTCATCAGCAACCCTCAAAATAAGTTTTCCTTTGTGGACATCAATTAAAGCTCTCCCCATAGCTAGAAAAGGTCACCCCAAAATCAACGGAATTTGTTCATCTTCCTCCATGTCAAGCACTATGATATGCTGGAAAAATGAACTTGGCTACCTTTACTAAAACATCTTCAATTATTTCTCTTGGGTACTTGATAAATCTGTTTGCAAATTGCAAAGAAACTATAGTAGGCTTTGCTTCTCTAAGACCAAGTTTCCTGAAAACCAAAAAAGGGATAAGATTAATACTTGCTCCTAAACTACAAAATCCTTTATCAAAATAAGAATTCCCAATAGTGCAAGGAATCATAAAACTCCTTGGATCTTTAAGTTTAGGAGGCAACTTCTTATGTAAAATTGCGCTACTCTCTTCAGTTAGCATAATCATCTCATGCTTCTCCAACTTCCGCTTGTTTGATAAAATATCCTTAAAAAATTTAGCATATTCATAGGCATTTGATCTAAAGCTTCAATAAGAGGAATATTAATATGCAATTTTTTTAAAATACTAAAAAGTATAGAGAATTGATTATTTAGATTATTCTTTGTAAGTCTTTGAGGAAAAGAAATTGGTGGATCATAAGGTGAATTGGGATAAGTTTTAGAGTTAAACTTCCTGAAACCGTGAGGCTTTGAGCTCCTTTAATCTTCTTAGAATTCTCAACATGGGTGTTGGCCATCTGCTGCGTTGGTTCCTCCAAAATTGGCTCGCACTCATCTTGCTTTTTAACCATACTTTGTTTGGCAATTTGTGCTTATGGCTACTCAATTGTTTCCCGACTTCTCAGTGTTACTGTTTTGACATGCTCATTGGGATTGGTCATGGTGTTACTATGTAAGGTTCCTGATGTTCTTTATGTAAGAATATTTGAAAGCTGACCAATCTGAACCTCAAAATTGTGAATTGAAGCTGTATTATTTTGTATTGCCAAATATGTCTTGTTCATGTATTGCATGAACATCTCCTCAAGTTTCATCTTCTTTTATTGCTGTTGAAATTTTTAAGGTGTTCTCATTGCTCCTTGATTGTTGTTCCAAGAAAAATTGGGGTGATTTCTCCATCATGTATTATATATGTTTGAATAAGGATTTTTTTGATGTGAGAAGTTGGACACGTAATTTGCTTGACTGGAATTTGGTTGTGCAAATAGATTTTCCACTTGGCAATCAATACTTGAGTGATTTCCTGCATAATGATCACAAATAATATTAGTTTGAATAACATTAACATTCATATTAACTAGTTGTTTAGATAAAATAGCAATTTGTTCCACCAATGTGGTAATAGGATCAAGGGCTAAATTTGAAAAAACCCCTTGAACTATCCCCTTTATGCAGAAAACCTTACTGAACTTTTTTTGCACAGAAAACCACACTCAAGTATGGTTGCAAAAAATCCCCATGAAGTATATTTTCGAAAAACCACATCTAACTTTTTTTGTTTGTATTAGATAACATCATTCATCTTTGGAAGTTGGTTCAGAAAACATCATGCATCTTTCTAATATTGTCAAAAAACCTCACTCAACTTTAGCAGAAAGCTCAGGCCGTCGGAGTGGGTTTTTTTGCAACTATACTTGAGTGTAGTTTTCTGTGCAAAAAAAGTTCAGTGAGGTTTTCTGTATAAAGGGGATAGTTCAATGGGATTTTTTCAAATTTAGCCTAGGATCAAGCTCAAAAATTCCAGTAGCTTTTCATGGCATTGCTCTCTTCGAAGACCATTGGTAATTGTTTGATATTATTTCCTCTAAAGGATCATAGGTCGCTTCATGAGTTTTTCTCATAGGAGCTCCTCCAACTACTGCATCTACCATCGATCTATTTGTAACTTTCAATCCATTATAGAATGTTTGGAGTTGCAGCCATTTCAGAAGTTCATGAAAAAGACATTTTCTCAATAACTCTTTATACCTCTCCCACGCATCATACAAAAATGCATTCTCAAATTGAGTAATTGTGGTAATGTCATTCCTTAACTTTGATGTCTTTGCCGGCCGGTAGAAAATACTTAGCCATAAATTTTTGTGCAAGTCTCTCCCAAGTTGTGATAACACCCGATGGTAGAGAATTTAGCCAGCCTTCGCCTTATCTCTTAGTGAAAAAGGAAAGAGTCTCAATCGGATTGCATCATCTGGCACTCCATTGTGCTTGAAAGTGTCGCAAATTTCTAGAAATGTTTGCAATGTGAAATCCTCGTGCGACAGTCCACCAAACTGAACAATCTGTTGAATCATTTGAATGATCGTCGGTTTAATCTCAAAATTGTTTGCTTATATAGCCAGTTTCGTTATGCTTGATGTTGCTCCCTTTAGCATATTCTCTCAAAGCCTTATTTTCTTCTCCATTACCCTCGTTTTCCATTGCGATATACTTCTTTGTCCTGAAATATAGCTATTAAATAACAGAAAAACTAATCAAACTCATCTATGTAGAATTATTTTTAAAAAGGTCCAAATTAGTAACAATATAGCTATTATCAATATCAATAAAAGAATAATTAGCTCCCGACAACGGCGCCAAAAACCTGATGGAATAATTTGCAAGTGCACAAAATTGCAACAAGTACTATAATTTAAAAGAAAAAAAAGTGTCGAACCCACATGACTAATTTTATTGAGTACCAAAATTTACCAAATTATCTACTATTTGGAGAATCAAAATTATGATAAAAATAATAACTAAATTAAACTAAACTAAAGGAAAACTAAACTATTTAAAACAAAAAAAAATTGAAATTTTAAGGTTTATTAATAGCAAAAACTAAATCTAGGGCTTTTGATTTCACCTAGTTTGTCATGCCCCGCTTTTCAAAAAGAGAATACGGAATACGGATACGTGACTAAGCCCAGCGAATGATTTTTATCATCCATAAGCTGTCAGGATCTTTACAACATTTTATAAGAATAATCAGAGTAGGAAGCAAGAGAAGTCAACCACGCATGCATATATGAATCAATATACTAACAGGAATTTACTTGAAACCAAAATATAATAATCTCAAATAAATCAGATCTGAACAAGTCAAATATCCTGGGTCACATTGCCCAATACAAAAAAATCATCCAAGTAACAGGTACATTATTCAAAATAAGTAAACAGGAAAATAATAATAATAACAAAAATTCCAGCATCTAGAATCTCATATCACCAACTCCATCGGGCTGCTGATCTCCATAATCTACAATTTAATAAAATGCAGGAAGAGGAAAAAGAAAATAAACTCCCATCAATACAAGTTACGGGCCGCTTCTAGTGCAGGCACAAGTACAGGAAAAGATAAACAAATAAAAATAACAGCAGAAACAAACATAGCATGAAATAGATATGACAGAGCAAAACAAAATGTCTAACATGAATCAGAAAATAGAATCAAGGAACATGGTATACTAACAGGTATAGGTGATATGTAACAGATGTCAAGTGTCATATGGTATATAGACAGATATACAGATAACAGATTTCCAGTGTCAGATGGTATGCAGACATATATACAAAAAATAGATGTCAGATAACAGATACAGGTAAATAGGTAACAGATGTTATGTTGTTACAGATCTTGTGTTATTACTATCTAGGTAGCACTTCATGCGTCCCAAACTTTTACCATCTGGTTTCTACATTGAAACAAATTACGTTTAGATTTCGTAGGGGAGTCTATAGGGCCGTGTACTCAGGTATCAGACAGACAGATATCAGATGCAGATCCACACAGACAGATTGAACCTACGGGTTCTCTTCTGAGTACACCTTCCTCTAAGGTAGTGTGCAGTCAGGGTAATCAGACAGACAGAGTCGTGTATCATGTAATCATGAATACGCAGCTGATAATCATGTGGGAAACACAGGCCTCCTTCCCAAGTACACATTTCTATATTATCCACTACTAGATCTTTTCCTTAACCCAGGCTTGGTTATTTTGTTATTATTATCAGACATGCATGTATGTGTCACAAACAGGGCAAGTGTAACATGGTATAAACAAGTAACAGGATCAGGTTGAAAGATAAACACGCACGGGAGAAAAATAACACATAAAATAGTAGGACAACGAAAATTCTAGTTCAGGACAGCAAGACAGTACTGCACTAGATCTAGAATTCCTGCTGCTACAAAAGTGCAAATCTGGATCCGTCAGAAAATCTGGAAAATAGACTCTCAACCGAATCCAGTAAATATATATAAGTCACATGGTATTTCACAACAACAAGTCTCAAACCAGATTTGAATCCAGAAAACGTGTTCAGCCAGAAATCAGAAACTTGTATTCATAAACAGGAAACGGCATAAAAACTCACTGATTAAATCCAAGAAAAATCTGGGGTATTTGCTAGTATGTTTAGTAACAGAGAATAAAGTTTTATAATTTTTCAACATAAATAGAATAGTCAAGTAAAATCAGAAAGCAGATAGATACAGTAGCTTTGTAAATGTGGATTCATAAACACTGCAATACTAAAACAGCAATATCTCACAAAATATAAATCGAAATCTAGATCCGTCAAAAGGGTGATAAAATAGATACAGTAGGCTATAATTCATATTCACATAGTTTTTATAGAAAGTAAATAGAATCAGGTTGAAATTAAGGTTCTTTACTGAACAGCAAGAAAATTCTACAAGTATAGTAGTTGTTTGCAAGTATAGAATAGGGTATAAAAGTCATTAATTAAATCCCAAAAAATTAGGGATTAATCTCAATCAGGTGTAGTTGTAAACAGAAAAATATTGGATCAAAATATTATCCTTAGTATCAGTAGAAAAATAAATTACCCTACAGAATTCGTATAAAACTGAACTGGAATTTTAAACATATCTGTAGTAAAATAGTCATAACTCGAAACTCATAAATGGAAACTGAGATCTGTCAGAAAATCTGAAAAGTAGAAAAAATTCTATAATTCATATTCACAAATAATTTTTATATACTGACCTTAATAGGGTCTAAATTACTGAACAAAACGAGAAATCAGCAAAACAGAAAATATCCTTTATGCACAAACTCAACTAGTTCACATGAAACTCATCCAAAACATAACCAAACATGAAATAGGGTATTCTATATGTCCAAGCAATATGGAATAGGGTATTTCACAAGTCTACAACAAGTATACTACAACTAACACAACCAAGCACATGACATTCATATGAACAACATGCATGTATACAACAAGAAGTGGTCATCCCTAAGTTACTTCATGTCGGGGGTGTCATGTGACAACTACGGGCGGGTCAACACAATAGAGACAAGATCAATCAGGGATTTCACATAAGAATTGTCTCTAGAACACAACTACACTATAGGTGGTATTTAGTACTTGTATTATACAAAAAAAAGAAAACAAGTTACTTGCCTTATAAACGACGATGGGTACGGTACAAAAGTCAGTATAACGGGAATGTATTCCCAGAAAACGAACACGATACCAACGAACAAGGAACCCACGAACCCGATAACGAGCACACGAACACAATGTATCCAAACATGCACACCAAAAGAGAGAGAGAGAGAGAGAGAGATGGACGGCACAACCAGCGAGAACCCACACACGCACACAAGAGGAGCAATAGAGGGTGTGCACAGCGAGGGAGTCGAACGGCGCACGAGGTTGTGGCAACGGCAGTGGCTTGCTGCCATTGTTGCTGTGCTGCCTCCTACGAAAAGAGACAGAGCCCAAACAGGAAGGCAGCACGGTGGACTGGGCATCGCGAGGGGCTACGGCTTCGTTCCGACTGTTGCTGTCGAGGAGACGGGGAGTCGGGGTGCTGCGGGGCTAAGTGGCACCGGGAGGAAGGACAGGAAGGAGGGGGTTGGAGAGGTGCTTCACTGGCGTCAGAAGCACAGGGAAAGAAAGAGAGTTAATTGGGAGAGAGAGAACAAGGACAAGAGCGGCTGAATGGGTGTATGGGTTTATGTAGTTTGGGTTAGAATATATATAGAGGTGAGTTTTAGGGTTAAGTGTTTAGGGGGAGGGGTGACAGCTGAATAGGATTAGCGGGTTAGGGGTGCAACCGGGTTTGGGTAGGTAGTATAAGTGTAACGGGTATAGGCTCATAGGGTATTAGGTATTAGATAAATAATGGGTATTGGGTTTAATTAAATAGAATAGGATATAGGGTTTTTAATGAGTAATATGGTTTTTGGGGGAAAAAAAGGAATAATAGATCCAATAAAAATGAGATGACACAAAGTGGATAAAAAAACAGGGTACAAACAATATGAAAATAAAGGGAATAAAAAATAAGAGTTCGAACAACCGAGACGAAACAACAAGAGACAATAGGATCAAGAAGATCAAATAAAGACGACAAATCAGATAAATGAATATATTGAAATTAAAGATCCAATATACGGTCCAAAAGAGATACAATGAGAATAAAAACACAAAATGAAAAATACACCCAAAAATACAGAAAATGAAAAACAGGGGTTACATAGTTAATCCCACAAAATTCATAATTCCATGAAACTAAAACTATATTTTTTCAAGTTGTAGATAAAATTCTCCTAATTATTCAATGTCTTCTCTCGAATAACACCAAACATATCCCCAAATAATAATTGTCATATCTCTAAGAAAATTTAATTATTTGAAGATTCATTAAGTTATATGGATTTTTTCTATGGTCACATTACTCACGGTAAATTATCTCTAATTTCCCTCAATCAATGGTGTTCAATTCTATGATTCTAAATCACAAGTTACCTCTCAGTATCACCCATGATTCAATAGATCAAACAGTAGTTAGCCAAACAATTGTACGCATTAAGAACAAAAGTTAAACACGCAACCGCAAAAAATAGAAGAATAAAATAATATGAAATTCGAATTGTGTTTTCATAACTTGGCTACATCGAAACCCTAGAAAAATAAATTAGTTCATAACAAATTTGAAACTAACAAATATAGTATTGGATTGCATAATGAAAAGTAGAAGTGAGGAAAGAACTCTAGATGATCTTCACGAAAGCTATGACTCTTGCTCCTCAATGGTGTGATGAGTCATCTCCTCCAATTCTTTTAGCCTCCAATCTATTTCTCATTACCCTAGAGTTCACATTAGCATCTATATATAGCACCCAAAAAAATCCTTAAAAAGATATATAAAAATACAGTTCATTAGACCTAAAACCCGCACTCAAATTATAGCATCACCCTCGACGCGGGCGACTGTGATTTTGCGCAGTCGACTTCGTTGTTCTGTTCTCCTTTTTTGTATTTCTTTGTGTTTTCTCTTTCTCCAACTCTATGCCCCGTGACTTCGTGTATTAATCCTAACATCCATATCATTCCTTCAAAAACAAGCAAATAAATATAATTTAGCAGGAAAGAAGATGAAATTCAAATAAGTAAATGTGAACTCACTATTTTTATGAGTAAAAAAGTAATAAAATCAAATTACACTCATCATCTGCTCCGATTAAGGGACCCGCCATGTCACCCACTTACTCTTCCTCTTTTCCTCCCTCTTCTTCTTCTCCACCCTCCTCATCTTCCTCCTCTTCCCGTTCTTCCTCATCCCCTTCACTCTCTTCATCTTGGGACCAACAAACACTATGCACAAAATCTATGGACGAAGAAGTAGATGAAGAAGTGGACAAAGAATCCCTATCGTCACGACCGGAGGTTGAGGCAAAGGCACCAGACCAAACCCTTAACATAATTTAAAAGTACTTACCCTGGTTGTTGTTATCGGAAAGTTGATCAGAAAGTACATCGGTGATCAGAAAAAGTTATATAGAGAGAAGCTCCGCAATTAAAAGAGAGAATGTAATCCATTTTGTAGGGATGTCCCAAGGATCGGGGCTCCGAATGAAGAAATACATTGACTTCCAATCCTTTATGGAATATGAGTGGTTATGCACGATGCGCCTCCCGGACCGAGGCATGAAGAAACAACGCCCTTCATATATCTTGGCATTGCTAAGGTCCAAGCAAGCTCGGAAGTACTTCAATCTCAGTGGCACCCCCTTCTCCTCGCAGAGAAGTATGAAGCTGATGAGTTGCTTCCATGAGTTCGGTCTGTACTGCATCAGAATCATGCCACCTAATTCAGCACCTCCTTGATGAATGGGTGCATGGGTAATCGAAGCATCGAGACAAAGGCATCTAAAAGGAACATAAAAACCAAGAGGCCAGGCTGTCCGTCAACCTGAGTCCAAGGTTCAGATCATCAGTTCGAATTGCCGAGGAAGGTAGCACAACCAAATCTGAGGAAGGTCTATCTTCACGAGCGTGTTACCGATCTTTTCGGTCAGAATCTTTTGTCGGCTGGGTGGGGACGGCTGTATGTTGAACTTTATAAGATCTAAAAAGTCATTCAGGTACTTGATGGGAACATGATCCTGGTAGTATCGGATGTCAAAGCCCCTTCGAATAGGTACTTGATAGGTTCATCCTTCAGGCTTGTCAGGAAGGTAAACTTCAACACTCACCTCAGTTGGCAGAAGACTCGAGGAGGTGAGGGAGAAGCCAAATGGCTTGGACGATCCGCTCCGATTTAGGGACCCACCTCAACACCCACTTTCTCTTCCTTCTCTCCTCCCTCTTCCTCTTCTCCACCTTCCTTATCTCCTTCCTCTTCCTCTTCTCCACCACCATCATCACCATCATCTTCCTTTTCTCCCTCCTCCCCATCTTCCTTATCTTCCCGTTTTTCCTTATCCCCTTCACTCTCCTCATCTTGGGGCTAAACACTACCTCATCCACGTCTGAGGAAGAAGACTTGGAAGAAACACTATACACAAAATCTGTGGACGAAGAAGTAGAGGAAGAAGGGGATGCAGAAACCATGTCATTGCGACCAGAGGTGGAGATGCAGGAGAAGGCACCGGACCGAGACCTTGACACAATTTGAAAGTACTTTACCTGATTGCTGTTATTAGAAAGTTGATTAGCAAATATGCTGGTGATCAGAAAATGTTATATAGAGAAAAGCTCCAAAATTAGAGAGAGAATGTAAAAAATTAAATGATGGGGTGAGGGGGGATATATAAGTTAGGGAAGAAACTCCTCAAAATACACAAGACCACAGCCCTACATTTAATACAACGACCGATAAGAAAAGAACTCCTCGATTTCCACAACGGTGATGTTAACTTATGTGCAGTGCGCATGCTCCTATAAAAGTAATGACATAAGCCAACTCACATGCCACGCACGTGCACAAAAAAATGGCTACTAAGAAGTATCCTAAGTTTTCCAGCCTCGACGCGAAAGATTTCATCAGCTTCGCTTGTCCTCGTCCCTCAACATGGACTTCGAACCACAAGAGAAAACTCCATCTTTGCTTCCTTGCACCTAGCCTCACTGAAGCACATACGCTCGGCGCTCGGTGTGGACTTCGAGCCACACGCAAAAAATTCTATGTTCTCTTGGCCTCGTCCATCGGCATGGACTTCGAGCCACACGCAAAAATTCATTCTTCGTCGCCTTGCCCCTCGCTCGGTGCTCGGCGTGGATTTCGAGCCATATGCAAAAGATTTCATAAATTGTAACCCCTATTTTTCCTATTTTGCATTTCTATTGTATTTTCATTTATTGTATCTGGATTCTTTCTATATAGAATTTACGCTCTTATTGGGTTCTTTTATTCCCTTTTGATCATTCCGTAATTTTTTCTTCTATTTTTAGCTCATTGCAAATTTTGCTCTTCATGATTTGAGTTTGAATTGTTCCGCTATATGTTCATCTCATTGATTTATGCGTGTTCATCTATTTTTGGAGCTTAAACCTGTACCCTAAACCCATTAACCCGCAGCCCAAAACCCCAATTCCTTAATCCCTATATAAATACCCCTAAACCCTAATATTTTATATTATATCTCTCTCTCTACTGCACCGCTATTCCCTCTCTCTTACCTCCCGTCTCCTCTGTTTTCGTCTTCAACCGAACCCAACCACCCTCCCGTGCTCTGATTGCCTCTCTGTCCACCACCATCGACCTCTCTCTCTCCTCGTCATCCCCGTGCCATCCCTAGCCCTTGCCTGCTCCCCATCGTCTTCGGCATCCTGTCGAACCCATCCCCTTGAACACCCGAACCCACCGCCTCGACCTCTCCATCCATCGTCGATCCCTCATCTTTGCCTCTCTGTTCACTCCGCAACCACCGCAGATCCCCTCGCACCTCGTCGTCGTCGTCCAAACCCCGAACCACCCTGTTGTCTCTGTTTCGTAGAGAAACAGAGTGACATTCGAATCGCCACTGCCTTGCTACTGCGTCGCTTCCCGATCGCAGTGCCATCGTCGTCAGTCGTCCCCGCCCTCGCCGTGGTCACTGCTGCCGTCGCTTCCCGACCACAGTCGCCATTCCCTCTCCCGCCATCTCGTCCTTTCTCTGTCGCTGTGAAGGGTAGGGTGGGAGTTTTGTGGTGTTTGTTGTTTGGAGTATAGGGGATCCAATCTTGGTGTTTGGTGTTTGGTGTTTTGTGTGGAGGAGAAGGGTATTGTTGTGTGCTATTTTGTGAAGAGTTGGATCTTGGTTGCTATTTTTCTGTTTTGTGAAGGGAATCCACTGTTTGCATGTGCTTACGTGCGTGAGTTCGTGGTTCGTCACCAGGATTCTTATCCGTTATTCTATATATTTGAATCTACTAATTAAAAGGCAAGTCTCTTCTTGAACTAGTATTTTGTTTTGTTCAAGATCTTTGATCTCTGCAAGTAGATCCAGTCCTTTTCTTTATCGTACTACTATTTAAATTCTGTTAAGTTTATTGAGGGTTTACACGAGCTAACCCGATATACTCTTAACAACGTGCTTATATCTTTGATCTAAAACCTAGTCCCTATTGTTTCTTGCATATGCACATTTACATGAAAAATAACTAGATCCATGTTGTAGATTATTTGATGATTTGAACATATTAGATTGAATGTGAGTTGTTGAATTGATTACCATGCCTATAAAATTGCATCTTAAAACTGAAATCAAGCATGTTAAACATCTATTGGCACTTTGACTATTAATTAGCATGAATTGTATGATTGTATGATTAAATTATTGCCTATTCATATCAAAATAAATTCTGGACTGCCATTTGTATCTTTTTGAATTAGATTTTCGACCCTGTTGCTGTCGTATTTTGAAATAACTTTCTGAATATGAAATTTAGCCCCAGATGTTTAGTTTACTACATTTTTTATGGATTTGAATTCCGATGTGTAATATGTTAGATATCATCATTTTAGTACAGCTGAGTCAAAATTTCCAGATTCACAAATGCATGTGTATCTTGCTGTTCCATAATTTATTTGAACATGTTAACAATAAAATAAAAATCTAAAATAAATCTAGCTGAGACTAGACATGTGTAGGAACTACCCTGAATTTTTATAGATTTATTTGATAAGTTTTCTGAACTGAAACAAATAGGTGAACACAATTTATAACTTTCTGCCTGAACATAAAATCTGAAAAGAATAGGATTTTCACCCAAGTTCCTGTAGCTTTCATATGTCGTATATATATTTGCTGGAACCGGCAGAGAGTCTACTCTTTAGAATTTCTGACGGATCCAGATTTGCTTCTCTGAGTAGCAGTAATCTGTGTTTTTGTCAAGCAATGTCATACTGTCCTAATTTTACTAATTGTGTTGTTTTAATATGAATGCCTTTGGCTTTTCTTGTAACGAATAGAATTAGTCACACCTAGCATAATACAACATGAACACCTTCTTGCATGCTTACATATGATGGAAATAAACTAATAACAAGACGGGGTATTATAGGTAGACTTGGTAGTGAACGATCGGAAATTGTACTCGGTTTAGGCCTTCACATGAACACTTGACATTGAAGGAGGAGAAGTATTGATTGCAAATGATTGATTGTTAATTATTAATTGTAAATTATTTTTATCGACGCCGAGTATATGATCCGTGAATTCACCATCAGTCTAAAATGTTCACTGTGTGTTTGCGCCAAACCTGTGGAGTGGGACGCAGTAGTACGTGTACTAGATAGATTAATAAAAAGATTAATAACCTGCATTTATTATCTCATGCTTGATCCTGTATAGAACTTAACTTGACATCATTCATAACACGCATGATTAAATATAGACCTTTGTTATTATTGCCTATCTTTGCTTTTGTTATTGACTTTGAACTAGTCCCTTTCCTTTCATATACATGCTTCCTTTGTTCTCTGCTTTGATCTACTTGCTCTAAGGACATTATTTTCTGTTTTTTAGATCAAGAATTTATAGGTACTGAAGAAACTAAATCAGAAGGAATTGGTGAGCAACGATTCTAAAGATGGAGCTAAATTGCGCTGCTTAAATCTATTTACTTCTAGATTATTTCTTTGAATAATGTTATGACTTTGTACTTTGTTTTGGGATTATGTTCCCGGAGTCTGTTTTATTCCCAGATGTTGGATATTGTGTTGGATATTATTATTGTTGGATTATTTCATTTATTATTGAAGTTATCTTTGATTCATGTGGTTATATCTTTCTTATGTGGCTGTGTTTATTCTTTCATATCACTAAGTTAGTCTGGTACAGCTTATGGATGGTGCTTGCATCATTTTCTGACCCTATGTTACGTACTCGTATTCCGTATTTTGGGAAGCAGGGCGTGACATAAACTTTGTTTGGTCTTTCCACTTTGGTGCCTTGCATCGCCGAAGCACGTCGAGCCACACGCGAAGAATCCTATATTCTCTTAGCCTCATCCCTCAGCGTGGACTTTGAGCCACATGAGAAAAATTCATCTTCGCCCTTCGCCTCACCCCTAGCCTTTCCAAAGCACATACACTCAGTGCTCGTCGTGAACTTCAAGCCATATGCGAAAAATTTTATAAACTTCGCTTGGCCTCGGCATTTCACAGCCATGCCTCGCCGAAGCATGCCTCACCACCTCGCTGCCTCACCTCGCTGAAGCACATAGGCTCAGCACTCGGCGTAGACTTCGAGCTACACACGAAGAATCCCATCTTTGCTTGGCATCGTCCCTCGGCGTGGACTTCGAGCCTCACACGGAAAACTCCATCTTTGCATGGCCTCGTCCTTCGGCATGGACTTCGAGCCACGTGTGAAAAACTCCATCTTCGCTTCCTAGCTAAAACACCTCGCAAAATTGAGTTATAACAATTTTTCCCACGGGTGTTACGCACATGTATTTTGTACTGTTACGGATAATATCCGTAACGTATTTTAATATAAATATCATACGTATTTTTTATTTTGACTATTTATATATTTTCCGTTTTCTCAAAATTCATTTTTATCATATTCTGAGACAACTTAAATATTTATTTTTAATCTTGGTGTCTTTACGTGCATTTCACGTGTTTTCAATATACGTGACGATTATGTATATTCCACCTTACGTGTAGTGTTTCTATGTATTTCAACTATTTATTTTTTTATAACTTGTTCGAATTCATTTTATAAATTGAAATTCAATTTTTCTCATATTTTCACTTAAATATTTTTATACATGTGATGCACGTGTTTTCTATGTGCGTGTTGATTACATTGTTGTATGTACAAAATTAATAAAATTTATTTTTCGTATGTTATATTTCGATTATTTATAAATATTTCCCCGTTGATAAAATCTATTCCGTATTTTAATATTTATTTTTACATGCAACACACGTGTTTGCGATGCACGTGTTGGTTGTATTCTCTTTCAATATAAAATTTATGAAGTGTGTGTGTTTATTTTAATTGGTGCATGAAAACTCTAATTATAATTAAATTAAACTAGTTCTATTAAATACATACTACATATTATAACATATGCATTTAATTTAAATAAAAACTATTAATGAATTGTGTGCACACACGTAGCACGCACGTGCACGTTCTTTGTGCACACCATTTCTGGTCGGGAGTGCTTGAGAAAGAGTGGGGGTGTGAGTGGGATGTGTTAGTGGGTAGTTAATTGGATTAGTGAGTGGTTAATATTAATCCCATTAATTAATCCCTTATATAAACCCCCATCCTAGTTTCTAAACCAAAAAAAAACACAAAAGAGAACAAAAAAATTCCATTCATGTTGTGCTTTGCCTTCGGGAGATCTAGGAAGGCCGGATTATTTTTGTGGGAGCTTGGAGCATTATTTTTCTAGGGATTCTACTACTAAGAGCTTTTAGAGATGAGTGTTTCTTCAACTTTCTACTATAATTTTTTTTCTTTTTTGAGGGAAAAGGTGGAATAACGCCACCCTGTTTCATTAATAAGAAGTTAATAAAACACCCCAGCATACCAGAGAAAATACAAAAGTAACAGTGCAGAAAGTAGAACATAATCCCCCAACAGTACCCTGGAGGGTGGGTCCAATCAAAAGTGCAACAGTACAACCCAAAATGCAATAGATCTAAACAAAATACAAAATATAATTGGCTGCAGATGGTGGGCTTCCCAAATGTGTCCTGTGCTCTATGAGGACCAGGGGGGTCTACCCCTCAGTCCAGCGTCGGTCCAAACTCCACCTCTTCATCACCGAATTCGTCCACCTGGAATACTCGAGCAATCCTCCCTCTTGCTCCTGTAGCAGCAGCCGTGGTCCAAAAGGATACTTGACATGTGTGAACTGTTAGATGCATGATAACTTATATAAATTGAATATCCATGTTTAGATTATTTGTTTTTGATTGAATGTGTGAAATTATGATATATTTGATTTGAGGACATTTTCATGAGGTTCTGTTTTAAGTTTTAGTTGCACTTCAAAAAATCATAACTATTAAACTAGATGAGTATCTCGTATATGTCAAGAACATCTTCTTAAAATTTCATAATATTTGGATGTCGTTTACTATTTTAATCAAATCCAAACTTAGGAATGGTCGGCAGTTGGTTAGTTGCTGGAAATTTGTATACATTTCGAATTTTGATCATTTCGGAATCTTAGATGCAGTATTTTGAGAAATGTCACAACTAAGGTAGAGTTTGGCCCAGCTTAAAATTGGCTTCTCTTCTACTTTAGAAGGAGAAGCTAGGCCAAACGCATATTTTGAAAGCTCTACTGAAGGAGAAGTAACTTATTTTTAATGAAAAAAAATGAGCTTCAAAAAAAGCCCTCATGGGCAACTTCTGGCTTCTCATTTTCTCTTTTTTTGGCCTTTCCCACATATAAAACCCTAACAACAAAAATTTTCTCCCTTCCTCGCCGAACAGTCGCGACCGGGAAACACCGCCGTCGATCTTTCCACAAATTAATCTAGCCCTGGCTGCATCTTCTGGAGACGGAGGAAAGCCGAAGGCAGCACCACCATCAATGGATCTGAACAATTGAACATTCAAGGTTTCACGATCTTCCGGAAACATGACCGGCGAGGGCCGGATAATGATGACACAGTGTCCCATCCGTCGCTCTCTTTGTCCTCAGAGGATGATCCCCATTATAGATTTCATGCTGACAAAGTGTCCCATCTACATCGCTCTCTTTGTCTTGATTGTTCAAGGATAAGAGCTTCTCCTCCTTCAGTGACAACATTGACTGGCTAAGGGAAATTGTCAAGTTATAATCAAACAAAATTAAGAAATGATGGCTGTATAAAATAATAATTAAAATTTTAAAACAACCAAAAAGAAGCTTGAAAATCACTGCAATTGTTTGCATATTCTGAAAATATATACATTTTTAAAATCAAGTATTCTTACATGTTATGTGCATTGTTTTATTTATTTATTTACTTAAAATTCAAATATTTTGTTTTTTTTTCCTTTTTACGAGTTTTCTAGGTTATCTAAATATTTCATTTATTAGTAATATAAAGATTTTTTTGTAATTTGATAACTTATATTTTATTCTTAAATAAAATCAAAAGCTTAAATTGAGTAAAAAAATAACTTACAATTGATATCTTATGCCAAACAACGTCTAGCTTAAAAGTAGCTTTAAAGCTAAAAAAAATTTGACAATCTAAACAGCTTTAGCTTTTAATTTCAAAGCCCTACTTTCTGCCTTCTCCTTCTAAAGTAGCTTTAAAGCCCAAAAAAAGCTAGGCCAAATGCTACCTAAGAAGTTGAAGTAGACTCTTTAACCTTTCTGTAGAGTCCAAGAAATAAATTATCATGAAGAATTGAATTTATAATGAATTTTACAAGATTGAACAAGTGGTAGTCTGTATAACATTTTGACCCTACTGCAGGTTTTGAAGAATTCAGAGTTATAGACATAATATTTTGGAGAAACTTATAACTACAAAGTTATATTAGACTTATATACCTTTAATTTGATCTAAAGAACACAAAGTTTCATGAAGTATAGAATTTTCTATGATTTTTACAAGTAGCATGAGCTACTGTTTTCATATTTTGAACCTACTATTTTGCAAATGAATTTAGACAAAGTAATTGGGTATGGTTTTAGATGATCTTAACTACAAAGTTGTAGTAGACTCATTTATGATTCCTATGAAACTAATAAATCCATTTTTTAGTAGTACTGGAATTTATATGATTTTTTTTATACCATTGGGTTGATATCTTTTATCTAGTTATCCTAAAACTTTTACAACATATAAAATTGGATTTAAAATTGGAATATTAGTAAGACGCACCTTATGAGGAATTAAGAGGTATTTAATTATCTTGTCAAGGATTGTATTATGAGGTTTAATATGTGAATTAAGGAGAAAATGTGGGGATTGAGTTGAATATAAAAATTGAGTTTTGAACTAAATAAATACTAATTTACATTTTGATTAAGAAGAAAATTTTGTTTCTTTTGACTAGAGGTATTCTAAAAATTATATTATTTAGATTAAACTCGATCTAGAATTAATTTGAGTTTGTTAAAGAATGAAATTGGAAATTGAATATTATATTGTTTAGAATAAGAGTTTACTGAATGTAATTACAACTTCATTGAGAATCCTATTAGAAATGGATGAATAAACCATCTATTTTACATAGAGAATGTTGATTTGAAATGTTGGAAAGGCTAGTTATACAACTAACTAAGTTGTGTGAACAATAGAATAATTGGATATGTGAATAAAGAAATTTCAAAATATGAATAAAGAGGGTATGGATAACCCATGATGTTGTGAACATGAATTGTATTGATACTAGAGGCTAAGTGAGACCCAGAGTACCTGCAAAGTGATGAAAGTGATAATTGAAATTTTGAGAAGTGGCCAATATCGGCTATCGTTCTTAGTATATTATTTAAGGCCGGTAGGAGGGTAAGCTAGCTCTAGGTGGTATTATTATTCATGTTTAAACTTAAGGGTAAGCACTAGAAGAAGATGTGACGAGACCTGAGCAAATATAAGTGGGGCGCTTCTATAGTCTGATGATGGATTCCTGGACTATAGACCCAGTCAGACGGTGGATTCCTGGACTGTGGTTGCTTGCGAGGTGAGACGAGCCTCAATTAAATTCGGGACTGCGATTGATCTGACGGTGGATTCTAGGATCATGATTAGTTGTGCGGATGGGAGACAGATCACCAATATATATGTATATACCGTGGCTAGAGGGGCACTTACGGGATGTTCGCATAACAAGGATTCTGTATAGTCTGGCGGTGGATTCCAGGACTGGAATCCGTATCGAGGAATGTCTAAACCTTGCTTTTGTTACCATAGTAGAATTTTTATATCGAGGCATTGAACCCTATAATGTGGAGTACGTAAGTGCTTGCCCCCGGACCTATGTAGTATGAGATGCATAGAATTCGAATTAGTATGCGTTAGTGTCATCGTAGTGTAATGTAACACCCATTCCCGTAAATACATATTTTCTGAAAATTTTTTGTATTTTGATTATTTATAAATTTGTTTTGTTTTGAATTTGTTTCGGAACTTTTATTAAAGCGTTTTCTAATCGAAAAATATATTTCGAATAATGGCATATTTTAATTTTATTTTGTATTCCTAATTGATCGGCTATTTGTATTTGAGCTCAATTTAACTGCATTATTGATATTTGGGTTATTTTAATTAATTTATATTTTTTTATATAATCTTATTGTTGTTGTTGTTGTTGTTGTTGTTGTTGTTGTTGTTGTTGTTGTTGTTGTTGTCTTCGTTGTCGTTGTCGTCGTCGTCGTCGTCGTCGTCGTCGTCGTCACTAAGGGAAGTGCAATTGAGTAGCTATCATCTCAGCCGCCGCGGTGAATATGTACCCTGGCCCTGTACACACCGCCCGTCACACCCTGGAAAACAAAAATGGAACAATGTTCCATTTTTCAAACAATAGACGAGGTCTTCTGAGCTCCCTT
Organism: Hemerocallis citrina; assembly: GCA_017893485.1. Lineage (NCBI taxonomy): Eukaryota > Viridiplantae > Streptophyta > Magnoliopsida > Asparagales > Asphodelaceae > Hemerocallis > Hemerocallis citrina. Next base: position 38,395,642 of record CM030363.1, read on the forward strand.
TGAGGCTAATTCGAAGAAGAAGATCATCGTCGTCGTCGTCGTCGTCGTCGTCGTCGTCGTCGTTGTTGTTGTCGTCGTCCTTCTTGTTGTCCTTGTTCTTGTTGTTGTCCTTGTTGTTGTCCTTCTTGTTGTTGTTGTTGTTGTTGTTGTTGTTGTTGTTATTGTTATTATTGTTCTTATTACTGTTATTCTCATTGTTATTCTCATTATTATTAGTTTTACTATTTTGTTATTATTATTGCTATTACTACTTTTGATTGTTTATTAAAATCTTTTTCTATTTATTGATTGTATTTGTAGTTATTTTAAATTATTTATATATTGTAATACAAATCATATTTTGTTATATGATCCTATTTTTATTTTGGCTATTTCTTTATTAGATCCGTATACCCTAAACCCTATAGCATATCCTCCTATTGGATCCTACCCGTTAACCCAAAAACCCGTTATCAATTAAATCCCTATAAATACTACTCTAAAACCTAACCCCAACCTATACTACCCTATTAAAACCTAACCTCTATAAAACCCAACAGCCCTACCCTTCTTTCCCCTACTGTGCTACCCCTTTCTTCCCCAACCCATCTCCCTGCCTCCCTGTTCGATTCTTCCGAAACCCATCACCCACGCATTGCACCGCCCTCATCACCACCCTATCCTCCATCGCCTTGCACCCTCGATCGACTTCACTTTCATCGTCTTCCTCCCGAACCCAACTCGTCTTCCTCCTTCGACCTCATCGCTAACCCCATCGCCCAAGCTTCGACCTCATCCTCTGTTTCATCTCATTGCATCCTCCTTCATCCCGCTACTCCCTATCATCGATGCCCCCGAGCTCTTCGTCCTCCCTCCTATCGCCTCGCTGTCTCACCCTTCCTCTGTTTTGCGTCCAAAACAGGGCACCATCGTCCCCCATCCTTGCCACTCTCCGATCTCCACCGAAGAGCCCCCCAGTGCAGCCTAGTCGATTGCCAATCCTCACATCCACTGTTGCCGTCGAGCCATCGACTGCACCCTCCCGTTCATCTTGTCACGCCCCGCTTCCCAAAAAGAATATGGAATACGAATACGTAACAAAAGCCCAGCGAATGATTTTCATCACCCATAAGCTGTTCAGGAATCTTTACAACATATCAGAGAAATAATCAGAGTCGGAAGCAAAAGTATCAACCAAGATGCATATATGAACCAAAATACCAACAAGAATACTTGAAATAAAATATATTAATCTCAAATAAATCAGATCTGAATAAGTCAAAATTATGGGTCAAACTGCCCAAATACAAAATAGATCCGAGTACAAGATACAATGTTAAAAATGAGCAACATGAAATAAATGAAGATAGCAAAAGCTCCTGCCAACTAGAACTTTAGATCACATACTCCATCGGGCAGCTGATCACCAAAATCTGCAGTTTGACAATTTGCAGGAGAAGGAAAGAGAAAACAAGTACCCGTCAATTGCAAGTTACGGGCCACTTATAATGTAGGATACAAGTACATCGGGAAAAACTAAACAAATCTAAATAATAGCAGATTCAGGTATGGCATGGTATAGTAGAATAAACTAGCATGGTATACTAACATGTGTCCAGTACAGTGTCATATGGCAACTAACAGTGTCCAGTAACCGTAAGCTCAATATATCAGTGTAACAGTATAACAGAGTCAGTCCAACAGTATCAGTCTAACAGTATCAGTCTTATGTTCTTATAGTCTTGTGTGTATTACTAGCTAGGTAGCACTTCATGCGCCATCCTTTTATCGCATGGTTGCTACATTCAAAACAGTGACGTTTGTAGATTTCGTAGGGGATCATATAGGGCAGTGTACTTAGGTATCAGTAACAGTAGCAGTAGCAGTAACAGTCAGAACCTATTGGTCCTCCTCCGAGTACACCTTCCTATAGGAAAGTGTGCAGTCAGGTAATCAGTATAACAGTATAATAGATGCTCAGTATGGGAAATACGCCCCCTTCCAAGTACACATTTCTATAATTTCCCACTACTAGATCTTTCCCTTAAACCCCGGCTTGGTTACTTTTATTATGGTCATCTAACAGGTATGAATGTGTACAAAATAATGTCAAACTAACATGGTATAATTAGTATTAGGTTCAGGAAAACAAATAAATATGCATAAATGATATACAGTCACATAAACGAGCAAAACAGTGTATGTTCATATTCAGGACAGCATGACAGTACAGTACTAAAGCAGTGAATTCCGTCGCTACAAAAATGCAAATCTGGATCCTTCAAAGGATCTGGAAAATAGACTCCCAACAGAATCCAGCGAATTTAAATAAGTCACATAGTAATTCACAAAATCATAACTCAAAACTGATTTGAAGCCAAAAAACTAATTCAGTCAGAAATCGGTAAAACGAATTCTCAGTCCGAAAAATAGCATTAAAACCACTCAAATAAATCCAAGAAAATCTGGGGTATTCCCCTATATGTCTAATCAAAATATAAAGTTTCATAATATTCCAGTAAAATTTGTTCGGTCATCAAAAATAAGGAAACATCAAGAAACAGTAGTTTGGCAAATCTGGAGTTCCCAACACTGCTGTATGAAAACTGAATTATCTCGCAACCAGTGAAACGAAATCCAAATCCACCAAAGGGAGATGAAAATAGACAAAATATATTAGCTTTCATATTTCACGAACATTTTTCATACAGTAAAAAGAATCAGGGTGAAAACACAATTCTTTACAAAACAACAAGCAAAATACAGCAAGAATGACTTTTCTAAACATGCATGAAACGACATATAAAACTCATCAATAAAATCTACCAAAATTCTGGGAAATCCCTAGATAGTTATAGAAAAACTGACCAAGTTTCAGATCAAATAATATATATAGCATAGTTCTTTAAAATGATTTGTTATCAAAATTACCGAAAAACAGAATCTGGAAAAGATCGACACCTCGGTAGTAAAACAGTCATAACTCATTCATACGAAATCAAAATCAAGCAAAGTCAGAGGGGTTTCAAAGTAGACGAAATTCTCTAAAACTCATGTTTTATACCGAAATTGAGATACTGACTTTAGAACAGTCCAAAACAGGAAACAAAACATATCAGCGTCAAAACACAGATTTTTCCCTTAAAAACCAAATCGACATAGATTCAAGAAAATTGATCCAAACACACCCAAACATGAAATCGAGTCTACTAAGTGTCTAAACATCATGAATTATGGTTATTAGCATGTCCACACCAAATATATCACATGGGTCTCAACCAAAATACGAATTCTCACAAAAGTCTCACATACATGATCAAAATCAAGAACGGGTAAAACCTAAGTTAATTCATGTCAAGATTGTGTCGTGGGGCAACTATGGTCAAGTTTTCACAATAGAGACAAAACCCATTAAGGAAATCACAAACAAGAGTCGTCTCTAGACCCAACTACACTATAGGTGAACTTTTTTGACTTGTATCAAACAAATGAATTGGAGTACAAGTTACTTGCCTGCGAGATGATGAAAATGACGATCCAACAAAAAAGAATAACGGGAATAGATTCCCGAGCACAAACTCAATATCACGAACAAGCGAACACGAACAAGATCATGAATCCAAGGAACAAATAACCTACGAACACGGACGGCTGAGATCAAGAGATCAAGGCGATCGGATCAGATTGGACGACTCTGATCAAAGATCAAGATCAAGATTGAGATGTGATCAACATCTTGATGATGATGATGATCAGGTCAGATCGACGATCGGACGGCCAAGAATCAAGGTGATCAAAGAACTCTATCATGACGACGACGATCATTGATGATCGAGATGTGATGACGATCGAGCGGCTGATTGAGACTTGATGATGATCAAGATCCAACAGACGGCTCTTAATCAAGGGATTAAAACCAAGATGATGATGATCATGATGCAAACAATGGCTCACAATCAACTTGATCAAAACACATATACCCAACAGCAACTCATGGCAAGGGGTGCACTGGCCGGCACGAGGCGGACGTCGGAGCGGGGAGGTAGCGCTAGCTACTGCCTGGCTGAGTGGTGCACCGCGGAGGATGGCGACACCGCGATCGGTTGGAGGCAGGGCACGCACGGTGGAGACAGCAGTGCTGCTGCTGCTTGGTTGCATGCCCGAAGGACACTGCAGCGCTGACTGGTCGTGGCTGCTGTAGTTGTGGTACGTCGGAGGGACGGCAACCAGGGCGGGGGGTGACAGCAGTGGACGAGGGCCGGGAAAGGAGGATCGGGAGACATGGAAGTTGATCGGGGGTTGCTGTTGTGTCGCGGTGCGACGAGGAGAGGAGGAGGTGCACGGGGAGGAAAAGTCGGCTGTATGGGTTTTGGAGAAGTAGAGGATGGAGGAAGAGGATGAAGCGGCGGGTAGGTGAACAGGTTTTTAGGGTATTAATATAGGGTAGGATTTAGAGTTTAGATGGTGACAGCAAATGGGTTGGGTAGATGGGAAAAATGGGTCTGGGGATGTTTATTTAATGGGTAAGAGCATCTGTAGTCGTTGGGGAAAAAAATATGCATATATGCATATATAGAAATAGCAAAAGAAGTTTTGCTGCAGTCGTCTAAAAGCTATTTTTATGAATAAATCCAAGGGACGGCACATGAAGTGTCGTCCGAGAGATTAACGTCATTCAACCAAAAAAATTCGTCCTCAGAGTGCAAATAAAAAATTGCAAAAAAATTCTAAAAAATTACAAAAACATTTTACAAATTACGAAAAAATTACAAAAAATTACAAAAACATTTCAGAAATTGCAAAAACAAATACAAAATTACAAAAACATTTCAAAAATTGCAAAAAAATCAAAAATTGCAGAAATCTCCGGACGGCACATGAAGTGCCATCCGAGATATGCGGAGGCAAGGGACGGCACATGAAGTGCCGTCCGAGGGATTTAAGCCTTTTGGGGGTTTTTTTAACTGGAAAAAAAATAAAAAATCAAGGGATGGCACTTGAAGTGCCGTCCGACGAAAAAAAAATTAGTTTTTTTTGTTCGACGACATGGATAAATCTCAAATCCATTCTCATTTATAGCAAACGTCTGTAGCGAAATATAGATAATATGGAAATTTGGCAAACGAGTGCAGCTCGTTTTTGAGCCAAATATGCATATTATCGATATTTAGCAAACGACTACAGATGCTCTAATGGGTTTAGGAATAAATGGGTTAAAGTATATTGGGTTTGGGTATTAGGGATTAAATGGGTATTGGGTATTTTAATGGGTTTAGGTGGGTTTTAATGGGTTTAAAATTAAATAGGAAAATTAAATAACAAATAAAAATATTGTTTACAAAAAAAATGTAATTTGCATTACAAAATAGTATTTATTTAAAATAGATATAATATAATTAGCATATAGAAATGGATTTTCAATAACCCGCCAATATAATTAGCATATAGAAATGGATTTTCAATAACCCGCCAAAATTAGTAATAATAATAACAGTAATAACAGTGATAATAATAAGAAAAATAATAACAAAACTAGGAATTGTATTTCAATATAAAATCATAGAAAATAGTTACAATTTAAAATTATTGATTGAAAACAGATTCTTAAAATAGAAGATCAAAAAAATACATTTTGACAAAAGAATTTGAAAACCAAAAAAATAATTTGCGAAAATTTTTAAAATACAAAAATACACAAAAATACATTTTTGGGAAAACAGGGGTTACACATCTCTTAATTCCCGCCCAAACTCAGTAAACCCATTACAGCATCTCCAACTCTAGCCATCCCCCACTCCTGGCGCCACCTCAATCCCCGTTGACCTCCCTCCTGTCGACGCCAACACCCCTCCGCCTTTCTAGTGCCGCCCCAGTCGCCTTGCACATCCCCGCCGTCAAGCCATTTTCCCTGCCGTTTTCCCTCTTTCCTTTAGCTATGGGGTGTTCGAAGGAGAGAGGATCAGATGTAGGTTATTTGCTATTTTGTGAGTTTGGGGATCCGTGTTCGCTGTATTGGGTGGATTGCGATGTGTATGTGGAGTCGATCTAGTTTTGGATCTTAGCCCTTGATCTAGATCGTGTTCATCGTCTTTGATTTCGTTCTTTGACCCTTTGATCCCTGCCGTTGTTTGCACGTGCTCTGGATGGTGCACGTTGTGTGCAAGTAGTTCTTCACGGTTCATGTTCGTTGCTCCGAGATTCTCATCCTGTTATTCTTGATATTCGAAATTATTAATTGTATCAAATTCAAGTTACATTGAAATTCTTGCAAGTAGATCCTATTCGTTATCATATCACTGTATTGATTATCTTCGTTGGGTATATTGAGGGTTTACACGAACTAACCCCAATTTACTTAACATCGTGCCACTTTTGACTTCAAAGATTGAATCTTTCATGTGTACATATAGAATTAATAATAGGGTTGTTCATATAATTATCACACAAATAAACTATTGTAGAGAGAATTGCTATGTTGTATGTTGTTTGATCGATTGATGGTTGATTGATGATAAATTGATGTGTGTATGTGTTCTTAATCTTATTAAACCATGTTTTCATACCCTTCATGTTGATTGAGAAATTTATCGACTAATAGAATTGATACCCATCATATTTAATTAATTTATTTTCATGAAAATACCCTAAAACATGTATCTTACTTGCTGGCCTGTATGTTGACTGCTGTTTTTGAACCAGTAAATGATCTTAAAATGAATTACTTTCTGAATAAGAATTGTAGCCTTATCTTTCTAGTTTCCAGAACATCTTGAATTTCTAAATTCCGAGTTGTGTAGCAAAAGTTATGCCCATTTTACTATAGTTGTGTTTTTATTTTCAGATTTTCAGATTCTTGTATCTTGCATGCTTAAACAGTAAAAAGGCTGATTAAATGATAAAATTTTGTTCTGATAATTTTTCAGATTGTTGCTTAAAATGTTTAGGAGTCTAGAAAATATTTTTAATGAATTTAATATTGAGTTTTGCTGATTCTAAACATACAACAACATGATGTCAAATTTTTGCCTGAACATGAAATCTGTAAAGAACATTGTGTTTGACATAGCTACTGTTGTCGGATTTTGAACTTTAAATATGCATTGGAACTGTGTGGAAGTCTAGTTTTTAGAATTTCTGACAGATTGAGTTTTTGATTTCTGAAACAGCAGAAAATTGTATTTTTGTACAAACTACTCTTGTTGTCCAGAATTTCACTTTTCAGTTTTCATGAATTAAGTATTCCTATATTGTAGTCTCGCATGATTTAGAGTGTGTATATTGCATTGTATGATCCTAGTATCTTATTTTCATCATTTTCATTGTCTTATTCAAGTTATCATCTCATTTTTTCCCTTATTATTACTATCGTTCATCTAATGTCTCTAGATTGTATATTGTATTGTTGCATCGATAAAATAATTTAACAAGTCAGGGTTCAAGTGTTGACTCTAGTAGTGGACAATATTAGAACTGTACTCGGATAAGGGACTCGTGGTTCCCTATACCGTTATCTTGTGATCTTGTGTTCTTGTGATCATGTGATTTGTGATCTTGTAGCATCTTATTGATAAATTACCGTTATGGATGAAACATGGTTATCGTGTCGAGTACATGAACTATAAAATCCACCAATGAGTCTAAACGTAGCTTATTTGTATGTAACAACCGTGTGGTAAATAAATGGGACGCGTAAAATGCTACATTAGTTAGGATCAAAATGATTAATAGACTTAAGGATTGACACCACATCGATATTGCATATTGTTCATTATTGTTTTTATTGATATCGAATATTGCTAAGTGTTATTGTTATTGATCATTGATTATTGTTACCGAATATTGAATCATTGTTTATAGCCATTGCATCGATTATCATGATATTGATTATTGTTATTGTTCCATGTTATTAATTCCTATTGATCCATTAAATTCCTTGTTATACCATTATTTCATTGTTCCCTGCTTTCTCTACTTGATGTCCATGACTTGATCTAAGGACAATTTTTCTCCTCATTTTAGATGAAGTGTTTACAGGTGTTGATGGAGAATTGCCTGATGGATTGGGAGAATAACATTGGTGAAGAAAATTGATAGCATCGCTACTTAATAAATTATTGCTTTATCATGGAGATTTAATTATTGTAATATTGTTATTTCATTGTATTGTGGGCTTTTGACCCGAATATTGCTTTTACTGTTTCCAGATATTGGATTATTAATGTACTTGGATATTTTCTATTGCTTCATTTCAAGTATTATTGTTCATGAGATTATTATTATTGCCTGCGCAATTATTCTGTATTGATTATATTGTTGAGTTAATCGGATGAACAGCCTATGGGTGACGTTAGTCATTCGCTGGGCCAATGTCATGTACTCGTATTCTGTATTTTTGAGAAGCGGGACATGACATGTAATGTCTGCATTAGGCATTAAGTCATATCATACACTGACACGACCAGGATAGTCACTTTTCTTGTTTGCATTCAAGTTTGTGTTTGATAAAGTAGAAGAATCGCTGTATTATAGTATTGCATCAGTTGTATGCAACTGACGTGCCCACAGTTTCCCAAATGCAGGACTGGACTCGGCAGGGGCTTGAAGTCACTACGATGAGTTGTTACAAGATTGAAGGATTTTCATTATTGTAGATTGTATTGTATTCATTTGTTTCCGCTATGCAGTTGTAAAGAACATGTTGTAAATAAAAAGTTTTAAATTCCTTGTAAATTTGTACAAATTTGAAGTTAAAGATCCTGTTTATGCTACAAATTGCCTGTGTTTGAAATTCGGGGCGTTACAGTAGCCCCTCACCTCGCCGAAGCACATAATCTTGGTGCTCGGCGTGTACTTCTTGCCACACGCAAAGAGTTCCATCTTCGGTTGGCATCGTCCCTCGACATGGACTTCGATCCACACGCGAAAACTCTAACTTTGCTACCTTACAAAATTACATATGTTCGACGCTTGGCTTGGACTTCTAGCCATATGCGAAAGATTTCACTTATCCTTGCCACTTCATGGCCTCACCTTGCTGAAGCATGCCTCGCCGCCTTGATGCCTCACCTCATCGAAGCACACAGGTTTAGCACTCTTTGTGGACTTCGAGCTACACACAGTGAACTCCATCTTCGCTTGGCCTCGTCCCTTGGTGTGGCTTTGAGCCTCACTAAAAAAACACCATCTTCGCTTGGCCTCGTCGCTCAACATGGACTTCGAGCCACGTGCGAAAAACTCCATCTTCGCTACCTCGCCCCTCGCCTCGCTGAAGCACATACGCTCAGTGCTCGGCATGGATTTTGAGCCACAAGCGAAGAATTCCATCTTTGCTTGGCTCCATCACTCGGCATGGACTTCGAGCCATATGTGAAAAATCTCATCTTTGCTTGTCATCGTCTCTCGGTGTGGACTTTGAGCCACATGCAAAAAATCCCATCCTCGCTTGTCCTCGACCCTCGGTATGGACTTCGAGCCACATGCAAAAACTCCATCTTCGCTGCCTCACCCTCACCTAAGCACATACGCTCGCCGCTTGGCCTCGCCGATTTCGAGTCATACGTAAAATTTCATAAACTTAGCTTGGCCTCGCCATTTTGCTGCATCGCTTTGCCGAAACACACCATGCCACCTCACTGTTTCGCCTTGCCAAAGCATATAGGCTTGATGCTAGGCATGGACTTCTAGCCACTCACGAAAAAGTCCATCTTTGCTTGTCATCGTCCCTCGACGTGGATTTCGAGCCACACGCGAAAAAGTCTTGATGTGACCACCTCACCCCTTTGTTGTACCAAGGCACCTAGGGTCGATGCTCGACATGGACTTTGAGTCATGAACAAACGGGACTCGACTTCGCCGCCTCACCACCCCAGTTCCTCGACACTCGATTCGGACTTCGAGCCAGCCATGGGTGATGCTTGACACGGATCATGGAATCTCTTCAATATTTGCCCCCTCGTTTAGACTTTTCCACACATGAGAAGACTACTCCTCGAAGGTTGTTATACCCAACCTCCAGGAGTGGGGGGCCTATGATATGGGTAAAAAACACAGTCAATCTGAGTCATTTGATCCTCTCACAAATCTCGAGATTCACAGGAGCGATACAGTAATATCACACCATTTGCAAGCCAATAGCCCAAATATGGGTCGTTCACAGACCCATGTCCAATAGCCCACAAAAAAAAGGTTGATCAACCATTTATGGTTGGTAATTAAATCCCTTAAAATCAGGGGGGTAATTACCCAGTCACATCCTTAATTCAATGGATTTGACTGTGCAGTTAGGAAATCATTCTCCATCTGATTATCCACAGGCCTATAAACATAGACCCCCCTCTCCGGTTACCAGGTAATCAAGATTTTGCCACCAAAGTCGAGCTCTCATTTTCTAGTTACTGACTTGATCGTCGGAGGGCCTATCGGAGGAAAAACTCCCGGTATTTCAGGCTTTTTGCAGATTTCTGGCGGCCAACGGCTAGCGCAACCACCACCAGATCTACAAAATCTTTTAAATACTAACCTTTCATCTACATCAGGTCAATGGTTGTGATCTCTGCTTTCCACATAAATATAAGAACTCATCATCTATTGCTCCCAGACCAGAAACAAGCAGCAGCAAAAAGTAACAGATAGTACATTCTCAGAAGTAACCTTAGAAATCAATTCACATTCTTCCACAAACAAAAGATCATCAGATTCCATCCAATCTCCACTTTTAAAATTCTTTTCAGACATAGCAATAGAGTTCTTAATAGAACCAACACCAATAGAAGCTTGAACACTATTTTTGTACTTTTCCCATGCATGGGCAAAATCATGATTAACCTCCCATTTAGATCATTTATCAACAGGTTCATAAATGCTAGAAGACTGGGGAATGGAATGATCCCATTCAGAGGATGGTGGATCAATCTTAGTAGGGAACTTGGAATGGAAGGAATAACATCAGTTTTTTGTATAGGATCCTTTTCTATCAAGGATTGATTATTAATATCATAAACAAGATCCTTCACTTTTTCAATAACAGTTGAAGGTTGAACTGGAGGCATTGTAGAATTCATCACTAGAAGCAGGTACAGGCGTAACAACATGTTCAGTTGGATTAGGAACAGAAGGTCTCCAAACTAAATTGTGAGATTGAAAGTTAGTGGCCACAAGAGCAACCTTAGTAGTGTTAACATAATAATCTCTTCTATAATTCCAGCTTCTTCTCCCTCTTCCTCCATCTCTGTCATCGCCTCTAAAGTGGAATTACCTCTCTTATTCTGATACCTACCCCCAGTTTTATTACTACCACCACGATACACAGTAGAAATTCCTTCATGGAATTGGAGAATAGTTTGAGAATACCTAACTTTATCATTGACAGGAGTAGTGTTAGTGATAGTAGGAATAGCAGGACCACCCTCATTAGGGTAAGGAACAGAGATAGGAAAACTGACTTCACCTAATCTCAGATCATAACAACTGACTATCAATATTTTTAGAGCACGGGAATTCAGCTTCAACCTGAAGCCAACATGGTAGTAGTTGAAGTCCCAAAGAGTTCACCAACTATTTGGTCATAGCAGTGACCAATATAGGATTATCGCCGTAAAGGAGGAAGGCTAATGAAAGTCCACAGTTGAAAACTCAGAACAAAAAAAAAACCATTTTCTAATCTTAGTAGTGACAGTACCAATTTGAAAAGAATTTTTCAAAACAAGATCATTGAAAACCTGAGGCGGGGGACACTTAATAACTACATCACTATTAGAACAAGAGTTCACCCCCCAAATCCAACCAGAGATTCCACAAGTACTACTCAGAAAGTTATCAACAGCATAATTACTAATAGTACCTCCAATCATAGATACAAATCCAAAGGTCATAAGATAATTCTTTTTTTTGTTCAAGCTCAGAAGGAAAGTCACAACAGACCATCATTTTAGCATGCACCTTGGTAGAATTAGGCGCACGTTGCTGAGTAGGAAGAGAGGTAGGAGAAGGAAGTAGGGCATGTACTTCAGATTTTAGTCATTGATTGCTAAGCAGAAGAAGAGGATTCTTTGATGTATGATTGAGTATTCAACTCATCAAGTTTGAGCTTTAGAATATTAAAATCAAGAGCGTTCATAACTTGCTCTGAGATAGGGTTCCCTATTTGAAGCCCAAAAAAACTTTGCAGAGTGAAGCAGCAATTCCTGGAGTGACCAGGTTTATCGCAGAACAAACACTTCATCTCTTCACACAGGTATTTTTGAAATGGACAAATTCTAAGCAATGAAAGCAAAAGAGAAAGGGATCATATTTAGGAATTTTTTGCAGTGCTGGGCTACTTTTTGAAACTTTTTGCGATTTTAGGCCACATCCCAAATTATTAGCAGTTTTGGCTAGCAAGTGCCACGTCAGCAGCGGCCGCTACTGGGAATAGCGGCCTCTTCATAGCGACCACCACATTGGACTCCCACACTTAGCAGATTTATATAATTGCAAACCACTTGGAGTAACTGAGCTCTCTATTGTCAATAGCGACCTTGTATAACTAAGGTTGCTATTCCCAATAGCGACCTCAGGTGGGCCTAAATACGATTGGGTCAACCTGTGGTCGCTATTGGGAATTATACAAGGTCGCTATTGACAATAGCGACCTCAGTTACTCCAAGTGGTTTGCAATTATACAAATCTGCCAAGTGTGAAAATCCGATGTATTGGTCGCTATGAAGAGGCCGCTATTCCCAATAGCGACAACTGCTGACGTGGCACTTACTAGTCAAAACTGCTAATAGTTTGTCAACTGGCCTAAAATCGCAAAAAGTTTCAAAAAGTAGCCTAGTAATGCAAAAAATTCCATATTTAGATATAGATGGTGGAAAAAGAAACTTTTTTGAAGAAGATGAAGCAACAGAAGTGAGGTGAGAGAGCGGCGGCTGCTTATTCCCTAAAGAAGAAACCCTAATGGCCTGGATCTTAGAATTCGAAGAGACTCTAATGGGCCTTTGTTTTTTTTATTTTTATAAACAACTTAATTCAAGGATATTCCATCGAGGATAAAAACAGGCCAATAGAAAGAATTGTTCGCTACCAACCAGTCAACCGACTTAACGGAAACAAATACTGTTTGACCCAAAATATCAAACAAAATGCTGAAATTCAACAAAAAATATAATGAAAATAGCTTAACAGAGCTATCTAGAAATCCTTAAGAACATAAATCGGTCAAGGACAATTTGATGCAATCTAGCAGCCTGCATATTCATGTAGCCTTGCGTATCAGTTCCTCAAATGTCGCTTATCAGTCCCTCATAGAATTTCTTTCTTTTTAAGACTTTTGTACAAAATAAACCCAAAGTTGTAAATAAGTCCCCAATGTTTACTCTTCACGGGTAACGCACATAACACATGGCTACCTTTGTGTGGAAGATGGTTGAGAGGTCGGTAATACTGTAGGGTAGTTAGCCTTGTTTCTAGCCAGTGTGCTGCGTACTCTTAGGCTTTATCTATATAGCCATCTGTATGTAAGCATCTTTCTTTTATGCGGATTGAATCTATGAATTAATCTCTATTTCCTTTCTTTTTATTTTTCCTTTAATTTCATTTCTTCCCAAGTTTCCTTTTGTTCTGGATTGATCCAATATCCCACAGTAATTAGCATGCCTGTAAACACTTGATGGAACCCAAATCGTGAGTCAACATCGGTAGCTCCTGAAGCTACATCAATGGTATCAGAGCCAGTCACTCCGGAGACAACTGAGCCAATCGGAGTCTCAACGGTCCTTGAGTCTGGATTTGGATCCGTACTCGGATCACCGAGCCTTTCGACATGAGGATCTACTCCTCGGAGTATTGAACCTCAACAATCGACCAATTTGGAAAAGAGAATGGGTATTATGGAGTTTTCATTGAAGAACTTCTTTGCTACTGTTCAAGGTCAGATCAATGGAGTTCAGATCCAAAACACCTAGATGCTAGCTCAAGTCAATGAGATTCATAGTTTATTGTAGTGGTTGGTACCCCTGATTGAAAGAACTCCCTCAGGAGCTGAGAGTACCCCCATAGGATGTGTCATCAGCCATCAGAGGCCATTTTCATCGTCGACTGTACCTTTCCAACTGTTAAACCCTTAGACAAGGTGGGATAGGAGCGATCAAAGGCATTGGGGAAGAAGATAAGAGGAAGGCTATGAGAGGTACCAGTCGATTTTCCCACGGCATACTAAGTTGGAGATCTTGTTTTTTATGGTAATGGAGATGTTAGCAACTGGTTTTTCCATTTCGAACATCATTTTGATACCCAAAGGATAGATGAAAAGCATTTGGTAGACTTTGTTGTATATTATTTGAGGGATGATGAATTAGTATGGTGGAGATGGTTTTAGCGACAATATGGATTAGAGGTGCATTGGGAGACTTTGAAGAGGGAAATGTTGCATCAATTCGAACCTGCTGAGCTGCTGAACCCTACTGCTACTCTATTCAAGTTAAGACAATAGGGCACCGTACATGATTATCACAAAGAATTCATCAAATATAGTCATCTTAGTCGACCCTTGACCATGCCAGTGTTGGTCACTGCTTTGTGTCAGGGCTGAAGGAAGAAATACAACAAGAAGTTATACTCAAGCACCCACTATCGGTTACAGCTGCATATGGAGAGGCTCAAGCAAGGGAGACCATTATCATGTGTCAAAAGAAGGCTTCTAGAATGCAAGCTACTTATCACAAATCAGGGAGCTTCAATTCTCCTATATGAACCCTTAGTTCTTCCCCAGTTGTGAAAGCAAATCCTGTGTTGGGAAATAAGACCCCAGTAGTTGAAACCCCCAAATTGACTCAGTTTGATCATATACTAGAAGAGAAGAGGGCCAAAAACCTATGCTTCAGATGTGATGAGAAGTGGGTGAAGGGTCATCGATGTAAGGGGGAGCGCCAATGCCAATTGAAGGGGAATTTGATAGTCAGGAGTCTTGGGAGACGGAGATGTAAGCTGAGAATGTAATTGAGAATGAAAACAAGTTAGATGGAGTTTTGTACAATGTTCAAACTGTAATTAATTGTAACTTACACCCCACCATATCTCTGGAAGCTATCTCTGGTGCAAATGCTCCCCAAACACTGAGGCTACAAGGAACTATTGCTAAGA
Organism: Hemerocallis citrina; assembly: GCA_017893485.1. Lineage (NCBI taxonomy): Eukaryota > Viridiplantae > Streptophyta > Magnoliopsida > Asparagales > Asphodelaceae > Hemerocallis > Hemerocallis citrina. The sequence goes on from CM030363.1 coordinate 38,410,741, forward strand.
AGGAGGTGTATGCGCTCTTTGACACGAGATCCACCGAGGTGTATGTGCTCTTTGACACGGGATCCACCCACAACTTTGTGGATACTCAGATTGTCAAGTGGTTCAAATTACCAATTACAAAAGGGGGACAGTTTGAGGTCACTATCGCTGGTGGAGAGAAGTTAAAATGTGAAGGCCTCTGCAAAAATGTTGAGTTCGCATGCCAAGGTGTAACTATTAAAGCTGACTTTTATGTACTGCCATTGGGTACTAGTCAATTGGTTTTGGGAGCCCAGTGGATAAAGACTTTAGAGGGACTTTGGTTAAGTTTTAAAGACTATTCACTACATTTTGAGCTTAATGGAGAAGTTAGGGTGCTGCGAGGGGTGAATAGCCAAATCCTTGATGCCACATCTTCCAAGTATATGCTTAAGACACTAATGTTCATGAAGAATGGGTTGTTGTTACAAGTGACTGCACTTGCAGATAAGAGCTCCTCCTTCCCAAACAAGTCTGTGGAACTGTTACTAGTGTTGAAGAAGTATTCTGAAGTGTTTCAAGAGAGTGCTGAACTTCCCCCGAAGGGGCATTTTGATCACTCAATCCCTTTGATGCCCAATGCACATCCTATGGGCCTAAGGCTCTACAAACATTCTTGAGACCAAAAGAATGAGATCGAGAATTAATAGAGAAATGTTGCATGCATGGGTAATAAGGCCCAGCTCTAGCTCTTTTGCATGTCCAGTGGTGATGGTGAAAAAACCCAATGGTTCTTTGAGATTATGTGTTGATTATAGATCCCTCAACAAAATGACTATAAAAGATAAGTTCCCAATTCCAATTATTGATGAATTATTAAATAAATTACAAGGTTCGGTTATATTTAGCAAGCTAGACTTGCGGAGTGGCTATCATCAAGTGAGAATGTGGGAGGTAGATATATATAAAACCGCTTTCAAAACTCATGAAGGCCACTACGAATTTTCTGTTATGCTTTTTGGCCTCACCAATGCACCTTCCACTTTTCAATCCCTTATGAACTCTGTTTTTAAACCTTACTTGAGTAGATTTTTGTTAGTTTTTTTTAATGATATTCTTATCTATAGCAGGTCTAAAGGGGAACATGAGGAGCACCTTAGAGTGGTGTTGGGGTAGCTACAAGCATACTCATTTAGAGCTAAACTTAGTAAATGTGTGTTCGGGATGAGCGAGGTAGCTTATCTAGGCCATATAGTATTAGGAAAGTGGGTATCTATCGATCCCACAAAGATATCTGCAGTTCTTGAGTGGCCTATCCCAAAATCTCTCAAAGCCTTAAGATGGTTCCTAGGGTTGGCATGATACTACCGCAAGTTCCTTGAGAGATATGCTACAATTTCTGGTTCATTTTTAGCTCTCATCAAGAAGGGAGTCTTCAAATGGACCCCTACTGCACAAGATGCTTTCGATGCTCTCAAACAAACTCTTACTACACCTCTAGTGCTCAAGCTACCTAATTTCGAAGACCAGTTTATCTTGGAGTGTGATGATGCAGGGTACGGGGGGGGAGCCATCCTCATGCAACAGATACAACCAATAGCCTTCCCGAGTAAAGAGTTAAAGGGAAAGGGAAGGTATCTCTCAAATTATGAGAAAGAAATGTTGACTATCTTATTGGCAGTAAAGAAGTGGAGACACTACCTATTGGAAAGAAAGTTTTTAATCCGCACCGATCACAAACCTTTGAAGCATTTGTTAGAGTTAAGGCTAGAGACTGAAGCACAACATACTTGGCTATGAAAATTGCATGGCTATCAATTCAAGGTGGAGTACAAGAGAGGTAGGGACAACACTGAGGTTGATGGATTATCAAGGATGTTTGAAGAAGCTCAAGCCCAAGCTAACTCTATAGTTCAACCCATTTGGTTGGCTGAAGTGAACAAAGAGGTAATTTAAAATCCGTTTTATTTGAAAGTGCAAGCCAAAATGAACACAGCAGATGACACAGCAGCCAAATATACATACAAGCATGGTGTATATTATTATAAAGGTAGGTTTTTGCTTGATCCAACCTCTCCCATCACCAGGTAGCTAATACAACTACATCATGACTCCTTGGAAGGTGGTCACTATGGATATGAGAACACTTGGAGCAGATAGGCAGTGGCTTACTGGTTGGGGATGAAAGGGATGCTAAGAGATTATATTAGAGAATGTGAGACATGTCAAAGAAGCAATTACTCGGCTCAATCACCTACGGGGTTGTTGCAGCCCCTGCCCAAACCTGCCAAAGTGTGGGAGGATGTAAGTATTCGTGGAGGGGTTGCCCAAAAGTTTGGGGAAAACTACTATTTTGGTGGTGGTTGATAGGCTCTCCACGTATGCGCATTTTGTTGCATTGGCACACCCCTACACTGCTAAGCAAGTAGCAGACATATTTGTGAGAAATATTGTCAAACTTTATGGTGTGTCTACCACCATAGTTAGCGACAGGGATGTCATCTTCACAAATCTCTTTTGGGAAGAAATCTTTCATCTGCAAGGCACGAAATTGTGCTTAAGCATGTCATTTCACCCCCAAACCAATGGCCAAAGTGAAGTAGTTAATATAACTCTTGAGACTTACTTGAGGTGCTTTTTTGGTTATAAACCAATTACTTGGGTCAGTGTATTGCCTTGGGATGAATACTGGTACAACACCAGTGTCCACAGCTCTACTAAGCTATCTCCCTACCATGTAATGTATGGAAGACCCCTCCCCCCCCCCCCCCCCCCCCCCCGTTGTCTTATGTACCTAAAAAAGTGAAGTCTCAAGAAGTTGAAGAGTGATTGATGGAGAGGGATGTTAATCTACAAGTGCTCAAGGACACTCTCAGGAAGGCTCAGTAGAGAATGAAGCAAACTGCAGACAGGCATCGCACTGATAAGGAATTTGTAGTGGGGGACATGGTGTATCTCAAATTGCAGCCGTACAGGCAAAGCTCTACTATTTGGGGGGGGGGGGATTCACAAGCTATCTCACCTATATTACGGTCCCTACAGGGTGCTTGCAAAGATTGGGTCAGTTGTATACAAGCTTTAGCTCCCCTCAGATGCCAAAATACACGACGTCTTTCATGTCTCACAACTCAAGAGTTGTGTAGGAAAAAGAAGTAAGCTAGACCCAAACTTTTCAGCATATTATCAGGAAGAAATGGCTGAACCTCTTTGCATACTTGATAAGAGAATGGTGTGAAAAAGAGATGTGGCAGTAACTGTAACGCCCCTACCCCTAGCTCAGACAATTTATACAATTTAGAAGACAAATTAGATACTATGTAGTACAACTGCCCACCACAGGCTGCCTCTCAAAAGTTGGTTAACCGATTAGGTGACTCTTGATCATAGGCTTTAGTATTTGTTATTATATTATTTTTTAGGAATTACCGATATGGGATTATACACTTACCATTTTCCTTTGTGCATGAAGCTTTTATTTCACCCGGGGAGGGCCCATAGTGACACGTCACTCTTTCACGTTACAAGCCACACACACAGCAGTATATGCATGTTGTTTCCACTTCCATGTGCGCCCCCCCCCCCCCCCCATCCATATACTTACCATACTCATTTTTATTCCTTTCACCATTTACCAAATCAGCCAACTAACCATTCCATATATTATATTTATTTATTTATTTATTTATTTAACACGTGGGGTTACAGACACCCCCCCTTCAGAAATTAGCGTCCTCGCTGAGGATGGGCATGCACAATCTAGTGCAGGATCTCCTTTCTAGCCGTTGTAGAGCATCTGCTCTTCTATCCGCCGGATTATTCATGATCCCGGAGTACACCGCCCGATCAATCATAATTCCGGATTTTAATTGAGCTTCCCTCCTATCTGCCTGACTAATTATGATCCCGGAGTACACCACCCGATCAATAACAGTCCCAGATTTAATTGAGGGCTGACCACAGTCCCGAAGTACACCACCCGACTGGATCTATAGTCCCGGAGCACACCTCCCGACTATACATACATGCTCCACACCCCGGTGTCGAAAGTCGGCTCTGATACCATTTGTAACGCCCCTACCCTTAGCTCAGACAATTTATACAATTTAGAAGACAAATTAGATACTATATAGTACAACTGCCCACCACAGGCTGCCTCTCAAAAGTTGGTTGACCGATTAGGTTACTCTTGATCATAGGCTTTAGTATTTATTATTATATTATTTTATAGGAATTACCGATATGGGATTATACACTTACCATTTCCCTTTGTGCATGAAGCTTTTATTTCACCCGGGTGGGGCCCATAGTGACACGTCACTCTTTGACATTACAAGCCACACACACACAACAGTACATGCATGTTGTTGCCATTTCCATGTGCCCCCCCCCCCCCCCCCCCCCCCCCCTCCCCCCCATATCCATATACTTACCATACTCATTTTTATTCCTTTCACCATTTACCAAATCAGCCAACTAACCATTCCATATATTATATTTGTTTATTTTATTTTATATATATTTTTTTAACACTGGGTGTTACAGTAACAGACGTTTTAGTGCAGTGGAAGGGGGAAGGAGACAGCAATGCAACTTGGGAGGAGTTTTGGGATCTCTATAATCGCTTCCCTAGATTTCAAAGAACTATGGAAGTTCCTTTTCAAGTGGGAAGGATTGATGCAGTCTAGCAGCCTGCATTATCATCTAACAGCCTGCATTATCATCTAGCCTTGTTTATCAGTCCCTCAAATGCCGCGTATAAGTCCCTCATAGAATTTCTTTCTTTTTAGGACTTTTGTGCAAAATAAATCCAAAGTTGTCCATATATTATATTTATTTATTTTATTTTATATATATATTTTTAACACTGGGTGTTACAGTAACAGAGGTTTTAGTGTAGTGGAAGGGGGAAGGAGAGAGCAATGCAACTTGGGAGGAGTTTTGGGATCTCTATAATCGCTTCCCTAGATTTCAAAGAACTATGGAAGTTCCTTTTCAAGTGGGAAGGATTGATGCAGTCTAGCAGCCTGCATTATCATCTAGCCTTGTTTATCAGTCCCTCAAATGCCGCGTATAAGTCCCTCATAGAATTTCTTTCTTTTTAGGACTTTTGGGCAAAATAAATTCAAAGTTGTAAATAAGTCCCTTGTTTACTCTTCATAGGCAGCGCACGTAACACGTGGATGCCTATGAGTGGAAGATGAATGAGAGGCCGGTAACACTATAGGGTAGTTAGCCCTATTCCTAGCCCGTGCGCTGTGCACTCTTAGACTTTAGCTATATAGCCATCAGTTTGTAAGCATCTTTTTTTATGATGAATGAATCTATGAATTAATCTCTATTTCCATTCTTTTTATTTTTTCCTTTTATTTTTGTACTTCCCATGTTTCCTTTTGTTCTAGATTGATCCAATATTCCACAGTAAACACTCGATCGAACCCAAATCGTGATTCAACACTGGTAGCTCCTGTAGCTGCATGACAATTCCTGACCAAATCAATTATATTAGAAACTATATTAAAAAATCATCGAGAAACAAGAGATCAAAATAAGGAATTTTTAATCTCAATCAAGAAACTAAGATCTGAAAAGTTAACAACAAAAAGGAATGAAGCCCAAATTGCTTAAAAATTCCATATCTATAAGAGAATAGATCAAGATTAAAGATCAAAATCCTCTTATAACATAAACTCAAGAAACAATATATTCATATTCGCCTCAAGAATCTTCAATTTCCAAAGAATGACCGAATAGTAAGGAAAAAACAAGTGAGATAGTAGGAATACCTAGATAAAGACACTCGATTCCAAGATGGAATCAAAACTCGAGTACTGTGATGGATCAGAGAGGATCTCCTCCAAGAAGATTGCCTCAAAATTTCTACAACCCCATTTGATTCTTCTCCAATAATAGTACAACCATATAATGCAGCAATACATAATAATCTAAGATTGCAAAAAGATTTACATGTCGAGAGAGTACATAAAAAAAATCAACCAAAGGTCGTTGATAATGATTAATATTCGTAAATTTTTCCTAAGATAGAGCGCAGTGACTAAACCACAATGAATTCTTGTTTCTTACTTGGTTGCTTCTAAAGGAACGTGACTTTGGCTTATTCGAGCTTCATTATTATTTAAGAAGAACTTAAAAGGAGAAAATTAAAATTTTGTTATCCACTTAGAATTATGTAGAGTGTCTTAGGAATCTAAATACAGTTCAAAATGAAAATTGTCACGCACCGCTTCCCAAAAAGGAAAACGGAATACGGATACGCAACACAAGTCCAGCGAATGGCTTTCACCATTCATAAGCTGTAAGGATCCTTACAACATGTATAGGAAGAAACAAGAGATATACAGGAAATAATCAACCACGCATGCATGAATAAATTAACATAACCAACAGGATTACTTAAAAACAAGAATACATAATCTTAAATAATAAGGTCTGGAAATAAGACATAAATCCTGGGACAAAAATGCCCAATAAAAAATCCATGTAGCAATTACAATTTATTCAAACAGGAAATAAACTAATGCAAGAAACTCCAGCCAGCCTAGAATACTTGGTCACTTACTCTCTCGGGCAGCTGGTCGCCAAAGTCTGCAAGTTTAACAAATTGCAGGAAGAGAAAAAAGAAACAAAACGCCTATCAATGCAAGATACGGGCTACTTGTTGTTGGGTTTCGGGGCACAAACGCAGCGAAAAAAAAATCCGAAACCCTAACCCTAGGATCCGTGTACAAGACATGGCTGATTATGGAGAAACGAAATTTTACCTTTTAAGAGCTTTACGAAAGCTGAAAGATGGAGGTCTAATCACCACGCAACCCTTGTAGCAAGATCTGTGTCTCTAAAGCAGTCCACACGAACGTCCGATCGTCCAACGATCAAGGGAGCCGGTACTAGCCGATGATGCTTGCCTCTATCTCTCTCTCTCTCTTGCCTCTCAACAGTTGGAGCGGCTAGGGTTTTCTATGAAAAACGAATTTGCCAAAAGATAAACCCTAAACCAATACATCTCTATGTATTTATAAGAGAGAATGAGGTGGGCTAAACCCTAATCGGTTTGGCCAAACTGATTTGGTTTAATGATAACTGATTTGGTTTAATGATTTAAATTCGAATTATACTTTAATTAATCAAGTCCAACTCAATTAAATAACTAATTTCGAATTTATAATCATTTAATTTAAATTCCGAATTTAAATTAAAACTCCTTTTAAACGTTCTAAGTGTGTGACCCTTTAGGTTATTATTACGTTGGCAATAATTTTATTATCTAATAATAAAATTATAAACAATGAGCGGCATCTAGTAATACATCATTGCTACCCAAGTAATAATAATAATTGGTGATTCAATTAAACCTTTCGTGACTAATGTCTCCGTGTAATATAATCCTTTTAACCTTGATATTATAGATTAAACTAGAGGCATGGTTCGTGTCATCCTCTTAATAATTTAATCTTTATTTTCTTAATCGATGAGTAGACTATTCAAACAAATCAATATTTGAGCATGGCCATGTATTTCATAGTCTCACTCAAACAAGAGGCCGATAATATCGCTCCTAAAATTAGGAGGGTTAAATTCCATCTAGATCATTCACATTTCTCACACGATTCATAATGAACCCAATACTATCTTTATCATTACCCGATTAAAGATAACTTTTGATAGAATCAAAGTACATTAATTCTCGTGTAGAAATATAATGATTTCAGGTCAGAGGACCATTACACCATTATCACAGTGAGATTACTTATGACACTTATCCATGTTGAATCTCACAGTGGGTCTGTCCAGTACAATGTACTCTTACATTTACCTATGTATTGATTTTAGTATCTCTATACTAATGACCCATAAGAGGTGGTCATCAATCAATCAACATACTAGTCTCAATGTATTATTACTGTCCTAATTATAATAATACTCGACTAGGGACATTTAAGATTATTATACTATATATAATCTCATGTTCATATAGTTCGTATTAATAATCTAAGGACATTTATCATGCTAACATTTATAACGCAGTAAATACGAAGCATAATAAATTATTAATATAATCAAATAGAACATAATGTCAATAATACTGATTACATAATATCATTGTATTGCCTCTAGGGCACCTACACTAACAATCTCCCACTTGCACTAGAGCCAATCACTCATGTATCGAATACCAATAGAACTAGTGTGACCCTCGTGCTTCTGCTGCGACAAAGCCTTAGTCAGTGGGTCAGCTACGTTATCATTTGTTTGCACTTTACATATATGTATATCTCCTTGTTCATTAATCTCACGAATAAGGTGATATCTTCTAAGTATATGTTTTGCCCTGGAGTGCGATCTTGGTTCCTTTGCTTGTGCTATGGCTCCGCTGTTATCGCAATAAAGATCGATAGGATCTGCGATCGATGGAACCACACCAAGCCCTGTGATGAAATTTCGGATCCAAACTGCCTCCTTAGCTGCTTCGCAAGCAGCAATATACTCAGCCTCCATTGTAGAATCAGCTACTGTTTCTTGCTTTGAACTTTTCCAGCTTACAGCACCTCCGTTGAGACAAAACACGAAACCAGACTAGGATATAGAATCATCCTTGTCTGTTTGGAAACTAGAATCAGTGTAACCTTTTACCACTAGTCTCTCTTCTCCCCCATATACCAAGAATGAATCTTTAGTCCTATTCAAGTACTTAAGAATATTCTTGACAGCTGTCCAGTGACCTTCACCTGGATTAGACTGGAACCTGCTCGTCATACTCAAAGCATACGACACATCAGGACGAGTACATATCATTGCATACATGATAGATCCAATTGCAGAAGCATATGGAATCTTACTCATGCGGTCCTTTTCATCCAATGTTTTAGGACTATTGTGACTTGAGATCGATATCCCATGAGACATCGGGACAAATCCCCTTTTAGCATCTTGCATCCCAAAATGTTGCAGTACTTTGTCAATATATGTACTCTGACTTAGGCCGATCAATCTTCTGGATCTATCTCTATAGATCCTGATCCCTAATATATAGGTCGCCTCGCCTAAATCTTTCATGGAGAAATTTTTTCCCAACCAAGTCTTAACAGCCTGTAGAGAAGGTATGTCATTCCCGATAAGTAATATATCATCAACATATAATACTATGAATGCCACGTGGTTCCCACTAACCCTTTTGTAAACACAAGATTCATCTTCGTTTTGAATAAAGCCAAATTCCTTGACTGTCTGGTCAAAACGAATATTCCACCTCCTTGAGGCCTGCTTCAGTCCATAAATGGATCGACGCAACTTACATATCCTTCTAGCATCCCTTGGACTGACAAAACCTTCAGGTTGTGTCATGTACACATCCTCTTCAAGGCTCCCATTAAGGAAGGCTGTTTTGACATCCATCTGCCAGATCTCATAATCATGATAAGCTGCTAAGCAAAATCCTAATGGATTTGACCATAGCTACAGGTGAAAAAGTTTCATCATAGTCAATACCATGAATTTGTTTGAAACCTTTTGCAACCAACCTAGCTTTATAGGTCTGAACATTTCCTTCCATGTCGATTTTCTTTTTGAAAACCCATTTGCACCCTATAGGTTTTATCCCTTCAGGTGGATCAACCAAAGTCCATACTTGGTTATCATACATGGAATCCATTTCAGATTTCATGGCTTCTAGCCATCTCTCAGAGTCAGGACTGTTCATAGCATCTTGGTAGGTGAGGGGCTCATCTTGATCTATGAGCATCAAATCACCATTTTCTATTAAGAGAAATCCATAATATCTCTCAGGTTTTTGGCGAATCCTACCAGATCTACGAACAATCTGTGTTTCTTGAGCAGTGTCATCTTGAATGTTATCTTGAATATCCTGCTCAAGTTCCAATTCAGGTTCAACATTATCTTGTGGGTCTCGAGCTACATCGAGTTCTATTTTCCTCCCACTGTTTCTTTTGGAGACTAGCTCTCGTTCAAGAAATACAGCAGTGCGAGAAACAACTATTTTGTTCTCGGTCGGATTATAGAAGAAGTAACCCTTAGTTTCCTTCGAGTACCCCACAAAATAACACTTGTCTGATTTTGGTCCAAGCTTGTCAGAGATCATACGTTTCACAAACGCTTCACATCCCCATATTTTCATAAATGACATGCTTTGACGTTTCTCAGTCCATATCTCATATGGAGTCTTTTGAACCGCTTTAGTTGGAACTCGGTTTAGTGTATATGCAGTCGTTTCTAGGGCATAACCCCAGAAACTTATTGGAAGATCAGCATGACTCATCATCGATCGTACCATGTCCAACAAGGTACGATTTCTCCTTTCAGAAACCCCATTCCATTGTGGTGTTCCAGGAGGAGTGAGTTGTGATACTATACCACACTCCTTTAAGTAATTCTTAAAATCATGGCTTAAGTATTCACCTCCTCGATCAGATCGAAGAATTTTAATACTTCCGCCTATTTGCTTTTCTACTTCAGCTTTAAATTCCTTGAACTTTTCAAGGGATTCAGATTTGTGTTTCAAAAGATACACATATCCGAATCTACTGAAATTATCAGTAAATGTTATGAAGTAATAAAAGCCACCTCTTGCCATAGAACGCATTGGACCACATACATCACTATGTATCAGTTCTAATCGTTCGTTGGCCCTTTCACCTTGTTTAGTAAAAGGAGCTTTTGCCATTTTACCAAGTAAACAAGCATCACATTCATCGTATGATTCAAAATCAAACTTATCCAAAAATCCATCTTTATGTAGTTTGGATATGCGATTCTCATTTATATGGCCTAATCGACAATGCCAAAGGTATGTTTGATTTGAGTCATTTGCTTTAAGACGTTTATTCATATTATAGACGGGAGTATAATCAAGATCAAGAACATATAAACCATTAAATAAATGCGCTACACCATAAGTTAAATCATTTAAACCAAAAGAGCAACAATTGTCTTTTATTATAAACGAAAAACCCTTCTTGTCCAAACAAGAAATAGAAATAATGTTTCTGCAAATCGCAGGCACGTAATAACAGTTCTCAAGTTCTAAAATAAGCCCAGAGGGCAACGATAAATAATAAGTCCCTACGGCCATAGCAGCAACCTTTGCTCCATTGCCAACGCGTAGGTCGATCTCTCCCTTTGCCAAAGATCTACTCCTTTGAAGTCCCTGCACATTAATACAAATGTGAGAACCACATCCAGTATCCAATACCCAAGATGTAGGAGTAGATAAATTGACTTCTATAACATAAATACCTGAATCAGAAATATTCAGAGATTTCACGCTCTTCAGACTTTCCAAATAAGCTGGACAGTTTCTCTTCCAATGACCTGGTTTCTTGCACCAGTGACAATCACCCTTATCAGGTTTAGCAACACCACCTTTAGGCTTGAGAGCCTTCTTGAAAGTGGGCTTGGAAGGAGCAACTGCATTAGATCCAATCTTTTTCTTGCCCTTCGATTTCCCCTTTCCCTTAGCACCTTTATTGCCCACCATCATTATGGGAGCATTCTCAGGTGCCTTTTGCATGTTGGCTTCGGTGGTTCTTAACAGTGCCAACAATTCAGTGGGTGTTTTGTCTTGCTCGGTCATGGTGAAAGTCATAATAAACTGGGCATAGTTGCTGTTCAAAGATTGCAAGATAATATCTATTTGAGCCTCTCGAGAAAGCCCGGAGCCCAAACGGTCTAGGTATTCAAAATACCCAATCATCTTCAGAACATGCGGTCCAACCGGGTTATTTCCTTGCTTGCAGTTAAAAAGTGCTTTGTACGTATTGAACCTTTTTTGACGAGCCTGTACTTGAAACATCGTCTGAAGATGCTCAAGCATAGCATAAGCATCCATATGCTCATGCTGCTTCTGAAGCTCAGCACTCATAGTTGCAAGCATGAGACAAGCAACATCCGTCGCATCATCAGTATGCTTCTGGTAAGCATTTAGTTGAGCACGAGTTGCACCGTCACCAGGATGGATCGGTGGAGGAATTTCAACAACATGGAGCTTACGCTCCTGCCTGAGGACAATCCTCAAATTCCTAGACCAGTCAAGGAAGTTTGTTCCTGTCAGCTTGTCCTTCTCAAGGACTGATCGCACGGAGAAAGAGTTGTTTGTGTTTTGCGCCATTTAGTATCTACAATGTTTAAAATGCATAAGATAAGTTAGATTGTCAAATAATTAATAATTATGTTCAAGTGATTATGGTACATTCAACTTAATATACCTCCCACTATTTTGTTCAAACTAATAGCCCTTACTATCAATTCGGAAACTAATTTTCTAGTGAGCCAAGATCCATATTTCATTATGCCTTGAGTCAGCGTTGGCCAATTCTCCCAAAACATAACTATTTAGGTAGACAACATTTGTCAATTATATCACATATAATTCTTGGATAGTTTGGTAAACAACTATTGTTCTAATTTATCTAATAAATTCTTCGCCAAACTCTATGCTTCTAAGTTCACTATCCACAATCCTATTGTGACGACTTAGTTAAGTTGGACCCAATGATTAACATGACGAATATCACATTTATTCTTTCGCACCTAACCACGATTAAAAGGAGTGCTCTACTTTGGCAAACCCACCCCTTATGATCTAGGCTTTGATGAGTGTTAATTCATTGGAAAGCATCTAATTAACTTAATATTTTGTTAAGGGGTTTACTTATAAACGATCATGATCCCATCATAAAGAGATTCCCAATTTGTCTTGGAACTAAATATTTCAAATCAAAAATTCGTTGAATGAATGATTTCCAGATCAGAGGTTAACGCACAGACGGCATTATTGGCACCCCTTTTCTTACAGATTCGTAATCGGTTGTTGACAAAATCATTCAATCGTTGAATCAATGAAAATTCATATTTAATTGCCGTGTTTCATAAACACGAGAATCTCATGATCGTTTGTTTAATGTTCATCTTAAATCGTTACAGATTTTATCTTGCTTAAGCAGGCATGGCATGGGTGATGTATCTAATACATACATTAATACATTATTAATCTAATTGAAGCATGCATCATAATGTATTCTACACATGCATTCATACATCAATATGTAAAGTGCAGTATGTAAACGTGCTTGGTTATGGCCTTTATTCTACATGATCCTTTCAAGCTAATGAAAGGATCGAGGTCAATCTATGGTGGAAAATATAAATACAATTACATGTCTTCATTCTCCTTGGTTGCTCCACTTCTTGGATCGTCCTTCAATCTTCAAGTACATTACATTGAATAATTGAAAACAACCTATACTGATGTACTTACATAATAAAACTCGAGTTACATTCGAGATTAGACAATTACAAGAATGAAGAAAACGACATGCAAGTCGTATTTATAAAACCAAAACCATAAACCATTAATCTAAGGGTCTTAAGGCCATAACCAGCACCATGCTCAAGTAAACAATTAAGAACACAAAAAAAAAAAAAACATACAGCAGGGGTCCGGGGGCGGCAGCCCCCGGGCGGGGTCCGGGGGCGGCAGCCCCTGGCTGGGGTCGAGCTGGCTGGAATTAAATCAGAAATTTTTTTAATTCCAGAAGACTCTCCCTATTCAGAAATCATCGATTTCGAACAACAGATCATATCTTTTAGTCTCTGCCGCCACTGCATCATATACAGTTCCGGAACCATGTATCATATACATTCATATCACATCCCAGTTTACAGATCGTGTCCAAACACAATCTGTCCATCAGTTTATATCACCATATAAACCAAACATCATGCATAACATACAAAATCGCTTACTGATCAGTCATGGCAGATTGTAAAACATACCTGTATCATCAAATCACAATATATAGCATAACAGAATCATATATGATCGACATAACATATTATAATCGACATATCATATAACCGTATCAAGGCAGATTCATAAAACATGCATACGTGCATCGAATGCAGTAAACACGTAACCAAATCAGCCCCTTATACACGCTGCTCTGATACCATTGTTGGGTTTCGGGGCACAAACGCAGCAAAAAAAAAATCCGAAACCCTAACCCTAGGATCCGTGTACAAGACATGGCTGATTATGGAGAAACGAAATTTTACCTTTTAAGAGCTTTACGAAGGCTGAAAGATGGAGGTCTAATCACCACGCAACCCTGTAGCAAGATTTGTGTCTCTAAAGCAGTCCACACGAACGTCCGATCGTCCAACGATCAAGGGAGCCGGTACTAGCCGATGATGCTTGCCTCTATCTCTCTCTCTCTCTTGCCTCTCAACAGTTGGAGCGGCTAGGGTTTTCTATGGAAAACGAATTTGCCAAAAGATAAACCCTAAACCAATACATCTCTATGTATTTATAAGAGAGAATGAGGTGGGCTTAACCCTAATCGGTTTGGCCAAACTGATTTGGTTTAATGATAACTGATTTGGTTTAATGATTTAAATTCGAATTATACTTTAATTAATCAAGTCCAACTCAATTAAATAACTAATTTCGAATTTATAATCATTTAATTTAAATTCCGAATTTAAATTAAAACTCCTTTTAAACGTTCTAAGTGTGTGACCCTTTAGGTTATTATTACGTTGGCAATAATTTTATTATCTAATAATAAAATTATAAACAATGAGCGGCATCTAGTAATACATCATTGCTACCCAAGTAATAATAATAATTGGTGATTCAATTAAACCTTTCGTGACTAATGTCTCCGTGTAATATAATCCTTTTAACCTTGATATTATAGATTAAACTAGAGGCATGGTTCGTGTCATCCTTTTAATAATTTAATCTTTATTTTCTTGATCGATGAGTAGACTATTCAAACAAATCAATATTTGAGCATGGCCATGCATTTCATAGTCTCACTCAAACAAGAGGCCGATAATATCGCTCCTAAAATTAGGAGGGTTAAATTCCATCTAGATCATTCACATTTCTCACACGATTCATAATGAACCCAATACTATCTTTATCATTACCCGATTAAAGATAACTTTTGATAGAATCAAAGTACATTAATTCTCGTGTAGAAATATAATGATTTCAGGTCAGAGGACCATTACACCATTATCACAGTGAGATTACTTATGACACTTATCCATGTTGAATCTCACAATGGGTCTGTCCAGTACAATGTACTCTTACATTTACCTATGTAATTATTTTAGTATCTCTATACTAATGATTCATGAGAGGTGGTCATCAATCAATCAACATACTAGTCTCAATGTATTATTACTGTCCTAATTATAATAATACTCGACTAGGGACATTTAAGATTATTATACTATATATAATCTCATGTTCATATAGTTCGTATTAATAATTTAAGGACATTTATCATGCTAACATTTATAACGCAGTAAATACGAAGCATAATAAATTATTAATATAATCAAATAGAACATAATGTCAATAATACTGATTACATAATATCATTGTATTGCCTCTAGGGCACCTACACTAACACTTATAGTGCAGGCAACAATTATAGAAAACGAATAACAAAGATACAGAGTAGCAGCAAGTACAAATACTGAATAAGCATGGAATGGATGTGACGGCAAAATAGAGTATCTAACTCCAAATCAAGAAACAGAATCAAGAACATGATGAGATAACAGGGTGCATGTAACATCTGACAGGTATCAGGTAGCAAACAAGCAGGTAAACATGTAACAAGTGTTAGGTAGCATGCACAGATAAACATGAATATGCAGGTGATCATGTTATTCTCAAGTCTTGTAATCCTATCTAGGTAGCACTCCATGCGTCCCAAATTTTACCACATGGTTACTACATTCATGCAAGTTACGTTTAGATTTAGTGGTGGGTTTCTATAGGACCGTGTACTCAGGCATCATGCACAGGTAACAGGTAACAGATTCATGAATCAGGTAGTAACATAATAGGTTCATGAATCAACAGGTTCATGAATCAACGGGTTCATGAATCAAAGCATAAAGTAAAACAGGTTCATGAATCAACATAAAGTAAAACAGGTTCATGAATCAAACCTAAAGTGGAAAATACAGGCCTCCTTCTGAGTACACATACCTATATTTTCCACTACTAAGGTCTTTCCCTTAATTCCAGCGTGGTTACTTGTTATTATTATCAAAAAAGTTTACATGCACAAAATAGGGCAAGAACAAGAGATAGGTTCAGGTCGGACAGAAACATGCACGGGTGACAATCAACTCATAAAAGGCTAGGACAACGAGACTTTCAATTCTGGACAGCAAGACATAACTGCACCAAAATCAAGATTCCCGTTGTCACAAGAATGCAAAATTAGATCCGTCAGAAAATATAGAAAATAGATTCTCGGAAGAATCCAGCACATATACACAAGTCATATAACAACTACAGAAACAGGGCTCAAAACAGTGTTTTATACAGAATTCATGTTTAGCCAGAAATCGCAAAGTCGTATTTATCAACATGAAAACCGCATAAAAAATTACTCATTAAATCTAAGAAAAATCTAGAATATTTCCTAGTATGTCTAGTATCAGCAAATAAATTTTCATAATATTCTATTACAGATAGCATAGTCAAATAAATTCGGAAAACAGAAAAATACAGCAAGTTTATGAATCTGAAATTTTTGACACAGCAGTACCAAAACAGCGATAGATCACAAAGTATAACATAAAATCTAAATACTTCAAAAGTTTTGTAAAATAGACACAGTAGGCTACATTTCATATTCACAAAGTTTTGATCGATCGCGACCAGAAACAGGTTGAAAATATGGTTCTTTACTGAACAACATGCAGTTTGGAAATATCTTGGTTTGTTCACAAGCATGGAATAAATTATAAAAGTTATTAAATAAATCTACAAAAATTAGGGGTTGATCCCAGTCATGTTTAGTCATACCCAGAAAATATCAAGTCCAAATCTTACTTTTAATATCAGTTTTAAAATAATATAATATGCAGTGATCTTATAAATCAGAATCTGAAAATTTTAACACAGCTGCAGTAAAATAGCAATAACTCACACATCACAAATCGAAACTGAAGCCTGCCGAAGGTTCTGAAAAATAGACAACGAGGCCTACGAATCATATTCACAAAATACTTTGATTTACTGACCTTAACAGGGTCTAAAATACTGAACCAAAATAGGACAGTAGCAAAATGAAATCTCTTTTCATGCATTTAATCAAACAACTCATATGTAATAAATCCAAATTAGAATATAATGCAAAACATGGTATATTAGATATTCAAAACAATATGGTATGGGTATTTAACAAATCTACTACAAGATAACACAACTAATACACCAAGCATGCAACAAATACACCACATATCATGGATCACGAAGCAACATATATACATGCATCAATAGTCTAGTTAGATCTAGATTATTTTCATGTTGTGTGTGTGACAACTAAATATGATGGATCAAGAATACGAATGGGTCAATGAATGTAACCCCTATTTTTCGTTTTTCGTATTTTTGATGTATTTTTCTTCTTCTTGAGTATTTGTACTCTCTTATATTTTTCTTAGATCGTATATTGGAGTTGTTTCAATATATATTCATTTTTGTTTTATTTTAAGCTCTTTGTGTTAATTTGTTCGTCTTTTGCTTCGTTCTTCATCAATTGTTGTTCTTTTCTCTTTATTGGATTCTTGTTCTCCTTATGTTGCTCTTGGGTGTTCATGGTGTTTTGGTTGGTTACCCTATCTCTAATCCTATTGCTTTGATCCCTAATCGGTTTTCAAAGCCAAATTAACCACAATCCTATTTTGAGTCCTATAAAAATTTATCCTAATCAAATTCTAATTAAACCAATCCTATTTCTACTCCTAAACTACCCACAACCCAATAACCCAAATACCCACATACCCAAACCTTAAACTAAAATCATATATATATATATATACAACACTCTCTCTCCATAAACCCTAACCCTAACTCGCTCATCCCGGCCTCCCTTTCTCTCTTTCCTGTTCGCGCTGACACACCCCAGCCAACCTACATCACCCCAACACCCCCATCCGCTGCACACCCCAATTCCCAACCCTCTTTTGCCGATGCCCTAGACGATCACCCAACACCCGAGCACTCCACCACCTCATCTCTCTCTCCCCGTCTTCCGCCGTCCGACGTGCAGAAGCGACGCAGGAGCAGCAACAGCCAGCAAGCCAGCCGCCGCCACTCCTGACGTTTCAACGCTCTCTTATTCTCTCTCTCGCTTTATGGGTTACACGTATGGATCGTCGTTTGGTTCGTGATTCTTTTTCGTGGGTTTGTTCGTTGTCGGGATTTGTTCCCGTTATTCTTGGTGTTCTTCATTTTTGTCTTCGGCTAAGGTAAGTAACTTGTACTCAAATTTCTTTGTATGATACAAGTCAAAAATACCGCTTATAGTGTAGTTGGGTTCTAGAGACAACTCATGTGTGTGTTATTTTTTATAGGTTTTGTCTCTATAGTGCTATTTAACCATAGTTGCCTCACGACACAAAAAAATTGACATGAAAACAACGAGGTTTGACATTTTTTGATCTATTCATATATGTGAGATAATTAAGTAAAATTATGTGTTTGATGAGATCCATGTGATATGATGGTTTTGAATATGTTATATACTCTATTTCATGATGTTTGGACACTTAGTAGATTCTATACCATGTTTGATTGTGATTGGAACGAGTTTCGTGTGGTTTATGTTGGTTTTGTTTTCAAGAGAAAATCTGTATTTGTCAATGATCAGTTTTGATTTGTATTTTAGACCCTATTAAGGTCAGAATTCTTAATTTTTGTATTAGAAATAAATTGTAGAGAAATCTGTCTTCTTTCCGAACTCTCTGACCTTGATCGATTTTGTTTTCGTATGAGTGAGTTATGGCTATTTTACTACAGATGTGTATTCTATTTTCAGATTTCGTTTCTTGATGATTTTGATGATTAAACTATTTTGATCTGAAACTTTGCACAGTATTTCTATACCTATCTAGGGATTACCCAGAATTTTGGTACATTTTATTTATCAGGTTTATACGCCGTTTCATACTTGTTTATGAAAGCTATACTTGCTGTATTTTGCTCGCTGTTCTATAAAGAATCGTATTTTCACCCTATTTCCTTTTACTGTATGGAAAATATTTATGAAATATGAAAGTTATCTTATTTTGTCTATTTTTATCTCCTTTTGACGGATTTGGATTTCGTTTCACGGTTTGCGAGATAATACAGTTTTCGTACAACAGTGTTGAGAATTCCATATTTGCCAAACTATCGAATCTTGATATTTTCTGATTGTCGTTGACTAAACAAATTTTACTGGAATGTTATGAAACTTTATATTCTGATACTATACATATAGGGGAATAGCCCAGATTTTTTCTGGATTTATTTGAGGAGTTTTAATGCTGTTTTCCTATTATTGAATACGATTTACTGATTTCTGGCTGAACGTATTTTCTGGATTCAAGTCAGTTTTGAGTTATGATTTTGTGAAATACTATATGGCTTATATATAATCTCTGGATTAGTGTGAAAGTCTATTTTTCAGATCCTTTGACATATTTATATTTGAATTTCTGTAGTAACGGGAATCACTGTTTTAGTACTGTACTGTCATGCTGTCCTGAATATGAACATACACTGTTTTGGTCGTTTATGTGACCGTATATCATCTATGCATGTTTATTTATTTCTCTGAACCTAATACTGATTGTACCATGTTAGTTTGACACTATTTCATGCACTATCATGTCTGTTGATAACCATAATAAAAGTGATCAAGCCGGGGTTTCTTAAGGAAAGATATAGTAGTGGAAAATATGGAAACGTGTACTTGGAAGGGAACTAGTGTTCCATACTGTTATTGTTACTGTTACTGTTACTTTTAATGCTACTGTTACTGTTATTTTTACTGCTACTTCTACTGTTACTGATACTTGAGTACACTGCCCCATTATGGTCCACTATGAAATCTAAAAGCAGAACTATTTGTTACAGCAAGCATGTGTTATATTTTGGGGCGTATGAAATGCTTCCTAGCTAGTAATACTCACAAGACTGTAAGACATAAGACTGATACTGTTGGAATGATACTGTTATACTGTTACACTGATATACTGAGCTTACTGTTACTGGATACTGTTAGTTTCCATATGACACTATACTTGACACATTCATTTGTACTGTTAGTATTCCATGCTAGTTGACTTTATTTTACTGATTCATACTAGTTATTACTGTTGATGCATTATACCATGCTATGTTCATTTCCGTTGTTATTTTAGATTTGATCATTCCATGTACTTGTATCATATATTATAAGTGGCCCGTAACTTGCATCAACAGGTACTTGTTTTCTCTTTCCTTCTCCTGCAATTATTAATTGCATATCAGGATGGCCAGCTGCCCGACGGCATTGGCGAAATGAGATATTAGTGCTGGATTTCTTGCTTATTAGTATTGCTATTATTGATGCTTTGAATAATATATTTTGAGTACTTGGATGATTACTTTGTATTTGGGCGATGTGACCCTGGATATTTGACTTGTCCAGATTCTGATTTATTTGAGCTTAATGTGTTTTGTTTAAAGTAAATTCTGTTGGTTTATTAATTCAATTATGCATGTGTGGTTGACTCTTTTGCTTCCAATTCTGATTATTTTGTAAGATGTTGCAAAGATTCCTGAACAGCTTATGGATGATGCAAATTATTCGCTGGGTTGAGTCGCGTATCTGTATTTCGTATTCTTTTTGGGAAGCGGAGAGTGACAACGAATGGATCAAGATTTAACAGGAGATCTTCATGAGAACAAATCCAAAAACAAAAGCGAGAATACAGGCAGTATTTTGTACTTGTATATACAACAAAAATTATACAAGTTACTTGCCTTGGGGTAGCCAACGAGTCCGGTGAAAGATGAGAATAAAGGGAATGGATCCCGGGCAACGGACACAACACAAACGGATCTTCATGTTGAAGAAGATGATCCAGATCACGATCAGACGGCTAGATGTGCTTGGAGACCAACCACATGCACAACAAACAACGGCAACCGGGGGGGATGCTTTGCGATGGGAGGACGATGGTGGACAGCGTGAGTGACTGCACTGGAAGTAGGGAAGACTGAGAGGGGACTGTCAACGTGGGGTGGTGCTGCGGCTTCGGGAGGAGAAGGGGAGAGAGGGGATTGCTGTCGTCGTAGGTGCAGGGCAGCGCAACAGGGCGACGAGGGGTCATGAGGGTGGCGCGGCAAGCGGGAGCACAGGTAGGGGCGCGGTGCAGTCGGAGGGGGGATCGCCGGAAGGGTAGGTCGGGGAGAGAAGGAGAGAGATTGATTAGGGTTGAGAGACTAGGGTTTAGGAGATAGAATTTGTAGATAGCAGTAAAACAAATTTTGTTGCGGTTTAATAATGAGATTTGGGGTAAGTTGGGATTTTGGAGAATCAAGAGAATATAGGGGAAAACATGATCTGCTTGTTAGACAGATATGGAGAACGTGAAGAAATATCTGGGGAAGACTGGGTAAAAGAAGAGGGTATTGGGTAGCGGGTTAGGATCCAGTAGGATGGATAGAAGGGTCTAAATAGGGTAGGCTAGGTAAAAACAGGATCCAATAAGGCAGAAACAAATAAATAAATAATTAGGCCATGAAATGAAATAGATTAGAATCAACAATCATTCAGGGATAAAATAATTGGCAGACAATTTCGAATCAAGAAGATCAAATCACAGACGATAAAACAATAGATGAATTTATATTGAGAATGAAGAACAAGTACACGGTTCAGAGAATACAATCAGGTAGAATACGCTGGAAAGATTAAAAAAAATATATAGTACAAAAATACAAAAAACGGGATTTAGGAGTTACAGAATTTTTTATGAGACTGTTTTAACTATTGGCTGAATTCCCATGGTTAACTTGATAGTAAATAATTGAAATTGAATTAGGTAGAATGATTTTGACAATTCACCCAATTTAGAGTCCTCCAAAAACTGCACTACGATTTTGAAGAGTTAACTTCAAATAATTTCGTATAACAGTTGAAATCTAGTGACATCATGAAATCTATCCGTAATTTGTAGAATGTGAAAGAAGTAACCAGACATTACTAAGAGCCACACAAAAAGATGGTTTACACTCAAAGCATCAATCCTCGGCTGTTCTTGTCAACAGATATAGGACAACTATTCTTTCACTTGTGCATGCATGTATGATGTACGAGAGAGAGAGATGGGAAGAAAGAACTCTATGCCCACTTGGGCATAAAACTTGTATGAAGTGAAAGAAGAAGCCTTTAGATCTCCTCAAAATCTATATCTCCACAAATTCTCGAGCAGATTATGTGTGGGGCATGCATATATTCTGGGGAAACCTGAACACTCCTTTGGTCATTTATTTATAAACGTTTTTGTTCAAATGAACATAAAATGTTTGTAGGCGAGGAAAGAGTATTTCAAACTTCTTCTGATTTTCAAATAGATCATATAAAAGGGCACAAGTTTTTGAGGAAATCTGGAGATGCTTTGGCCATTTCTTGATGGAAAGTTTATGCTCGGGTGGGCAAAAAATCAAATGTGTGAGCGAGTATTTCAAACTGTCAATTTTGATGTGGATGGGGATTGGTCACTTAGGATAATGAGAGTGTGTGTGAGAGAGAGAGAGGCAGCACTAGAATGAGTGGTAGTAGGAGAATCGCACTGTGTGTGATGCGGTCCATGGGACTCTATCAGCCACTCATCTTTTTGAGTCATGACTCATGAACCCATTGCTAAAAAGGGAAGGGTGAAGACAAAATAAAGGATAATAATAGAGAGGAGGGGCGAGTAAAAAACCAGAGAGGATAAGTGCAAAAGCACACATGACTCGGAGTTGATCAAATTTGCTATTTGCTATTGTGAAAGGGACAGAGTGGGGGCTTGTTCGGTAACAAAAAAGTATGACACCAGTTGGTACGACTTTTCTAGAAGTGATGTGTTTTTTATTTTTTTTTAGTTTTTAGGAAGAGGTGGAGCAAAACCTCCATCGATTAATGAGAAAAAAGAACCAAAGTTTTTTTATTAAAAACTTTTTAAAAAAAGCCAATCTGAAGACTAATCGATTACATAAAAAACAACAAAAACCAGAAAGAAGTTAAATAATCCTCAACAAGACCATCAAACAATGTTTAGGACAGTATTAGGATGGAGGACAAAAATTGTGGCTAGGTCTCAATCTTTGGGTTCATGTCTATACATTGTTGGATTTATATCTTGCATATTAAATTCGATGTGAAGAGAACATGATGAAGCGAGAACAAGATAGAAACATCAATGGAGGAACAAAGACTAGCATCAATGGAAGAAAGAACAACTGCAACAATCGACTGCCCTAAAGAGTAGTCGACTAATGTGGCTCTCTGACTTGGGTCAGGGCACTGCAGCAAGTTGAAGCAGCGGCAATTTGGGCATGGGTCTAGGTGATTTGGTTGAAGCCCAACTTATTCTCTAAGTTACATCGTACGGTTCCTATCGTGTGGCTTTCTCTTCAGGATATATCAGACGGTTATTGTATCAGGACTACGACCGAGGGTTTCTTTGGATCTCTATATATCATTGTAACGACCTCCTTTGAAAGATAAGATAGAAGTACATCGTTGAGAGTTACATTGTAAACAGTAGATTATCTTCTAGTGATGCTTGAGAGATCGATAGGTTCTTGGTGAGAGTGATTGTAACTCTTGTATCTTCTCTAGGTGAATAATGTCCCGGTTATTTCTCCCCTGGATTAGGGTTTGCCCAAGTCAGGACAAAATTGTATTGTTTCGTTTGATCTACTATTGCTTTGTGGTTTGTTCATTGGATCGGTTGTCACAAAACTCAATAGAATTCCTAACAATTAGTATCAGAGCATCAGGTTACAGAAAGGGTTGTTCAAGTTCCTTAGAAAAGATGACAGATCTGGGTGTAATACCCTAAACTTTCATTTTAATAAAAATATTGATTTTCACGTGTTGTGCACATGCAAAACTTCATATGTATATTTATTTTCTTTTTATAAAAATTTTATTTTGTAGTATGAACTATTATTTCTTTCTTTTCCTCTATTTTTCTAAAAAGTTTATTTTGTAAAGCCTAAAACATATTGTTTTCTTATTTTGAGCCCACTTTAATAATTTATTATTTTATTATTTTGGCCCACAAGTCTAAGCCCACTATTTGTAAAGCCCATAAACTTAATTAATCATTTAAATTGTCACACTTGTCATATAGACACAATTTGTGAACAATTGATTAATTAAAATTGTACAAATTTCAAATAGGGGGGTACTAGAGGGCACGTGCATGCACGTAGTGTGCATTGCACACCTTGGAGACCGGGTGTATGCTTAAGGAGGAATGGGAGAGTGGGTGTGTGTGCATGGGTGGTTATTTGATTATGGGTGGTTGCTACAACTTTCCCTCCTATCCTAGCCATCCATCTCTAACCATCTAATGAAATTCTAGCCCTCCAATCTATCCTAGAACTAGTATAAATACCCCCTACCTTCATGTATTCTACACACGAAAAAAAATTATTGAAAGAAAGAAATTATATAGGAGAGAAATACATAAGGGAGTAAATAGTTGAGTGTGAGTTGTGTCCCAAGCTAGAGGTCGGCCCTATCCCCACACAAGGAAGCTTTCGGTTTTTTTGCACAAGGAGCAAGAAGGAGGGCTTTTGCAACACAATTTAGGAGGAGAAGGCTACTCTCTCGCATTCTAGGAGACTCTAGGAGCTTTTATTTGGTTTTTCTCCAAAGAGATGGGTGTCTCTCATTGCTTCTAATATTAGAAATCGTGCTAGTTATGTTTTAATGAAATTATAGGAATTAACTAGTGAGAAATTGGAACCATGCTTGTTTAATTAAAGTAGAGGGGTAATATTAGAGATAAATTGATGGAATGATTACTAAGGGATAATTGTTAATTTATGTATTAGAATTCTCCATTTTGTATGTGCCACATGAATGTTAGAATAAATGAAAGAGATTGTATTTGCAAATAAATGATTGAATGCATCATGTGTAAATTAGTTGATAAAAATAGAATTTTTATTCTTTAGAAAAGATGATCTTTGTGTTCTAAAATATGGTAGATTGACAATAAGAAAGTAAACAATAACGTAGTGATTTTTGTGGAAACCTAACTTTAATCATGAAGAGTTGTGCTATGGTTTTCAAATGTCAAAATTATGGACATGAAATACAAACTAGGGCTAAAATACATGTTTTAAAGAGCTAAAAATGCTTATAAAAATACTTGTTGCTGTAGATTTATGTGTATTTTAATTCTGGGAAAAGTTGCTTTCAAAAGGGAAGAAAAAGAGACAAATTTGTTTTGAGAATTCATGAATTGTAGATATGAACAAAGAACCAACTCAAAACCCAATTAATTTACCTTCAAATCGATATGGCCACTTAGACCATTTGGTCGATAGAGTCTTCATTTGCTACAGTAGTAGGGGGGCTAGTCAGGGGTCTCAGGTTTCGATACTGAGGCTTTTCGTTTTATTTTTTTGTTAAAAATCCGATTGCCGAGAGTCGATACTTAGGGATTATAACCCCTAGTTATATCGCCTTGGGGCTTTGGCACAGCGGCCTTGTGCGCTGTCTATTGGACCGCTGGTTGTGGGTTCGAATCCTGTTAGGGGTTTGGATTTTAAAAAGAAATTTGTTGTTTTTTGTGGGATTTTAATATTAATCTGAGATTTAAAAAAAATAGATTAAAAATTGGGAAAAATATGGAATAAATTACTGAAAATTATTTGGAATTTATGAGAAAAATTCACGTAACTTTTGATAAAGGGTAATTAAGAAATTGAGGCTTTTTGCAAGTAATGACTTCGTTTTGAAATTAAATTGTCTTTTTAAATAAAGAAAAATAAATGAGTTTTTTTTGAATTATAAAGATGAAAATTAGTAATGAGGAATTTTTGAAAGTTGTGATTTGTGTGATTAATTGGACTTATAAATTGTGCTTGTAATATGAATTGAAATGAGGATAATAGATTCGTGGAATAAATGAATTATTGATTACTACTAGTTGAAACTTATTCTTACGCATAAATTGCACGTAAAATTGAATTATTGATTGTGATGAGTTATGAAAGATGTGAATACATGAATACGATGCTTATGAAATGTGAATTGTGATTAATCATGAAATGATCTTATGAGTATGAAATGCTCGATGTTGTAATTATGAGTTGAAATTGAGAACTAGGGTGTAGCTAAGTCTTATACCGGCAATAAAAGAAATGTGGAAATGATATTTGAGATGAAAAGACCAAGGTTTGGGTCATGTGAAATAAATGAATAAGACCGGTATAGTAGGAGTGCTAACCCTAAGGGATTGATTTTATTCATGATTCAATTAAACTAAAGATTAGATACATAGTGAAGATGTGATGAAAGTAAGAGAAAAATATTAAGTATGAGGGCCATTAGATTGGCGGCATGAGAGTATTCACAGGATGTCCCATGATGCATCATGATAGGGCGTGGATACTGCTCCAGAGTACCGTCCCGGTGGCGATGCTCGTGGGGTGTTTGATGATTGCGGGTGGTGTCATGTCTTTGGTAGGAGCTGAATTACCACTGGATGCCTGCATGATTAGTCATGTGTCAGTGCATTGGGATTCCCTCCAGGGCACCTAGATATGAGTTCGTAGGTCAGAAAACATCTAGGATACTTACCGTAGTTACAGTAGTAGATTAAATCATGACGTGGGATTGAACCCTACAAGATGAAGAACAGTTAAGGGCTTGCCCTCGGACCTATGTAGTATGGGCTGCATAGACCCTGAACAAGTGCGCATTAGTGTCATATAATACAAATAATTGCATTAAGGACTAAGTGCACATTCACAACACGACATCATTAGAATAGTCCTTTTAGCTTTGTTTGTGACTAGTTTGTGGTTTGCTAAGTATTGAGAATCGTTATACTGTTTCCGGCATAGAGAAGATGGCCGTGTATAATATTTCGTCAGTTGAATGAACTGATGCGCCCACAGTACTACATGCAGGGTAATGATGCTTGACAAATTGAAGTATACATGCTGCTGAAGATTGATTTAAATGTTGTTTCATGTAATTTATTGTAAAAAATGCTTCTGTTGTAATAATGTAAAGGTATAATGTAACTCTGATGTAAGAAATATTTTTTATTTCCTTGTAAAATTGTACGAAAGAAGTGTAAAGATCCTGTGGAACTTCGATGTTAGTTGTATTTTGGAATTCGGGTTGTTACACTGGTTTTAACGAAAATCAAGCAGTTCAACGGTAAGATCAACTTTAATCCTGGATGGTGGACATGTATGACATACTGGGTCAAAATGACTTGTATCATGCCTTAGATAGAGATAAAGGGAAGCCATCCAACATAAAGCAGGAGAAGTGGGATAAGAATTGTTTGAAAGTCTTGAGTTTAATCTGGCTGTCATTAATGGACGTGGTCACGTGTAATTTCCTTGGGGAGAAAAGCGCGACTGATCTATAGGCGAGACTCAAAACTAAGTACTTGGATCGTCGTTACTAGATCAGATGTACTGGAAGAGAAAACTATTTCGTTTATTAATAAAGGTAGGTATGCTCTTGAAGATCACTTATGAGTGAAATTTATATATGATTTTATTACTCTTTTTACGCATTAAAGTTGCAAGTTCTCGATTATTTCTTTAAAATTTATCTTCTTTCCACTTATTTTATTTTATTTATTTTATTTAGAAGGAATGCGATTTATAAGTGCAAAAAGATATGCATTTTTGTAAAATCAAGGAAGAAAATAAGAATAAAGATTTTTTAATTCAAATTTATTTTATGTGACGATTTTTGAAAAATTATAGCACTCAAATACATATTTTTACAAATTGGTCACATAAAAAGTCAATAGAAAATAATATGATCAATTAGTGGGTGAAATAAAATTGTGTAATAAATTTTTTTAAAAAAATAAATTAAAAAGAAATGGGAGGAATTGTGTTGAATTTTAGGATGGATTTGGTTGATTAATTTAAAATCAAAACATTAATTTTAATATTAATATGTTTAATTAATTAACTAATAACTAATCCTAATCTTAATTAACTTACCCTAATTAAACCTAACCTACTTGCTACCTATATATAAACAAGGGAAGAGAGACAAAGAACTTGGGTTGGTGGGAGGCGTGAACAGGGAGGCGTGAACAGAGGTTGGTGGCAGCGGGACTAGAGGCCAAGAAAAAGAGAAAAAAAATTAAAAACGAAAGCTGCACATTGTTACTAAGCATGCGACGCAAGTTCCGAGAAGAGAGAGAAAGAAAGAAAGAAGAAGACGGCGCGGATTTTGATACGTGTATTTTCTGCAAAATTGATTTCTTTCTTTTCTCCTCTAATTTTTATTATGCAATCCAAGAACATGTTTGTTAATTGCAAATTTATGATGAACTAATTTTATTTTTCTAGAACTTTGATGTAGTCTAGTTTTGAGAACACAATTTTAATTTCATATTATTTTTCTATTTTTTCATAGTTGTGTATTTAATTTTTGTTCTTAATGCTTACAATTATTTGGCCAACTTTTGTATGATTTATTAAATTATGGAGGGACCGAATTGGTAATTTGTGATTTTGAATTAATAAAATTAAACACCATCACAAGAGCGAACCGCTATTAATGTGACTGTTAAGAAATCCATAGATCTTAATAAATTTTCATTTAGTAATTTGTGCATAAACTATGACAAATAATTAGTTGAGAATATTTTTGATATTGCTTGAGATAGAATATTGAATAATTTGGGGATTCTGGTCTACAACTTGGAAAAATAATATTTTTATTCACATGGAGTTATAAATTGTGTGGGATTAACTGGGTGAAATCGAAAGCCCTAGAATTTGTTTTGCCATTAACAAATCACAAAAATTTCATATTTTCGGTCTCTTTTAGTTTAGATCTTTAGATTAATTTAGTTGTTTTATTTGTTAAAATTTTGGTTTTCCAAATGGAAGTTAATCTAGTAATTTCTGTACTCGATAACATAATTAGTCCTTGTGAGTTCAACACTCTTTTCACTTATCTATACTACTTGTTGCGATTGTGCACACTTGCAAAAATTATCCCATCATGTTTTTGGCGCCGCTACCGGGGGCTAATTATTTTTTATTGATATTGATAATTGCTAGATTGTTACTAATTTGGATTTTTCTTATTTTTTATTATTATTTTTTCTTTTTTATTTTAGTTTTTCTATTTTTTAATAACTATATTTCAGGATATGGAAGTGTATCACAATGGCAAACAATGAGGAAAATAAGGCTTTGAGAGATTATACTATGCCCTCGATTAATGGAGTAACATAAAGTATAAAGAGGCCAGTTATACAAGCTAATAATTTTGAGATTAAACCAGTAATCATTCAAATGATTCAACAGACCGTTCAATTTGGGGGACTATTGCACAATGATCATAATGTTCACATTGCAAACTTTCTAGAAATTTGTGACACTTTCAAGCATAATAGAGTATCTGATGATGCAATTCAATTGAGACTCTTTCCTTTTTCACTAAGAGATAAGGCGAAGGCTTGGCTATATTTTCTACCACCCGATGGTATTACTACTTGGAAGGGACTTGCACAAAAATTTCTGGCTAAGTATTTTCCGCCGGCAAAGACAGCAAAGCTAAGAAATGAAATTACCACATTCACTCAATTTGAGACTGAGTCTTTATATGATGTATGGTAGAGGTATAAAGAGTTATTGAGAAAGTGTCTTCATCATGAACTACCGAAATTGCTGCAAATTCAAATTTTCTATAATGGTTTGAGAGTTACAAATCGATTTACAGTAGATGCAGCAGCTAGAGGTGCTCTTATGAGCAAAACTCATGAAACAGCCTATAAACTTTTAGAGAAGATGGCATCCAACAATTACCAATGGTCTTCAGAAAGAGCAATGCCAAGAACTGTGACTGGAGTTTTTTAGCTTGATCTTATTTCCAAATTGACTGCACAAATTGATATTTTATCTAAACAATTATCTAATATGAATGTTAATGCTATTCAATTTAATATTATTTGTGATCATTGTGCAGGAAATCACACAAGTGTGGATTGCCAAGTGGGAAATATATTTGCTCAACCAAATTTCTATCAAGCAAATTACATGTCCAATTTCCAACATCAAAATAATCCTTATTCGAACACGTATAATCAAGGATGGAGAAACCACCCCAATTTTTCATAGAATAACAACCAAGGAGCAATTAGACCACCTCAAAATTTTTCACAACAAGAAAAGAAGCCGACACTTGATGAAATGTTCATGCAATACATTTAAAAGACAGATTTGGCGATCCAGAATGTTGCAACTTCAACTTCAGCTTCAATTCGCAACCTTGAGGCCCAGATTGGTCAGCTTTCAAACATGCTTACAGAGAGAACAGCAGAAATATTACCTAGTAACATAGTGACAACTCCTAAAGATCATGTCAATGCAATAATTCTGAGAAGTGGGAGAACAATTGAGCAGCCACAAGAAGAAATTGCCGAACAAAATGAGGTTGAAAAGCAAGATGAATTCAAGAAAATTTTGGAGGAACAAACTCAATAAGTGACCAACCACTGTATTGTGAATTCAAAGAAAAGCAAACGTGCTTCAAATGCCACGGTTTCCAGGGAATTTAATTCTGAAACCTATCCAAAATCTCCTTATGATCCACTGATTCCTTTTTCGCAAAGACTTAAAAAGAATAATCTTGAAAACCAATTCTCTAAATTTTTAAGTATTTTTAAGAAATTACACATTAATATTCCTCTTATTGAAGCTTTAGAACATATGCCTAAATATGCTAAATTTTTTAAGGATATTTTATCAAACAAGCGGAAGTTGGAAGAGCATGAAATAGTTATGCTAATCGAAGAGAGTAGTGCAACATTATAAAAGAAGTTGCCTCCTAAACTTAAAGATCCAGGGAGTTTTACGATACCTTGCACTATTGGAAATTTTTATTTTGATAAAACTTTATGTGATTTAGAAGCAAGTATTAATCTTATGCCTTTTTCAGTTTTCAGGAAACTTGGTCTTAGAGAACCAAAACCTACTACAATTTCAATGCTGATTTTATTGTGCTTGACATGGAGGAAGATGAAAAAATCCCTTTGATTTTGGGGAGACCCTTTCTAGCTACGGGGAGAGCTTTGATTGATGTCCAACAAGGAAAACTTATTTTGAGGGTTGAGGATAAGCAAGTAATGTTTGATGTTTTTAAATCCATGGAGGTTGCTGCTGAAGCTCACTCATGTTTTCAAGTTTGTAAAACTAATCTAATTGTGGGAGAGACACTTAGAGCGGACGTTAAGAAATTACCAATTAAAGTGTGTCCAAAAAATTTAGCAACTCTTAAATCTGAGAAAGAAAAGATTTTGGAATACGTTCATGTTGCACCATCTATTAATTTTTCTTCTCAGCTGACATTCAAGGATGTGGGGATATCAAGAAGGCCATCGTCAAGAAAGAAAAGACTTAAACTCAAGCTTCAACCACTGCCATTTAGCTTTGGGGATGCTCAAAGAAAACCTAATCCAAACATGAAGAAAGTTATTAGAAAATATTTTTTGATGTTGTGGGATCTTCACATCACATAACCATCTCCGCTATCAAGTCTGGCCGAAAACTTAAAACTTAGCGCTTCTTGGAGGCAACCCATGCTTTCTTTTGCTGCACTTAGATAATATTTTCCCTTTAGTTTATTTTAATTTTAATTTTTGATTTTGTTTTATAGGATTGCATAATTTTGGAGGTTTTCGAGCAGAGCTGTTTTCTGGACCGACATTGATGGCTGTTTTTTAGCAGGGTATAGTCCGAAACTGGAAAAGTGTATAAAATACCGATCGTAGGAAATTTTCTTATCTTTCAAGAATAAAATGAATTAGGTAATTTGGACATCTACAGCTCCAGATATCACTGAAACAATGAACGTCGCGCGTTCAGAATTTTAACACGAATCTAGAGAGCAATTCTGAACTTTTCGCATTCCTTTGGTTTTACTTTTTCCTTTCCCATTAAGTACAATGTCATATTCAAGTTTGGGGGAAGGGGTACAAATTTTTTTATTTTATATTTATTTAAAAAGAAAAACAAAACAAAAGGGATTTCAATTAGGCTTACCATTACACTTTTCAGTTCTTTATTGTTCTAAAGCATTCAAATAATTTTTTTTAGGATAGAAAATATATTATAAAGCAAGATTAAGTATACTTATATACTTTAGGATTATTGAAATTCAAAATTCCTTACAAAATTGTGTGAGTCATGTGATTATACATTAAAAAAAATGTGATGCTTTTTCTTGTGATTATCCTCTTTTATCTAGTCCTAAACAGAGTTTAAGTAAATAGAGTGATAATGATCAAATAATTGAATGAATAAAGTTCTATGTACTCCAATGTTTTGAGTTTCTTAGTAACTAGGGGTATTCATCACCAATATTTATTTTTACGTCAAACGGCAACTTAAAATATGAGTATGCAAAGCACTCTAAATTTGTGACTTGTTGAATAACCGGGTGAATTCATCACAAATGTTTGCATTCTCGTCAAAAGGCACGTGACTACTTAGAGAGAGAAAAAAAAAAACAAAAACAAAAACGAAAATAAAAACAAAAACAAAAACAAAAACAAAAAAAACTCTAGTTTGCTACTCGGTTTGTAGTAGTGAGAACGAGTGATCAAAGAATGAATTATTACATGATATAATTACATTAATTGCATGACAAATATGATTGAGTTGAGAATTATGAATGAATAATTGCACTGGAGAAAGTGAGTATGCTTAGTTTTACTTTATTTGCTATTGTTTATATTTTAAGCTAAAATTTTGAAGCTTGCATGATAAGATCTCTTAGTTAGATAAGTTGAGCCTAATTATGATTACTTTTCCATTATTCATTGTTTTACTTTTTGCTTGAGGACAAGCAAAGTCTTAAGTTTGGGGATATTTGATGAGTGAATTTTATATATGATTTTATCACTCTTTTTACGCATTAAAGTTGTGAGTTCTCGATTATTTCTTTAAAATTTATCTTCTTTCCACTTATTTATTTATGTGATTTTGAAGGAATGAGATTTGTAAGTGCAAAAAGATATGCATTTTGGTAAAATCAAGGAAGAAAATAAGAATAAAGATTTTAAAATTCAAATTTATTTTATGTGATGATTTTTGAAAAATTGGAGCACTCAAATACATATTTTTACAAATTGGTCACATAAAGATTTTAAAATTCAAATTTATTTTATGTGATGATTTTTGAAAAAATGGAGCACTCAAATACATATTTTTACAAATTGGTCACATAAAAAGTCAATAGAAAATAAGATGATCAATTAGGGGGTGAAATAAAATTGTGTAATAAATTTTTTTTTAAAAATAAAATAAAAATAAATGGAAGGAATTGTGTTGAATTTTAGGATGGACTTGGTTGATTAATCTAAAATCAAAACATTAATTTTAATATTATTAGGTTAATTAACTAACTAAATAACTATTCCTAATCTTAATTAACTTACCCAAATTAAACCTAACCTACTTGCTGCCTATATATAAACAGGGGAATAGAGAGAAAGAACTTGGGTTGGTGGGAGGCATGAACAGGGAGGCATGAACAGTGAACAGGGGTTGGTGGCGGCGGGACCAGAGGCCAAGAAAAAGAGAAAAATTAAAAACGGAAGTTGCACATTGTTGCTAGGCACGCGGCGCGAGTTCCGAGAAAAGAGAGAAATAGAGAGAGAAAGAAAGAAAGGAGAAGACAGCACGGATTTCGATACGTGGATTTTCTGCAAAATTTAGTTCTTTCTTTTCTCCTCTAATTTTTATTATGCAATCCAAGAACATGTTTTTTAGTTGCAAATTTATTATGAACTAATTTTACTTTTTTAGGGCTTTGATGTAGTCTAGTTTTGAGAACACAATTTTAATTTCATTTTATTTTTCTATTTTTTTATGGTTGTGTGTTTAATTTTTGTTCTTAATGCTTACAATTGTTTGACCAACTTTTGTATGATTTATTAAATCCTAGAGAGACCGAACTGGTAATTTGTGATTTTAAATTAATAAAATTAAATACCGTTACAAGAGCAAACCGCTGTTAATGAGACCGTTAAGTAATCCATATATAGATCTTAAGGAATTTTCAATTAGTAATTTGTGCATGAACTATGACGAATAATTAGTTGAGAATATTTTTGATATTGCTTGAGAGAGAATATTGATTAATTTGGGGATTTTGGTCTACAACTTAGAAAAATAATATTTTTATTCACATGGAGTTATGAATTGTGTAGGATTAACTAGGTAAAATCGAAAGCCCTAGAATTTGTTTTGCCATTAACAAATCACAAAAATTTCAGATTTTTGTTCTCTCATAGTTCAGATCTTTAGATTAATTTATTAAAATTTTGGTTTTCCAAATAGTAGTTAATCAAGTAATTTCGGTACTCGATAAAATAATCAGTCCTTGTGGATTCAACACTCTTTTCACTTATTTATACTACTTGTTGCGATTTTGAACATTTGCAAAAATTATCCCATCAATCACATAGTGGATTTCAATAAGGTATATCTGAATTGAGGGCAATCAATGCAAATGTTCTAAGTGGAAATGATAAAGCTTTCAACTTGATAAATATTCACTGCCAGATTTGTACGAGTATTTGATAACCACTACTCTACATGAAAAATCTGCCAAGGAGAGTCCTTCAGTGGCAGGTGTGATTAAGAGCTTAGAGGATGATGAACTTAGGAAAGAGACTCATAAACCATGGTCTACTTTCACAAGTTGTTTGGCGGAGGGTACTTCAATTGGAAAGGAAAGTGCGCATAAGGGTGTAATCTGTTGCCACCATTGCAAGAGGAATGTGCATTAGAAGACGGATTATCGCAAGTGATTGAATCAGTGATTGCCACCATTGCAAGGGATGTGCATTACAAGAGGAAGAGTACTTACATTGTCAGTGCCATTGAATCAGTTGATCACTTTGACTGTCTTCTTGTTTCAAGTTATTTAAATGTGTATTCTAGCTGGTTCACATTGGGAACTGAAGAAGCATAGGTTTACAGGTACACAGCTCGATGTGAAGTTCTATAGGTTTGGGAAGATTGTCGGAAGGTGATGAAGAGAATGATGGGTGTTTAACACAACCTCCACCAGATTTGTGGGAACAAAAATTCTTAGCCAAGTGTTTCTAAGCCCAACATTCCTAAAGAAATATCTAGTTTTCCGCCACTAGAATCACCAAAGCGAGACAGCGATGTTCGAATATCGTCGGGAGGTGGAGAGTACCTCGAGGTAGGTGACGTTTGTGCGAAGGGTTCCCTCTCCATGATAACGTCTACTAGGGTATGCCCTTGAAAGGAAAATAGAGTTGGAGAAATAAAGGTGGAGATAGATTCAAGTAGCAGAAGAAGCCAATAAACCGGATTGTTTGTAAGAGGATAATGAAAGAGTCTAGAATCAATTAGTCATGCGGGTGTGGAAGCATGAGTATGAAATCCAAGGTGGAGATTGTTGGGTTTATGTCTTGCATACCATGTTCAATGTGAAGACAAGACGATGAAGCAATAAGAGAATCGAAGCATCGATGGAGGAAGAAAGAGCAGCAGTAGCAACAGGAAGAAAGAGCAGCAGCATGAAAGGGTAGTCATTCGCTATGGTTTTCCAACTTGAGTCATGGAATTGCAGTCAAATAAGCTTTAGGGAAGTGGATTGCAAGTTGAAGCAGCGGCAGTTTGGGCTTGGGTCTAGGAGATCTGACTGAAGCACAGCTTCTTCTCCAAGTCAGATTGTACGATATTATATCAAGATTACAACGTAGGGTTTCTCTAGGTCTTTATATATCACTGTAATGAGATCCCTTGAGAGGTACGAGAGAAAATACTTCATTAATAATTTTCATTGTAAACAACAGATTATCTTCTAGTGAAGCTTGAGAGATAGATAAGTTCTTGGTGATAGTGATTGTAACTCTTGTATCATTTCTAGCTGAATAATATATCGGTTATTTCTCCCCCTGGATTAGGGTTCGCCCGAACCGAGACAAAATTGTGAGCTTTTGTGTGTTTGGTTTGATCTATTATTATTTAGTGGTCTGTTCACTGGTGGTTGTCGCAAAACTCAGCATTATTCCTAACAGACATGTCCTTTAACACTCGAAAAAATAGAAGGAAAAAAACCCCTTGAGAAGTAATGTAATTAAGCAAGCAAAGTAAAGAAAGCTAGATTAGGTGCAACAGATCGCTACCGTAATCCAAGGCCTCTAACAACTCTAGGGGTTCGGCAACATCAGTCCGCTAGTCCAAATTTGGCCCAAGGAACACCTCCTCATCGTCCCAACGGTGCTCCTCACAAACCTTGGAGATCTCTCTCCTAGAAGCTCGCAAGTAATGTTATACACACTTATTTCTCTACTTCTCAAGTAAGCTCTCAAGTAATGTTAAAATAGTCTAAATAGTAATATAGGTTTTCTAATGGTACTAATTATGTTATTTTTATAATTGTTTGTTTAATATTTGAATTGATAGCTCCTGTATCTCCAAGGGCTACTTGTTTTTTCCATTTACCACTGTCATAATATTCTATTTCTATTTTAAACTGATTATTATTTTGATTATCGAATGTATTTATTATTGGTATTAAATCCAATGCTTATTGTTTGTTTCTTATTGATAGTGATATCTTTCTGAACATTATTTGTAGTGCTTTTCCTTTTGTAATATTTTTTGCTTTATTAAAGTCAAATTTTATATAATTTGGTATAGTCATTTCAGAATTTTCTCTAGCTGGTTTGTATCTTATAATTTCTCTGAATAATGGTTCTATTTTAAAACTATCTATATTTCTATTTTTTTCTTCATGCTCACTAGTGAAAGCATAAATATTTCTTATTTGTATACTCATAACCTTACTTTTTTCTATCATTTCTATTTCTGATAATCTATGGTACATGATTAGACTTTTGTCTTTATTTTCTTCTATCATGCTTATAGAAAAATTAGGTTTTATTGTAAATTTTATTTTTTTGTACATCAAATTTCCTTGTACTATTCCTATTAAAGCATCTTGTGTACTTGATATTATTCTATCATCCATTAGGTATATTTCTAAGGGTGTATTTACTCATTCCTTAAAATAAGCTTTAATTATTATTTGTACTGCTCCAAGATATATGTATCTTAATGTCTTTCTGATTTTCTCACTTATTTTTTTCATTTCTTATCTTATTATTTTTTCTGTTATCAATGGAATTATAGTTTTTCCTTGAGCTTATTCTATATCTATAGGTTGTTCATAATTTCTAGCTATTATTATGGTATTTCTTTTTCTTTCAAATATTGGTAGTTTAAATATCTTTTTCGAGTTTATATCTAGTTTGGTTGCTCTTATTTTATCGTATTTTTGTATGTCAAAACTCATTCTTTCTCTTACTTCTTCATTATTTTCTTCTTTTTCTAATTGTTCTCCTATTTCTATTATTTCTGTCATCATATTTATTTCACATTCTTCTGTTTCATTTTCACTACTTCCACTATCTTCTTCCATTACCATTATTTTCTCATCTTCACTAATTTCTGACCAATCTTCTACATATTCTACGGGTTCATAATTTATATTGTTTATTTTTCAATTTCTTCTACGTATTTTACATTTTCTTTTTTTTCATTCTCTTAGGGAAATTTGGTGATATATGTCATACTTCTCCACATATATAACAATTACATTTCTTTGAGTTTTTTGGATACTTTATATGGTTTTTTATATTGCTTAAAAGTTTTTCTGTATTTTGGTTTATATTTTTGGAATTTGTGTTCATTTCTCTTTGTATAATTGTAGTTATTATTACATCCCCAATGACTTGGTCTTACTTCATCACAACAAAATCTTTATTTATATGTTCTATAATATTTAATAGTTGATTTAGTTTCTTGACATACTTTATCTCTATAATCTTTTACAAATTGTGTCCTATATTCTAAAGTATCTATTTCTGGTTTTACTTTCTCATTTAGGTATGCACTATATATGTTTATATTCCATAGATCTGATAATTTTAGGAAAAAAGAGTCAAGGATGTGGCTATTTTCTTCTTTTGTGTAGTAACAACCTTGGAAATATTTTCTGAATTTACATGCATAGTTATCAAAATAATACATTTCACAAATTTTTAAATTGCTTAGTCTCCATCTTGCTTGATTGTTTTATATATATTATATTATTCTGTTTTTTCGTAGACATTAAATTATGTTCTTATTGCTTTCTCGTAATTTGTGATTATTTTTTTTAATCATAAGGTTCTTTGTACTGAAATTTCTTGTGTTCCTTTATCATTAGGTTGTTTTGTATTTCTTATATTACTTTTTTCTTCTTCTGTTAGTCTATTCCACCATTTCGCTACTACTCCTATAAAGTTTGCTTCTATAAATTTCTCAAATGTATTTTCTGAGAGGTTTTGTCCAAATCCTACTATTAGGGATGTTTTTACCCATTCTTCTATTGTTCATTTGTTCTATCTACATCTTTTACACAGTCTAAATCTAATCATTCTCTATTTTTCCTTTTTCCCTTTTCGTAATGTTCTGTGGGTTCATATTGATGAGTATAATTTATACCTGATTTTATTACTCTTTTTACGCATAAAAATTGTGAGTTCGCGTTTATTTATTTGAATTTCATCTTCTTTCTACTTAATTTTATTTATTTGTGTATTTTTAAAGGGATGAGAAGATTTTTAGGATTATGGAATCAAATACACAAAGTCACGGAGCTTGGAGTTGAAGAAAACGAAGACACCAAGTAAGGTGAAAAAGCGATAACAACGACATCTAGAACTTGTACGGCTGTTTAGAACATGAAGGTGGATGAATCTGAGCCTGTGTTCTAAATCAAAGCTGTTGGTCGTTGAGTCTTTTTCGAAACGAGTATTCATATGTCATAATCGGAGTTCTGTAGCTCCGGAAAAATTATTTTTTCTACAGACTGCGAGCAGAAAAAAGAAAATGGACAGTCGACCGCACACCCGATCGAATGTCCAGTCGACCACACTGTCGACGACCCACTCACTGTCAAAACCATTTACACATTAAGGGCAAGAACGGTCGACCGTCCTAAGTTGCGGTCGACCGTGTCAGCGCTAATGTTATATTTTGAATATGGGTTTCAGGTCCAATGGGCTATATTTTTATAAATCATTTTTGTGTTTCTTTGGGGGCTATATATAGATGCTAATGCGAACTCTAAAGAGGAGAGAAGAACACATTGGATGCTAAAAAAATTGGAGGATACAACTCATCACACCATTGGAGAGCAAGAGTCATAGCTTTTATCAAGATTGTTTGGAGTTCTTTCTTCTCTTCTACTTTTCATTATGCAATCCAATACTATGTTTGTTAGTTGCAAATTTTTCTTCATGAAATATTTTTTTAGGGCTTCGATGTAGCCTAGTTTTGATAACACAATTTTAATTCCATGTTATTTTAGAATTATATTTTTTCATGGTTGTGTGTTCAATTTTTTTTCTTAATGCTTATAATTGTTAGACCAACTATTGTTTGATTTATTGAATCATGGAGGATGTCGAATGTCACTTGTGATTTAGAATTATAGAATTAAACACCATTGATTAAGCTAAATTAGAGATGATTTACCGCGATTAATATGACTATAAAGAAATCCATAGAATTTAATGAGCCTTCAATTAATTAAATTTGCATATAGATATGACAAATTGTTAATTAGGGATATTTTTGGTATTTCGAGAGAAAACATTGAATAATTAGGGAATTTTGGTCTACAACGTGAAAAATAGAATTTCTAACTACATGGAATTATGAATTGTATGGGATTAACTATATGAAATCAAAACCCCTAGAACTAACTTTGCTATTAACAAACAACAAAATTTCATGATTTTCATTATTCTTAATTAGATTAGTTTTTCCTTTAGTTTAATTTAGTTTAGTCTTGATTTTCCAAATAGTAGTTAATCTAGTGAATTTCGGTACTCAATAAAATGATTAGTCATTGTGGGTTCGACACTCTTTTGTTTTAAAACTATACTATTTATTGCGATTTTGGGCGCTTGCAAAATATACCATCACATATTTTGGTGTTTCTTTTTCTTTTTCTTTCCCTAACTTACTTCTTTTTCTACTTTGCCATTTCCATAGTAGGTTATAGGGTCTTTCATTAGGTGGTGGTCTTAAGTATTCGTTTATATATTATTTGGAATTTCTGTAGGTTTTGTTATGATCTTGTCTTTCTCTTGATCCATTTTTATTTCTTCATTTGTTATATCTAGATTTTTTAAGGCTTCCTCTACTTCCTTGAATTGATATTTGCCATTAAATATTCTATTTCTAAAATATTTATATTAAGTTTTGCTATGCCTTCTAACTCCTTCATACCTTCTTTTGTTATGCCTAATTCTTTTTCTGTGACTTCGGTTGTATATCTACTTAGTTCTTTTATGTTCTTATTTATGATTTTTAAATATTTTCTTATAGTTCCTACAAATTCTGGGCCATTGTAACCTTCTTCCAACTCTTGAATATTTATCATATAAATTTCTGATTCTATTTTTTAAGGAGTTTCTACTTTTGGACTATTAGCCATACTTACCTTAATATTCTATATGCTAGTAGGTGTTGGTAATACCAAGTTGCTTCTTCGTTTTCATAATCTAATAATTTGTATGTTATTTCTTTTTGTATTTCTTTATGTAGCTTTTGAGTTAGTTTACTTGTTAATAATATATATTTTAATATATCCTTATCACTTATATGCTTTCTTTCTATTAGTCTATTATCAATGTATCTAATTTTAAATTTTGAGATATTTTTAATCTTAATTTCTTTATTTTCTGTGAAATATCCAATTTTTCGAATAGGGTAGTGAGTTACGTAAATTTTTAGTTTTGATGTTGTGTAAATATCTTTAAAGGTAGGGTCCTTATTAGAAAATTAAATCTGACTGTTTTATATATTACTCTAAATAGTTTGGGATGTCCTATATTTAAAAACTAGGTTTGCCCGTTGACACGTGCCTACGACACGTCTTCGGAACGATGCACCTTGTTTGATCATATAAAACAGTTTTGGGGTCCAACAAATTAATTGAAGTAACAAACATAATATATGAGAAACTTTTGGAGTTCAGCAAAAAACATACTATATGGTTTTTTTGATTTTTTTTTTGAATTATTTTGAAGGTTTTTAAATTTTTTATTTTTTTAGTTTTTTAATTTTTAATTTTTATAAATTTTTAATTTTTATAAATTTTTATTTTTTATAAATTTTTAAAATTTTTATTTTCTTAAATTTTTTAATAGAAGAGGAAAGGAAAGAGAGAAAAAAAATTAAATAAATATAGGAGTTGTTTTGGGTGGGGGATTTGAATTTGAGTTTTGGGGAGAAACTTTTGGGAGGAAAAATATGTTTTATGAGGTTAAATCCGAGCCATTAATTTTTGGGAGGATTGAAGGAGAACCACTTGATAGCTTTCTTTGTGTTTTATTATATAGATACTTTCTAAAAAGATCTTATATGTTTAAATAACTCTAAAGTAGAAGTCTAATTAAGACTACATTAAGTGAATAATTATTTAAATTATATGAAAGTAGATCAATATCTTTCTTTATCAATAAAAATTGTCAACAATATACCACTGAAAACAATATACCACTGAAATATACATTGATGTAGAGTTATCTATGCCATGTGTGCAAATTTTTTTTATCATATAACGTTAAAATGTTAACGTAAATATTCATATACTCCTTCAATTAGCAAAAATATATACTTCTTTAACTTCTTCTATTTTATTTATGATATATTACTTAAACCTTGCTGATGATTTTTTATTTTTTATTTTTAAAATTAATAAAGGCTATAAGCGCACAAAAACAACCAATACAACATTTTCACATTGAAGTGAGGCGAAGAAGACATTAACACGTTAGGATTTGTAGATATGATACACAAGAACAAGGGTTTAAAGAAGACGAAGAATCGAGACAGCAAGTCAAGACGAAGCAGCAGCAAGCACAACAGACAGTAGCTGCAACAGCAGTGTAGGATGTCGTGGGCTGTAATGACCAGAGTTGGACTCTACTTTGAAGATTTGACAGTCGACTGCCAAGAGGGGTAATCGACGGTAACGATCAACTCCGCTCTTTGACTTGGTGAGATTCAAAGCAGTCAGTTGCATTGTTACGCAGTCGACCGTAAAGATGCAGAGATTTAAACTTATGTAATCCGACATATATTGTATGGTGTACGATTCGAGAGTATTTCCAATATTTTTCTATCAGAAAAAGAGAGATCTAACAGCCGTTCTTGAAAGGTGAGAAAGTGATAAACCATACACCTTGGTGGTGAGATCTTGAGTAATTGTAAACATGTTTCTCTTCGTATTCTCTAGGGGGGCGTTCGGTACAGGGATTTTTTTTTTGGTTCCCTGGGATTTATGATTCCTGAGATTTATGATTCCTAGGAATCATAAAACATGTTTGGTAGGTCTTAAACATTTCTGGGAATGTTAGTTGGAAACTTAATTTTCTATGTTTGGTTGAGCTACATATTTTCTAGAAATCTTAATCTTATTGTCCAAAATACCTCTCTCATCCTCAAATAACAAAACAAACTATTTGATGAAATACCTGAGCAAAAAAAATGATGCAAATCTGGACCACAAAATACAAACAATTTTAAGTGGTAACATGACTTAAAATTGAAAGAGAACAATATATTAGTCTGTTAGACGGTGAAAACGAATGCCAAAAATAACGGGATAAGGACCAAATGCGATACAAAAGAATAAAGGTGGATTTAATCAAAAAGTCATAGAATTAGATATTAAGAGAATTTAAATTATAAAAATGTACTCTATGGATATGATTTATACAAAG
Source organism: Hemerocallis citrina (assembly GCA_017893485.1). NCBI lineage: Eukaryota > Viridiplantae > Streptophyta > Magnoliopsida > Asparagales > Asphodelaceae > Hemerocallis > Hemerocallis citrina. Next base: position 38,453,632 of record CM030363.1, read on the forward strand.
TAAATATGCAACAATCTCAATTCGAAGTACTTTACTCCCCAAGTCATGTTTTTTTGTAATTTCTAAACTTTCATTATAAAGTCGGTATATAATTCATTTCACTTAAACACTTACCTCTCTCGTGTCCCAAGAAATCGCTCCAAGGATTTCTTTTGAGCTATGGTAGATCTGCCTTAAAATTAACATTAGCAATAAAATTTAGCTATTTTAACTTTGACGTACTTTGAAAAAGAAGCAAGTAAATATCCACATTCCAATTTTACATTTGATATCAAAACTTATTTACTTGGGTTGTTTTTGTAATTATAAATCTTTCAGCTTGAAAAACCATAATGTTTATCAAATATATTGTAACCCCCATTCCCGTAAATATATATATTTTGAATGATTTAATGTATTCTGATTATTTATAAATCTAGTTGTGTTAAATTCATTTTTTTGGATTTTTTATTAAAATCTTTTCTAATAGGAAATTATGTTTATTTTCAAATAATGGTATATTTTAACCCCAATTCCTATTTCTACTTGATCCATTACTTGTACTATTTTAATAATCTGTTAAAAACCGAATTTTGCATTTTGATATACATATATTATTATTGCTGTTATTAATATTATTATTATTATTGTTATTATTATCATTACTGTTATCAGCATTTTTATTAATATTTTCACTATTATTATAACTATCAGTATTATTTTGTTAGTGTTATTATTCGCATTATTATTATTTTTATTGTTAATATTATCATTATTATTGTTTTATTTTTAGTCTGAACATACTTTAATTTATCTAATATTTTTATAATTATTTTCTATTGGATTTAATACCCTATACCCTAAACACTATTCCTTATTGGATATCCAATACCCACAACCCATTTAACCCTATAACCCTAATATACAACCCTACCCTGTTTCCCCTATTCCTATACCAACCCTAGCCGCCCCCTATTCCTTCAGCCCCCTTCCTCCCGCTCGTCTCTCTCTCTCCGTTAACCCACCTCGCTTCGACCTCGACAGCCCGACGCTCCGCCCTGCTCTCTCCCGAGCCCTAGTCCCCTGCCCCGATCGCCCTGCCCTGTCATGTCGCAGACACCTGTGACCACCACCTCCATAAGAGACACCGACGTACCTTCCAGTTGCGATGCCAGCATCGCCAGCAGCATCAGTGCCCCGGCATGACCCTCCCTAGCATCATCCCCTCCGACAACAACAATGCATCCCCGCTCGTCGACAGCCCGCCTTCTTCAGCCTCGACAGCAACACAAGCACCCTTCCCGTCGCTCTCGACCTCCTGTCGCAACCTCCGCAGCATCGCCCTGCACCCTTGCCTCGACAGCCAGCGACTGCACCTCCCTGCCTCCTCTCGACTGCAGCGCCAACTCAGACCACCTCCGCTGCCCTTGCACCAGTGCGCCACCCCGAGTCGATGCCCCGGCCTTCGGCCATCGCTGCACCCGATCATCGGCCTCCTCTATTCTTGGGTCAGCCAACAGTGCCCTTGACCGATCTCAGCCATCCGATCTGATTTGATCATGATCTCCATCAAGCATCAGCCGATCCGATCACGACAGTCCGATCATTGATCATCACGACCTTGATGATCATCATCTTGATCCGTTGATCTTGGCCATTGGATTGCATTGATCATCATCACCAACATCATCATCATCAAGATCTTGATCTCGACCGTCGGATCTCTTTTGATCATCACGATCATGATCATCATCTTGATCTTGATCTTGATGATCTTTGATCTTCAATCTCAGCCGTCCGATCGACCGATCACACTTGATCTCGGCTCTCGATCGTCTCGATCGTCTTGTTCCTCTTCTACTTGGTGAGTTAAACACTTGATCCACTTTTTGTTCTCATTCATCAAATTGTCAATCATGGTATATTTACTCTTTTGGTATTCTTCTAATTCTTATATGTTTTATATTCGATCTCGGCCGTTGGATTCTCTTGATCTTATCTTGATCACCATCTTGATCATCGAGATCCGTGCCCGATCATGATTATCGTGATTGTTTGCTCGTCACCGTGTCATCGGGATTCCGATCCCGTTCTTCTTCGCATATTCGGATTAATCTAACATCGTCCTAAAGGCAAGTCATTTCTACTTGAATAGTTATTGTATCATATTCAAAATTGTTTATTGAATTCTGCAAGTAGATCAAAATTGAATATCGTATATTGTTATTGTTATCTATCGTTGGGATACTACGAATTTACACGAGCGAATCCAAGTAGTAGTCTTGACTTCGAGCCATCATTGTCTCTAATGTATAGAGATCTTACATGCATACATATAGCTAGTTATTGAATATAGGAATATGGATTATTATTCTATTTCATGTCATGACATCTCACAACAATTGTAGATTGCATACTAGTATTGATGGCTTATATGATTGATGATAGTGTGTTAGTTGTTTGTGATTAGTAAGATTATGGACATTATGTAACGCCCTGAATTCCAAAATATACTGAATTCGAGATTCCATAGGATCTTTACACTTCATTTAGTACAATTTTATAAGGAATTCAAAACTTTTCACTTTACATCAGAGTTACAAGTAATCTTTACACTTACATTTTACAGTAGAAGCAAATTTACAACATTTATATAAAGGTACATCAACATTTGAATAATCGCTAAGGATCATTTCTCCTTTAATCTTTATCATGTCATTTATCCTGCATACAAAACTGTGGGTACGTCAGTTTATTCAACTGACGAACATTATACACGGCCATCCTCTCTATGCCGGAAACAGTATAACTGGTTTTCCATATTTAACAAATACAAACTTGTCACATATCAAACTAAAGAGAATACCCTATTGATGTCGTGTTGTGATTGTGCATTTAGTCCTTAATGCAATCATTTCCATTAAATGACACTAATGCACAATTGTTCGGATTCTATGCATCCCATACTACATAGGTCCGAGGGCAAGCCTCTTAATCGTTCTTCATCTTGTAGGGTTCAATCTCTCGTCATGACTTAATCTACTACTGTAACTACGGTAAGTATCCTAGATGATCTATGAGTACAAGCTTATGTACAGAAAAACTGGAGGGAAATCCCACGTCATGTCACGACGCATCGTGAAGACTATCTATGGACAATTCAGCCTCCTTCATGGCACACGATCCTTTTGCAGTCACCAAACGCCCCACAAGCGTCACCACCGGGACGATAATTCCGGAGTAGTGCCCACGCCATGTCCTGACGCATCAAGCATGTATTCTGTGGCTCTTTTAGCTCGGCGGAAACCAAATTCTTTTCCTTAGGATCCCCCAAGTAGAAATAAGGAACGAAGTAACTAGATTAGACAGGTTTGGTATAACCCCCCTCCTCTAGAAGGATCATCTAGAAAGCGATATAGCTTTGGATGCATTCAATTCAACAAGAAAAGCTGACATAGATGTTATGGATCTAATTTTTTTCTCTGGGAATACATCGATCCTCCATAAAGGAGCCGAATGAAACAAAATCTCACACCGCCAATCCGATGGCCCTCATACTCGTGTTTTTCTCTTACTTTCATCACCTCTTCACTATGTACTAAATTCTTAATTTAATGAAATCGTGAACAAAATTAATCTCTTAGAGTTAGCCCTCTCACTACTACCGGTCTTATTTCTTCAATTTCACATGATCAACCTTGGTCTTTTTAATATCAATAATCTTATTTCATCACTTTTCACTTGCCGGTGTGAGTTTTGGCTACACCCTAATTCCCAATTTCGATTCACAAATTCACATGTTTGAGTTGTCATACTCAATAACATTTCTCTTTTCCAATCACATGATTTCTAAATTATTCATGAGTCAAAATAACCATTCATGGAGTTCAATTATACATCGTGTATTTCACAACATTTATTTCCACATTAAAATCATATCACCAAATATATAGCCAAAATGAATATTCACAAACTCATTAGTGTCACACTATTCTTTAATAAGAATAATGCATACCAACTTCACAATATATACTTTCTTTCTTTGTTATATTTTCTTTTCTAGCATTTATCTCAAGTCCTTTGAAAAAACGCATTTTTCACAAAATATACAAGTGTAACACTATAGTTCCAACCACATTTTTATTCCCAAATATACTTTATTTTATCCCAATAACTCCCAACTTATTTTTCACAAGTCACACATGTTTTTAGAATAATAATAGTAATTTTTTCCATAATTTTTACACATCAAGAAACCACAAAAGTCATTTTTTCCAAAAAGATATTATTCTGGCCGAGGCCAAGATTCGAACCAGCAACCCACAAGAAGCAAGCCGCATGCTCTGGCCATGTGGCCAATTGTGCCGTTCGATATAAAAGGGGATTGAGAGTATTAAATGCTCTCGGGTTGGAAATTCATTAAATTTTTACAAACGTACATAAAAATTTGGGTTTCTCAAGTATCGAACCAGCGATCCAAGGGAACAAGCCGCACACACTGTAGCATTAGAGAGTCTCCCGACCAATTGAGCTATAGGCTCAAGTTGTCTTCAATACAACTCGCATTTTAATTAAATCCATCCTCTGTTCAATTAGAACATTTCGATGTTCAAAATCTCTCATTTGAGTTTTGCTTTTTACTAAATTTCTTGTAAATCTCCAGAATGTCTAATTAAACATAGTTTAACACTCCACTAATTTAAAAATAATTTTTTCCAGTAATTAAACACATATTTTTCATACAATTAACTTAAATTGTATACTACTACTACCACATCTCATTTCGATATTTCTTATACAACTTAACATTAATATTTCCTATATCAATTCCGTGTTTATTTTTCTCTTACAAACCCAAAAATATATTTTAGGTTACTCATGCTAAAGAATATCACAAAAGTCCATCTAAGCACATAAAGCAACAATTTCATCTACTAGCATTTGAATTTAGTTTTGATACTAACAACAAATTTTAATTCAAGCATTCCATAGCTACAAACAATTCACATATAACTTAAGATTCATGATGGAATAACATGCAATCTATTTAGCATCAATTCAATCAACTAACAAGCCTTTTTCCAATTAAATATGCTCTTATTAGTTTCTTTCATGCATTATCAATTTAATCAACCTTAGCATGATATCTAATTAGAAATATGGAAAATAACCCACCTTATTTGGAGAGAATAAATATTGCAACACCTCCTAAATAAAAGAGTCCTTCGCGAGCTTGCCAAAAGAGCGTTCCTCCTCCTCCTTGATGTGCAAAACCGGCCTTCGAAGTGCAATCCCGAGCCCTCCTTGATGCCGGCCTTCCTTTGGTGCAAGCACAACCCACAACTCTCAATCTTTTTTTTTTTATCTCACTTACTACACTACTAACAATTGTATTTTCTACTATAGGTTTTGGAGAAATGAAAAGTACAAGAATAACTAGGCTAGGGGTGGGGGGGGGGGTATTTATACTAAAAATTGGAGCAAATGAAGGGCTAAGATCAATCTAGGAGTTAAAAATAAAAGGTTAGGATTGAAGGGAAAGTTGTAGTAACCAACCATGATTCAAACAACTACCACCCATAACTCCACTCTTTTTTTTCCTTTTCCCTCCATACCAAAACCGGCCCACCATGTGTGCTACTTGCATGTGTACGTGCCATGCACGTGCATTCATTTGTTCTCCATTTAAAAAGTTGTACATTATATTTTTTATAAAAATACTCTTATAAAAATATTCTACATTACATGTTGTAATAAAAGAAGAAATAGCTCATGGGCTTCATTTAATGGGCCAAATAATGGTTTACAAAAAAATAAATTAGATTTGGGCTAAAAAGAAGACTTATGTTTATTTGAAGAAAATGGGTCTATTATAAAAATAATTAGAGAACACATGTATATATATATATATATATATATATATACACACACACACACACACACACACACACACACACACACACACACATTAACCATATTGAAAGTAATTATAAGGTTTTATACTGCAAAAATTGCACCTGCACAAAACGTACAAAAAAAATAAATAATTTTCATAAATGAAAATTGGTGTATTACAACACTCCCTCCTTAGAATAGTTCCGTCCCCGGAACTACAGTCAAGAGCGAGAAACAAAACACTCACAACAAGCACAAGAAAAAAAATACAAAATACAAATCAAGCTAAAAGCTCAGGATAATCCTTCAGCATCCTCTCTTCAGACTCCCAAGTAGCCTCTTCAACCAAATAGTTTCTCCAGACTACCTTGACCATCGGTATCGTCTTATTCCTCAAGACTTTCTCTCGACGATCAACAATCTCAACAGGAGACTCGATGTAATTGAGATCCAAATGCAAACGTTTCGGCACTTCAGGAAAATGATGACTCAGATCTAGAATATAACCTCTCAGCATAGACACATGAAAGACATTGTGCACCTGAGATAACTCTTCCGGTAATTCAAGCCGGTAAGCAGTTTTTCAAATCTTTTTCATTATCTTGTACGGGGCTAATTTTCCGCCTTTGCCAAATCGAATCACACCTTTACTGGGCGATACTTTCAGAAAGACGAAGTCACCTTCCTCAAACTCAAGGTCCCTTCTCCGGTTATCTGCATAGCTCTTCTGCCTGCTCTGAGCCTCTACTAACCTTTTCCTGATTAGATCAATCTTTTCAGAGGTTTGCTACACAAGCTCAGGCCCAAACAATTGACGCTCCCCAACTTCAAACCAACAAACAGGTGTTCTGCACTTCCTGCCATACAAAGCTTCGTACGGATCCATTCCAAAACTGGTCTAAAAACGGTTGTTGTAGGCAAACTCTACCAAAGGTAAATGCCTTTCCCAACTGCCTCCAAAATCTAGTACACAACACCGAAGTATATCCTCAAGAATACGATTGACTCTCTCGGTCTGCCCATCGGTTTGCGGATGAAAAGCAGTGCTGAAATCTGTCTTGGTACCCAAAGCTGTCTGAAGACTCCTCCAGAAATGCAAAGTAAACCGCACATCTCGATCAGACACAATAGTTGACGGAACACCACGAAGCCTGATGATCTCGCCAACATACAACTCAGCTAACTTGTCCATCGAAGCGGTGAGTTTCATCGCCAAAAGTGAGCGGACTTGGTTAGTCGATCGACTATAACCCAAATCACATCATTGCCTTTAGGACTCTTGGGCAATCCCGTAATGAAATTCATACTGATGTTATCCCACTTCCATTCCGGAATAGGTAACAGTTGTAATAGACCTCCGGGTCTATGATTCTCGGCTTTAACTTGTTGACAAACCTCACACTTCACCACAAATTCAGCCATATCCCGCTTCAAACCTGACCACCAGAAATGCGGTTTGATGTCTTTGTACATCTTAGTACTTCCAGGATGTACCGACAAAAGAGTAGCATGCGTCTCCTGAAGAATACTCTCTTTCAGGTCCGCCTGATTTGGAACACACAGTCTATCTCCGAACCACAGCACTCCATCCCTGATTTGAAATCCGGGCAACCTGTCAGCACTAACCTGCTCCTTCATATCCAAGATATCAGCATCAACCTCCTGACTTGCAATAATCCTTCCATTCAAGGTAGGTTAAAGCCTCAACTGAGCTAAAGATGCTCCCAATCCTTGCAAGACAACTTCAATACCTGCTCGATCCAATTCTTCCATCAGATGCTTCTGAGTTGTAATCAAACTGGATAAACTGCTCTTGCGACTAAGTGCATCAGCAACAACATTAGCTTTCCCAGGATGATACTTGATCTCAGGTCGCATGTCCTCAAGCACTTCCAACCATCTCTGCTGCCTCAGATTTAGATCCTTCTGCTGGTATATGTACTTCAAACTGTTGCGGTCCGTGTACATATTCAATTTCTTACCGTACACGTAGTGTCTCCATTGCTTCAAAGCAAAGATAATTACAGCCAACTCCAGATCATGAGTCGGGTAATTCTTCTCATGCGATTGTAGTTGCCTAGACCCATAAGCGATTACTCTTCCTTCTTGCATTAAGACACAACCAAGCCCACGATATGAAGCATCACTGTAAACATCATACTCAACACCTGCTCTAGGCAAAGCCAAAATAGGTGTAGTAGTCAGCTTCTCTTTCAACTTCTGAAAGCTTGCCTCACATTGCTCGGTCCACTTGAAGTCCACATTCTTCTTGGTCAAACTAGTGAGCAGTACGGCTAACTGAGTATAACCTTGAATAAATCTCCTGTAGTATCCAGTCATTCCAAGAAAACTTTTGACTTCCTTCACTGTAGTAGGCATAGCCCAATCTCTCACTGCCTCTATCTTCTGAGGATCAGTTGCCACTCCCTCCTTAGAAAGGATGTGACCTAGGAAAGCCACTTCAGATTTCCAGAAATCGCACTTGGACAGCTTGGCATACAACTCCTGCTCTTCCAGCTTCCTCAAAACTGCTGCCAGATGCTCGGTGTGCTCCTCTTCTGACTTGGAGTTCACGAGGATATCGTCGATAAACACCACGACGATAGAATCAATGAACGGCCTCAGAACTCTATTCATCAAATCCATGAAGATTGCGGGTGCATCCGTCACTCCAAATGGCATAACAAAGAATTCGTAATGCCCATGTCGAGTTCTAAATGCAGTTTTGTGCACATCTTCAGCTTTCACTCGAACTTGGTGATATCCTGATCGAAGATCTATTTTGGAGAAAATAGCTGCTCCTTGTAGATGATCAAACAAGTCATCAATTCAGGGAATAGGATACTTATTCTGAACAGTGACCTTATTCAGCTCTCGGTAATCGATGTACATCCTCATCGAACCATCCTTCTTCTTTACCAGAAGCACTGGTGCTCCCCAAGGTGACGCACTAGGTTGAATAAAGCATTTCTCCAACAGTTCCTCAATCTGCCATTTCACCTCATCCTGTTCCACTGGAGCCATCCAATACGGTGCCTTAGAAATGGGTGCACTTTCCAGTTGAAGGATGATGTTGAACTCTACATCACGTTGCGGGGTTAACCCAGGAAAATCATCCAAGAACACAGACGGATAGTCCCGAACCACAGGAATCCTTTGCACTTCCACAGGAATCTCTTCCTTGCGGATAGCTGCCACCAGTCTAGAACACTTCTTCTTCCCTTGGAAAGTGACTTCAGGTCCACCTGGAGCCTTCACTATTACCGTCTTGGTCTTGCACTCGATGCTTGCACTGTACACCGACATCCAATCAATGCCAATGATAACATCGACTCCCAAGATAGTCAGCTCGATTAGATCAATTCCAAAGATTCTGTCTCCAATCACAGTCTCGCAATCCGCGTAGTACCGATCAGTGGTTAAAGTTTTCCCTGATGGAGTAGCTACTGCTAAGATCTTGCATGGAAAAATTTTCGGTTCAACTCCCAACACTTTAGCAAATTTAGGAGACACAAAAGTATGAGAGGATCCAGTATCGAACAAAACAACAGCTTTCATTCCATTCAAATAAAGTTCTCCTGTTACATAATACACACTCATTACGTAATAGTTCACTAAATAAGCGGGAAAAGAAACAACATGAACCTCTAAACATCCGCTGTCGTACCAGTGATGACATGATCTACCTCATCGGCATCAACTTTGGTCAAGGCAAATACACGTCCTTGTTGGTACGGTCTCTTCCCAGTCTACTGCATTGGTACATTGTGATTAACATTCCGCAGTTTGGGGCATTGAAATTTGTAATGTCCCGTCTCACCACAGTTGTAGCAATTTACCGCAGGAAGTCTCACAACATTGTTCCCGGGTCCTCCAACCACATTGATAGCGTTCGCCCCTGTCGGTTTGAACCTTTGTGCCGATGATTGACCCTTGAAATTTCCAGAATTTGCGGGCCTCTTCCCAGACTGCCAGTTGTTCCTCCGATTTTGAACAACATGAAACTGCTCCATGTCTGCTTCCGTGGCTGTCGCGCGCTTGACCAGTTTGTCAAATCTTCTGATACCAAGAGATATCATCCGGGACCTCAAGCTCGGCCTCAATCCATGCTCAAACTTACGAGCCTTCTTCGCCTCATCCATTACCAGTTCGGGAGCATATCTTGAGAGCTGAGTAAATTTAGTCTCATACTCCCTAACTGACATGCCACCTTGTTGCAGTGATAGAAACTCCATGGCCTTCTTCTCCTGGACGTCTGAAGGAAAGTAATGACTACGAAATTCCTTCAAAAATTCCTTCCAGCCAAGAACAATACCTCCCATTGTCCGCTTCATCGACTGCCACCACACAGCCGCATCCTTCTCAAATTGCAGAGTCGCCAACTTCACCTTGCTGCCTTCAAGGGTCTCCAAGACTTCGAAAATAGTCTCTACCTGCCTGATCCAGTTGTCAGCCATATCAGGGTTTGACTTCCCTTCAAACACCGGTGGTTTCATTCGCTTGAATGATTCCACGAGTTTGATTGCTTCGGGCACCGGATTTGTAGGTACCCTTCCTTGGTTCTGATTCATGGCCACAGTGTTGAGTGTCTGATAGACCCTCGCGAGTTCCATTTCCAAGTCCAGACCCTCACCATTTCTTGCTCTTCGTCCAGCCATTTTCTGATGCAAAAGACCCATTAAATTTGAAGTGTGAAACATGAACTTTTAAGTCAATATTTCCATTTCATTAAATTTCAACTTTATACATTCGAATTCAAAATATTTTTGACATCAAAATGAAAGCAATAGACGATACAATGGTCTAACTCCTACGGTTCCTCTTGGCTTCACGAAGATCTCCCCGTAGTTCTTCAACTTCTTCCTTCAACACATCGGTCATATTTTTCCTCTTCTCGAGTTCCTATACACGATGACTGAGAACTGCAAAATCATCCTTGCGCTTTGCCAACTGAGCCTCCAATAGTCTGACTCTCTCCCACAGTGTTTCCACCTGCCTCTGAAGAGATATCACAAGACTACTTGGAACTGGTTCTTCTTCTTCGTCAGAAGAGTCATCAGATGACTCCGGAGGTGGGGTAATCTCTCGGGACTCAGGCCATTCCTCTCCGTCGAAGTCTGCTTGTCCTGGGTAGTACTTTTCCTCGGAATCTGCTTGTCCAGAATAATAATCTTCCTCGATGATATGGCAATTGTCGTCTCCAGCAGGGTTGAAGTGATCAGCCATCTTAGAAATAGGGAGGAAGAAGAAAAAGTCATAAAGCAACACAAATGTAAGTAATTTACATTTAAATTTCTAGACTCAACACACACTCTAATGTCCACTTCTAGGGTGTCGTTCCTTATAAATTTGTACAGGTGTGAAGCGTGGCTCTGATGCCACTTTGTAACGCCCCGAATTCCAAAATACACTGAATTCGAGATTCCACAGGATCTTTACACTTCATTTAGTACAATTTTACAAAGAATTTAAAACTTTTCACTTTACATCAGAGTTACAAGTAATCTTTACACTTTACATTTTACAGCGGAAGCAAATTTACAACATTTATATAAAGGTACATCAACACTTGAATAATCGCTAAGTATCATTTCTCCGTTAATCTTTATCATGTCATTTACCCTGCATACAAAACTGCGGGTACGTCAGTTTATTCAACCGACGAACATTATACACGGCCATCCTCTCTATGCCGGAAACAGTATAACTGATTTTCCATATTTAACAAACACAAACTTATCACATATCAAACTAAAGGGAATACCCTATTGATGTCGTGTTGTGATTGTGCACTTAGTCCTTAATGCAATCATTTACATTACATGACACTAATGCACACTTGTTCGGATTCTATGCATCCCATACTACATAGCTCCGAGGGCAAGCCTCTTAATCGTTCTTTATCTTGTAGGGTTCAATCCCTCGTCATGACTTAATCTACTACTGTAACTATGGTAAGTATCCTAGATGATTTATGAGTACAAGCTCATGTACAGAAAAACTGGAGGGGAATCCCACCTCATGTCACGACGCATCGTGAAGACTATCTATGGACAATTCAACCTCCTTCATGGCACACGATCCTCTTGCAGTCACCAAACATCCTACAAGCATCGCCACCGGGACGATAATTTTGGAGTAGTGCCCACGCCATGTCCTGACGCATCAAGCATGCATTCTGTGGCTCACTCTCACACTGCCAATCCGATGACCCTCATACTCGTGTTTTTCTCTTACTTTCATCACCTCTTCACTATGTACTAAATTCTTAATTTAATGAAATCATGAACAAAATTAATCTCTTAGAGTTAGCCCTCTCACTACTACCTGCCTTATTTCTTCAATTTCACATGACCAACCTTGGTCTTTTCAATATCAATAATCTTATTTCATCACTTTTCACTTGTCGGTGCGAGTTTTGGCTACACCCTAATTTCCAATTTCGATTCACAAATTTACATGTTTGAGTTGTCATACTCAATAACATTTCTCTTTTCCAATCACATGATTTCTAAATTATTCATGAGTCAAAATAACCATTCATGGAGTTCAATTATACATCGTGTATTTCACAACATTTATTTCCACATTAAAATCATATCACCAAATATATAGCCAAAATGAATATTCACAAACTCATTAGTGTCACACTATTCTTTAATAAGAATAATCCATACCAACTTCACAATATGTATTTTCTTTCTTTGTTATGTTTTCTTTTCTAGCATTTATCTCAAGTCCTTTGAAAAAACGCATTTTTCACAAAATATACAAGTGTAAGACTATAGTTCCCACCACATTTTTATTCCCAAATATATTTTATTTTATCCCAATAACTCCCAACTTATTTTTCATAAGTCACTCATGTTTTTAGAATAATAATAGTAATTTTTTCCATAATTTTTACACATCAAGAAACCACAAAAGTCATTTTTTCCAAAAAGATATTATTCTGGCCGAGGCCAGGATTCGAACCAGCAACCCACAGGAAGCAAGCCGCACGCTCTGGCCATGTGGCCAATTGTGCCGTTCGATATAAAAGGGGATTGAGAGTATTAAATGCTCTCGGGTTGGAAATTCATTAAATTTTTACAAACGCACATAAAAATTTGGGTTTCTCAAGTATCGAACCAGCGATCCAAGGGAACAAGCTGCACACACTGTAGCATTAGAGAGTCTCCCGACCAATTGAGCTATAGGCTCAAGTTGTCTTGAATACAACTCGCATTTTAATTAAATCCATCCGCTATTCAATTAGAACATTTCGATGTTCAAAAGCTCTCATTTAAGTTTTGCTTTTTACTAAATTTCTTGTAAATCTCCAGAATGTCTAATTAAACATAGTTTAACACTCCAGTAATTTAAAAATAATTTTTTCCAGTAATTAAACATATATTTTTCATACAATTAACTTAAATTGTATACTACTATTACCACATCTCATTTCGATATTTTTTATACAACTTAACATTAATATTTCCTATATCAATTCCCTGTTTATTTTTCTTTTACAAACCCAAAAATATATTTTAGGTTACTCATGCTAAACATTATCACAAAAGTCCATCTAAGCACATAAAGCAACAATTTCATCTACTAGCATTTGAATTTAGTTTTGATACTAACAACAAATTTTAATTCAAGCATTCCATAGCTACAAACAATTCACATACAACTTAAGATTCATGATGGAATAACATGCAATCTATTTAGCATCAATTCAATCAACTAACAAACCTTTTTCGAATTAAATGTGCTCTTATTAGTTTCTTTCATCCATTATCAATTTAATCAACCTTAGCATGATATCTAATTAGAAACATGGAAAATAACCCACCTTATTTGGAGAGAATAAATATTGCAACACCTCCTAAACAAAAGAGTCCTTTGCGAGCTTGCCAAAAGAGCGTTCCTTCTCCTCCTTGATGTGCAAAACCGGCCTTCAAAGTGCAATCCCGAGCCCTCCTTGATGCCGGCCTTCCTTTGGTACAAGCACAACCCACAACTCTCAATCTTTTTTTTTTTTATCTCACTTACTACACTACTAACAATTGTATTTTCTACTATAGGTTTTGGAAAAATGAAAAGTACAAGAATAACTAGGCTAGGGGGGGGGGGGTATTTATACTAAAAGTTAGAGCAAATGAAGGGCTAGGAATCTAGGAGTTAAAAATAAAAGGTTAGGATTGAAGGGGAAGTTGTAGTAACCAACCATTATTCAAACAACTACCACCCATAACTCCACTCTTTTTTTTTCTTTTTCCCTCCATACCCAAACCGGCCCACTATGTGTGCTACTTGCACGTGCATTCATTTGTTCTCCATTTAAAAAGTTGTACATTATATTTTTTATAAAAATTCTCTTATAAAAATATTCTACATTACAAGTTGTAATAAAAGAAGAAATAGCTCATGGGCTTCATTTAATGGGCCAAATAATGGTTTACAAAAAAATAAATTAGATTTGGGCTAAAAAGAAGGCTTATGTTTATTTGAAGAAAATGGGCCTATTATAAAAATAATTAGAGAACACATGTATATATATATATATATGTAATCCGGGTCACAAAGAAATCTTCCTAGGTGGCTTGCCCAATACTATACTCGGTGACTCTGTTCGGCAGGCATCCAAAAGTCGACTAACGTCTCACCTCAGCAAGTACACTTCTCGGCTCACACTCCCTGCCGGTCGCGCTGTGAACTAAGCTAAGTGAATTCGCTACCGCACTGCGGGGATCTCCTGCGCTTGTCGCCATCTGTCTCTGCCTACGTGACTTCTTTTACTCTGGGCATTTTCCCTATACCCACTTCTGAGACACATACATACATACATACATACACACACACACACACACACACACACACACACACACACACACATTATCCATATTGAAAGTAATTATAAGGTTTTATACTGCAAAAATTGCACGTGCACAAAACGTACAAAAAAAAAAATTCATAAATGAAAATCGGGGTATTACACATTATATATCTTAATAACATGTTCACATAGGTATGGCTTGCTGTGATTTGTGATTGTTAACCCCCAATTCATCGTCCTTAACTTTTTAATCATTTTATTCAATGAGAATATCTTGACATCCTGAAAATTATCGCCGACCTGAACATTACCATGCTGTTTCGACCTAGATAATGTCACCAAAATCAATAACTTCCTGAATATGAAATGTAGCTCCAGATGTCTAGTTTACTACTCTTTTGATGAAATTGAATTCTGAGTTACGATTTGTGAGATATCGCAGATTTACTGCTGCTATGTTGTACAATTCTAGATTCTAAAAACTACTGCCATACTCTGATTTACAATTAAATTAACCATGCAACCTGTAAGATAATGACGTGAAAACACAAGTTTACAAGTTCTGGCTGAACACAAATCCTGTGTAGTTTACTGTTTTGACACATGTTGCCACAACTTTTATGTACCTTATTTATATGCGTTGGAACCGGAAATGATTCTAGTTTCTAGACCTTCTGACGGATCCATATTTGCTATCCTGTAGCAACGGAAATTCTGATTTTGGTACAGCAACCTACTGCTGTCCAGAATTGGGTTCCTATACTTAATGATATATAATTGAATTTATAATGTTATATTTAGTGCATTTAATTGTATAGAGTACATTGCATGATCTTAGGGTTGTGTTGTCAACTTTCTAATTTCCCTTATTAATCGCATTCTTGTATGTTAATGGAATAAAGAATGTTAATCAAGCCGGGGTTAAGGGTTGACAAGGGTAGTTGATAGTATAGTGACTGTACTCGAAATTGTGGGCTTGTTCTCAAAATATTGTGTCGGCTAGTGCTATCAATTTATTGTTGGATTACTGACTGCAATATCCCAATTCATCATGTATTATTTTAGGATCTATGGTGCAGATTATTGTTATCGTTATTATGCAAGAAATTACTATTGTTATCGTGCGAGTACATGACCTATAGAATCTACCATCTTAGTCCAAACGAAATTGATTGTATGCATGGAACCTGTAGTATGGGATGCAGTAGTACGTGCATTAGTTAGGATTAAAATGAATAATAGACTTTAGGACTTCATCGTATTGTCATTGCATTTTGTCTTCTTCATTGAACAGTGTTATCGTTATTGTTTACCATTATTGTTATTATTTATTGTTATCGTTACAAATCATCGTTATTGCACATTGTACTATTATTACCTTGTCACTGTTCAATACTATTGATTTCATCGTCCATTGTATTCATCGTTATATCGTTATTGTCATTGTTCTCTGTTTCTCTACTTGCTGTCCACGACTTGCTCTAAGGATATTTTTTCTCTCCTTAGATGAACAGCTTACAGGTAATCGGGAAGATTTGCCCAAGGGACTAGGAGAACAACAATAGTGAAAGACTTGTGTTGCTGCGCCATTTAAATAATTATTGTTTCTTTTTTTGAATTTTAATAATTGAATATTGTTGTATTGTTGGCTTTTTGACCCGAATGATGTTGTTGTTGATTCTAGATATTGGATTTATTTCATGTTGGTTATATTATGCTTAAATTTTCAAGTATTATTATTTATGTGATTACTTCTTTTATTTTGCATGCGTGGTTGTTTCACTTCCTATTTTATATTGTTGAGTTGAATCGATGACAGCCTATGAATGACTCAAGTTATTCGCTGGACCATGTCACGTGCTTGCATTCCGTATTTTTGGGAGGCGGGGCGTAACATATATATCTAAGTACTAAAAGTTCCATGCATTTGGTCGACGAAGTGGCGGACAGGGGTGATCGGGTTGGGGTTCTGGTGAGCTGGTCATCGAGGAGAGGGTCGCTGGAGGTCAGGGAGGACGAAGGGGCGCCGGAGAAGAGGGGGGGGGGTTGATCAGAAATATGAAGAGCCAGGTTTATGGTTTTTTTTATTTTAGGGGCAAAATTGTAATTTTAAATAAATAACATTTTCCCAAGCACTTGGGAATCTAAGAATCCCCCCCCCCCCCCCCAATGGGAAAATTTTTGTTGGAATTGTGACAAAAAAAAATTCTAGGAATGTTAGTTTCCTGGAAATTTGAATTTAAAAATTAGCATACCAAACATGGGAAACTAAATTCCCAAGTTAAGATTCCCAGGAAACAAAAAAAATCCTTGTACCAAACGCTCCCTAGTGGAAATCACAGGAGTGCCTCTGTACGGGAAAGTAGTTATTATATTGGGTGAACTTCGATAGAAGTTTTGTGTGTTTGTATGTTGTTGGCTTTGTTTGTTTGTATTTCTTTGGTTCGATTACTTGTTTGCATCTCGGGTTGTGTACTGAACTCAACATTGTTAGAATTAGGGATAGGAAGAGAAACTTTATTATTGATTATTGATTGATTTAAACTGGGTACAATATGTCTCATGTATATAGGGAAAAAAGGCAAGACTAAACCAATACATTATTCGATATGGGACTAAACTAATATCTCTCATAATATAATACCTAATATAATATCTAACACTCTCTCTCAAACTCAAGTTGGTTCAAGAAACATGAGTTTAGAATATTGATGATGTTGATGTGGCAAGGACGACAAACTGTGACACTTGGAATGACGCTCTATGGCGCATCTGTTGGGATCTCACCCCGGACTTGAGAATAGTAGTAGTAGTAGAAGAAAGTAGTGGTGGAAGGATGTAGTGGTGATGCACTATTGGGATCTTCATATCCCGAACTGTGGCAGGATCTCCATATCCCGATTTGTTGGGATCTCACCCCGAACTAAGAAGTAGTGAAAGGAAGTGGCGCACTATTGGCGCATGTTAGGATCTTACCCCTGACTTGAGAATTGTAGTATGTTTTGGACGAAAGTGGCACACTATTGGCGCATATTAGGATCTCACCTCTGACTTAAAAATTGTCCCTGAACTGAGAATTGTGAAGCGGAAGATGGTGGACGTTGATGGAAGGTGAGGGAGACGGAAACTGTGATGATGTTGATATCTCCCCCTCTCAAACTCGATGTGAGTTTGCTGACGAAGACTATAAAGGTTGAAGACCTACAAGATTTTTTTTTTAAATAGAAAACGGGTTTCAGATATTTATTGAAAGTGGGTTCGGGTCGGGTTTGGGATATAGGGTAGGGTTAGATCTGAAATAGGGTTCGAGTCGGGTATGGATTGTGGATTTCGGGTATTTGGATTTGGGTTGGGGTTAAGAAGGGAATGGGTTCAGTTCGTGGATTAGGGTGTTCCTTTCTTTTGGGAAGATAGGAGAGAGGCGTCTAGGGTTACGAGTGTGGTGTTTGGGGAATGTGGCGGCGGGGTAGGATTTTGGGAAGGGAGTTCGTCGGGAGTTGATTAGCCGCCGGAGGTGAGGGTTAGGGGTGGTTGTTGAAGGGGGGAGGTTGATGATGACTTAGACAGCGGAGGAGGTGGACTACGAAATCTGAACGGTGTTAGGGATTTCGGGGGTGGAAAGGTTCCCAAGATTTGGGTTTCGATGTAGTCGTAGGTGGAGTTGCGGCAAGGAGTTTAGGAGGTGATGCTGCTATTGATGATGGCAAGGTGCAGCGGATGTCGGCAAGGTGCAGCGGGATTGAAGAAGATGAAGTTTGATGGGATGGGGAAGAGGATTATCAGAGTTGGAAAGTGGAGAAAGGTAGTGGGAGGTCGGAGATGGCAGAGGTCGACGGGGGCTGGTAACAGGGGCATCAATGGCGATGTGATGGAAAGGATGGCAATGGCAGTCAGGGATGATGACGAAGGTGGTAGTGATCGGCGACTGAAAGGAGCTTCGGGTGGATGCAGTTCGGGTCTGTTGGTAGTCGGGACGAGGAAGTCGACAGCCATGGTGGAGATGATGGTGGTTGTGGCTGCAGTCGATGGCGGTAGTCGAATGGGATGTAGTCAGTCGGGATTGTTTGAAGTCGGAGTTGGAGTTGATGATGTTGATGGTGGCGTCGGGATGATGATGACACCAACTGTTGTTTCCGTTGTGTTGTAGTGCTAGGGAGTTGGGTTTTGGTTGATGAAGAAACAACAGAGGTTGAAGATGAAGTTGGAGAAAGATGGCAGCTGTGGGGATTAGGGATATGGAGATTAGGGAGATGATTAGGGTTTGATTAGGAGTAGGGAATTTGAGTAGGGTTTTGGATCTTGTTGTTTGATGACGGCTAGGATTTTGGAGATTTAATCGGTAGAGAGATGTTGGGAGATGGAGTGATTCTGATGAAGACGAGAATCAGTCTACCTCGATAACGAGGATAAAATTAGTATCGACCTTATAGGAATACAGTCTCTGATACCATGATAGAATTAGGGATAGGAAGGGAAACTTTATTATTGATTACTGATTGATTTAAACTTAGTACAACATGTCTCTTATATATAGGAGAGAAAGACAAGACTAAACCAATACATCTATATAATAAAACATAAAGAAAGCTATCAAGTGGCTCTCATTCAGTAGGGTTGAAATCAATGGTCCAGATCTAACCGCACAAAACATATTTTTCCGCCCAAAAGTTTCCCCCCAAAACTCAAATTCAAATCCCCTAAAACAACTCCTTTATTTGTTTATTTATTTATTTATATCTCTCTCTCTCTCTCTCTCTCTCTCTCTCTCTCTCTCTCTCTCTCTCACACACACACACACACTCATTTTCTCTCTATTTTACTCAGAAATTTATATTTTCAGATTTCGGGTTTGTAAATTTTTAGATTTTTTATGTATTTTTTTATTTCTCATGTTACATTGAAAATAACAAATATCTCATCAATGGTTAAATTTCATCATTTTTCAGACTCAAAGTTCTAAAAAGTTGGATTTTACATCCCCATTTATAATTATTTTTCAACATATACTAATGGAAACATGAACTTTTATTTACAACTAATTATTGTTTTACTATACAAACTTGAGCTACATAATTATTGTTTTACTGTTTACAAGGCTTTCATATGTTGTATCATTCCGAAGATGTGCCGTAGGCACGTGCCCATGGGCAAATCTAGTTATTTGATATGGGACTAAATTAATATCTCTCATAATATAATACCTAATATTATAATATCTAACAAACATAACAAACAACAGAAGCACTATGTGGAGCACGGAACTATAAACTTTGGTAAGAGGGTAGATGCAGATGAGTGCAGTAGATAATTGGCAGCACGGTTCACTACTGTAGGAATGAAAGAGTATTTTAGTTTGGAGAAGGTTTTTTTTTTTTGTGAAGAAAAGGTGGAATCTAGCAAGCCTGTTTTATTAATAAGAGATTAATAAAGCATACTCAGAGTACTAAGCCTACTACAACATCCTACAACCAGAACGAAATTACATAAACTCCACCCCAAACATGGGGGGCGAAACAAAGTAAACATAAACTCCACCCAGAACATGGGGGGTTGGACAAAATAATCATCGAGTAGCCACATAGAGATACATCATATCCCCCCAACAAACCCTAGGGCAGTGGGTATCAAGGAGCCTAGTAGCCGTGATGTGTTGGCTGTCAATCTTCATCGGCCTGATCTCGATCTCCTCATCATCAAACTCCTCTACCTGGAAAACACTTGCAATCCTTCCCCTGGGACCTGCTGCTGCCACATTACCCCAAAAAGAAATAAAATGCATAATATGAGTCAAATTGTCAAAAATACTATTGCAAGACCTACAAAAATAAAGAATATTTTTGTCTAGCCATAGAACCCAGGTCATTGCGGCGATAGCTAAATACCACACTTCTCTCATAGCACCCCTCTCCATTGCGAACTTTGGGCCTACCCACAGGTCCTCATAAGTACTAGGATATTGGGTTGTCCCTAGGGCGCTGAGTACTTCTACGAGTACCGCTTTACTCCTAGGACACTGAAGAAAAAGATGGTCGCTAGTCTCGAGGGCGGCGCTGCAGAATCTGTATTGGGAGTCCACATTCGGTTGGCGCTTAGCGAGGTTTTCTCTAGTCAGGATCGCATCATTTAGTGTCAACCATAAGAAAGCTTTGATTTTTAGCGGAGCATTTGTTTTCCAGATGACGGCACCCCACTTTGGGGTACAACCCCTAAAATGGATGCGCTTGTACACAGAGCGAACCGTGAACTTGCCGTTCTTCTCCACTCCCCAAGATTTTTATCGGGACCCTGGGAGCAGCCAATTCCAGTGTTGGAGATATAGGCCTGAAGTTCTGTAAGTCTGAGCTGAGAGCCTATATCAAGCGGTTGTTTGAACGATGAATTCCAGGTGCCTATTTTCCAGGCTGCAGCCACCGTGCAGTGTGGTTGTGTCGCCTGCTCGTATAAGTTGGGGAACAGGGTTCTTAGCGTGTAATCAGCACACCACTTGTCCCACCAAAACCTAGTGAGTCTGTCGTTACCGATAGCTGACTTGACATAGCTAGTGAAGGGTTCGTATGCCTTAGTGATGCCTTTCCAGAACCAGGAAACCTGCGGGCCTATCCTAAAGCCTAGATTTCTCATTCCATTCCCATGCATATAACCCTAAACAAATTGATGCCACCCTTCTCCTAGGGTGGAACACTTTCCACCACCATTTGCCCAGAAGCGCCAGATTCATATCTCGCAGGTCAATTATATCTAGGCCTCCATGTATCTTTTTCATGCACACATTCTCCCACCTAATGAGGTGATAACCCCCTCGATCCGGGTCAGCTCCTTTCCATAAGAAACATTTTCGAGCCGATCAATTCTTTGGATTACCCATCGTGGCATTTCAAAGAAGAATAGATAATAGGTGGGGAGGTTTGAGAGAACTGCATTAATAAGCGTGACTCTCCCACCCAAGGATAGGACTTTGCCTTTCCAGCCTGCTAGCCGTTTCTCAACCCGGTTAATAATGGGCATCCAGTCCGCCTTTTTTAGCTTCCTGGGTCTCAGTGACAATCCAAGGTACTGAATGGAAAAACTTTCTATGAAGCAATTGAGGATTGTGGCATGTTCAAAAGCCTCTGTTGGAGTCTGGGCAATAGGGGTGAGAGCACTCTTGTGGAAGTTAACCCTGAGGCCAGACCAGGCTTCAAAGCAATACAGAATTCCTTTGAAGACGGTAGTTTTTCCTAGGTTGCCATTGCCAAAAAGAAAAGTATCGTCTGCATATTGGAGTATAGAGCAACCTTGACGATTGGCTTCCTTAGCCATTGGTGCAATCCAACATGCTCTATTGCACTTGGCCATCATGAATCTCAGCACGTCTGCCACTATGGTAAAGAGGAGGGGTGAGAGCAGATCGCCTTGTCTGAGCCCCCATTTGCAAGAGAATGGGTGGCCTGATACCCCGTTTACCAAAATCGTTGTCCTGCTGGTGGTAAGGCAGGTGTGGATCCATCTGATCCATCTTTCCTCGAAACCTCTCCCAGCAAGAGCTTCCAACAAATAGTCCCAATCAACAGAGTCATAGGCTTTCTTGAAATCTAGCTTAAGGAGGTAACTCTTAGAGTTCGAGGTGTGTCAATGATGGATAATCTCTTCAACCGTTGCGATACCGTCCTGAATACATCGTCCTTTGATGAATTCTGTCTGATCTTGACTAATGATACCATCGATAATCTTTCCCAGTTTGATAGAGAGAGTCTTTGTAATGATCTTTACAGAGCAGTTAAGGAGGCTTATGGGGCGGAAGTCTCCAACTCGTCGAGAGTCTTCCTTCTTAGGAATAAGCACAACCTCCGCGTAGTTGAATCTCCCTAGTTTAAGTTTATGTTCGTGGAAGTCTGCGAACACCTTCAGCAGGTCACCTTTGATTTCCTCCCAGAATATCTGATAGAACAGTATCGGAAAACCATCTGGACCTAGGGCTTTATCTTTTCCAAATTGTTGTATAGTCTTCCAGACCTCTTCCTCAGTGAAGGGTGCTTCGAAGGATTGCAGACTAGGATCGGAGTTGCCCGCATGGTCTTGCCAGAAGTCGTGTTGGAGAGGGACCCTGAAGTCCGCTTTATGCCCAAAAAGGCATTTAAAATGGGATTGGAAAGCCATCTTAATAGCAACGTCGCCTTGTACCATGCCGGAGTTCGAATGGATCGAGTGAATGAGGTTAGATCTATGTCTGGCACTGGCAACTCGGTGGAAGAATGTCGTGTTTGCATCTCCCTTTTTGATCCACGAAATTCTGGACCATTGTTGCCATTTGATTTTCTCAATCCTGTAGAGTTGGTCAATTTCCTGTCTAAATTGAAGCTGTCGATTCCGCTCCTCTTGCAGCAGATCCCTAGTTTCTTCAATTTTTTCAAGTTCCTCAATTCCTTCCAGAAGGGACTCCTTTCTCTCCAAATCAGGGCAAATCGGGTCAGGTTCCATTTTCTGAGTTTGTCCCTGAGTCTGCTAAGTTTCTCACACCATATAGCGGATGCCTCCTGACCCTTGGTTGGGCGAGACCAACTCTCATTAACCATATGGTGGAAGCCTTGGATATCTAACCAAGCTTTCTCGAACCGAAACTTTGACGGATTTCTGGGTTGGTCTTCACCGGAGGATAAGAAAATAGGCATGTGATCTGATGTTGGTTTAGGGAGAGATTTGGTCGATGTCAATGGAAATTTGGTCTCCCAGTCCGTGGACATCAGAATCCTATCTAACTTGGCCAGAATAGGCGCCGCTTGCATATTCGACCAGGTGAAGAGCCTATCTGAAATGGGGATGTCCACCAATTCCAGGTCCGTGATGACTTCATTAAACGTTTCTCTGTCTGGGGCGCTAGATCCTCTGCCTCTGTGTTCTGAGGCAAATCTAGTAATGTTAAAGTCGCCCCCCACCACCCAGGGGTGTGGCCATTTAGCTTGGATCGCTCTTAGTTCCGTCCAAAAGGTCGTTCTAGCGGCAGAAGTATGCGATCCATAGACCACCGTGATCGTCTGAATCCAACCGTCGGATTTTTGCTTTAACACAACCGACAAAGAAAATTATCCGTGGAGCTCGTCTATATAATCAAACAGGTTAGGGTTAAAACCCAGAGCGATTCCCCCAGAAGCCCCAACTGACGGGGACATTCTCCATTCAGATACTCGAGTACCCCCAACTCTATTAAGTCTAGATGTGTGAGAAAGCTTGGTCTCTTGGAGACCAATAATGTTAGCCTTTGACCTGGTTATGACTTCCTTAACCATTTCTCGTTTGCCCCGCCTACCGAGGCCTCTGACGTTCAAGAAAAGGGCCTCCATTAACTACGGCTATGGGGGGATCGTGATTCGATTTGGACGACGAGATCGAGTTATGGTTAACCCTATCGGTCTCCCATCCCCTGATCTTATTCAGGAGAAACGCGTTTCTATTGGTATCGCCTACCGCAAGACCACAAGTGTTGGCTAGACTAAAAATTTCATTATCAGTCATGAAATTAAAAATAGACGCTAAGAAGGAACGCGTACCTCCGTCGTCAGTCTTAGCGGATTTAGCAGCCGCCGCAATCTCCAGATAGTCATCTACGGACTCCTCATTAGTCCTCTTTGTCACTTTCTGAACTATAAAACCTGAGTCGATCTGGGAAGAAGGGTATGTGGACGGAACAAACTCCGGGGAAGTGGCGCAAAAATCAACATCGAAATCATAATTCTCTGAATCCACAGAATCCCCCTCAGAGTAGACCATGTCAACTTGAAGGTTCAACCTGTCTTCCCGATTGTCTTCATCACTTTGGTTTGCCAACTGCATAGTAAGCTCTCCTAAAGTGGACCCCTTAATGAGCCCACAACTTGTCGTCATTACAATCTGAGTAGTGGGGACACTCGTAACAGACCCCTCAATGGGCCCGCTATTCGTCACAAGCTGTTGTTCATTGTACAAATCGGTTGTTATATTAGGCCCGAATACAATAAATTGCATTTTGGGCCCACTGGGCTAAAAAACAGCCACTTCATTAAACCCAGGCCCAACTCTCTTAACTTCCAGCCCACTCTCCACAAGCCCATAATCTTCTCTTAAAATCCCTTCAACTCCTTGATTCTTGTTCTGAGCGCTCAACTCTGAAACGAGAGCACGATAAGGAAGGGTGATCCTTGGGATCACCTGGTTCAAACCTCTGACGCCTTCGCCACATGGCACCTTGTCTATCATTGGCATTGCAGTCGATGAAAAGGGCTAAGAAAACGAGGGGTTTAGCGCCAAAAGAGATGCTTCATTTTCGTTTTCGATGCTCTTATCGAGTCTGTCTCTCTTCTGCTCTTTACTACTTTGAGCTCTCCTCTTTCTGTCACGCCCCGCTTCCCAAAAAAAATACAGAATACAGATACGTAACAAAAGCCTAGCGAATGATTATCATCATCCATAAGCTGTTCAGGAATTTTTATAACATATCACAGGAATAATCAGAGTCGGAAGCAAAAGATACAACCAGACATGCATAATTGAAATAAGATACCAACAGGAATTACTTGAAACCAAATATAATAATCTCAAATAATCAAATTCTGAACAAGTCAAATATCCTGGGTCACATCGCCCAAATACAAAATAATTATCCAAGTCACCAAGTATATTTATTTCAAGTTCAAGCAACAAATAATAATAATAAAGTAGAAAATTCAGCACTAGTACATCATCTCGCCAATACCATCTGGTAGTCGACCATCCTGATCTGCAATTAGTAAATTTGTAGGAGAAGGAAAAAGAAAACAAGTACCCGTCAATTGCAAGTTACGGGCCACTTATAATGTAGGATACAAGTACAGGAGATAGGAAATTCTAACAGGCCTAGCATGGTATAAGTATGTCAACAGAATTATAATATCTAGCATGAATCAGAAAAATAGAAACAAGTAGCATGGTATACTAACAGGTACATGTAACATGTATCTAGTGTCAAGTAAACAGATAAATAGGTAAACATGTATCAGGTACCAGGTAACAGGCATATAGGTAAACAAGTAATCATGTAACATGTATCAGGTAACAGGTAAACAGGTAACAGGTTATATCAAGTCTTGTATTATTACTAACTAGGTAGCACTTCATGTGCCATCCTTTTATCACATGGTTGCTACATTCAAAACAGTTATGTTTGTAGTTTTCATAGTGGATTCCATAGGGCAGTGTACTCAGGTACAGGAAACATGTATAACAGGAACAGGTAGAACCTAGTGGTTCTCTTCCGAGTACATCTTCCTAAGGGAAGTATGCAGTCAGGTACAAGAAACAGGCATAACCTAGTGGTTATCTTCTGAGTACATCTTCCTATAGGAAAGCATGCAGTCAGGTACAGATAACAGGATCGTGATTCATGTAGTCATGAACACGTAACAGGTAGGCAGGACACAGGTCCTCTTCTAAGTACACGTTTCTATATTTTCCACTACTAGATCTTTCCCTTAACCCCGGCTTGGTCATTTATTATTATAATCAGGCATGCATGTATGTGTTGCAAAACAAAGTAAGGATAACAGGGTATAAATACTTATCCGATTCAGGGTGCAAGATAAACAAGTACAGGTACTAGATAACACATAACATGGTAAAACAACTAGTTTTCTAATTCAGGACAGCAAAACAATATTATACTAAAACAGTGATTCCTACCACTACAAACATCCAAATCTGGATCCATCGAAGCAATTTGGAAAATAGACTTCCACACGAATCCAGAAAATATAAATAAGCCATATAGTGCTTCACAAAATCACAACTCAAAACTGAATCTAAACCAGAAAATGCGTTCAGCCGAATCAGTAAATTATATTCAAGTACAGGAAAACAGCAAGAAATCATCATAATAAATTCCAGGAAAAATCTGTGGTATTTTCCTATATGTCTAGCATAAAAATATAAAGTTTCATAATATTCCAGTAAAATTAGTTTATTTAACCAAAATTTGAAAACATCAAGAAACGATACTTTCGAAAATCTGGAATTCCCAACACTGCTGTACGAAAACTAAAATATCTCACAAGCTGTGAAACGAAATCCAAATACTGCCAAAGGGGGATTAAAATAGACAAAATATATTAACTTTTATATTTAACGAACATTTTTCATACAGTGAAAGGAAATGGGGTGAAAACATAATTCTTTACAGGACAGCGAGTAAAATACAGCAATTATAGTTTTCATAAATGGGCATGAAACAACGCACAACTCACCAATAAAATCCACCAAAATTTTGGGTAATCCCTAACTAGATAAACAAATACTGACCAAAGTTTTGGATCAAAATAATATATGTAGCATAGTTCTTTAAAATGATTTGTCATCAAAATTACCAAAAAAACAGAATCTGGAAAAGATCGACACCTCTGTAGTAAAACAGTCATAACTCAGTCATACGAAAACAAAATCAAGTAATGTCAGAGGTGTTTGAAAATAGATGAAATTCTCTAAAACTCATGTTCTATACCAAAATTAAGATACTGACTTTAAAACAGTCCAAAACAGCAATCAAAACAGATCAACGACAAAATACAGATTTTTCCCTTTAACAACAACTCAACATATATCATACAAAACTTGTTCAAAACACAATCAAACATAAAATCGAGTCTACCAAGTATCCAAACATCATGAATTAGGGTTATTAACATATATAAACCAAGCCTATTACATGGTTCTCAATAATTATCCAAATTCTCACAAAAGGTCTCACATACATGATCAAAATCAAGAACGGGTAAATCCTAAGTTAATTCATGTCCATATTGTGTCGTGAGTCATCTATGGTCAAATTTTCACAATAGAGACAAAACCCATCAAGCATATCACAAACAAGCGTCGTCTCTAGATCCAACTACACTTTAGGTGGTATTTTTGACTTGTATCAAATAAATGAATTTGAGTACAAGTTACTTGTCTTAAATCGGAGAGGAAACGAACTCCAAGAGTAACGAGCAAAACCCACGAACGAAAATCCACAAATCAACGAATCCAAGCAACTAGAGCGAAAACCTCCACACGAACAAAAACTCCAAAAGCGAGAGAAATATAGTGGCTTGCGGTAACAAGGGAACACCAAGAGAGGGAGTCGAGGGATTGAGTGGTGGTGTGAGGTGGTCGGGATGGCCAAAAGAAGGATCGGGAGTAGGGTGAAGATGAAGGGGCTCGGGTTTGGGGTGTTGGGCAGCTCGGGTTGGGGTACACAGCCCAAAAAGGGGGGGTCGGCCTGGGCTCGGGTGAAGGCAGGCCGTAGGGGAGTAGGGGCTACCGTCGGGTGCTGTGTGCGGCGCAAGAAAAGAGGAGGCTGGGAAAGGAGGGGGATGAGTATTAGGGTTAGGGTTTAGATGAGGGAGATTAGAGAGTATAAATATAAGGGGATTAAGGTTGAGAACACAAGTTGGGTTAATGGGTATTTGGATTGTGGGTAATTAGGAGTAGTAATAGGATTGTTTATTTGGGCTTCAAAATAGGATACAATTTGTATAGGATATCAAATAGGATTGAAGATAAATAGGACAACCAAATCACTACCACCACAAACATCCACAAATAAAATAAAATAAAATAAAGAGAACGAGACCAAAATGAAGAAAGAACAAAATAATGAAGAACGAAACAAAAGAGACAATCATTCGAACACAAAGAACTCAAAATGAAAAAAAAATAAATATATATTGAAAACAACTCCAATATACGGTTCAGAAAAATTCAAGAGAGAAAATACACCAAACGAAAAAAAATACACTCCAGAAGTACACAAAATGAAAAACAGAGGTTACACTTTCCCTGTTCTTCAACCTCCGAGCTTGCAGTACTTCTTTTTGGGGTGGGCTCTCTGACATCTGTCGTCGTCTTCCCCAAAATGGAAGTCTCCTTTCTCCCCCCTCCTCCCAATGCCACCGACTCTAGTCCTTTCGGATCTCAACCTTGCATGTCGTTTTGCATGTCGCTTTCCAAGGTGTTTTTGCTATTTTTAGCTTTTGCACAGTCTGCCTCCTCTCGCAGCTTTCCACCACCAACTCCATGGTGTTGACTGCCACTTTGAGCTTTCTTTTGGCCCTCCTTTCGAAGATCCCTTTTTGAGCAGCGAGACCTTCCAAATCTGGAAATTTGAGCAGATCCACCGTTGGATTTGTTGGGTTTGTTGTATCTGTTGGATCTGTTGGATCTGGGGGATCTGATGGTCAAGCCTCCTTCTCGATCACCTTTGATCGGAGAAACATGCCTTGGTTCTGATCCCTCCGCCGTGTACACATGGCTATGCTCTTTCCCTCTCGCCGCCCTGATGAGTTCCCTGTGAGCGCGATCCACCTCGTGGGCCCCGTCTATGGTCAGATCCCACTGAGTTGAGACCACTTGTCTGTAGGAGCGGTTGTCTCTGAGTGTAGAGGGGGAGTGGGGGACGTGATGGCCGTTAGTTCCAAATCGACTCCGCTCGCTTGTCGAGTACGAATCGGATCATATAGGATTCCTCATAGGAGAACACCTTAGCGAAGCGTGGCATCAAAGCAATGTCAACACTCCTTATAAGAATCCTTGCTGATACAATCTCCGAGCAATGCACTGTCTTCTCATCTATCTCTTCGATGGATCCGAAGTCGGTGATGATCTCTTAGAGGGCTTCTCATTTTCAAAAGTGGGCGGCACATTATGAATTCATATCTAGTATTTGTCGCCCTGTGGTAGCTCCGCTTCGAAGCTAGGTGACCATGCGAAGAATTCCAGTTTGAAGTGACCAAAGTCGATTGTGCCCATTCCGGTTACTTCGCTCACCTTCTCCGGTGACGAGAAGGATACCAGGAACTGGAGATGGCACAACTTCTTCGCTACCCAGTCTTTATGAGCTCTTATTGGCCACTTTGCGTTTAACACTTGGAGTAGGTGAGTCTCCGAAGGGCTCCCAGACTTTACCCTTGGCTATAGCACACGATTGGCGTAGCCATTTCTCCTTGTTCTTGATAATGTCCAGGCTCTTTGCTAGCCGGATGGAGGTGGGGTTATCGGGGGATCTTCCTCTGCTCACCGGACGCTCATCGTCGTTGTTGGACTCAATCACATTTGTGCACACATAGAAGAGGTGTCCCCACTTCATACACTTGAGGCATCTGACTTCTTTTATGCAGTCCTTCCTGCAATGGCCCAAATCTCCTGCAATTGAAACAAGGTATTGGTTTGCGCTTCCCTCTTCGTTGCTTCTTTTTGTGTTTGGGTTCAGGAGTTGGGGAGTTGGTCTGTTTTTTGTTTCTTTTGTTGGCAACTTGAACCCATAATTCCCCGTCTTCAGGAACCACTACCTCCGTTGTAATCTCGTTGTGCGGCTCCCCATCGTGGGCCCTGATCAACGCTGGATTTAGGTGCAGTCCAGGGGTTTCTCTGAGGTGGTGGAGAATGGTGTTTGGGATGGGATTCAGTCGCTGGAGGGGATTGAATATGTTTGTGGTGGAGTTGTGGTGGAGTTGTCTTTGAGGTTGGTGATGGTGGGTAGAAGCTGAGATATTGCTGTAGATAATTGGCCTCTCTTGTTGGTATTTTTTGTGTTTGGGATGAATGGTTGGGGAGTAGTTCTGTCTTTTGTTCCTTTTGTTTGTAACCTGAATCCATGCCTCCCTATCTTGAGGTAACTCTGCCTCCGCTGTAATCCCATTGTGCGGATCCCCCTCATAGGCCTGCTCAATGATGGATTTAGGTGCCGGTAGGAAGGTTCTGTTGGGGTGGTGGCGAGTGGTGTTCAGGTTGTTGCTGGTGTGGATGGTGGTGTTGTCTTTGAGGATGGTGGTGGTGGGAAGGCTTTGAGTACATGTTAGAGTGAAATTGTCTCTTTTGTTGGTAGTAGTACCTGTGCTCCTGAGTAGGTCTCTTTTGAAAATCTAGTTGGAAGTGTCGCCTGTGTCCCTGAGCTTGTCCCTCTCTGTAATGGTGATGCTGGCCTAAGGGGGTGGCCTTCTTACGCCAAATGTGGCCAGTAGGAGGGCCCCCTCCATGGGCCCATCCCCTTTGCAGCCTATCGTGGCGATGATGATCCCCACTCCCCTCCAATCGCTGATGTGCGCTGCATTGTGCACGCACCGGGGAATGCGTTGACCTGAGCCTCTGGGTCTCCCCCTCTGTTGGGTTAGGTTGTTGGGGGGGGGGGAGGTGCTGTAGCCTCTGTTGCTGCGCCAGTTGTAGGATTCATGTGGATGAGTGGATGTCGGACCCTCTCATTGGGACCGCATCCACTGAGCTCGAGTTCTGAAAGCATTGGCTATCTGTGTTGGAGAGAAGGGGAGAATAGGATGGAGGAGGTAAGGATGAAGAATCTGAGGTTGAGAAGGAGTTGAGGTTTCAGGCAAGAAGAGGAAGGAAGCCAAGGTTGCAGAGGGGAGATGGCGCGGTTGGAGAGGAAGAGGAAGAAGGCAATGGCTGTTGGAGTTTCATGTTGGAAGAAGAGATTAGTAGGTGTTTGGAAAAGGTTGATGCTGTAATAAATGAATCGGAACCACAACGCTGCCATGAGAACCTTGTTGAAGTTTATTTTCAATAAACCCCAACCAATTCCCTTTTTTGTTTTTTTTTGTTTTCCCCTACTATTTCCGTAAGCATCTAGTCTAGCATTTTATTACAAGCTGACTGATGTGGTCCATTTTCCTCAAAGGAAGGTTTCTCTCTTAAATTATGTCTACTAGTAATTTGCATGTGCGATACACATTTTAATAATATGTATTTTTTAAAGTAAAAATTTCAACGTAGTCTGGTCTCGAACCTGAGACCTCCTTCATGTTAGTTATTACGTACGAAACACGTAGGTTGGAAAGTTTACAAACGACAATTCTAACTCTTCCATTATAATATTAGAGATTCAATTCTTTCTTAGAGATTCAATTCAATTCTACTAGTAATTTACATGTGCGATACACATTTTAATAAATATATATTTTTCAAAGTAAAAACTTCAACGTAGTCTGGTCTCGAACATGAGACCTCCTTCATGTTAGTTATTACGTATGAAACACGTAAGTTGGAAAGTTTACAAACAACAATTCTAACTCTTTCATTATAATATTAGAGATTCAATTCTTTCTTATCTCTCTCTTATCTCCTACTTTAAAATAAAATTTAACACAAAAAATGACTTTCACATCTCTTCTAGGGTTTCTTCACTCGTCCATTTTTTTTCTTCTCCCCCCTCAATTCGAGGCACATTTAAATAATTTTATCTAACTATGTGATAAGTTTAACTCTTAATAAGTTCTTTAAATAAGTCCATGTGTATTTTAGGCAGATGATTCCCCCTCCATCCCCCTCCCCCCCCCCCCCCCCCCCCCCCCCCCCCCCCCCCCCCCCCCCGTTTTAGACTCAAATGAACCATCTAGAATGAAACCATTAAGAGCATCTGTAGTCGTTTGCTAAATATGCATAATATGCATGTTTTTGCAAAAAAAATGCGTTGTAGTCATTTGCTAAATATGCATATTTTACATATTTTGCAACAGTAGATTGCTATAAATGAGAGAGGGATATGAGAATTATGCACAATTTAAACGATGTAACTTCGAGTTGTGTGGCTCTAAAAAATATTAATTTAATCGTCAGATGCAACTTCTTCTTGCGTCCCTCCCAAAAAGAGAAATTTGTAAATAAAAAAATTGCAAAACTCCTTGGACGCAACTTCAAGTTGCGTCCCTCACTTCCCACTTTGTCGGACGCAACATCAAGTTACGTCCCTCAATTTGTTTTTTTTTTGTTTTTTGTTTCTCTTCCGACTATCAATTAAAAAATATTTTATTTCTTCCGACGCAACTTTGAGCTTAGTCTGATCTGAGATTTTTATTTTAAATTAAATCGATAAAAAATAGCATTCGACGACTGCAGTAAAATAACCAAATGCTATATGCATTTATCCATATATGCATAATTTAAACAATGACGACTGTGGACTCTAATAGAACGATATGGTCCCAAAAAAATAAATAAATAAATAAACAAAATCTGTAAAAAATTGGTGAAACCTCAATAGAATTTACTAAAATTATCGTTTTATTTATTTAATAATATAATACTAGAAATACTACGTCATCGATCTAAATTGGAATTTTTTGCCGTACTAGGCCACTTTTTGAAACTATTTGCGATTTTAGGTCAGTTCCAAAACTATTAGCATTTTTGGCTAGCCAGTGCCACGTTAGCAGCAGCTGCTATTGGGAATAGCGGTCTCTTCATAGCGACCAACACATTGTACTCCCACACTTGACAGATTATAGAGGGCATTGTATAATTGGCAAACCATTTTGTGTAACTGAGGTCGCTATTTGCAATCGCGACCTCGTCTAACTAAGGTCGCTATTCCCAATAGCGACCTCAGGTGGGCCTAAAAGCGATTGAGCCAACCTGTGGTCGCTATTGAGAATAGCGACCTTGGTTATACGAGGCCGCTATTGACAATAGCGACCTCACTTACACCAAGTCATGTCAATTATACAATACCCTCTCTATAATCTGACAAGTGTGGGAGGTCGTTATGAAGAGGCCGCTATTCTCAATAGCGGCCGCTGCTGACATAGCACTGGCTAGCCAAGAACGCTAATAGTTTGGGATCTAGCTTAAAATCGCAAATAGTTTCAAAAAGTGGCCTAGTACGGCAAAAAAATCTCTAAATTGTTGATAGAACAATGTGAGTTTTTTTATTAAAAATATTCCGAATCAAAGATGATCGGCAGACCATCATATTTAAAATTATTGTTGTAGGAGACATTTTGTGAGAGAGAAAGCTTTATAGGATGCCTTTCTCTATAGAATGCAACTGAGGTGTTTGATATAATTTTTCAACACTCTCTCCAAGCTACTCGGGGGATCTCTTTCATCCATTCCCAAACAGCTTACTGCCTAACTACATGTGCATATCATTATGAGTTTTATAATTTTTGGAGTTATAATACTTTTTTTTTGACAGGTAAAAGTTAGGATTAACCTACCTCACGTAAGAAAATATATATATATGAGAACAGAGTTAACAAGAGTTACAAAATATCTTAGATGGAGTAGATTGGTGAAAACCGAGGTGTTGTATGTATATCTAAGTTTGAGATAGCATACCATTGGGGCGTAGAGAGGGCATTGGACATCTGTCGTACTCCTCAACTAGCCAAATAGTATGATCTCATCCCTCAGACACGCACCACAACAAGCCCACACACAAAAAACCAATCCTCCAAAAGATAGCCGAGCAAAATAAAGTTAACACAATACAAAGTCTAGGACAGGCAGTGTCCTAAAAAAATAACAAAACAAATACTTAAACTGAGATGCAAAACCCTGGATCACCCTTGGGAACCCCCTGCACTTCGTTGAGAGTGAGCTTCTCCTGGCCTCATCAAGTCGCTATCCCCTGTAGCTAGAAGTTCCTAATTAATCTTGGCCTTCTTCTTTGATTCTCTACTTGAATCTAGCCAAAGAAATAACCAAAATTTGGTGTTAGAGATAAGCTTGTCCACGGTAATAGATTTCTTGTTAAAAGTATTATTATTACGAGCCTGCCAAATACTCCAACATGCAGCAAGTGTAACCAAGTGTCATGAGTGTGTAAACTTGTGCTTGTGATAATCAAAACACCAGTGTGTGAAACATTCAGCAATGGATGAGGGATGATGAGGGATGTCAAAGCGGTGCATGAAATATTGCCTAGGTTTGGATAGCCATAGGGCATTGAAAGAAAATGTGGAAGGTGGTTTCCATTGGACATGCACAAGTTGTGCATGACAAATCACCATCGCAACCCTTGGAGTGAAGTCTTTCTTTGGAGTTGAGTGTCTCCCAACTCAACATCCAAATAAAAATATTGCATTTGAGTGGCGCCAGATTCTCCCAGCAAGCACGGTAGAATGGAGATAGAAGTCCTGAGATGCTGAAGAACTCATATGCTGATTTCACGGTGAAGTTCCTAGTGCTAGAATACCTCCAATGTGCAGTGTCTGGAGCAGTAGAAGGTTGTATATCTTGGAGAAGCTGCAGGAGGTGACTTTTTTCTAGGTTGATAGTGGTGGCAGGAGGAAGTGTGGAGGCTAGGTTTCCAAGTCCATCTGTCGTGATTCATGAAACCTTGAGTGTTCAAATTGGCATATTTGTTCCAAGCTGCTTCAAAAAGAGCAGGGAACAAGGTGCCAATGCTGCTTCCTTCAATCCATTTAGGAGGTCCAGAACTTAATCAGTTGCCCATTTCCTAGATGCTAGGAGATACCTTGATCGAATTTCTCTTTGAGCTTGTAAACATTTTTCCAAAAATCAGAGGCTTTGGACGTGTAGATGAAGGAATTAGTCGCATTCCTGAAGTAGAGGGATTTGATAACTTGAGTGCAAAGGGATTCTTCAGAATGAATTTTTCACCACCATTTCATGAGGAGTTCATTGTTGAATTGGGTAAGGTTTAAGATCCCTTGGCCTCCTTGCCTTTTGGGTTGACAAATGCGCTTCCAATTTGTACAAGAGATACCTGAAGCCTTAGTGTCCCCTCCTACCCAAAAGAATCTGCTCCGCATCTAATCAATTCGAGCAATCACCCACTGTGGTAGTTTGAAGAAGGAAGCGAAGTAGGTTGGCAGTGAACTGTGAACTGAATTGATGAGAATTAGTCTCCCCCCTATATAGTAGTCGTCCCTTCCAGGTGGAAAGATGTCTCTCAATTTTGAGAATAAGTGGTTGCCAATCACTCTTCTTAAGTTTGCCTTTGGAGAGGGGCATACCCAGATACTTGGTGAGGATGGAGTCCTGCTTGCAGCCCAGGATATGAGCGAAAGCTTGAAGCTTAGCCTTTGATTGTCCGAAGTATAGGATGGAGGATTTGGAGAGATTGATGTGAAGGCCAGAAAATTTTGCAAATATATGAAGGAGCAATTTTAGGTGGAGAACATCATGCTCATCACCTTTGCAAAAGATCAGTGTGTCATCGGCAAATTGCAGTATGGGAAGTTCTGCAAGTGAGCCCCTGAGGTTCAACTGAGAAAAAGTGTCGTAGTCTCTACCCATTCTCAACATTTGGGCAAGAACATCAACCCCCAAGATGAATAGCATCGGAGAAAGAGGGTCACCTTGCTTCAATCGTCTTTTGGATAAAATTGTTTTTCTGGCAACACCGTTAACATGAACAGAGGATTTGGTTGAGTTGAGAATGTCTTTGATCCAGCTGCACCAGCGTGGGCCAAAGCCTCATGCAACAAGCATCTGCTCAATGAAAGTCCAGCTTAGTGTATCAAAGGCCTTCCTAAAGTCAATCTTAAGCATAAGTGTGTCAGACTTTTTTGGAGCAGCAAAGGTTGATTGCTTCATGGGTGACGAGAAAACAGTCGACCGTGGACTTCCCTTTGAGAAAAGCACTTTGTGAAGAGGAGACAACAGTATGCAGTAGAGGACGTAATCTGTTAGCAAGGATTTTGGTGAAGATTTTCATGGAGCAGTTGAGGAGGCTAATTGGACGGAAGTCAGAGACGATGTTAGCACCATCGCATTTAGGAATAAGGACGATGTTGGAGTAGTTCAATCTGTTGATGTCAGCTTTACCATTCTGGATGTCAAGAAGCATGCAGCATAGATCATCTTGGACTGTATCCTAGTGTTGTTGGTAGAAGTGCATAGAGAAGTCATTGGGGCCAGGAGCCTTGTCTTCGTTCATACTGAAGACTGCCTTATGAATCTCTTCTTTAGTGAATGGTGCATCAAGTTCAGAGAGATCAGGAGAAGGGTTAGGGTAAAGAGCAGCCCAGGCCACTTTGAAATCTGGGGGAAAGTAGAACCGCAGATTTCTCTAAAGTGTTGCTCAAAGCATGATCTGATGGAGGGTTGATCAGTGATGAAATCACCATTGTGAGCTAGAGAATAAATAAAGTTCTTGCGCCTTCTTCCATTAACAATAGAGTGGAAAAATTTGGTGTTGGCATCTCCCTCTTGGATCCATGATACTCTAGCACGTTGCCTCCAATAGGTGACCTCCACTTGAATGAGAGACTGGTAATCCCTATGGGCTGCAGAGAACTCGGTTGCTTGCGTATGATCAAGGGGGTTGTGAATCAGCCAAGATATCCAAACTGTGGATTTTATCTAGGAGGGACTTTTTGCGAATAGGAATATGGCCAAATTCCTCATTACGCCAACGTTTGATCCTTCTTTTTAGCAGCGTGAGTTTGGTGGCAAAGATGTCAACCGAAGAGCCTGAGCAAGAGAAGCTAGACCACCAAGAAGCAATAGCAGGAGTGAAGCCTGAATGGGAGGCCCAAGCCTTTTCAAATTTGAAGTAATGGATTCTGGGAGTAATAGCTTGTGAATTAAGAATAAGGGGGTAGTGGTCGGAGGCAATGCGCAGGAGAGAATGTTGTAGGCAATTGGGGAACAGTTGCTCAAATTGGTTTGTGATGAGAAATCTATCCAATCTAGCAAGTGTAGGCTTTGCTCGAAGATTAGACCAAGTGAACTTTCTACCAGCAAGGGGGAGATCGATGAGGTGAAGTTGTTGGATCCAGCTCTGAAGTTCTTCATATCTCTGCTCGAACTAAGGCCATCGTTCCTTTCAAAATTAGAGATGGTTGCATTAAAATCTCCATATATGACCCAAGCATCACATAAGAGCCTTCTATGCAGGGTGATCTCCCTGGAAGCAGAGCTCTCTGTCATCCAATTCAAATGGTGCATAGACAGATGTGAGTGACCACTTAGCTCCAGTTGCTCTAGTGCGGAAGGATAAGGCTAAGGAGAAGATGTCAATTGCACAATAGAAGCAGTCTAAAATGCTGTCATTCCAACCAATGAGAACTCCACCACAGTTGTCAATAGCGTCAAGAGATTTCTAGTTTGTGAGAAAATTCCCCCCAATGGAAGAAAGCTTGCGGTTGGTGGGCTTAGAAAGTTTGGATTCTTGAAGGCATACTACAGAAATCTTAGCATTCTGAATACCATCTTTGATCAGGACACATTTGTTAGGATTGCCCAACCCACGAACATTCCAGCTGCCAATCTTCATTGAAATAATTAGAGCACACAGCAGAACATGACAAAGCAGGGTTCAATAAGCTCAAGAACTCAATTGAGCTGCTGCTGTTGATCTGGAGGATCAACAGTAATTGCTACAATTTGCTTGATCTTATCAACCGAGTGTGGCCCCAAAGCCTCCACTCCTATAGTTTCAGCTACCTCTAGAATGTCCTCACTAGAAAGTAAAGCAAAAGGATTGTAGCATGCATTGATAACTGAAAGCGTCGAAGAGGAGGTACCTTCGGACTTACGGTGAGAGGCTGACTTGGCGGAGGCCCTCAGGTGTTGCATGAAGGGTCTGGTGGAGGAAAGCTTGGAAGCTGAGTGGCAATGCTTGCATCGTTTGCTACTTGCTCTCATCAAAGCCTGGAGGTGCAGAGTCTGAGGTAGATGAAGAGATATTTCTACGGTACCTGGGGATTAGAGACTTTGTGCGGAAGCTGGAAGTGCCCATTCCCTTGGTGCCAACGCTGAATTGCATAGTCTTGGGGGCTTCAGATTTGCCTGCATGCTTGGCCACAGAACTCTCGAGGGCGTGCTCAACTGCAGGTTGAATTTCCTTGTAAAGAGACAGGGGGATATGCACTATTTTCCCCTTCCAGACCATCTGCCGAATCTCTTCTTCTTGGGGGATGTCGTGCGAGCTAGAAGAGATGTCAGGGTCGTTGTTGGAAGCACCAGAGACAATCCCCGAATTTCCCTTAGGGGAATCTGAGGGGATATCAATTACTGGTGGGGCGTTGATAGCAATATTTTCAACCAGGTTGGTCCCTACAGGATCAGTTGCATCCAACTTTTGGAGGGGTTTGGGGACCATTTTTGAATCTTCCACAGAGGAATAAGCCATGCCGAATATA
Organism: Hemerocallis citrina; assembly: GCA_017893485.1. NCBI lineage: Eukaryota > Viridiplantae > Streptophyta > Magnoliopsida > Asparagales > Asphodelaceae > Hemerocallis > Hemerocallis citrina. Next base: position 38,492,191 of record CM030363.1, read on the forward strand.
TTAAGGAACTTTCCATCAAAGGTGGCAAGATTTGGGGGGAGCGATGATTGCACTGCAGATCCTCTAACTGAAAGATTGGCATCCGAGATATGCGTCTGTCCCTCTACATCCCCAACGATTTCCTGATTTTGCGGCTGACTGTTGTCATCCTGTTTCTTCACCGGCGAGTCCCTACGGCACCAAAAAGAGGTGGACGAACCGGAGCCGGAGGTGAAAAGCTGGACTTTGCCTTTTGCAACATCATCTGATGGAATAGGGCTGCCGAGAATAAGAACGGGGACCTCATGAATCTGGAGCTCTTGGTTCCAAGGTACTTTGTAGTTGACGAGGATGTTCTTAGGGATGAGGCTAACATCTTGAACTTCAATGAGGACGGGTGCCTGGTCTCTAAAGACAACGTTCTTCATGTCACCGCTCATGGTGATGAATTTGCCAAAGGGTTGAATCAGCTATTCTAGAGAGGTTTGGTTCCACAGGTGGAAGGGGAGTAACGGCACATTAATCCAGATGAAGCAGGGTTAGGGTTTAAGCTTGGCACCGTAGTTCATCAACCATGGCGAAAAAGTGGCATTGAAACCCTGAAAATTAGAAAACACCATCAGCGATAGCCTTCTTAGCCTCTTCTTCGGTAGGGAATTGCACATGGAACACCACCTCACTGAACCTCTTCACTACCCACCAACCTCATTGCCTCCTCCAAGCAAAGTTCAAAGCACTTTCAACTGTCGCGACATCAGTGGAGTTCGGGGGTTGATCAGGTGGAGGAAGGCGCTTGCATGCGACCCTGGGAGAGCAGAGGCAATTTCGGAGTTGTGAGAGACCTCAATGGTCAAAGAATCCCTTTGGTTGTGGAGAGGATACTCACGAACCCGGTGACCGAATTTTCGGCAGTTGAAGCAGTGGAATCCGCTCTTACGGCAGTCGACTGCCAGGTGGTCGAAGTCACCGCACTTCATGCAATGTTTTTCCATCCTTTTAGGGCGAGGCTTTGGAAGAGGAGGCCTGGGGTTTCGGCGGTAGGGGTTTGGGGGGAAGATGGGTTTGGGGGGGAAAGTGGGATTTTTGAGGAGTGGGGGGAGGTGAGACGTGGAGAAGTGAAGTTGTTGTGGAAATTTCAAGAAGGGCGTGGGAATTGAGGGGTTGGGTGTGTAGGGTAATGATGAGAGGCAGGATGTGATGACATGAGAACTTGAGCAAAAGATTTGCTCTTGTTCCAAGACAGCCATGCACGCACCTCTCTCATCTCCTCTCTCTCCTCCCTCACTCTCTTTTTTAATGAAAGATGTTGAGATTTTTTTTTTTTGGAATTATAATACTTAATTATAATAAAAAGTTAAAACTATTATTGTGTTGGCGGTAAGAATGAGTTTAGCAATATACTCTCTCTTTTCAAAATATAAGTTATTCAAGTCTTCTTTTTTAAAAAATGCAAGTCACTTATATTTTTAATGTAATTGTCTTCTTATTCTTAAACGTCAATCAATTAATTTTCTATAAGATTTTTAATTTTATCATTATTTTTTTATTTACTCATGCTCTACATTTTTATGAAGAAGGACAAATAGAATATTTTATAATTGATAGTTCATTTATGATCTTCCAATACTAAGAATGTTAAATACTTTTTAGCAATTCTATGTTTTTTTTCTTAATAGTCGTGTAAAAATTTAGAGTAACTAATATTCCAAAATGGAAGAAGTATTTGCAAAAACCTTAACAAAGAAAAGAGATCTTCTCACAATAATAATATAAATTGCTACAGCCAAAAGTTGCTTGCAGATCAACCATTTCATGTTTAGCAAGTCGCTCAACAACCCCTCTTTCCTTAAGGCGGTCGAACTTTATAAATAGAAATTAAATATTTATTATATTTTCTGTAAAACAGTAAAAGTAAAACACATACACATATATTGCTAAGTCTGGTAGAAAAATAATTATTATTAAATCGATATTTAATACTGACGTTCCTTGTCGTGCTAATGAAGGTCTTTAAACAAGTTATAGAGCATCTATAGTCGTTCCCCTTTCCAAAATTTAAAAAAAATTAGCAAAATAATAGCTACAGTCGTTCTCTATATTTAAAAATTTTAAGTTTGGGGGAACAATGCGCGTCTATATTTGAGAAGGGATATAGGAATTTGAAAATTTTAGTCAAAAGATGAAATTTCGTCTTAAGAGGTCGTTAACGGTTAATTATATCGGACGACATATGAAATTTTGTCTCTTTATTTTTAATTTTTATTTTTTTAGCTATCGGACAATGAATGAAGTTTTGGCCAAAGATTTTTATAAAAATATATATTGGATGGAGATGAACACCCGATCGTGCTCAATTTTGTTCCATTGTATAGGACAAAATAAGATCATCCATTTATTAATATATATATATATATATATATATATATATATATATATATATATATATATATCTTTTTGGAATGACACAAATACCCCCTTTTCAATCCCACCGTTCACCAGTGGAGATTCCAATGGCTAGTATTGAATATCACAACGGCTATATTTTTCAATTGGCTATATATATGAACACTATGTTCTTCCCAAATTTCAGACACAAATTCTTCCACTGCAATCTGTTTATTCCTAAATTTTTAGTCTCATCTTTCTTTCTCAATTTCTTTGTTTGTAATTCGATACTATGGCAAATCGTTCTAATAGAGGCATGACATGCACAGCTCTTGAAGATGTTATTCTATCCCAATCCTTGGTTGCTAAAACTCAAGATCCGTTGATTAGTAGCGATCAATCACAGTTTTGGGATTGCATTTATCTTACATTTGTTAATCTTATAGGCACGACAACGGACAGAACTGTCGGCTCCCTTTCAAGTAGATTTGGGGTAATTTCAAAAGAAGTTTCTTTGTACATTACGAAGTTGGGCAGCGTAACAAATAGAGCGGCAAGCGAACTACTGAGACAGATAAGGTGTGTATATTTGATGTGGTTAATGCAATTTTATTCTTTTTAAAAAATAAAATAACTCAATTAGTGTTTTTGTAATTCTTATAGGTACGCAAAGCAAAAATGAAATACATGCAAACTGTAGGGAATGCCTTCAAATTCGAAGAATGTTACGAAGTACTCAAAGAACAACTAAAATTTTCTTTGCGTACAACCCAAGTTGTCGAACCTATCCAGAGTTCCCAATCCGAGGAAGGTGGTAGTACAACTCGTTCTCTTACAACCATCGACTTGATTCACATATTCTCGTTGACGTCGATGCGCCTACACCCCTCTCTCGACCACCTGGCCGTAAAGCAAGAGAAGAAAAAATGAAAATGGACAGCCAAATCATCTGATTTTGCTACAATGGTTGAAGAGACTAAAAATTTTAACTCTTTTTATAAAGAGACGCAGGAAATGAGGATGGCGATGAAACTAAATGACTACGAACTAAAGGAACGAATGAAAGAAGACCACATAATGAGTATGGATCTCACTACCTTACCTAATACTCATATTATTTCATGTGTAGACAAAATGAAATTATGCAGAAACGATGTTACCATCCTGGATAAAGTAGTATCTATTTTTAAAAAAATTATGTTGCATTATCCGTTGTATCATGCTTATTGTACCCGAATGTAGTTGTATGTGATTGTCTTGTAAAAGGTAGTAATTAAATTTGTTGTAAGTTGCTTTTTTAATGGAATTCAATGCATCTTTATTGAAAAAATTGTTTACATATGGTATTCAATAGACATACAATTGGTTTCCTAATTCTCATCATCTCCATATTCATTCCAAATGTGTTTGGCCAAATCTTGACGAAGTGCATGATGTCTTTGTCTGTCATGCAATTGTACATTGCGTGCAATTTGAGCCACACACTCAGTTGGTCCAGCTTTGTTAAGTATGATGAAGGTAGAGTCAGCATGTTGGTCGTAGTCATATGAACTAATTCCTTCTTCACGTTCATCCTCAACAATCATATTGTGTAAAATGATACACGTCTTCATAATATAGGAGAGACTGTCGGCATCTCAAAGTCTGGCTGGACCTCTTACAATTACAAATCGTGCCTGTAAGACTCCAAATGCGCGTTCAACATCTTTTCTTACAGCTTCTTACATTATGGAAAATTTTATCTTTTTTATTGTGTCTGGGGTCGAGTATGTTTTAACTATAGTAGTTAACGAGGGCTAGATTCTATCAGCTAAATAGTATCACATGTTGTAATTGTGATTGTTAATTACATAATCTGCCTGTGGTGAATGTTATTGAATAATGGATAACATTTAAATACGTTTAGATCATTATTACATCCTAGCATTTCAAAGAATGAATGTCAAAATCAAAGGTCATAAGACGACACTGCTTCAAGAATGATTGTAGGTTCACGAACATGGCATGTATACTGTCCATGCCACGCTGCTAGATAATTTTTTCATGCCCAATGCATGCAATCTACACTACCTAACATTCCTGGAAAACCCAGAATTTATTTTCTTCAAGGAGTCTTTCGACATCGTCGACTGTTGGATGTCTCATATACTGATGCCCAAATATGTTAATAATTGCCACACAAAATCAATGAAGTATTTTTAAAACCGTACATTCTCCAATAGGCATGTATTCGTTAACTGCATCTGCAGAAGATCAGTACGCTAAACACCGTACGGCCGCCGTGATTTTTTTATGTGAAGATAAACAAAAAAAATTAGTTGTATCTTGTCGCTGAAGAAAGTATTCATCATAAATTACAGTAGCTTCTAGTATATGATTGATTAAAACCCGATGCATACGAAATCGGCGGCGGAATAGATAGTCGCCGAAATGGGTTATCTGAAAAATAATCCTTTCGGAGACGTATATCACCATATTTTCTTTCGCGTCGAATATATCGGCGATGATTTGTATGTTTGCTTTGTTGAACTGCCATCGGAAAAAAATGTATACAACTATTAAAAAGTCTTCCAATATCCTCGTTCTCTTTGTCGGATGAATTAGAGTTAGAAAATGATCTAAACTGAGCCATTGAGAATGGGACCGAGGAGTAGCAGAAAGATACGATAAGTGTTTTTGAATATGGATTTTGTTCGTTGGTTGATTTGGAGACCGAACGATAACTTGAGTGTTAAATAAAATTGGAAATTTTAACCGAGGCTTCACATTGTAAACAGTAAAGGGAAAAAAAACAAAAAAAGTAAATCAATCAAATTGAGTCAAAGTTGGAAGGGATTGATATGATGGAGTTTTTTTTTTTTATAAAGTTGAGCATATGGAATAATCCAATAGTGAGTATGTTGATTTTTAGCAAGTTGATCATATGGAATCTACATAACAGTGAGCATGTTTCGTATCCAATTTTTTTTAAAACCTCATTCCAAAGCTGAAAAATGATTTAAGTAGTCAAAGTTAGCTAAAATGAGGGTACAGTGTAGTTATGGAATCCAATGCTCAGTTGCTTAAAGTATTGACAATGTCAGAAAACAAAGTACCATGTAATTAAATTTCATGTACCATGTTAAAAATACAATAAAATTAATAATATTTACAACAGTGTATAATATTCAGTTGACTATTCATCATCATCGAATTGTGTACATGGTACAAATTCTGGTGTTGGATTGGCCGTCTCGGTATTTAAGTAGTCAATATTTTGCTGCATTCCCCATTCTCCTGAAGAAGATGGTCGATCCCCAGATAATGATATCCTACGAGAAATAACTTGGGTAGGAACAGACTCTCTCAACACTGTTTCTTCAAGAATGATACGTCGTAATTAAGCCTCAGTATTAGTTAGTTCCTAACATTGTTGATATAATTCTTCCTGTTACAGTATTTATCATCGGCAGCTACAGTCTTATAATTTTCCAATAAATGTGACTAATCTACATAACTTGATATATATATACTCATATAAGATAGTACGCCGCGAGTCTCAAATTTAAACGATTCATGCGGGTAACTTCTCGTAACTGTACCCCCGAAAAAAATGACAGTTCCACTACACACTCCCCGTACCTGACAGTTTTTTCTGTGGGGGGTTGTGTTGTATACTCAGCCGGTGCCCAATATGGGGGAGATGGAAATGGTAACTGAGCATTAGGATCACTAATGATAGCTGGTTCAATGAAATTAATATATGCAACATGTGATAGTGTTTTCATAATGGCACCTATTGACACCTTGGCCCAATAATGGTCGTATTTACGCTAGTGTGCACGATGGACCAGCTGAGTAGCATCAATAGGTCAATAGGTGGACTAGCATCTTGTGGCGATATTCGAGACATAACAGTCGGTGTATCTCTTGGGATAGCAATAATTTCAATCAATTACCGATAACAACGATCACCAAGATACCATACACCCTGTAGTACAATGTTTACTTTAGAACTCAATTAAACGTTATAACTAAGCAACCAAAACTTATTGGGATTTAAATCTACATATAAATTAGGAGTATTACCTTTTTGCAAAAATAAAAGATAACTCGATGACGAGACATGATGTTCGCAAGGACAATATCATGCTCGCCGTCATATGACGATCACAAATAGGGTTGCCATATAATAGATGGCGATGTATGCATCTCCAACTGATATCTGGCGACAAAGATATTGTATCAAACTTGATCCGTTCTTCTAGTCTCTAATTCATTGCGATTTCAATGTGCAATTTTCGACCGTTTGTCATCGACCAGTAATGTGTCTGTGAGATTTTCGGTTGCAGCACTTATTAGAACACATATATGTGTGGATTCATATGCCCAATATTGAAAAGAATATAGGTTGTATTAGTTTCAACAAGTTAATATAACGATTCAATTAAATGTTTCCTCCAGTACTTGCCATGGGCCGTTAAAGACTTGAGTTTATTTCTGCAACATGAATCAAGAGACATATACAACATTGACAGTGCAGGACTACCCCAATCATATGTGTCAACTTTAGTTATATCTTCAAGTGCTGCAAGCGAACAACATCTTGCCACTGCAGCATTGGAGAAATAAAACACTCCAAAGAAGAACATAGAAAATGCTCGTACAACTATCATAGCTTTATTATTATCAACTTTTGTTACCTCAATCATACTGCTATGAAAATATTTTTCAGGAACGAACACCGTATTTTGTGAGACTTCCAATCAGATTCAATTAAATTAGGAAAGTCTGAACTATTTCGAAAAGGTAATCTTCATCGTTGCACGGAGGCTTTTCACCAACTTCGATGGATATTCTTGTTAGCATTGCCCAATCCAACTGAGTGAATCCCAACTCACCGCACGGCAGGTGAAATGTGTAAGTAGTGTCCCACCATCTCTCAACTAAGGCTTCGACAAGTCGTTGAGATGACTTCTCGGTATCAATTTTAAAAAAAATGTTGCCACCCAGCATAATCGATGACTTCCTTCACTAGTGGCGAACGACAGCATCACATGTATGCTTTAATCGGACAATTCCAATTTTCCCTAAGTATACAAAATTCACCATATGAGATCTCAGTAATATGCTTACAAATATGAGGGCGGTCATCGATAACTCGTTTCCACATTGTTGGATCGCTGAGATCCAACTCTGGAGTATTTGATTCAGCTTCTTTTCTTTGTTGCCATGATCTGAACCAGCTTGATTTTCGATTTGATCCTGCCAATAAATCTTCGGATTGACATTATGTTTTGGATTTGATATCCCGTAGAATGAAATTGAGACAAGGAAAAAAAATTGGAATCAAGAACTGAAGTCAGAAGAAGAGTGAGGAGAGCATACATATGAAGAATGAACTAAAACTAGATGACTATATATAGAGTTTAAAATCTAATATACTGTGAAGGGTAAATTTGGAAAAGAAAATTAACAAGTTCTGGGACAGGAGATGATGCATCGGCCAACAGAATTCAATTTTTTAATAAAAAATTTCTTATCGGACGAGACTCCGTCTCATGTCCGTCCTCAATTTTTTGTCCCCACATGTCGGAAGGGATTTCAAATCCCGTCCGTTCATGTTTAAAAAAAATTATTTTTTTTTTCTCATACGGGATATCCTGTCTGATAAATTTAAAAAATTCCTTTTTTTGTGATGGACGGCTAAGATCCATCGTCTGTGATCTTTAAAAAAAAATCCCAATTTTGAATGGGACAAGGTTCTATCTACCGTTCTATCCTATTTTGAAACTAAATTCTCAAATTTTGAATATTAACGATTGCAGAGAAAACTCAAAATTTCTATTTCCAAATGGTATATTTGGAAATTTTAAGACTCAACGACTATGCTCTTAGAGCATCTGTAGTCGTGGGCTAAATACCCAAAATTTGGAAAAATTTAGAAAAAGTGAGCTGCAGTCGTCGTCCAAATACCCAAATTTTGGATATACGAGAATAGTACATTGCCAAATATAGCAGACGATTTGGCAAAATGCAAAATATAGCTAACGGTCAATTTTCGTTCGTCCCTGAAAATTGACGAAGGAAAATATCCCGTCGCTTAAGTTTTTTTTGAAACGGATGATAAACAATGGGACGTCGTTTATTATATAAATAATAATAAAAAAAAAAATGTCATAGACGAAGCATTATACATCGTCAATTGAAACGGACGATAAACAATGGGGCGTCGTTTATTATAAAAATGATAATAATAATAAAATGTCAGAGACGAAGCATTATACATCGTCAATTCCCTTTAGCTAGAATCCAAAAGAAAATTGACGGTAGATTATCTACCGTCCAGGCCAAAAAGTGATTTTTTTTTTGTTTTTTTTGTTGTCCGTCTTTTAGTGCTTAAAAAAATATTTAAAAAAAAAAAATGGGACGAGAGATAATCGATCGTCCGGCCATATTTTAGCTTTCAACGACTGCAGCGCGCAGCCATATTTTCTATTTCCAAAAGTCAAATACCCAAAATTTAGCTTAGAACGACTACAGATGCTCTTACTTCCCTAAATTTGACGAAGAAAAAAAATAGAAAAAAAAAAATCACAATCAAATTTCCCACCATCAATCCCCACCCTCCATGACAACAACAGGAGGAAAGTAAAGGAGGATACAGAAATACAGTCCCCCAATTTTTTTGAAAAACTTGACACACTTGGAAAAACCATACACTAAAAAAATATATAGAAATTAAAAAAAAATCTCCAAACCCAATCCAGAAAAAAGAAAAAAATCACACCCAATAATCTCCATCCTTACATGCCCACATCCTCTTTTATCTTTTATTCCCCCACCCCCCAACAAAAAAAACCCAATTTCTCCTCCCCTAATCACCCCAACTCACCCACTCTCACCCAAAAACAGTTTGTTGGTGTTTTTTTCTTTCTTGGAGATGGAATGAAATTTTTTGCCGTACTGACCCACTTTTTGAAAATATTTAACATTTTGACTCACTTTCAAAAATAATTAGCGAACTGACTTAGTTTTGGACTCGTTAGCAAAAACCGTTATTGAAAAAAAGGCATAGGTTATTTACATGTCGTTTTTCCCAATAACGACATCTATATTTAAAAAAAGTGTCATGCCGTTTTGGAGTAAAGGCATTGATTATCTTGTTTTTCAACAACTTGTAGTCTCATTTAGAAAAAAAAATTGTAAGGGTGAAAGCCTTATAACAGATGTCGTTATTTCAAATAACGGTATTCTCAATACTGATGTTATAATTTTTTTTAATAAAAATTAACTTATCCATCAGAGAGGATGAATAATAAGTTAATTTTTTATAAAAAATTTTATAACTGATGCCGTTATTTGGAATATCGACATCAGTTATAAATTTTTTTTATAAAAAATTAACTTAATCCTCAAAGTGGATGAATAATGAGTTAATTTTTTATAAAAAAAATTTAAAACTGATGTCGTTATTCCAAATAATGGCATTAGTATTGAGAATGTCGTTATTTGAAATAATGTCATCTGTTATATGGTTTTCACACTTGCAATTTTTTTTCTAAATGGATACTATAAGTTGTCGAAAAACAAAATAACCTATGCCGTTATTCCAAATAACGGCATGCTTATTCCTCAGAGTGGATGAATAATAAGTTAATTTTTTATAAAATTTTTTTAAAACTGATGCCGTTATTCCAAATAACGGCATTAGTATTGAGAATGTCGTTATTTGAAATAATGTCATCTGTTATATGGTTTTCGCACTTGCAATTTTTTCTCTTAATGGAGACTACAAGCTGTCGAAAAAACAAAATAACCTATGCCGTTATTTCAAATAACGGCATGAAACTTTTTTTTAAATATAGATGCCGTTACTGAGAAAAACGGCATGTAAATAACCTATGCCATTTTTCCCAACAATGATTTTTGCTGACGTGTCCAAAACTGAATCAGTTTGCTAATTATTTTCGAAAGTGGGTCAGAGAACCAAATACTTTCAAAAAGTGGGTCAGTACGGCAAAATTTTCGATAGAATGATGGTCTCAAAAGTTATGCCTTACTCCACCGAGAACAATATCTAACTCCTGTATTCCAATTGTGTTGGGTGGCTCAAAAAAATTTTATAAAAAAATCAAGAAAAAAAAAATAATAAAATCAGAAGGTTGGACTCTGTAACAAGTTATTATGCCTTCTGGTAGTTTTGCTACCACCGTCACCGCCGCCGCCGCCGCCACCACCACCACCACCAACAACGACAACAACAACATAAGCATAGTATGGTTCAGAAGGGATCTGAGGGTTGAGGACAACCCAGCACTGTCGGCTGGTGTCAGATCAGGTCAGGTTGTGGCAGTCTTCATATGGGCCCCAGAAGAGGAAGGCCATTACTACCCTGGCAGAGTTTCAAGATGGTGGCTAAGTCAATCTTTGCACATCTTGGATTCTTCCCTTAAGAGCCTTGGAACTTCGCTTACAAACAAGAGGTCTTTCGATACTATTGCGACTCTCATTGACATCGTTCACACTACTGGGGCTTCCAATCTCTTCTTCAATCATTTATACGGTATTAGACTACAAACCCACTTGTTTTCTAGTTCTTGGGTTTTGAGTTGGTTTGTGAGTTTTGCCCTTTTGTGGGGGGGTATTTTGTGTTGTGGGTTGGAGTTATTCTTTGGATTTGCTTTATTTGGAGTTGGTGTTTACGAGTGTTTTAATGGTGGGTTTTTTTTTTTTTTTTTTGTGGGATTATTTTATTGGTGATTGATATGGTGTGAGGGAAAATCTTGTTATGGGTTTATTAATTTTTTTTATTCTTGGATATGGCTTTTATTGGTTAGTTTTTATGTGAGAAATTGTGAAATTTTTGAGATCTGGGTATGCTTTAATTCGATCAAATTTGGGTTTTCCCTTTTTGGGTACTGAGGTTTTTGCTAAGATGTGATTTAGTTTGTTTTTAATTGATATATACACTTTAGGAACATTAATAGTGATGATGATTACTTAGTATTGTGAATTGGATCTTGTAGCCATCCTGTTTTTGTTAATTTGACTCGAGGAGTTTGCATTAATTCAATCATTTAAGTTTTAGTTTTTCCATTCAAAAAAAAAAATGAGTTTATATGACAATACATGTTGTAGCAATGGATTTTAGGACATCAAGTTTTTCTCGAATCCTGAATTTTAGTCTATTTTCAAATAGATTGCTTTGATTCTTCGCAGCTCTATTTTTCTCTTTCATACTTCCAGTATGACATATAAAAGGTGGATGTTTGAGCTATATCAATTTGAGATAGAAGTATAAGTGCTTGGGTGATGGAAATTATCTTTATGGTATATAAATTAGTGTGCTTAAATTAATTTTCGGGTAACTTAAATTGCATCGCAGCTCAGTCTCTGTTCATAAAGTTTATGATCAGCATTTTACTACATAAATCTTTCTTCTGTTTTCCTCAGAATAAGTGGTGAATTCGTCCCTTTCCTTCATTTTATTTCTTTACTTTGTTGTACTTATTAGCATGTTCAACTTAGTTGGATTTTGCATGGACCTAAACTGATTGTGCTCAAATACATTAGGCTCCTTTACGAGTCCTACATATATTCTATTAAATCTTGAATCTCTTTTTCTATTAAAAGCGAGATTACATTCACTTATAAACGTAGAGAAACTAAGCTGCTCTATTTGTAGCTTGTGTTCAGCCTCAGTATCTTGATAGATGGTTCAGTTCAATAATATTCTAGTGAGTGTTAATAGGTTGTATAATTTCTGTAAAAAAAGAAAAGCAAACAAAACAGAAGTAGGAAGTCTTGATGTGGGCTTTTGCCAGCATATTCTTTAGGCTAGAACTGCGTTAAGATATCAATATCGACTTCATCAAATTTTCTGAAATGCTACTATTTAAACGAAAAGCATCAAAACAATTTGGATTTACTCTAATTTTTGTTGTGCACTAATTACTTACCTTTTAAGTTTGAACTAGTAATTCAGTTTTCTCTTTGTAGATCCTTTATCTCTTGTTAGAGACCATCGTCTAAAGGAAATACTGACAGCGCAAGGGATAAATGTTCAATCTTTCAATGCTGATCTTCTCTATGAACCATGGGAAGTTAATGATGAGAATGGTCGCCCATTCACTACATTTGCACCGTTCTGGAATAAATGCCTTAGCATGCCTTATGATCCAGCGTCGCCTTTGTTGCCTCCTAAAAAAATCATACCTGGTATTGTCATCTCTATAAGATCTTACCTTTTTTCAGCCAATCTTCCCTTGTATCTTCTAGTGTAGACCATATTGGTATTATAGTTTACATTTACTTCTTAGTTACATATGCATCTGCTTTTGCTTTGTTGGCGTATTGCCATGCAAGTGTTTTTACATTTTCATTTTCCTATAAATCCATCTTGTAATGGCATGACAAGGAGAATTTTATTTGTTTTACTATAATAATATTATCTATTCTGTTGTGACATCACACCACATTATCTCTACTATTGATTTTTTTATCGGATGTCCCCAAGGGGACATTTCTACCTTTTTGATACTTCCGAGTTTCAGCTTATGTTATTTCACTATGCATTATATGATTACTTTGTAATTAACATTACTATAAGACCATGTTAGTAGGATTATGAATGTTCCTTTTCTAGAATCCTTAATCTCTTATTAATCATCATCTTTGTTGAAGTTAGTTTTGGTAGGCATCATCTTTGTTATAGAAGTGAGTTTTGGTATTACCATTAGGTAGTCAATAGTGAAACAAATAGAAGAAAGCCGACCCAGATTGCATTTTTACTGAATTTGTCTTTTTCTTGTGGGTGCAGGTGATGTGTCAAGGTGCCCTTCAGATACACTTATTTTTGAAGATGAGTCGGAGAAGGGAAGCAATGCTCTTCTTGCTCGAGCATGGTCACCAGGATGGCGAAACGCTGATAAAGCCCTCACTGCCTTTATCAACGGACCTTTGCTTGATTACTCTATAAACCGAAAGAAGGCAGATGGAGCTACAACATCGCTCCTCTCCCCCCATTTACACTTTGGTGAGCTTAGTGTGCGCAAAGTCTTCCACCTTGTTCGTATCAAGCAGTTAGTCTGGGCAAATGAAGGAAATAAAGCAGGCGACGAGAGTGTCAATCTATTTCTTAAGTCAATTGGATTACGAGAGTACTCTAGATACCTTAATTTCAACCATCCTTGTAGTCATGAGAGACCACTTCTAGCTCATCTTAGATATTTTCCGTGGGTGGTTGATGAGGGCTATTTCAAAGCTTGGAGACAAGGGAGGACGGGTTATCCACTAGTGGATGCAGGTATGAGGGAGTTATGGGCGACGGGTTGGCTACATGATCGGATACGTGTGGTTGTGTCAAGTTTCTTCGTCAAAGTCCTGCAGCTCCCATGGAGATGGGGGATGAAATACTTCTGGGACACACTTTTAGATGCAGATCTTGAAAGTGATGCCTTGGGTTGGCAGTATATATCTGGGACTCTACCTGATGGTCGTGATTTTGATCGCATAGACAACCCAGAGGTATCAAACTTTTGGTAGCATTTACTATCATCACGGGTGTGTGAGGCTTTCATACTTTGGTTTTTGTGGAACTGCACAGTTATCACATTTACTGTCATCTTTTAAAACATTACTCTCCCCATAGGCAATAATTTATTAGAGCATCTGTGGTCGTCTAAATTTGGGAAATTTGGAAGAAAAAAAAAGCGCTATGGTCGTTCCCAATATTTGAAAATTTTGAGATTTGGGGAACAATATCGCCCTATATTTGAGAAGTGCTTTGAGAAATCTCCAAATATAGGAATCGAAAGATCATTTGTCGTCCGATCTAATTTTTTTGAATAGACGAAAGATGATCTTTCGTTTGATAAAAAAAAATTAAAAAAAAAAAAAACGGGTGTCGGACGCAAGATGATCTTGCGTCCGTTCTAATTTTTTTTTAAAGGTGTCGGATGCAAGATCATCTTGCGTCCGACCAAATTTAAAAATAAAAAAATTCCAAATGGTGATCGGAAAATCGTCCGGGTCAAAATTAATAAAAGAAAAGAAAAGAAAAGGGGAACGGACGGCAGAAGAAATATCGTCCATGAACTTTTCCCTTCAACTTTTTTTTTCCATGGAAAGGTATGCATAGGATTATTATGCATATGAATAAGTTTGAGATTGGTCCAAATTGTTTGATCAAGGGTTGAGATGGAATCTACCTATAGGAATTGTTATGTGCAACTTGCGTACAATTTTTTTTTATAATTCTGTATGTGTTGGACTCATTTTTTTTAAAAATCAATGGCTGTGATTGAAGATATTGGTTATTATCCACCGTTCGTCTAAATTTTGGGTTTCAACGACTACACGCCCAACTCAAAATTCCTATCTGTAAACCCCAAATATGGAAATTTTGAGTCTTAACGATTACAGATGCTATTAGTGTACCCAATTTCATTATATGTTCTCTTGACCAAACAAATTTTTGTTTCTTTTTTCAAAAGTAAAATAATATTAAAGAACCTAGCTACATGCCTTTTCTTTTTCAGTTTCACATGGATTGCACTTGTCAAGTATCATAAATAATACTAAGGATTGCACTTGTCTAGTATATCATAAATAATACTAGGTTGTCTTTATTAATTAGGAAGCTCTGTAATGTTCTTGCATCTTTACTATGAAGGAAACAGATTGTTATGTGTTTCCCCTATAGCTAACAATTTGGTTTCAGAAATTTCTATGTGGGGAAGGTATACAATGATAACTTAAATGTCAAGCTTACCAGACATTTGGACAAGCCAACATAGTAGATATTGACATTATGTATTTAAGATTACATTACACAGACTGCATTAACTTTATGATACACATTGTTGTTGCTTACTTCAGGTCATTTGCCTTACCTTTATATTATTTATGTAAATAGAAATTTTAGCAAAATAGTCTATATGGCATGAGAGTATGTGGCATGAAAATGTTTTGGAGTATAGATATACCCATACGAATCCTTCTCACACTGCGAGTAACTGTCATATACTGAACATCTCAAGCATATACTCTAATGCATATCAATTTCTTCCTTTGATGTTTAGTTTGAAGGCTACAAATTTGACCCTAATGGAGAATATGTACGTCGCTGGCTTCCCGAACTAGCTCGCCTACCCACTGAGTGGATACACCATCCATGGAATGCACCTGAGACTGTACTACAAGCTGCAGGTATCGAGCTTGGTTCCAACTACCCTCTCCCAATCGTAGAAATCTCTGCAGCAAAAACCCGACTTCAAGAAGCCGTCACTGAAATGTGGCAACTCGAAGCAGCCTCAAGAGCTGCCATGGAGAATGGTACTGAAGAAGGCCTTGGAGATTCATCTGATGTTCCTCTCATTGACTTCCCCCAAGAGATACAAATGGAAGTTGATCGTGAGCCATTTCGCGTTAATAATAATAATAATAACAACAATACCATCAACAATAATAATAATGCGAACAATCTTAGGAGACACCTGGATCAGATGGTTCCCAGCATGACTGCTTCATTAGTCCGAGTTGAAGAGGAAGTCTCAGTTGATTTTGGGAATAGTTCTGAAGATACCAGAGGAGAAGTACCAACAAATGGTGGTTTTGAGAGAGAGAATCGTGGAGAAGAAGAAATGGCTCAAGGTGGGAATCAAACTATGATAAATAACTTACAGAGACCGGATGCAGTGGATTCGACGGCAGATTCATCACGTAGTTGGACAGAGAGAGAAGGAGTTGTTCCGGTGTGGTCCCCACCAACTGTTACAAGTCTCTCTGAGCATTTTGTTTCTGACGATAATGGAATTGGGAATGGGGGTTATATACAAAGGCATCAACAATCTCGACAGTTAATGAATTGGAGGCAGCTTTCACAGACAGTGTGAGTTAACTTGTTTTTTTTTTTTCTTTTAATTTTATTTTTATTTTTTATGTTACTTCTTTTTGAGCCAATTTATTCAACTCATGATATACTATGACTGTAGTTTAAAGATTAAAACAAATTATTCAACTCATGATCCATATTTTTGGACATGGAAACATTCTTCCTACCATAATATTGATTTAATACATGAATATTAACTAGTAAATCATATATATGCTGCATAATATTGATCATATACATGAATTCTTATGTTAACTAGTAAATCATACATATGCTACGCCTATTCTATGTTTAAAAGTTGATTTACCTGTGGAACAATATATATAATGTAGATGCATTATCAAAGCCTTTATCTCAAAATCTTATGGGTTGTCAACATGAATCTTTTATCGCCATTCAGCTCTCTGTGAGAGGACTATCCTAGAATATTATTCATTTCATCTATTGTTTTTACTTAGTTTTATGCCGGCCTTGAGCTACACAATGGAACCTTCATCCCTAATCCGGACTTAGGACAGACAGGGAAGTAGTAAAGAAAATTTTTAAGTACAAAACCGGCAGAAATGTCTCGTCATCACAATTTTTTTTTGTTTTGTTTGGACATGTATTGTCATCAATAGTATGTATATATTTTCATACCATACTGTAATTATACTCATATCTTACATAGTAGTTCACTATACTGTACTTATATGATTTGAATCTCGGTAGCTTTTCTGATTCACTTCAAATTTCTATGACAGAACAAGGAGTTGGGAGGTCGATAATACAGTGCAGCCGAACGCTATTGGGTAGTTTTCATAATTCGAAATTAATTATGTAAACTTTCTTCCCCTTCTCTTTAGACTTTTCATCTAGTTTGTGCAGACTTAGATCCTCTACTACCTCCTTGTACCATATATCTGGTTGTATAGATATTCCTACAAAGGCTGTGTTATACTTATACATCAGGTAATCTGAATTTTTATAATAAATGCACGTCCATATCCTAATTTATGGTTTTTTTCCCTTCCAAATTTAGTTAATATGCTCCTGCTAATTAATTATCACTTTTTACAAATATAGTAAAAATTTCAGCAGTAATTCGAGACAGATGATTTATTACATGCACGATGATATACTAAATATAAGTTTTGCTTTACACTGGAGTTTCTTTTATTTATTGAATTGTAGAAAAACTGAATTATTAGTCCTTATTGCATTAATATCTTGTAGTCTCTGGACGTACACATCTGACATTTGTTTTTGTTATATATACTAGTAATTTACACGTGCAATGTACGTTTTAATAATTAAAAAAAAAACTTTGATGTAGGGAGGATTTGAACTGGAAACCTCCTTTAGAGCATCTACAGTCGTTTGCTTTTTTGTCATTTGTGCCATTTTTTGTGTACTGTAGTGTAGCGCACACAGTCGTTTGCTTTTTTGCCATTTTTTTGGCAATTCGTTTACAGTAGAAAGGGAGAAATAGCATTTGAAATAGCAAAATGCATATTATAGGAGACGAAACATCGTCTGGATTATTTAATTATATTTTTAATTGATCGGACGAAACATCATGTTTTAAAAAAAAATTAAAACCAAATAAATTAACTAGTTAAATGAATTTAAGGGTGGGAATGAACATGATGTTTATTCCCATGTGACGAAACATCATGTTTTGTCCCACCCCATTTTTTAAAAAAAATTTAATTTTTAAAATTGTTTTTGTAATTTTGTTTTGCAAAAAAAACTTCCTTCAAACCCGGACGAAACTTCATTTTGAATTTTTTTTCTTCTTTGGGACGAAACATTTTTTTTATAATTATTTTCTAAGTTTCGGCCAGTATAAATTATTATTTATTTACAGACGAAACATCATGTTTCGTCTGTTCCTTTTTAAACGAATTTATGCATTTTTTTACCATTAGACGATTGCAGCGTTTCTTCGAAATGCATTGCCAAAATATGCATTTTGCCATTTTTTCCATTAAACGACTGTGGATGCTCTTATATTAGTTATGTACGTGTGTTGCATATGTTGGTAGAATGACAAATGACAAATGATACCAAGGCCTTCTCCCATTATAATAACTAGTATTTTTCACGTGCGATGCACGTTTTGATAAGAATTGGAGGATTGTCACGTGCGATTTACGTGTTGAGAAATAGTTTGGAGTTGGACGTGCATTACACGTAATTGCTAAAAATATTTTGAAGGAAAAACTACAATTTGTACGTGCAATGCATGTGTTTATAGCTAGAGTTTGAGTTGTATGTGCAACACATGTGTACGTTTAGTTAAAAAAAATATTGTAAATTGTTTTGCACATGCGTTGCACGTTTTAAATATGTTAATTTTTATTTATTTATTTGTTTTTGTTGTAATTAATAGGAGAGTTGGAGTTGTACGTGCAACACATGGCTTTGTATGTTGACAACATTACAACTCCAACTCTACCATTATAATATTAGAGATATTAGTAATTTACACGTGCGATGCACGTTTTAATAATTTCAAAAAATAAAAAAAAACTCTGACGTAGGGAGGATTTGAACCGGAAGCATCCTTTATATTAGTTATATACGTGCGTTGCACATGTTGGTAGAATGACAAAATGACAAATGACACTAAGGCCTTCTCCCATTATTAGGGATGGCATCAGGTCCGGGCCAGCCCGGGACCGGCCCGGCCCGCCTCCTTTCCGGGCTGAACCGCGAACCAGCCCCCCCCCCCCCACCCAGACTGACCGTTGGCTTTAGTTTTTTTTTTCCAGAAAAAAAAAAATAAAAATTACTAAAAAACTCCGCAACGGATTTATACTGGCTAGTTTTGGGGGTTACTTTAGGAAATCATAAATTTTTCATATTCTATATATACCATACCATTTCTTTCATTCATCTTCACCAATTCACTAAAATCTCTCATTCTCTCTACTATTTCTCCAATCAACAACAATAATCAAGTGATCAACACTCTCTTCAGTTTGCAAGATCAAATCTCTCTACATTTTGAAGGAAGGAAAATCAACAACAATCAAGTGATCAACTCATCAACAACAACAATCAATACTACTAGCTCTAAACTTTCTCAACAATCATTCTTCAAACTTCAAGCACTCTTACGGTATTTTAGTATATTTTTAATTTGTAGATTTAACATAGTTGATTATTCTCATATACATCTCTTGATTAGTTTGGGTTTTCTTGAACTTCTTCCTCATTTACTTAGATTTCCTTTTGTAATTTTGGTAAAGTGGGAAAACATACATACACTACTCACTCACTAGTTCTTGATATTGTTGTTATTTATTAATTAAGATAAATTGTTGTTTGTTTTAAATTATTAGTTGTCATACATTTAGTTGTTACTTTCTCTCTAATTTTTTACATACACTAGTTTTTTATACTTAAATGGCCTCTAAATCCAAACTAGTGTATAAAAAACATTCATGAATTATGGTAGTTTTTCCGATATGAATGAAACACACTCAAATCCTATAGAAATAAAAGATCCTGAAAAACCACAACCATCGGAACAAGTTCCTTCTCTAACATCAAGGAAAACTAGAGGGACTACTTTTGAAGTACACAATTATTTCAATTTTGTCCCTTCACAAAATGATAAGAGTGTAGGACTTAAAATATGTAAGAAGTGTCAAACACTATATAAGTTTAAATTAGGATCGGGCACGGGTACACTTCATCGTCACTGCAAATGTCTAACTACAATTTTCGAAAAACAATCTCACACAACAAAAAATACATCCTAGAACCAGTCAAGTAGATAGTCATAGCTACGATCACGATCTCGTTCGTAGGGGAATGGCTAAGTTAGTAATTAGGGATGAATTACCATATTCGTTTGGTGAAAAAAATATGTAGAGACTTTTGTACAAACCTCTTTCAACCCCTATTATAAAAAATTGCTGGAAATGTAGTTAAGAGTGATTGTAAATTAGTTTACAATGAGACTAAGGATTTTTTGATAGCAACACTAAAATCACTAAACACTAGAGTTTCATTGACATCGGATGGGTGGGTAGGAGTAAACGGCGTTCCAATGATGTTTGTAACATGCCATTGGATAAATTCGGATTGGATACTTCAAAAGAAGATAATTTCATTTGGATATGTTAGGTACCCACATAAGGGTGAAATTATAGCCACACACATTATGAAAGCATGTAACAATTTTTGTATTTATAATAATGTGTTTGCTATTGGTTTTGATAACGCCTCCAACAATACTAAGGCAATTGAGAGCTTGAAAATTACTTTAGATCCTATAGAACCCGAAATTTTTCATGTTAGGTGTGCTTGTCACATTTTAAATCTTTGTGTGCAAGATGCACTAAAATATGAAAATGATAAACTTGATGTAATGAGAGATTGTGTACATTATATTACATTGAGTGGTCCAATTTATCAAGGTTTTCATGATTGGTGTAAACTTAGGGGAATTGTATGTAAACATTTTTCTAAAGATGTTAGACATCGTTGGAATTCTACCTTTGAATTATTAGGTATTGTTCTTCATTATCGTTTTATTCTCAGAGATTTTTGTGTCGTAATGAGTATGCAAAATTGTATGTTAGATGATGAATTTTGGGTTTTGTCGATAATTTGTATAAATTTTTAGAACCTTTTAACAATGTAACTTTGCAAGTTTTAAAAACATATCTAGTCGTATTCTACTTGAAATTGTGACTATGATGACAACAATTAAAGATTTGCAAAATGACCATTTTATTGGAGATATGGTCAATGCGGCATATATTAAATTTTTAAAATATTTTCATCCACTTCCTATGTTATATTGTGTAGCTAGTGTAATGAATCATATGATTAAATTAGATGGTACAAAAAATTTAATTGAAAATTTTTACACTTATGCCCCACACGATGCAATACTAGATTTTGATCATGTTGCTTTTACTCGTAAATTTGAGAATATTTTTCCTAGGGATGATGAGACACAACTTCTAGGGACTCCTAGCTCCAATAAGCAACACCTAGTCATTATCCTTCTAGCAAGAGCACTCCAAAAAGCCTCTAAGGCAACAAGAACACTCTCTAACTCTCTTTCTTTTTCCTCTCTTGATTTGTTTTGTTTTGATGTGAAATGAAAAGAAAAAATGGGGGTATTTATTGGACAAAATGAAGGGCTAAAATGCAATCTCATCCACCTAATAACTACCCACTCAACTTTCCACTCTCCCACTTTCTCCAACTCTCCATCTCCCGGTCTCTCTCTCTCCCATAACCGGTTTCTCTCTCTCCTAAGACACGTGCACGTGTTGTGCACTAGTGCACACACAAAAATAAATAAAAATCATATAATTCTAATATGTGTATTAAAGTTGTTACATGTCATGTGTGAGTCCATATATAACCAAAAATTAATGGGCTTGTCTTCTGGGCTTGCTTTTAATTAATTTAATTAACTAGTTTAGTGGGATAGAATCTATTCTTAGGTCCATGGGTTTAATGAAAGGCTAATAAAAAGACTCATGCATGCTAAAATAATAAATGAGAGTAAGAAAAATAAAGATGAAAAAATTAGCACGTGCATCGTACGTACAAAAATTGAAAAATGTATTTTTTAAATTAATATGAAAATACGGGATGTTACAGGAGCCATGTTCAGTATGGCTTGGATCTTCTTCGGTTGACTTCGATCTCACTCTGGCTTCCCATCAACCTGAGGAATTTGCTGGAGGTAGGGATGGCGAACGGGTCACTCGGGCCGGGCCGGGCCCAACCCGGACGGGTTGGGACGAATTCATAACCGGGCCAGGCCGGGTTGGTCCCCTATACGGGCCGGGCCGGGCCGGGTTACATTCTCAAATGGGTGGCCCGCCCAACCCGCGAACCCTTTAGGGCTCAACCCGGGTTGGGCTGGGTCGACCCGCGGGTTGGCCCGTATAATAATTTTTTTTTTTTTTTTTAGTTTAAATTAAAATAATAATAATAATAATTTTTTGAATGTTGTATACTTGTATACAAACAATCATATCTTTGTTTGATGAATTATGAATACTACAATTCTTAAAAAATTATATTACTAAGTAAGTTACGTAGTATTAGTATCAAATTGAGGGATATTTCAAAAATTATGTTTGAATGTTACTAAGTAAGTAATTATATTAGTAAGTAATTTTGGGGAAATATCCCCAAGTAAGTAAAACTATCAAATATCAATAAGTATTTATAATACTACAATTCATTAAATTCAGTAATAATAATATTAAGTAATAATACTACAATTCTTCAAATGTCCCCAAATGATGTTTAATTATAATACTAAGTAATTAATAATATTAATAAAGAAAAAAAATCGTTGAAGAGTGAAGACTAATAATAAGATTGAAAGAGTGAAAATGACAACAAAATTTGGAATTTTATTCATATGAATTTAAGTTATACAATTTGAACAATTTATAACGAAATGAAGAATTCAATTCACAAATAAGTTTTATACAATAACATATTTGTTATATACAATTTTAATTGAGTACAAGTTTTCTAATTTGACATAACAAGAGAAAGCTATTGTAAGTGTTGTCATTGTTGTTGTTCTTGTTGTTGATCTTCGGGCGAGTTGCTCCCACTTGTTGAACTTGATAGTGCTTTTCCTTGCGTCCTATCTTCAGCCTTCAGCCAGTCTTCTGTGCAAACGAGCATCTCCAACGACTCCGGCTTCAACCTATTTCTGTAATCAGATAGAACCCTGCCACTTGTAGAAAATGCACTCTCAGAAGCAACTGTAGAGACAGGAGGAGTTAGCAAATCTTTAGCCATAATTGACAGAATACTAAAAGTGTGTTCATGTTCTTTCCACCACTGTAAAATATCTAGTGGAGAAATAGTAGGCTCAGTATCCTGTTGGTTATACCAATTTAATTCATTTGGTTGATTAGTCCTAGGTTTTTTAGATTGAATTTGTTCAAGTAAACTAAATGTTCTATCACCAATTCTACTTTTACCCTTATCTCTAGAACTACCAGACGAAGAACTAACTACAGAAGTTGTACCACTAGAAGCAAAACGTCTATCATAATAATCATACAAGTTATTTAAGGTAGTTTCAAACTGAACTAAAAACTGATCGCAATCAATTGTTAATTCTACATTGTTCTCTAAAAATCCAAAAAACATTTGTATCAAATTCTTCGTACCTTCTAATTTGATACGGGGATCCATAACAGTAGCAACACAAATCAACATCGGAGGAGGAAAATAATACTTCAAAATTTTTTGAAATGCAGGTATTACAATGTTACTAATATAGACATCATTTAACATTTCGTTAAATATTTGTACCATGCTAACTAATTCAATAAAAATGCTACTAGAAGTAGATTCATATGTTTTAGAAAACTTTAAAGTTGCGGTTTTAAAAGGTTCTAAAAATTTCAACAAAGCTTCAGCAAAAAACCAATCGGCGGGAGTCATTTCAAAATTAGGCATATTTTGTGCGATACAAAAATCATTTACAACTGCTTTATATTCGGTGACAACATTAAGTAAATCAAAAGTAGAATTCCATCGGTGTCTAACATCCTTTGGAAATTTTCTAAAAGGAACCTTCCTAACTCTACACCAAGCTTTCCATTCTTGTAGAATGCTTGGTTTTAATGCAATGAAATGTACACAATTTCTAATTTTATGTATATATGGATCAGCTATTTTTAATGCGTCTTGAACACATAAATTTATAATATGACATGCACATCTAACATGAAAAATATTGTCAGATGGAGGGTTTAATACAGATTTTAAAGTAGTAATTGCTACATTGTTGTTAGATGCATTATCAAAACTAATAGCCATAATTTTATCGCGAATATGAAAAACATCACAAATTTCTATAATACGGTTTGCTATTTCGTCGCCACTATGGGGATACGGCAACGACGCAAGTGATATGATTCTTTTATTAAGAATCCAATCATTGTCGATCCAATGACAGGTTATTCCCATCGTTGGAATATTGTTGACACCCGTCCAAACATCCGAAGTTAAACTAACCCTACAAGTTAAACTCCATAAAATTGCAATCAACGCGTCCTTCATTTCAATATACACTTTAAAACAATCCGATTTGCAAGTGTTTCTCGGAATTCTCCTAAAATGAGGGTTTAAGGCGGTTTGATTAAAGTTTTCCAAGTTCCTACTCTCGGGATAGGAAAATGGTAACTCTTCCTTAATTACTAATCGGGCCATTTTCCGACGAACAAGTTCGGGATCATAAGGGTGGCTATCTACTTGACCGGTCCTAGGGTTAATTTTTTGTTGGCCTTGTATTTGATCAAGAAGTTCTTTGTGATTATGTTGTATGTGTCTACTAATTGTACCGGTGCCGTCACCCCTCTTGAATTTGTATGTTTTGCTACATGTTTTACACACTTTCAAACCTACACCCGGAATATGTTCGTCCGGGATATACTCATAAAACTTGTGCCAATCGCTAGTTTCTCCTCTACTTTTCCTACTACTACGGGGTTGTGTGGTATCGGTTTGTGGTTGTTGTTGTTCTTCTTCTATTTGAATGCCACCTACAACATCCATGTCGTGTGTACCCCATTGTTCCATAGTAGGATCAATGTAATCTTGGGCGGGCTCACTAGTTGGGACAATTGGTGGCCTACGTGAAGAGGAGGAGGAATCTTGTCCGCTACGACCGCTACCGCGTGATCTAGACATAATGTAGTAATGTGGTATGTAAAAAAAAATCTACTAAGTAGTGGCGGTGAATTATACAAAAAAAAAACTAAAAAACAAGAGGGTTGAGAATCTTGAGATAGAGAAGTTCAAAAAACGAACAATAATTTTAACTACAACGCAAAAAAAAAAATAGTAGAGAGATAGAGATATTTTGATACCGTTCACCGTGGAATACGCGTATATAAAAAAACCGTGAAAATTAGAAAATAATAGACAAGATGGAGGAGCGCTTTGCCGATTTCGCAATTGAAGAGTTGAATTGAGAAGAGGTTGAAGTAGATTTGAGCCGATGGTTGAAGAGAGTTGAAGACGTTGAATTTTTTTCTCCGATACGACCAAAATTTGATCGTGTATACGCCTCCTTGTACACTTGTTTGATGATTACTACAATTGTTCAAATTTTTTTTTTTTTTTGATGTATAATAGTAGAGAGAGTAAGAGAGGAAGGTGTGATTTTTTTGGAGATTTTTGGGGGCTATTTATAAGGTTAGAAGTGGGTAAAAACAAAAAAAAAAAAACAAAAAAAAAAAGAAGCAACGGCCAGCAGCAACGGCTCTAAGAGCCGTTTGCTGCCAGCCAGAGCCTGCGCACAAGTCACAACGGCCACACGACCCGTGGGTTTCGACCCGTTCGACCCGCGGGTCGAACGGTCGGCCCGTCACGGGTTCCGCGAATCCAATTCGCGGGTCGACCCGCGGGTTGGCGGGTCCGATTCGCGGGTTGAGCGGGTTCGTGGGCCGGGTTTCACGAATCCAATTCGCATAAATGGCGACCCGGGTCGACCCGGTACTGTTCACCGGGTTCGACCCGAACCCGTGAAGGTGTTAAGCGGGCCGGGTTCGTGGGCCGGGTCGCGGGTGGGTCGGCGGTTGACCCGGCCCAGTTGCCATCCCTAGCTGGAGGACACCCCGAAGGTGCATTTAGAGAGATTCAGCCTCATATTGTGTTCACACAGGATGTTGAAGGCTTCTTGAGGTCGATCACATATTTTGTTGAGGCTCTTCACCAATATATCATATACATAGACCTCCATATTCATGCCGATATATTTCTTGAAGACCTTGTTAACGAGACGTTAATAAGTGGCTTCAACGTTATTTAGCCCGAAGGGCATAACCCGGTAACAATAGAAGTTTTGGTCGGTGATACAAGATGTCTTCGGAATGTCGAAGTGGAACATCCTGATATGATTGTATCCTGAGAAAGTGTCCATAAAATTCAAGAGTTCGTGGCCGAACGTGGCATTGATCAAGACGTTGATGCTTGTTCACCATCACCACATTCGCCAGCCATTCAGGATAGCTGCCTTCTTGGATGAAACGGGCGGTTAGGAGTTTGTCTACTTTTTCCTTGATGGTTATCGGTTAGGGGCAAACTTGTGACATTTTTGCTGGATCGGCTTGACTTCGGGATTGATACTGAGACGGTGCATGATCAACTTCTCCGAGATGTCGGGAATGTCGGCAACGGTCCAAGCAAGTAGGTCTTGGTTCCCTCTGGTGCATTCAATGATTTGTTCTTTGACCTGGTGGGGGAGGGCCTTGCCTACTTGAGAAAACTCTTGGTTGGGTCCCTCTTAGAAAAAGGGATCTCCTCGAGCTCATTGACCGGTACAGAAGTGACCTGACGACTCCCTTGGGGGAGTTCTAATGCCTCGAGCGGGAGAACCAAGCCCCCCATTGTAGTTGTGTAACACCTCCAAGTTGTCTCTTGGCTTCCTTTGACTTTTCCTACTCCTGCTGGAGTCGGGAACTTCATCTCCATATGGAAAGCTCAGGGTACGACATGAAGTGCTACTAGTCTCAGTCAGCCAAGGATGGCGTTGAAAGCGGCCTTCACGTCGACGACCATAAAATCCATTGTCTCAGTTTGGGTTGTTGGGGTTTTCCCTACAGTCACATCAAGAGTGACTATTTCATCGATTGAGACTGACACCACAAAGAACCTGTCGAGCGTGTATTCGGTAGGCTTGAGATGATCTCGAAAAGGCTTAAGGCCTTCGAAGGCTTCAAGAAAAAGAATATTGACAAAACTGTCATTTGTCGACCAAGATGCGACGTACCTCGTGGTCGGTCACATGTAGACTAATTACAAGTGCACCACAATGGTGCGTTCATACACCTTCTAGGTCTTTATCTGAGAATGTCACCGGGAGTCCAAGGCTATTGGCTGCGGGGAAGTTCTGTACCGAATTTACATCCCAGATGAAGGCCTTCTAGAAAAAGTTTGATTCTCCTCCCATTGGCCCTCCATGGATGGAATGGATAAATTCTCTTGGCTTTAAGTCTTGGGACTCATATGGCTTCTCTGCTCGCTTGTTAGCTCCTCGGGGTGGTGGAGGATCAACCATGTCCTTTCGGACGAACTTGGATGGGTGCCCTCGCTGGATAAGCTCTTCGATTTCTTCCTTGAGGGCCTAACAGTCATCTGTGTCGTGTGGCCATGATCTCTATGAAAACGACACCACTTATATTTTTTCCTCCCTTCCCTTGAGTGTTCATCTTAGGGGGAAGACGAAGCAGCCCCTCCTTGTCTAGTTCCATGAGAACTGCTGATATATTGGCATTAAGGGGGGTGAACTTCTCAAAGCGAGGAGGGCGGCACTGGCCATTGTTGTCTGTCTGGAGCTTCTTGGGACCCTCTTCATTTGCACTCTTCCATTTGTTCCCAGAGGAGGGCTCCTTCTGATCGTGGGATTGGAGAGCCTCTTCAGCACAGTTGTACTTCTCACTCCTCAGCAGGAGTTCCAAGAAGTCCCGATGAGGCTTCTTAGCAAGAGATGCCTTCAGATCAGCAAGGTTGATGTTATGTCTGAATGCAGATGCTGCCACTACTTGATCTATGGAGGCGATAGACCGAGACTTGTCTATGATGTGCCGGACAAAGTCCCTGAGTCGCTCCCTTTTCCTTTGATTCAAGTCCAGTAAAGAGGCACTTATCTTCTCAGTCCAGCTGCTGCTTACAAAGTGGGTGAGGAAGAGCTCCTTAAATTGGTCGAATGAGAAGATAGAGCCTGGAGATAGGCAGGAGTACCCGTCCCTTGCTGACCCCTTCAGTGTGGAAAGGAAGGTTTTTATAGAGAAGCGCGTCTAAGATTTCATGGATCATCATGAGGGTTTTAAAACTCTCAAATGATCAGACGGGTCAGACTTTCTGTTGTAGGACTCGAAGTGCGGCAACTTGAAGGTCTCGGGGACATGGGCTTCCATGATTGATTTGGAGAAGGGAGGTGCTGGGGCAAAAGATTTTTGGCTTGATGGTCTTCCTCTCGATTGATTCTGTTGAGACAATCCTCCATCTCTCGGAGGCGGCATAGGATAGGTCTTCCCTTTGGTTGGATATGGTCGACCAGGGGGACTCTTCCTCATGTATGGTTGTGAGTCGACGACTGTTTGCTTGTTTGCCCCTGTTTGGGGCAACGTTGAGGCTTTGGAGGATCTCATCTTTGTAATTTTGAAATTCTGCCTTGGTGACAGGCACCTCTTCTTCTCTGTTGGTCCTGTGAACTGATCGACTTGCTGTGATTTGTCTTTTTCGCTGCCGAGAGGGAGAAGACCTTCTTCGTCACCTAGGAGAGGGAAATCTTCTTCGCCCCCTTGGAGAGGGAGTTCAAATGGAACTCTGTCTTCGAGGAGAGATGCTCCTCTTGCTTCCCTGCTGTTCTGGACAGGGAACTTCGTCATGGACTTGTCTTTGGTTCAGGCGAACTCGGAGGTCGGACCCCTGTTGTTGGTTGATGATGACTTGATGGAGGTCTACCTACGGCTGGTGCAATGTAGAAGGGGTTAGGATACAAACTGAAACTATGCTTTTGACAAACAACTGTATATGGTACTGTTTGGGATGGCTTCGGTGGGAGCCCCCCGGTGCTGCTCCTCTGGACATATGCTAAATCTACTGAAGAGGGAATTGTTCTGGTTGAGATTGTTGATATGGTTGAGACTATTGAACCAGTTGAAGTTGTTGAGGGGGGTCCTCCGCATGAGGAGGAGGTGAAGGAAGATGGTTGGCTTGTCGGCTAGTAGAAGCTGCCTTCACCTTCCTTCATGGAGGCATGAATGAGAAGGTAGTTTCGGACCGGCGAAGTTGGATCAAAGATCTTTTTTTCCCATAGACGATGCCAATCTGTCGCTGCTTATTTTTGTGTGTGAGCAAAAGAATTCTTTTAATAAAAATAATAAATATCAAACATTCGTTGTTCGTCAATGTTGACCGCAAAAAACTACACTTGACTCCGAGATCTGATCTTCTGGAATGACAGATATCGGTCCCATGGATTTGTAGACAAGCCTGAAACATCATGATTGGCCCCAACAACAGACCCTCTGATGCCCAAGTCAGAAACTCAGGGATATGGTGGGTTTTAAGTGCGGGATTTGCAATTACATGGTTTCTGAGGAGGTTTCGTGGTATATATAGTGCTGGGGGGTACTTTTCGGTATTTGGATAGAGTCGGTTAGCCCCTCCGTGTGAAGATATCGAGTCAGGACTCTTATCTTGATGAAGAGGTAGAGTTTAAAAACTCTCTTGTACATGGGGGGATAGAATCGGTTACCCCTAGAATTATGGGGTTTAAACTAGGTTCTTCCGATGAATTTGGACCCTTTTGCGCTAGGACTGTTGCGGCTGTCCCGATTACATGCTGGATCAGGTTGATGGGCCTGAAAACGGCCCAACCCCTCTCATTGGGCTTGTTTCTACTAAAAAATATCGTTTACCCCTGAGAGCTTTAAGATTCGTGTCCGATTTAAACGGTTTCGATTTTGTTATATTTTTACCCATATGATAATCTCCCATGAAAATGCAGTTAAATCATCTACTGAATCAGAAGGCAGTCACAGCATTGCCTCCAAATTATCTCCATGAAACAACACTCGAGTAGCTCCTGCCACGTGGATAACTACATAAATATGAACCTGTAAGAGCATCCACGATCGTGCATGTTAAAAAATGGCAAAATGGCAAAACAGATATAGCATTTTAGCGATTTGCTGTAGTAAGTGCTAAAATATAGCAGAAGAGATGAAAAATTGAACCGATGTCCGACTAAAATTGAACCGGTTTTTTTTTTAATTCACAAATTTCATTTGAGGAATCGATCTTTAAAAAATATTATAAAACATTTGGGACGTATCTATATTGCCAAATCTTCTACCATATATAGCAGTCTATTGTCGGAAAAAAGCCAAAATATGGCACAGTAGCACACCACTGCATAGATATCTTTGCTATAAAATGGAAAAAAATGGAAATACAGCACACTGACTGTGGATTGTCTAAAAGTACAAAAATGATGCATTGTTTCGGAGTTCCTCTTCTGAAAATTTATGGTTTGGCACTGAAGATTAGTGCTAGTTTCCAAGGGAACTGGGAGATGGCGGCAAATGCAACTGTGAAGGCTGGATTCGGATGACCCCCGGACATATGGCCTAGTGTGTAGATCATGACAGTGAGATCCAAGGCAACAGTGAGGGCAACACCTACAATTCCAATCTCGTGCCTTTGGTTGACTAGCAACGATCCACATGCCACTAGTACCAGCATGAAGTTCCAACAAGCTCAGCAATAACATAATGCACCATACAGTAGTGGTCAGGACTAAAAGCTCAACCTTCCAGAAATCTTAAATAGTGAAGAAAGATTATAAGAAATGTTCGATTGCAGGAAAATTTGTTGTGGATTCTAAAAACAGTGTATATTTTCAGACAAGTAACAAGATTGCTGTACTGAATTCTCTAGGAAGAAAAATGTACATCATGCATGCCGACCAAGTAATGAATTTTTCTTTGCATATAAGAGTTGAATCTTTTTTATTAGAGTTAATATTTCGGATGAGGGAATCACAAGATCGAATTCATTGTAGGAATACATCTTTTACTCTATTGTATATGAACTACTAAACGAGAAATGATACAAGTGATAAGGGAGATCATATGTTCAAGACTATTTACCGGTCAAGTCGGTAAGGGATTTACACCCTATAGGATCTTGTGAGTTATGCGACACGATTAATACAAAACCATCAAGCAAATAGAAGATCAGACCAAATACACAAAGTACACAATTTTGTTCCGGTTTGGGCAAGCCCCAATCAGGGGCGAAAAACTGAAATGATATTCACTAGAGAAAATACAAGAGTTACAACTCTCACCACGCCCCTCTCTCTAGACTCACTAGAAAATACTAGTTGTTTACAATTGAAAAATCTCTCAAACTCTCTTCGATGAAGTACTATCCCTCTCTCTTAGCTCTCACTGGATGCCAATTACAATAATATATAGAGATCTAGAGAAACCCTAGTTTAATATCTTGATACAATAGTCACTCGATATTTCTGAAGAGATAACCATGTGATGAGAGTCGTACAATCTAACTTGGAGAAGAAGTCGGGCTTCAAACGAATCCCCAAGGCACCTGAACACAAACAGTCGCGACGCGATCGATTGTCGAATCGGCAGTTGACTGCACTTAGCCTCTCGTTAAACCCGAAGGGGTGTCGGTCGAATGCACAATCGACCACACATGCTCATGTTGCTTCTCATCTTCCATCCAACCGTCACTTCGATTCCTTCCCTTCACCATCTTCTTGTCGAATTTAGTATGCAAGACATAAATACAACAACATTCACATTGGATTGCATACAATGAATCCACACTTGTGTGACTTAAATCTTTTAGACTCTATTATTCTCCTTTTGCAAACAACTCGGTTATGTGGCTTCTTCTGCTAGTTAAATCTACATATACCTGTTTATCTCCAGTTGGTATGTCCATCAAAGGCACACCCCAGTAGGTGTTGACACGAAGGCGCTGCCCTCTGCATGAACTCCACCTATCCTGAGGCACTCTCCTCTCGACGATATTCGAACGTTGTCATCTTGCTCGGATGATTCTAGTGATGTCAAACTAGATAGTGCATTAGGAACGTAGGGTTTCGAAACACTTACACAAGTTTTCCCATTCCCACAAAGCTTAGAGAGGTTGTGCCGAATCTCATTCCCTTTATCACCTTACAACGACCTTCTCAAACTGATAGATTTCCACCTTGAGCTGCTTCAAGAGTTCCCAAGGATACAAGATTTTGTTTTAACTGAGGAATATGCATAATATTCTCTAGTGTGTAACCCTTTTCATCTAGTCCTTCCAACTCGACTGTTCCCTCACCCACTACTTCACAAAACTCGCCAACCTCTGTTCTCACACAATGATCTTCTGTGAACTTGTAAGTAGCATACATCTCCTACTCGGAAGATATATGAGAAGAAACTCCCGAATCAAAAAACCAGCCAGAATACACATATATAAAATTTGAAACAAGATTATTGTCTAAGCTATCACCTGGTTCATTGGAACATGATTTATGCCCCTCTGACTCAACCACTTGTGACAATCCTTCTTGTAATGCTGAACTCCACTATAATGATGGTAACAGATCCTAACCTTACGTGCACTTCCTCTTCCATTTGAAGTACCATCCACCGCCAAGCAACTCACAGAAGTAGACGCTGATTTCTGACTCTCCTTCCTAAGTGCATCCTCCTCCAAGCCCTCAATCACACCTGCTGCCAAAAACTTCTCCTTGGTAGATTTCCGTCAAGCATGGTGATTGTCACGTCGGATAAACTTGGTGGTGAATATCAACTTGGAAGCTTTTAGATCATCTGCGTTATTGGCCATCGGTTCAGATAACTTTGTATTGAACTCCACTGTATGATCTAGAAGAGCGATATTTTCCTTCATTGGGAAACTCGACAACTTTCTCTTCTGGTACATCTGATCCTGTAACGGCAATTCCAAGTAGTCAGCTCTGAGTCATGCCTAAAGACACGTTGTGCTTCACTCCTCCATTAGGATGCACCTGACTTCGCTTGTCAATGAAATCCGAATTAATCCCAAGGCTTCTGAACAAATCTCCTTACAATTCTCCTGCTTTATGCCGATTGGTATCTCTTTATCTCCTTCTATGGCTGATTTTAAGCCCTCTAGAACCAATGTATCATACATATTCACATTCCAAAGATTAGAGTTGATCTTACCGTCGAACTGTTTTATCTTCGTGATCTGATCTACCATATTCTCCAAGGAACTTGAATAAACCCACGATCTTAAAGCTCTAATACCAATTGTTAGGGATTTATGCCCTATAAGATTTTGTTGGGTTATGTGACACGATCAATACAAAAACCACCAAGAAAATAAAAGATCACACCAAACACACAAAGCACCCAACTTTCTCCCGGTTTGGGAAAGCCTTAATCTGAGGGAGAAAAACTGAGATGATATTCAACTAAAGAAGATACAAGAGTTACAACTCTCACCATGACCCTCTCTCTAGCCTCACAAGATATACTAATGGTTTATAATTGGAAAACTTCTCAAACTCTCTTCAATCTCTCTTGGCTCTCAATGAAGGCCAATTACAATAATATAAAGAGATCTAAAGAAATCATAGTTTGATATCTTGATACAATAGCTATCTGTATTCCTGAAGAGATAATCATGCACTGAGAGCAGTACTATCTAACTTGGAGAAGATTTCGGGCTTCAAACGATTCCCCAAGACCCACGCAGTCGATTGCCAAACTTACGGTCAACCGCACTGGCCTCTCATCAAACCCGAGGGGGTGTCGGTCGACTGCACATGCTCCTATTGCTTCTCATCTTCCATCTAATCGTTGCTTCGATTCCTTCGCTTCATCGTCTTCTTGTTAAACTTAGTATGCAAGACATAAACCCAACAAAGTCATCATCAATAATGCTCTTTCATAGGAATTTAATTCACATGATCTTATCGTCCATTAGTGCAATGAGAGGTGCCAGTCTTTGTCAATGACTCAAAAGACAGCTAAAAAATGTACAACTCCCTCCAAAAGCAAAAATTACTTTAGAGTGCTTGTAGTCTATCTAGAGGACATTTCTCGACTAATCAAGTGTAAGTGAATTCACACCTAATGTTAAAAAATCAATGTATAAATGAATAATTAATTTCAAAACTATATTACATTTAAAATAAGCTAACTTAAAGTGCATATTTATATACTAGTATAATGCACATGCGATGCACGTCTATAAAAAAATTTAGTCATTAAATTAAATGAATTTGTATATCGTATAAGAAAAGAAATAGTAAAACATTTAACTTGAAAAATAGCAGGCTTCAATAATAGAATATAAGTGTGAACGATTATATAATCAAACTTCAATAATACATTGTACGATATACAAAATTCAAAATGCATTGTTAACCAAACCCAAACTCATATAGAAAAGTAAAAGTGCATAGAAGAGTATGTAGTACCAACCAAAACAAAACTACAACTGAGCTTTCTAATTGAATAACACTTCTTTGTAGACAACATTTCTTGTGTATGTTCCATCTTGCCCGGACAATTTCCTTCACGAATAGCTATCTTGGTGGAGTTCATTGAAACTCCTCTTGACAAAGCCACGTAAAGTTGCCCATGACTGAAAACATGATCTTTTAAATAAATTCCCACGAACGGTATAGTTTGTCCCTGTGCTTTATTTATGGTCATAGCGAAACACAGATGCACAGGAAATTATTTTCTAATTAGTTTGAATGGCAAGCTTATGCTTTACAAATGTTTTAGTGGTATTCTAGGAAGGAAAACTCTTGTTCCTGCTGAAATTCCAGTAACAATTTCTGCATCGATCAAGTACTGATAAAAACCTCGACACAATAATCTTGTCCCGTTGCAAAGACCTGCTTTTGGGTCAATATTTCGTAGAAGAATTATTGGTGCCCCGTATTTCAAAATTAGCTTATGTGGTGGCAATCCTCCTGGAGAAATCTCATTCAAAAATTCTTGTTGGTATAGATTCCTCTCGTCATCCTTCACGTTGTCGAAAGAATAATATACTTTCCCATCACCTGACAATGGTATAGTTTAAATTTATGTTAGTAGAGATGGATACATAGGAAAATCTTTATTTATTTTTATAAATAGTCAAAGCCTTTACATAGAAGAGATTAAAACTAATTTAGATTACAATCACCTGGAAAAGTATTGATGGTAGTGTTGTTTATACTATCCACGGACTCATTAGTTGGTGCCATTATAGCTCTTTCCACCATGTAGCTCTTGTCATTCACATCCTCACAAAGATTTGGATAAATAGTGTTGACTAAATGAGCTATGGTATCGTCACCTGTCCATGGTATAACCATTTCATCCGGAATTCTTACCATTTTATTTTCGTATGTAGTCGCTGTCCCGTCTCTGATATCTTTCAAAATGCTTGTGAAGTTAGGATCAGTTCTTGATCGCATATTTTCTGTAAGATGGATAACATTTACACTTTCCCAAATTGCAGACTTGACAATACATGCATCTACAGTTTGTGATTTTGTACCATTCTGTACTACTGGTAGCACTTGTCTAAAATCACCGTGAAGTATAACGATTTTACCTCCAAAAGGGACATCCTTTTCTGTCAAATCTCTTAAGGTTCTGTTAAATGCTTCAAAAGCATACCGATGTATCATTGTTGCCTCGTCCCAAAGTATATCACTGCTACTTCATAAGAGATCAGCCGTGTCGTCCTGTTTACTAATATAGCAAGTTGATTTAGGCCCAATTTTAATAGAAATTTTGAACCTAGAGTGAGCAGTTCTTCCCCCTGGTAATATCGTGGCTGCGATTCCGGATGATGCTGTTGCTAATGCAATATGTCCTTCTTTTCTAAGGTATGCCAATACTGCTCTATACAAAAAAGACTTGCCAGTACCACCTGGACCGTCAATGAAGAATACCATCTCTTTTTTCGAATTAACAGCTTCGATGATCACATCAAAAGCATGCTTCTGACCCGAATTCAACAAATTTATACAGCTTAAATCATCATCCGTAACAATAATGGATCTCTCATCTTCAATCATTTGTCGTGTAGATCCACTTGTAAAATCATCAAATGTGGGTACAGGGAGACCATAATCTGTATTACATTTATCATACTATTGAAGTATGCTGTTCAGATCATGTAATAGACGATTCATGCTTGAATTCACATTAACGGTACTCGTTGAAGAGTAATCTTCCATCATATATGGGTGGAACTCAGTCCACAACTGCAGCACACCCGTAGGTTGACAATACAACAAAAGTGTAGCAAACAATCTCCAGAGCGCTGATGGCATATGTGTACTTGCCGCTTCTATTAAATATTCTCGTACGCTGTTGTCATTTTCTAAGAACCCCCTCTTTTCAGCTGATTCCTTAAAAGTGGAGCAGGGTACCCCATCTACTGTAAGAAGATCATCAAATGAGACTGGTCCCCTAACATGATTCAGTAGGAAGCGCAAATAATATTGGTCTCCTTCATTTGGCGGAACCGTGTAAAGTCTACCGATAGCTCGTTGCGTAGTTGCTCTCTTTTGCCATTTTTTATTTCCAGATACCCACCAATATTTTTCTGGAAATTCTCGATACAATAAATTTCTTGCTTCAGGATCTTCTGAATTCTTTTGAAAAAACTCAGTCAACATTGTCTTTGAAGTTTGCACATCACTGAGAACATCATCGAGCAGTTGATCGGCATAATATGTCAATTGCTGCATATTTGGAAGATGTATATGAAGAGCTATCACACTTGGATATATTTTGTGCACTGAAAACTTAAAAATCCTCCACAATGCTTCCTGTGGGCAAACCCAACGTGCATCTAGAAATTGTGAGATCTCATCATTTTGATCGGTTTCTCTACGTATCTGAAAAGAGATTCGGTCTGGTCCCTTGTATACGTACTTGTATAAATATTTTACGGCCGTGATACTGGAGCATATTTCAACATTGATATGACAATTATATTTTTTTAAAAGCCAAGGATTATATGGAACCACCCATTGATTATCCAAGGAGATGTCGTGTTTCTCTATACTAATCCCATTATCACGTCTTCTATATAATGGATACGAATCATCTCCTTGTATTGTGTGCTCCGCAAATTGGCGCGGATATCCCTTTTTGCACTTGTTTTCCCTCATGCAAGTAGAATTTGGTTTCACTATACCACATGGTCCATGTAGCATATGCTTTTAAACTATCTCATATAGTTCAGGTTCAACATTTGGGTCTGGAATCTCTGCCCATACAATGTGGTCGTACTCGTCAGGATTATTCAGTTTGTCTTGTTCATTCAGAATGACCAACATATGAACATGGGGCAATCCACATTTTTGGAACTCGACTACATGGACATGAGCTGCAACATAACCTAAAACTCCGCTGGTATAGATATCTTTTTTTCGTTCTTCTAGCTTTGCTTTGAAAATCCTTGCTGTCAAGTTAGGCCTATCTTGAGGGTCTTGTCCCAAGAACAATTCATTTGTTATTTCATCCCATGATGGATTACATGTCATTGTAATAAATAGATCCGGTTTTCCATACCTCTGAACTAAAGCCATGGCATCTTGATATCGATTATACATGTCTCTCGGGCTACCAACATACGAAGAGGGAAGTATAATTTTTCTTTCGATTGAACCTATAAATACAGTAGAAAAGTATTTTTCTATTAGCTTCCTATTCATTGTAAAATACAAGCGGAAAAGGAAAAAATAATAAGGCTTTTCGATCTACTAATTACATACCTGCATTTCGTACTCCCGCATTGAATAAATCTTGTAACCCTTGGTACAACTCCGCTCTAATAGTTTTTTGGTTGGCTCGCAAAAATCGTAACCTTTGCATCTTAATTTTCACGTAAGTGTCAACAATAAATTGTTGTAGTAATCTGCCGACACGAAGTAGTATTGATGTATCATTTGCTCTATTCTGTAATTGTAACAAAAATATTATTTATCAGTATAGTATGAAAGAGGATATATATAGTTCATATTAGTACACCACCTGAAGCATATACGAATAAAATTCCCGGCAGGTAACTTAATATCCATTTAAACAATGGGTGTTGACATCCCATCCATAGTTCCCATACGGAAGTAAAATTGGATACTGGAGAGGATCATAATAACCGACCGTGTCTGGAATCAGCTATAAGTTGCCTTCCATTGTTTCCACAATAGTCTCCCGGGGTCCAACGTTTGTTAGATCTTCACCTCCGACTATAATTGCTGCAACCTGAGATGCTGTAGGAAGATTGTACTGGTGACCTCCTAAGGATTGGTCTTTAAGCAACAATCTACAATTTGGTAAGTCCTCTCTCTCAACCATTCACCTAAATTGATGCACAAAAGGGTTATGGTGATTTAAGATCGTCTTCAGTTTTTCAACTATGTGTGTCCGCATCCTAGTATTTTCCCTCATTCTATTTTCAATTTCATGCTCAGTTGCATATATGTACAATTGTAGATATCTTGGCCTAGGGGGTCTAGCAGGTTGTAAACTACCTATCCAATTAGGGCATTGAACAGGTAGTAGACTTCCTATCCTATGGTATATCGCCCCTTGCGCTCTAAAAGTATAGATTCTGTCACAGCCATTGGCGAGACTTGCATCGTAATGAACTCCCATCGAAGTGAAGGCAAACATATGATTGTATGTCCGAATGTTATGTCTGAAATGCTTCCCCTCCTCACTCTGATCAGTATATAATGTCGATAAGCGTTGTAAGTTGCGGCAGTGAGATTTTTCCATTCCTACAACATATCTCTTTTGTTTCAGATGAAAACAACTTAGCACCACATTTTTCGCAGAATTTGGGTTATGGTAACATGTGTACTGACATCATGTTTATGTCGACATAATTTCTAGCACAGTTATGGCATCTCCTTGCCGGATGAACTATCGTCGAATTATGTCTGCCATGATGAACTGTTGAAAGGTACATATTAATTAGAATATCATTGACAATGATTTTAATTTATAAAAGAATAGTAGTTTCGGGAGGATAGCTTCTTGATTATTAGATACTACATGATTGGGGATGCAGATCTTGCTTGTCTTTTAATATCACTTAAACAGGCATTTCTTGGCATCTTCTCAGTGGGAATTTTGTATGAGAAACAAACAGTATGAGCTGATTATTAAAACCCCTGAGCAGAAGCCTATGTATGAGAAACAAACAGTGTGAGCTGATTATTTCAAAGTAAGAACCAGATTTTTAAGAAATAACACATCATTAATTATGTAGAAAATTTTGAGGTTTTCTAACCCATAAATTCACACTGGCTTTAGCACAGAAATCACATAACTTGTTATTAGTGTTCCATGAGGTTTTCTGCATGTCATAGACTCATTTAGTACTGCGCTCTGCGTGATGAATTAGAACAATAACACTTGCGGATAGACCTTCTCTTTAGTCATATAATTATTCACTGAAATAAATTTGAGACTGACTAATTAACTCCTTGAGGCATGGATGCCACACTCGAATGTCATAGTTGTCGACAAATTTAAAACTTTTCTGGGGAAAAAAAATAACAGTGAAGGGTTTAAGTAAATAAAAGAATATTCAGAAGGACTAATGCAAAACCAATAAAAATTGATAAGGGGCCTATCCCGGCGTTTTAAAATGCTGGGATGGGATTTTTAATGGAAAAAATAATTTAAAAAAAAAAATTCTATTCCAGAGTTTCAAAACGCTGGGATAGCTTAAAAAACAACTTCGGCGTTCGAAAACGCAGGGAAGTATTTTTCGTATCCCTGCCAGGGAAAAACCCGGTGCTTGCGGTGGCGTTTCACGAAGTGCTGGGGCGATCAATCCCGGTGTTTAAAACGGTGGAAAATTCTAAAATAAACGTCGGTAATTTTGTGTTCGTTTGTAGTGCCTTTAAAAGAAAGAGGAAAGAAAGATATAACTTATAGAAATAGTGTTATTTCTCTTCCAATTTGCAGATTCGTGAAAAAGAGATATACCCCAGATTGCAGCTACATAATTGCAAGTTTTAAGTCTGGTAAAATAATTATTAAAAAATCGCACTGTTCTCCAAATTTTATTCTAGTAAAGGCACCTCATGACAGTCGACCGCACCTCATGACGGTGACCGCATCGCAGTCGACTACAACTCTCAGTTGCGTAAGAAGCAGTCGACCCTTCATCTCTCTACTTTACATTAGATAGATGAACGGTCGACTGCACCAAGATTGCGGTCGACCGCACTTTGCGCTGTTCACATTTTTCGGAATGTATTGTTTTCAATTTTGATCGATACACTTCCTAATCTATTTAATTGGCCGAACCCACTGAGTATTCCTCACCTATTACTTCTGAGAAAAATCTTCTAAACTAATCTTTCAATAATCAATCCGAGTGTGTGTGTGTGATAGTTTTTGTATTCTTCAGTCAGGATCATTTAAGATCTTGAGTTTTTCTTTTCTTCCACTTCGGTGAGATTGACGGGACTTGTGTTAGAAGTCCTTTGGGTGTAATAGGTCTCTCAGCCTGAATCCGAGAATCACTTTGCAAGGGTTTTGAGTATAGTGGAATGCTTGTGGCGGAGAATTATTACAAGTAGGAGGTGTGGACGTAGAGCTGGGGGTCGAACCACGTTACATCGCTACGTCACTTGTGCTATCTGCATTTGCTCTTCTTAACTCTTTTTATTTACTCTGCACTTTATTTTAATTATTTTTTTATTCCGCACAATCACCCTATTCCCCCCCCCCCCCCCGTTGATTTACAAAATTCAAGTATCAAACTTTTTGTTATTCTTGCTAGAAAAATGTCACTAGACTATCAAATACCAATTTGCAAACTAAAACATCATAGTATAAAATAGTGCCTAATATATGTGTTCAGATAATAATTTTAGTATCGACAGTTGTTGGAATAGATATCAAATAAAAGCTAAGCTAAGGAGAGGAAATGAATATTTATATTTGTACACAAAGGCATGAATCACTTAAGCTGTGTACACGAAAGAGTCCATGCACCTCTACAAGATCAATCAATAATCTTGCAATAGGATCGCAGACAAAATGAACTACAAAATAAAACAGAATATGCACCGAAATCTGTGTACGACCTACTTATTTCGTAAGTAAACTATGTAATATCCAAACTCTATTCATCATACAGAACAAACATTTAACTAATTGTATCTAATAATTACTGTGCATATAAGAATACATTAAACCAATTCCTATTTTGTTGTCACTGCTATTGGTCTGTTTGCTAAGTTGCTATTTATTGTTTTTCTGTTCTCATACTTAAAAATCAGGTTTTACATGTAGCTTCAAAACATCTCTTGCAAATCACTTTGTTTACAAATCAAGTGAAACGTAGGCTAAATCCCTTAAGTGAAGCTAATGGCTGCAAGATTATGGTAAGCTTATTTTCTGCAGGATTTGCTGGCTACTTTGATTCAACTCTATATCTAGATGTCCATCTTGGCGCACCATCTATAACAACTCCAAATATGTTTAGCTGGTATGGCCTCGTTGTTCTCAAGAGCTATTTCTTCTTATTTGTTATCACTAGCCAAATAGGTGATATGTACTCTTTCATCTTATTGTCAGGTTTCAGATCTTTTTTCCCTTTAGGATGTCTGTCTCCACCTACGGGATCACCAATTGAAGCCCATTTTCGGAGGTGATGTAGTTCCAAAAATTTTCTGGTTCAAAATGATGGTTAATATTCATTATTCACTTCCATCTAGAATTACATAATTTAATTACTATTCTATTACATTTGCTGCTATCTGTTTCATAGAACTTATTACCAAAATGATCCACCTTTTGAAAGTATTTACCAAACTGACCCACTTGAGAAAGTATTTATCAAAATGACACCCTCGGTCTTTGAAAGGCCGAGTTTAGTTAAAAATAACTTGGTTTTTCAAAGACCGAGTGTTAGAATTCGAAAAATCCAAGACTAACACTCGGGTCTTTAAAAAACCGAGTTAGTTTTAACTAAACTCGGTTTTTCAAAAACTGAGAGATGATTTGGAAATTTAAAAAAAAGTAGGACAGTTTGGAAAAAAACTTTCAAAAAGTGGGGCAGTTTGGGAAAAAATTTGGGCTTTTACTTCCTAAACCAAGAATTTTTAAAATCTATAATATGGTAATTAAGACTCTTAATTTCAATTCTACACCAGCTTCTTAATTACAAGATGGATGAGGAGAGTACAAGCTCAGCCTCTTCCTCCAGTGAACACCATTACTGAGAGTTCCTCAGCGTTCTTCAGCCTCCCTCCCTACTACAACAGCTCCAGCTTCATAGCCCACATTTCTTCCTAAATCCCTAACAGTTTCTTCTCCCTCCCCCAATTCTTCTACCTATTCAGCCACACATCTACAAACCTCACAAGCTACAACGGCTAGTGTAGTTATGGATCTCTTGGGGTGTGGGCCCAATGAAGGGGTTCCCAACCCCCATCACAACCCCAACCCCATGAATTTTTTTCCAAACTACCCCATTTTTTGAAAGTTTTTCCCAAACTGCCCTACCTTTTTTTTTTAAATTTCAAACCATCCCACTCGGTCTTTGAAAGACCGAGTTTAGTTAAAACTAACTCGGTTTTTCAAAGACCAAGTGTTAGTTTTTGGATTTTTCGAATTCTAGCACTCGGTCTTTGAAAAATCGAGTTGTTTTTAACTAAACTCGGTCTTTCAAAGACCGAGTATGTCATTTTGGTAAATACTTTCAAAAGTGGGTTAGTTTGGTAAATACTTTCAAAAAGTGGGCCATTTCGGTAACAAGTTCGAGAAAAGAAGGGCTAAGGCTACCAGGCGACTTGGTTATGATGGCATTATTCTGGGTAGTTTGGAATGAACCGAATAAAAGAACTTTTTGCCAAAAGAAGTTCTCTAACTTTCATCCCGGTACTCCTACTTCGCAAATGACCTAGCAATTCGAAAATCTCGCCAAAGGAAACTTTCCTTACTGTGGGTTATGGCTGTTATCACTAATCACCCTAGTTTTCAGATTTGCAAAATTTAATCATTAATTAGAGATCGACGGGCTGAAGTTGTCAAAGTTTTGCTTTACCATTTTTGGTATGTGTTGGATAAGGAATACATTAAGGAGGGCATATTTGGAGCAGATTCAGCCTAATATTTTTTTTTTTTTTGATCATAAAAGGTTGGCCTAGGCCTTCCTAGTTTTATTAAAAAGTTTTTAATAAAACAGATTCAGCCGAGATTTTAACTCGAGGATTTTTAAGATATTACCATCAAACATCGGCCTACTTGCTATTTTTGGTCATTTTTAAAATATTATGTACTTTTTTCTTGTAAGATATTATGTCATTTCTTTTTCACTAATTTTTGTAAAACACCCTACAGTTTACCACTTTCATGGTAAAATACTCTGATATGTAAATTGTATTCTTCATCTATACCTTATTTTTTAGCCTTCACTATCATATAACATAATAGAAGATGCGGAAAATTAAGCTACCTCATCTTTTACATCCTTATTTATTATATCCTTATGTTTTCATCTCGAAAATTTGGAAACTCTAAATTGGAGATGCAGTAGAGTAGTTATGGGTAAAAAAAATACGATCGTGATATTTTACAATAATAAGTAATAAATTTTAGGGTATTTATGTCGAATTAGCCTTTTTTAAAAACTTTTTCTAACGAGTTAGTCAGCTTTATATATAGGGTTGTAAAGGTTTGTTTTTTAAGAACTTTCATTATTATTTATAAAAAAGATGTTCTTCTTCTTCTTCTCTTTTTATTTGTTCTAATGGGCTCAAGAACCCTTGTCGACGGAAGAACCTGCTAAAAGTCAATCAAGTTGTGCCTCATCTTGCATCGAGCCTTTAATTTGAGGGAAGAGAATTGTACTCTGTTTAATTTGTTGTATTTCTTTTTAATTATGACTATATGTTTTTGAACTTACATTAAAAAATGACAAATTATAGAAATGAAATTTTACCCTATGCATCATGGTTTAATGAAAATAATTAACATTTTTTAGCTAAAATCTTCCAATTCCAATAGGAAACGGAATATGCCACCTAATTGACAATTATTTTAAATTTTTTTTTTTTTTTTACCAACAAAAGGCAGGCTAAACGCCTACCTGAGAATATGTTATAAAAGTGTCAAAAATTAATATACAAATCTTAATAAGGATGAGTAGCCTGGGTGTGGGTAATGCTATTGGAGGGGGACAGTAGTCTTGAGAAGCCCCTGCTTGAACTTGTTACCGAAATGACCCACTTTTTGAAAGTGTTTACCAAACTGACCCACTTTTGAAAGTATTTATCAAAATGACATACTCGGTCTTTGAAAGACCGAGTTTAGTTAAAAATAACTCGGTTTTTCAAAGACCGAGTGTTAGAAT
The DNA here is from genome assembly GCA_017893485.1 of Hemerocallis citrina. Taxonomy (NCBI): domain Eukaryota; kingdom Viridiplantae; phylum Streptophyta; class Magnoliopsida; order Asparagales; family Asphodelaceae; genus Hemerocallis; species Hemerocallis citrina. The sequence continues at coordinate 38,536,358 of CM030363.1, forward strand.
TCGAAAAAACCAAAACTAACACTCGGTCTTTGAAAAACCGAGTTAGTTTTAACTAAACTCGGTCTTTCAAAGACTGAGTGGGATGGTTTGGGAATTTTAAAAAAAAGTAGGTCAGTTTGAAAAAAACTTTCAAAAAATGGGGCAGTTTGGGAAAAAGTTCCAACCCCATCCCCCCCCCCCCTCTCTCTCTCCTCTACCAAACCGCAAAACCAACCTTCCGACCAGCCTTCATCGCCGGATGCGGTCACCAACCCTAAGATAGGCATGCGAGATCTTAGAGTTATGCTTGGTGGAGATCGGGGATCTCATCACCGGCTCTCGGGGGAGTCTCATTCTCTTCATCATCGATCTCGCTCACCGTAACGCAGATGAAGGGCCTAATGAGGGGGTCCTCCTACTAGCCGGTCCAGGCGTAAAAGGAGTCCCCCTGCTGACCTGCGGGACGGGGCACAAATGAGAAGGAGGTATTACGAGAGAAAGAAGAAGGGAGAGTATGGTGGCTCTCACAGATCTCAATACCAACACCAACTTTGCAGTAATGAATTTTCTAGAGATAGAGCTTACCGACAACAATTGGCACCAAAATCTCACCAGCACCTCCAACAATATCAACAGCACCACCCTAACCCTAATCAACATCGCCCTCAACATATCCACAAGGACCCTTCTCCACCACTGCCACACCAAAAACCAGACAACAACATCCAACCAACACGCATGACCACAATCAGACCATCCAACCAACACACATTACCACACCACCAGCACCCTCAGTCTATCCCTCAACAACACCACCAAGCCACCCCATCACCAAAACCCAACCTTCAGTTCCAACCCGCATTACCTCCTCCCTCCAATACTATACCTACATCACGTCCAAGTTCAATCCAGCCCTCTACCTCTCATAATGAGCTAGTTAGGGCCCCAGAGGGGGGTCCTTTGAACCCGAGTGTTGAGGTTGGGGATTAATACCAGGAGGCTCCATGGATAGAGGTTGGCTACATTTCTAGATGAAACAAGATGATGAGGGAGAGTAATAGCAGGGCTACTAGATATGGCATGTAACACCCTAGAAAATAAAATGAATTATTTTAAATTATTAAATAATATAAAATTAATGCATTTGACTATTTTGACTATTTTATGAAACTACTGTTTTGCACATGCAAAACATGTGCAAATATTAAGAAATTCAAGTTCTTAAATTTTCTTGTCAAAAATTCATTCTTCTCATTTAATTACAATGTTCTTACTTTTACTTTTTATATTTTGAATTTGTTTGAATATAGAGGACTAATTTTGAAATTATATTGACAAAATAGAATTTTATGAAAGAAATTGTCTTGGGCTATGAAAAGAGCCCAAAATTCAACTTAAAATTTTAAAATTTCTGATTTGGTGGCCGGCAAATTATGAGAGATTAGCGGATAAGATCATGGAGCCAAATTGATTGAGTTATAATTAGAACCTAACTTAATTGTTCCTAAATATTGAATTTGTAAAGTAGGAGATTCTAGGAGACCTATTTGCAAAAATCTCATGGAAACCCTAAAAAAATTTCCTAGCCATATATAAGGGAGTGTAGGGTTTTGCCCTCTTTTCTTTTTGGTTTTCTCATTGGTGAAATTTTGGAGGCTTTGAGAAGAGAGCAAATTCTTAGGAGAAAGGAGAACTTTCTTTGCTTTTGTATTCAAATTCCTCAAGAGGTGGGCGTCTGTCTAACTCTCTTAATATGTTATTTTTGCTCATGATGATGTAGTAACATGCTATGAATTTATTTATGGACCTATGGATGTGTATGGCATGTATTTATTATTTTTTCCATGAGATAAATTGTTGAGATGATTAATATATGAAGTTTAGTTGTTTGTAAGAAGTAAAAATCAAATTTTTGTATGAGTTGAACATGAATGATTAATTTTTGAATATTATATGACGGGTATGAAAGATTGAATTTTTTGACCCATAGAGTTGATTGAATGATCATGTAAATTGTTGTAATTAATTAGAAATTGATAGTTGATCAAGAAATTTATGTTTGATTGATATAGTGATGAAATCTTTGAAGTTTATTCATAGTTTTAATGCATAAGGGTTTCGGCCTGCATGATGGGGCTTGAGTTTTGGGGTATTTTTGTGTGGGGTTTGTGTGTGTTAGGGTTTGAGATGATCCCTAATAAATATATGGATGTATATATATAAACCTAGTAAATGGTGAGAAGTTTTGTTGATTTTAAAATCAAGATTTCGATGAGTAAAGTTTTAGATTTTTAGGAGATAAGCTTCAGATATTGTGTAAGTTAAGTTGCAAATTTGTGTGATGTAAACTTATAGTTTAAACGAGTATAACTCTCAGTTTTGAGGAGTTTAATGTTCAGGTTTGAATTATATAATCTCATATTTTGATGTAGTTGTTTTCAGATTTTAAGAGGTGAAAATTTCAAACTTTTGAACTATGAAATTTCAGATTTGAGGGAAAGTCCCAAAATTTAAAGTGGGTTTTTTTTTCATTTTTAAATAGATTAAAATTACAGAATTTGAATTATCTTTTCATATATGGAAAGAAATAGCGAGAATTGAATTAAAGATGTATGATTGAATTGATTTTGTTTCTATAAACGAGAAGTATCAATTATGGAAGTGGAAGTCCATTTAATTGAGAAGTAAGATGTTGTGGAAATCTATTATTTACTGAAAAGCTTATATGTGATAAGATGAATTAATTTAGGAATTGATTTATAAATTCGAGTTTTACCGAAAGGTGATATATTTGGAAATGAGTAAAAGAATGATTATTTGATTGATGAACCAGGTGGTGGTTTAATTGAGAATCAGGGTTAGTATAAAGAACCCTAAAGGATGTCTCTATTGGGTTGTGAGCTCTAGAGGCTAAGCATGACCCTTATCGGCAGTTGAGATTGTTTGATTTTGGAAATTAGCCAGTGTCGGATAGTGTTCCTGATTGGTTGAATTAAGTTCGGTAAGGTGAGCTAGCTCTAGGAGGCTGTGGTTATCTATGTTTGAACTTAAGGACATGCACTAGTTAGAGATGTGATGAAGTAAGGGCAAACATGAGTATGAGGGTCTCAGCTGGTCTGCGTTGTGAGATGGTCCCCGAAATTATCGAAATGTGAGTGGAAGTGTCTCCAGCTCATATGCCGTGTGGGATTGATTTTCGTAATTATCAGGATCAAGGCGACATTCATGGGATGTTTGTGTGATGAGATGCCATGATGACTTGTGGTGTGAGACGGTCCCGGAATTATCGAGATATGAGTGGAAGTATCTCCAGCTCATCTGTGGTATGGGATTGGTCTCTGGAATTACCGGGGCATGGACCAGATATTCACAGAATGTCTAGGTCTTATGTTAGTCACGAGTATAAGTTTTACATAACGAGGGATTAAATCCTATAATGAAGTGAACACTAAGGGCTTGCCATCAGACGTATGTAGTATAAGATGCATAGAATCCGAACAAGTGTGAATTAGTGAGCATTGTGTGCATTTGTATTTTCTTGGACATTGTTTTATGTATTTTTCTCTGTTTTTTCTTAAAACTCTCATTCTTTTAGTTTAGCTTCACTTGTTGATTTATGATCCTTTCTATTATTGCTTTATTTTATTTTGTGCAACAAGTTTGTGATTGTGAGACTTTGGAGGGTCGCTACTTTTATCAGCATTGTGTTAGTTGCATTCAACTAACGTACCCACAGTTTTAACAGATTTGCGGGATTGCAAAGTGAGTGGCTTAAACAAAGGTTAAAGCTTGGATTTAGGTGAAGACTGGAGTTTAAATGTTGAAATGAGTTGAATTAAACGTGTATAATGTAATAAGAACTGTTATAAAGAAAGTTTTAAATTTCCCTGTATTTTGTACTGTGTTTATATTACATTGAAGTAAAGATTCTGAAATTGTGTCTCGTATTTTCTATAATTAAATTTGGGGCACTACATCGCATGGGCAAGAAGAAGCCGTCCCCCTGTTTCAACTGTAGTGACACAGCGTACGTACGTGCCGATTGCACAAAGGAGATTAGGTGTCTCAAATGCTAGAATTAGAGACACGTATCGTATGTTTGCACAAATGTAATAATAAACTCAGCAAAGGAGAAGTGTGAGGTTCTGAGAGGCCAATCTCCCGAAAGCCCTACTCACATAAAACATGTGAGCTGTCTCGCAGCGATCAAGAAGCAGGAGTAATGGCTCAGGAAATGGTGCACCTTCGCCAGTATCAAATCCGGAAAACCCTCTAAAAACCACCCTCTCGATGTCCTCAATCAAAAATGGCCAATGCGAGGAGAACGGGAATGGATCATCAAAAAGATGTGCCACTTGAAATTCCTCATTTCCTTCTCATCACCGGAGAAGATGATGAATGTAGTGACAATGTGTTTTTGGATTTTGGACACTTCAAAGCTTCCTTCTCTCAATGGACACCCCAATTCGGGGCAAACGACCGAAAGGCGACACTTTCTGGATTTGGGTACATAATGTACCACTTCACTGTTGGAAAAAAGAGGTTCTTGAAGAGATTGTTTCAGACTTTGCCATAGTGGTGGAGGTGGATCCAAAAATAGTGAGGATATCTCAGGTGGTCTCTGCAAAGATCAAGATCTGAAGCCTCAACAATGATCTTATGCCTAGATTTGCAAAAAATTTTACTTTCGAGGAGGCTTATATTATCCCCGATTTGTGCTCGAGATGAAGGTGGAGCCATGAGAGGAGGGAGAGTGTGGCTAAGCTCATAAAGCAAGGCCTCCGAGATGACGGGTCGTACAAACAAGTGACCTTGCCGAAGCTTGACTCTACTGTTGATGGTGCCCATGAAATTGAAAAAGCTCATCGGAAGCTCATCAGAGTGGCCAGGGAGAGGGAGGTCCGACATGAACCACCCTCATTAGTCAACACCCCAACAAGGTCAATCCCAGTCCATTAAGATCTCAGATCTCCTTCATCCAATGGTCCAGATCTCAGATCCGGATCAAACAATATGGATCAAGATCAATCCAACTCCAACAACGGTCAACACCAACCCCAAGCTAAGAAAGTACACATGCACCAATGGAAACCCCACTGCAAAGAACCGCTTCATGCTTTTACACGATGGATCTCTGGATCCAGAAGGCGACAAAAGGGACTCAGAGAGGGTGACTTCGAGCAGAGGGCCACATGGGGAAGAAGGGTCCAAAATGGACCATTCTAATATAGCAAAGGCACATATCGTAGGGGTAGGTCAAAGGAGAAGGAATCTAAGCTTGGCAATGGCGCTATTCAAGAGGTTTCATACCTCGAAAAGGAAAAAATGACTCAGGGAGGGCGACTTCGAACAGAGGGCCACATGGAGGAGAATGGTCCAAAATGGACCTCTCTAAAATGGCAAAGGCACAAATCATAGATGGAAGGCAACATGAGAGGGAAGCCAAGAATGGCAATGGCTCCGATCAAGAAGCTTCAAGGTTCAAAAAGGAGAAAAAGGAGAAAGCTGCTCAAAAAGAAAAAGAGGGAGTGGATAAACATGAGTGCTCTGTGCACCACATGAGGATGGTGGTGCCCGCAAATACCATTGCGCCACATGGAAATGAGGCAACAGGATCGAAGTGCCAAGCCTCGAAAGCGCCGTTGGGGTTTAGAGAAATGACAAACTTAAATGTAATAGAAGATGGACTTTGGGCCAAGTTGGGCCCAACAAAATATTGAACTCAAACTCTTTAAATGTTTTCTCAAATAATATTTCAGGGGGCATTACTAGGCCTGTGCCAACTTCACGACTTGGTCCTATTAATCCTGTTATGACTAATGAGATTGGCCCAACTGCAATAGATGGGCCCACAGAGGGGTCCACTGTCAGTTATGCAAATGCAAGTGTGGATTTGCAAGTGCTTTGGATAGAGGGGGCCTATGAAGAGGTCCGATTCTGAGATTGCTTATAGTGAGTCTATGTTGGGACCCAAAGTTGATGTGGTGCAAACTCTTATTGTGGAATCATCTGTTAGTGATGATGCTTTGGATGCACGCTTAAATCTGGATGAGGAATTTATATATACAAATGACGACTCAGATGACTTAGATATTGTAGTTGATACTCGGGTAGCAGTCTCCTCTGAGATGGTTGCTTCTGCATTCCCAGAGTCTGCTTCACAATGTAGTTCCATGGCATCGAGATTACTTGTGGGTTTCAGGGTTCAGTGAATCGCTAAGAGGGCTCATGACCAGTCCTTAGACAACTACCTTGAGATTGCCGCAGTGGCCAAAGCTGCCAAAAACGAAGGTGGAGATACGCATAGTTTCTATCATCTATTTTCAATTTTATGTCAGATTTCGATGTTTTTTACTTAGTTGAAAACTGCGGCCATGCATTGCGCAACTTAGATCATAATGCTTTCTTGCTTAATAAAATTAGAAGATGGGAATGAGATAGAGTTCACATTGACAAGACCATAATTTCCACTTCGAACTCTCCCTCAAAGGAGGCCTTGGAGGAGGGACAATCCCCCAGCAACACGAGCAACCCCCAAAATGGTTCCCTATGAGTATCCTCTTTTGGAATGTGAGGAGGATTGGGGGGGGAGGGGGGAGGAGGGTAAAAGAGAAATGGTTAGGGACGTTATTATTACTTCCAAAGTGGATGTTGTGGGTCTGTAGGAGACCAAACTCACGCAGGGGTTTAAACTCAAAAGGTTATGGGGAAGTAGAATCAAAAAGTGGAAAGAACGTCCTTCTATTGGAGCCTGGGGGGTATTGCCATCGACTTTAACTCGGATAGCTTCATATGTCTGGATGAATTCTGAGGTGATTATTCATTGTCGGTCTGACTGCTTCGTCGAACGGACAACTGGCCACAAACGATTACGGTTGTCTATGGGCCGAACTAGTCCACTGCTAGAGGTGTGTTTTGGAGTGAACTCTTTGCAATCTAAGACGATGGTCGAATGCCTGGGTTGTTGGAGGTGACTTCAATATCACCACGTTTGCCTTTGAACACTGTGGTAGAGGCTTGAGTGACATGAATAGGGAAGAGTTCAATATGGTGATTACTGATCTGGAGCTGACTGACATTCCAATTAACGACAGACAAATCACTTGGTCGAACATGCAAGCAGCCCCTATTATGGATAAACTTGATAGAATTCTTGTCTCCTTGGATTAGGAAGCTAAATTCTCGATGGCATCTGCTAAATCACTTCCAAAACCAACCTCAGACCATGTCCCCATATTTCTCTCCATGGGAGAGCTGGGCTGCTGAAAACCAAGAAAATTCTGATTCGAAAAGGCTTGGCTGGAAATCCAGGGTTTTCACCACATGGTTATGGAAAGCTGGGTGTTGCCAACTCGTGGTACGGATGATGCATCCTGCTTATGTGAAAAAACCTGCAGGCTACGCAATAGATTGGGAAGATGGAACCGCACTAGATTCTCGACAATTTGGCATACAAAAGAATCAAAGGCATTGATGATTTAGAGAGATTGGAGGAATCATGTGACCTTTCCCAAGAGGAGAGGAACAAACTGCTCGAGCTTCGGAATAATATTGCAAACTTATACAAATGTGAGGAAATCAAATGGCAACAGAGATTCAGAATTTCGTGGCTCAAAGAAGGAGACACGAACATGACCTTCTTTCATCGTGCGGCTAGTGCAAGGCGAAGATCTAACTTTGTCTTATCTATCCAAATAAACTCGGGGATATCTCAGAACGAGACGAAAATCTCAAAAACCTTCCAAATAAACTTGGGTTATGCTTTCACTATTGGTTCAGGTGTGGCTGCTTGGTCTTCAAAGAAGCAACAAACGGTGGCACAATCATCAGCCGAGGCGGAATATGTTTCAGCTGCACTAGCAACTTCACAAGCAATGTGGTTAAGGAGAATTTTGAAGGATGTTGGTGAGAAGCAAGAAGAAGCTACTCCAATCTTGTGTGACAACAAATCAGCCATTACTATGACAAAGAATCCACTCTATCATAGCCGCACAAGACACATTGCTATCAAGCATCACTTCATTAGAGATATTGTGGAGAAAGCAAAGGTCGAGATCAAATATTGTAACACCAATGATCTGGTGGCAGACATTTTTACCAAAGCACTTCCAAGTAACAAGTTCCAGTACTTCAGAGAGTTGATGAATATCACAACAAGGAATTAAGGGGGAGTGTTGAAATTAATTCCTATTTTCTAAATGTTTATAGTATGGTCAAGTACGAATATGAAGGGTCTTAGTATTAAGTTACAATTATTGTATGGTCAAGTAAGAATCTGAAGAGTCTTAGTATTAAGTTACAGTTATTGTATGGTCAAGTAAGAATATGAAGTGTCTTAGTATTAAGTTACAATTAATATATGGAGTCTATAAAAGAGTTTTCAATAGAATGAAAATAAATGAATTCATAGACAATTCTCCTTGTGTTTATCTCTCACTTTCTTCAACATCTCTCCACAAAAATAAAGGCTGAAACTACAGCCAACAGTGTTTCAGTTTAGATAGATGTAAGACAAGCAACAAATTAACTACTAAAGATTTTTGCACAAACTTTTGAATGCAGTTAGAAATCTGTTGAGCGAATTAACCTTTTTACCAATTAACCTGGACTTAATGGTATCAGCTATGAATTGCTGAAGATAGTGTGTACTTTAGAATTAGAAATCTGTTTGAGTCATGTAAAGATTTCTAAAGTTAATTGATTTCTTAGACTGTTTGACATGTGTGGATTAAGTGAAGACTATGACAGATGGTGCAGATTCGCATTTGTAATAAACAGATGTGTAGATTATTATTGTGCTAGATGCAAAATGATGTTTGCATGTTTCTCATTGTGCAAGCTAAATGGGAGGGATTGTATGGTTTTTCCTTATTTGCTGTTATACCTTAGTTATACCTTAAGTAGACAAAATTAATTTTTAATGAAAAATTAATAACAACGAATCAAATTCTTACTCGAATTTAATAATAATTATACTGTTACGCAAACAGTATAATTCATTATCAGCAAAGAAGAAAAGGAAGATATTGTAGAACCTTGATAATCGTGAATTGAAGGGGCAGTTTGGCAAACAGCGTATATCACTGTACACAAACTCGGTCGAGAAAGAAGATGATAGCGTTTTGTGATATGTCTATACTGATACAAGGTGGTGGGGAAGATATGAATGGGACCCGAATTTAATCAGAATTCAGTCCTATTTATAGCCCTAAGCCCTTGGCAGTTGTTGCAACTGTTCATACAAAACTGTCATGACAGTTGCAACTGCCCGTATCAAATCAGAACTGAATTTTGCAAAAATAAGTTTATTGTTTTAAGCTTAAGCCCAAGTCGGGCGGGCACGCACATGTGTTTCACACACGACGTCCAAGTTGGGTGTGTTCTCCATCCGAAGAAAATATTAATACCCTTAAGGGCACAACCCTTTGGCTCAGTTTTTTACTGATAATTTCATTTGCTTTTTGCTCCTTTTCGATATGGGACTAACTTTCAATGTTACATATCAAGCAAAAGTGCAATTCTTACAAGCTAACTTCGGAACCGAATATTTCATTCATTTGAAATCCGTTTTGAACATGTAAGTACATCATTTTATACGTCTTGATGAGTAGAATACGATGGAACCGATTTCCAACACTATCAACTTATGTTTTACCATAAACAAGTTTAATTGGACGGCAACCACAAGCTGGAGGTGGAAGTTTCAAGGTAACTGTGGATATTGAAGTTAAGAACATACAATCTCCTTTGTTAGAATCATATTGCTGCTAATCAAAGGTTTGTGCCGTAACAACCTAGCACTATATATTGTTGCTGATGGGAACTCCTTAGATGTATGCTCACATGATCTCCTCGTGTGGAATTATTAATTGTACTCTTTATCGGGCATGGCATTATGGTACGCAAATATGAGTTGAATTTTACTTCCAAACTTGATGAACCTTTTATCATCCATCTAGGAAATGAGTGTGATAATAAATAATTACATGGACCACACAGGTCTACACTACTAATTTGATTGAGGGCGAAAAACTTGTGGATGTCTAAGGTTGGAAACTCCCACAATAGGGGCATACTTTCTGTGTTAATCTTTTATAAGAGAAATTTGGCTTTCTTTTTCCTTCGGTTGAGAAAAGAACAACTTAATCTCAATTTCTTTCTAAGTAGGAGTAAGTTCTTCAACTATAGTAGAGAACTTCTCTTGATTTACTAAAATAGGAGGGACTTTCTCTTTCTCCTCATGAGATCATGAATATGTAGCTGATGAATTCACATTAGAAACCTCAAGTGAAGAGGGAACAAAACTTGTCATCTTACTAACACTTCGAATACCATAACCTACCTTTTTAAACAGGAAAAAAAACTGAGCAAATCAAACAAAAACTTTGTATTCAACATAAATATTCCCTTGTTGCCTATTGTTAATACCGAAATGCCAAAATTATCTTCTTCCCCAAATAAGTTATAGCTGTTGGGGTTTGTGGATCCAATACACGATAATGAGTTGAAGAAGATAGATGGAAGGAGAGTCGAAGTGGGAGCAACAGGTCAAGAGTAGCAAGTGGCTATAGCAGAGTTGCGGTCGACCACACACCCCGACCGTCCAGGCAAGACGACTGGTCGACCGCACCCCCCGACCGCCCAGGCAAGACGACCTGGTCGACCACACAGTCGACCGTCCCGCTCTCTTACTCAACTCTGTATCATGAAGGAATGACCGGTCAACTGCGCAGTCAACCGACCCGCTCTCTGTTGGATTTCGTGCAGTCGAGGGAGAAGACCGGTCGACCGTCAAGATGGTGCGGTCGACCGTCCAGACGCTGCTTAATGAGCGGCTGAGATGGAAATTTGTGGAATCCTATATATATTATATTGTATACGGTTTTAGGGTTAAGTGAAAAGAAAAGATAGATCTACCAGCCGTCATTAAGTGAGAGGGAGATAGAGAGAAACCCTACACCTTGGTGGTGAGTTCTTGAGCGATTTGTAAACCTAATCTTCATATTTCTAGTGGAAATCGCAGGAGTGCCTCTACGCTGGAAAATAGCCATTGTTTGGGTGAACCTCGATAAAAATCTTGTGTGTTCTTGTGTGTTGTTTTTTGTTGTTCTTTGTTCTCTTGTTTTGATTCTATAGTTCTTACATCTCGTCGTCGTTGTTGAGTTTATTCTGCAGTTAGAATTCAACAAAGTGGTATCAGAGCTGCAGGTTTGTAGTCTTGATTGAGATGGGGGACAAGAGTAGAGTTAAGGAGTTCGATGGAACGAATTTCAAAATGTGGAAGATCCAAATGATTGCGTATCTCCGACAGAAGGATCTAGATGATCCGTTGTTTGGTGTGAAGCCAGAAGGGGCAGAGGTCGATCCAGTTGCGTTGGCGCGCTGGAATAGATTGGATCAGAAAGCACTTGGACAGATTCAGTTGTCGCTGAGCAGAAAGGCGCTATTTCACATTGAGAAGGCAAGAACCGTAAAGGAGGTAATGGAGATATTGACAGACATGTTTGAGAAGCCGAATGCAGCGAACCAGATCTTATATCTAAAGAAGTTGGTTAACTTGAAGTTGTCAGAAAGGGGTTCGGTTGCTGAGCACATCAACAATTTTTGTACGGTTTACAATCAAATGGAATCGTCGGGTTTAAAGTTTGAAGAGAGGGCACAATCGTTGTTGTTGCTATCCAGTCTTCCCGACAGTTACAGCACAGTAGAGCAGACTATTACTAGTACCATGACTAATACGACAACCCTAAAGGATGTTATAAGCAGCATCATGAATGAGGATGCAAGAAGAAAGAGACATGGAGAGACTTCGGTATCATATCCTAGCAATACCGCGCTGTCAGTTGATAACCGTGGTAGAAGTAGCAACAATAGGAGGTCGCAAAGTAGGAATCACAGGTCCAAGTCAAGAACAGAAAATCGCAAAAGTGAGTGTTGGTACTGCAAGAAGCCAGGACACTGGAGAGACCAATGCGAGGAGTATAAGAAAGCGCAAGCAGAGTCACAGGTAGCCAATGTGGTAAGTATTGAACTCCGTCTAGATAAATTGTGTTTATCTATTGGATTTAATATTTTGTAAGATGATTGGTGTATAGACTCAGGTGCTTCTTATCATTGTACCCCTATGAGGGATATTTTTGAGGATTACAGGACAGGTGATATTGGTGCAGTTTCAGTTGGTAACGGGCAGATATGTCCAGTTGTGGGTAGAGGCACTGTGAGAGTGAAGGCTCGCAATGGTGGGCAATTGGTCTTGTATGATATAAGACATATTCCGAGCTTGAAGAAAAACTTGATCTCAACTAGCAAACTAGACAAAAAAGGGTTTACAATAACTTTTAGGCATGGAGAATGGAAGGTGACTACAGGTGCCAGGTTGGTAGCAAAAGGAAAGCGTGGTGACACGTTGTACTTACTCAGGGGAGGTGATTCAGGTGATATCATTGCTACAGCATCAATAGGTAGTTTCCTCTTCAATTCTTTGGCATGTCAGGTTAGGGCACCTTGATAAAAAGGGTGTCAAGCAGCTTTGTTCTAGGGATCTTCTGTCGGGGCTGAAGAAGGTTGAAACAGATTTTTGTGAGAATTGTGTGATGGGCAAACAAAAGACAGTTAACTTTCAGTTGGGTGGGCGTAAGAAGAAGCTTGGAAAGCTAGAGTTGGTACATACAGATGTGTGAGGTCCAGTTCAGAAATTCTCTTATGGTGGTAAAAGATACTTCGTCACATTCATCGATGATGCTACAAGAAAGGTTTGGGTTCATGCAATTCGTGAGAAATCAGAAGTTTTTGAGGCACAGAGCTTGGAAGGCCAGGGTTGAGAATGAGACGGGTTGCAAGGTGAAAGTAATCAAGTCAGACAACGGAGGAGAGTACACAAGCAAAGAGTTTGTTAACTATCTGGCAAATGAAGGTATCAGAGGAATCAAGACTGTTCCTAAGGCTCCACAGAAGAATGGTGCAGCAGAAAGGATGAACCGTACGATACTCGAAAGGGCGAGATGCATGACTTCATGCGGGTCTTCCGGTCCATCTTTGGGCCGCTACAGTTGATACAGCAGTGTACTTGATTAACTGTTGCCCATCTAGTGCCCTTGATGGGGCCATTCCAGAAGAACTATGGTCAAGTAAAACTGTTAATTATTCGCATTTGAAAGTTTATGGTTGTATGGCATATGCACTAATTGACAGAGAAGAAAGAAAGAAGTTGGACTCTAAGTCCAGAAGGTGTGTTTTCATTGTCTACGGTGGCGATGAGTATGGTTACAGGCTTTGGGATTTTGTGGATAACAAAGTCATTCACATCAGGAATGTAGTGTTCAATGAAGAGGTTCTATATAAGGACAGGCACACAGGACAAGACAGTACAACCAGTTCAGAATCAGATTGGGGTTCAGACTCAGACTCATATTTAGATTCTGAAGGTGGCCCTAGTGGTGGGGGCCCTACAGTGCAGCAGCAGGTACAGGTACCAAAGGCAGCACAGGAGGCTCATGGTGAGCCTATTAAAAATGAGCAGGTTATCCAAGACGAATTGGTACAGCCAGAACAGTTCGGGCAACCTAAACTGGTCGGTGAACCGGTACCCACGTTGAGGAGATCGACACGAGAGATGAGGCCAAGCAGGATATTTGATCCATCAGCTAGTGTTGTTCACGAGCACGTTCTGTACACGGTTTCGGGGGAGCCAGAGACTCATGAGGAGGCTTCGAGGAATGAGGCTCGAATTCAGTGGGAGTCAGCCATGAGGGATGAGATGAACTCCTTGGAACATAACCAAACTTGGAAGTTGACCAAGTTACCTGTAGGGAAGTGCGCTCTTATGAACAAATGGGTTTTTTAAGTCAAAGATGAGGCAGATGGCAGTAAGAGGTATAAGGCCAGGCTTGTTGTGAAAGGATTTTCTCAAAGGGAAGGCATCGATTATAGTCAGATCTTTGCACCGGTTGTGAAGATGGCTTCTATTAGGGTTCTGCTTAGTATTGTGGCAGTTGAAGACTTGCACTTAGACTAGTTGGATGTGAAGACAGCATTTCTCCATGGTGATGTCGAAGAAGAGCTGTACATGAGACAACCCACAGGTTTTGAAGCTAACGAAAAGGAAGACATGGTGTGTCGATTGAAGAAGAGTCTCTATGGGCTCAAACAAGGACCGCAGCAATGGTACTTGAAGTTTGATTATTTCATGAGAGGAAAAGGTTTCGATAGGTGCGAAACGGATCATTGTGTATATGTTCGTAGATATGAGGACAATGATACAGTTACCTTGGCGTTGTATGTGGACGACATGCTGTTAGCAGGTTCATGTATGGAGAAGATCAAGGAAGTGAAAAAGATGCTAGCTTCGGAGTATTCAATGAAGGACTTGGGTGAAGCAAAGCAAATCCTCGGCATGAAGATCAGTAGAGACAGGAGTAGCAAGAAGCTTTGGTTATCTCAAGCGAACTATGTGAAGAAGGTGTTGAAGAGATTCAATATGGATGGTGCGAGGCCAGTCACTTGTCCCTTGGCTGCTCACTTCAAGTTATCAATGGACTTGCGTCCTAAGATAGAGGCGGAAATGGAGAAAATGGCTACTATTCCTTATGCCTCAGCCGTTGAGAGTTTGATGTATGCGATGGTGTCTACAAGACCAGACATCGCACAAGCAGTGGGAGTTGTTAGCCGTTACATGAAGAATCCAGGTAAACAGTATTGGGATGCAGTAAGGTGGATTCTTAGATATCTAGCAGGTACTTCAGATCACTCTTTTTGTTTTGGGATAGATTCTTTGCATATACATGGTTATGTGGATGTAGATTTTTTGGGCGATCGTGATGGTTGCAGAAGTACTACAGGGTATGTATTTACAGTTGGTGGAACAGCTGTTAGTTGGGCTTTGCAGTTACAAAAGGTTGTAGCACAGTCAACCACGGAGTCAGAGTATATGGCACTTACAGAAGCGACGAAAGACATGTTGTGGATTTCGGAGCTTATGAAACAGTTGGGCAGGAAGCAACCCATAGGTGAACTATGGTGTGACAGTCAAAGTGCAGTTTTCTTGGCGAAAAACTCGGCATATCACTCTAGGACTCAGCACATTCAAATGAGGTATCATTTTGTCAGAATGGCGGTTGAGAAGAAATGGTTGAAGCTAACTAAGATTCTTGGCACTAAGAATCCGACGGATATGCTCACTAAGGTGGTGGATAGCAAGAAACATCAGTTTTGCTATACCGCTATCAGATTTTCTCCAGGTTAATTGTTGAGGAGACTCGCAGAGGCACAGGCCTAGACTAGGCCAATGGAAGAATGAAGAACAGGGTAGAGACTTCGTGTATGTCTCCAAGTGGGAGATTGTTGGGGTTTGTGGATCCAATACACAATAATGAGTTGAAGAAGATAGATGGGAAGGAGAGTCGAAGTGGGAGCAACAGGTCAAGAGTAGTAAGTGGCTACAGCAGAGTTGCGGTCGACCGCACCCCCCGACTGCCTAGGCAAGACGACCGGTCGACGGCACAGTCGATCGTCCCGCTCTCTTACTCAACTCTGTACCTTGAAGGAATGACCGGTCGACCGCGCAGTCGATCGACCCGCTCTCTGTTATATTTCGTGCAGTCGAGGGAGAAGACCGGTCGACCGTCAAGATGGTGCGGTCGACCGTCCCGACGCTGATTAATGAGCGGCTAAGATGGAAAGTTGTGGAATCCTATATATATTGTATTGTGTACGATTTTAGGGTTAAGTGAAAAGAAAAGAGAGATCTACCAGCCGTCATTAAGTGAGAGGGAGATAGAGAGAAACCCTACACTTTGGTGGTGAGTTCATGAGAGATTTGTAAACCTAATCTTCATATTTCTAGTGAAAATCACAGGAGTGCCTGTGTGTTCTTGTGTGTTGCTTTTGGTTGTTTTTTGTTCTCTTATTTTGATTCTATAGTTCTTACATCTCGTCGTCGTTGTTGAGTTTATTCCGCAGTTAGAATTCAACAATAGCACGCTTTGAACTGAACTTAATCGATAGAGAAGTTTGCTTCAAATAGTTTTAAAATTTGAGTTCGTCATAGTTTCTAAAATATGTTTTGGAGCTTTCAAAGTTCATATTCCTCTTTTCTATCAATGATTAGGATTTGTTTAGTATTTGTGTTCACTCGGAACAAGCACATTCACATCTTTTGTTTCGAGGTTGCTAATAGAACATTCCTACTGGATACTTCAGTTTGGCAACTATTTCAGCCCCAGTTATGGACTCTCAAAAATTCAGTGGGACTTGAAAATTGTGCTAACCTCACTATATCGTATATGCATAACAAACCAAATAAAAATATTTTGATTGATAAAAAATTTGTTACTGATACAACATCAACCTGACAAAAGGGAGAACAAAACGAACATATCAATTCAACAAAAGGAGAGAATAATAACATTCATGAACATTTTATGCAGACTTTTCAGCCTCAGCAGCTTTTTTGTCTTCCTCCTGCTTCTTCCTCAAAGACGGGGGTGGTCTCACCACGATGCTCTTCTTCCATTTCCTGTCGAGCTTTCTTGATAGCCTCTTGTTGATTCCCTCTTCAATCTCCCTCTCCCTTCTTACAGTAAGCATTCGAGCAACCTGAGTAATGAAACTAGAAACTAGTCTTTAAATGCTGAGGATTTTGTCTTCAAGTATAATCTGTCATCTATAAAATAGAGGACTAAGAATCTAAAGAAATTATGAAGCAAGAAATTAACTAACAACCTGGATGAATCCATGCTTCTTTTTTTTGGTTCATTCTCTAATAAAAATTAAAGTTTTATCTTAAATATGTCAGATTTGAATCATTGGATGTGATTAACACAAGTAAAACTTGCACAAACGTACGAATGAATGAATGAATGAATGAATGAATCGGATTAGTTGTATATGCACAAATGGATGAAAAAAGGTGGTAGATAGTGGTTCACATCAGATTGGCTGATCCTGAGTTTCTAGTCATGCATCGGATTGAGTAGATCAAAAACTGAGACGATTTGGGGCCCAATATGATTCCTTGGTCTTAATAGAAATAACGATATCCATTGTGTGAACAGATTTGAGCCACACCTCTAGCAGATTGGAACTAGAGACTCTCAAATCACTTGAGTAGAGAGTCCGGTACGACCGTAGGGTGAACTACAGAAAAGTTGGCCCAACTGATCCTGAGACCGCCACCATCTTGAATTGGTTTCTGGCAATTATGAATTATGTATGCATGTGTTTTGTGAGGAAGAAATGGGTGCATATTGGTTCCCCATCAAAGATACAAAACTAGTTTCACGTTGTCCATCCCTCTATTGATGGTCGCTTATTCAAGTTCACATATATATTGAATTAAGCGAACAAAAAAAAATAAGAAAATTGTTTCATGTTCTACAACATACCATAGGTACCATGATACAAGGGAAAGTTATCAAAAATGGGTCAGGCAAGATTGAATATCTCGATAATAGTATATATCTCCGCAACTATGCATTTGTATGGTCGGAACAAAGAATTGTGGTCGGAACTAAGATTTATCAAAAATAGATGGCCAGGAGCTTGGATGTTAGGGGGGGGATTTTAACATTACTAGATTCCACGAGGAGCACAACGGCAGAGGCCATTGCCAAGCGGACCAAGATTCTTTCAACGAGACAATTGATGAATTAGAGCTTTTGGAACTAGAGATGACTCACAGAAAATTCACATGGTCGAACATGCAGCGCAATCCGACACTGGCCAAGCTTGATCGAGTACTAGTCTCCAACGAGTGGGAAGATGTTCACCCTCTAGCTAAGGTCAAATCAGCTCTAAGATACACTTCAGATCATCTTCCATTAGTTATCAACTGTGGATTAAAGGGCTCAGCGAAGCATTTTGGTTTCAAGTTCGAGAAATCTTGGACCATTCATAAGGAAACTAGGCAAATTATCAAAGAGTCCTGGGAGGCAGGTACTACTCAATTGTCAGCTGTAGGAGTTTGGATTGAGAAGACAAGACGTCTCCGAAGATGATTAAAAGATTGGGCCAAAGCGAAAACGCGTGACATTAACCTGAGAAGAGAGCTCCTAATTAATAGAATCGACAGTCTGGAAGCTTCAATAGAGGTAAGAGATTTGCACGAGGAAGAGAAAGACGAGCTAGCAAACAAAAGATTGGAGTTACAGCAGATCGGGAGGATGGAGGGACTGTACTGGCAACAGAGATCGAGAATACCATGGCTCAGAGAAGGGGACGCGAACACAAAATTTTTTCACAAGGTGGCTAACAGTCGGAAAAGATTAAACCATATTACGGGCATTACGGTGAATGGGACGTGGACAGAAAACGAAGACCTAATCAAGGATCATCTCGATAGGCATTTTCACGAGCTCCTGGGAGGGGAGCCAGCAGGGAGATGCGCACTAGCAACAGACATGTGGAGCTCCTCCAGAATTGAAGGAAGCGAAGGAATTGAAACCAAATTCACAGAAGAAGAGGTCTAGGATGCAATCAAGAATCTCGGACAGGGCAAGGCTCCAGGCCCTGACGGATATCCGATATTTTTTTACAAGACATACTGGCTGATTATCAAAGAAGATCTTCTAAATATCTTCCACGAATTTTACGAGGGAGTTAGTAACTTGGATAGGCTTAACTATGCAATGATTATTTTGATTCCAAAGAAAACCGATGTTAGCTCCCATGAAGATCTGCGACCTATCAGTTTACTGAATGAATTGTTCAAAATCATCACGAAGGTGTTAGCTCAAAGATTAGCACCCCATCTGAACGAGGTGATTGCTCAATCACAAAGTGGGTTCATTAAAGGCAGGGATATTATGGACAGCATCGCTTCCGCCTAAGAAACCATTTTTAGAGCTCACAGAGGTAGGATGGATGGCTTCCTACTGAAGCTAGATTTCCAGAAGGCGTATGACTCGGTTTCGTGGGACTGTTTGGAAGAGGCTCTACAGCTTAAAGGTTTTGGTCAAAAGTGGAGATTATGGATGAATATGTGCATCAGAAGAGGAAAATCGTCCATCCAGGTTAACGGATGGCAAGGGAAGGAGATCAGGTGTGAAAGAGGTCTTCGTCAAGGTGATCCGCTATCTTCCCTCCTTTTCGCAATTGTGGCGGACAGTATGGCGGAAATGATCAGAAGAGCTCAAGATAGCTCCATCATCAAAGGCTTACAGATTAAGGGGATTAACCAGCCTATGTCGATTATCCAATACGCTGACGATACTATCCTCTTCGGAAGAGCTACTGTGGAAGAAGTCGTGGCTATCAAAGCTGTCTTGGTTTGCTTCCAAGGGTGGTCGAGATTGAAAGTTAACCTCAATAAGACTAGCATTACCCCAGCCTCCGAGCATCTATCACTGTCGGTCGACGATATCACGAACATTTTAGCATGCAAGTCATGCGACTTCCCAATTAAATACTTGGGTGCGCCAATTAGACCCGAGGCCCTTTTGAAAGAAGACTGGAATTTCATTATTGATAAAATTAAGAAGAAACTGCAAGACTGGCAGAGCAGGTTCCTCTCGCTCGGGGGGAGGATTATCCTACTTAATTCGGTTCTTAGCGCTATTCCGCAATACTTGATGTCTATCTACGAATTACCGAGATGGGTATCCAACAGTATCGACAAACTCAGACGGAGATTCGTTTGAAAAGGAACGAACGAGGGAAACAGAGGATTCCACTTGGTTAATTGGGGTAGAGTCTGTAAGAGAAAGGAATTCGGGGGACTGGGCATCACGAATCTTCACGACATGAACAGAGCGCTGCTTACGAAATGGTGGTGGAAGATTTCAAACAACCACAAAGGATGGTGGCGGTACTCCTTCGACCTATTCCGTAGGAGAAGAAAATTCCGGTTTGGCGGTAGAAGTGCGTCAGCCAAAGTTTCTCTATTATGGAAAGAAATTTCAAAGCAAGGAGAGATCTTCTTCACTAACACTAGATGCAAAGTGGAAAACGGAAAATATACCAGATTCTGGAAAGACAAATGGTGCGGTGAGACTAGTTTGCTTAACCAATTTTCCCAAGCCGCAGAAGCCACACAAAATCTAGATCTTGCGGTGGCTGACATCAAGAATAACGGTAATCTAAGCTTCATAGTGTCCCATAGCATAAGTTCGGAGGCAATTGAGCAATTCGAATTGTTGAACAAGTTGGTCCTCCAAGAAGGTAGTCATGGAGTCAACTTAGAAGACGAAAGATGGTGGGAGAGAGACGTCTCTAAAGCATTTACAGTATCCTCAATGTATTCTTGGATCAATGATGGAGGGCTGAGATGTAAAGCTCAATCAGTTATTTGGGGGGCCTTCGTTCCTTTCAAAGTCAAAGTGTTTTGCTGGCTGGCTCACAAAAACGCGATTCAAAAGTTAACCTTAAGAAGAGAAACTTGAATATCGACGTGATCTGCGGGAGGTGCCTCGCCGCAGAAGAGGATGTTAATCACATTCTTTTTCAATGCCCTAAAGCGCGCCTTACTTGGGAAATCGTTTGGAGGGGTTTTGGGTGTAACCAGGTTCCGAACTCAACAAGCGACATCTGGGTCTCCATTAGAGAAGCTCACATTAGTCAAACAAACACTAGGGCGTGGGACATAGCAACCGTTGCAACAATTTGGAGTCTTTGGCTAGATAGAAATGATTTTGTTTTCTGCAACAGTCAGTATAGATTATCTTCTTCCATGTATAAAATTT
This sequence comes from Hemerocallis citrina, assembly GCA_017893485.1. Classification (NCBI taxonomy): domain Eukaryota; kingdom Viridiplantae; phylum Streptophyta; class Magnoliopsida; order Asparagales; family Asphodelaceae; genus Hemerocallis; species Hemerocallis citrina. The sequence continues at coordinate 38,557,012 of CM030363.1, forward strand.
TTGTTCTAATTCATGATTGGGCAGGTGCTAAGGAGGGGGTCAAGAGAATCAGGAACAACGAAGGAGCTTAGCGAAAGAGGAGGCACAGTGGTTTTTGGTGTTGTTTGTCGAGTCGCACCCTATGTGTTTTCAAGGGTAGACTGATTGTTCTAGGTGGAGCTGTATGCTGTGTATTAGATCATTGTTGTTTTCTTTTGAACTCGAGTAGACTCGAGTACTTTTGATGTAGCGTGATGCATGTTGCTCACGTTTTTATTTATGTTGTTTTTATTTATGTTGCACTACTGTGTTTCGTTATTGCTTATTAATGGAACGATGACGGACGTCATCTTTTATCAAAAAAAAAACTATGCATTTGTATAGGTGTAGCATTATTAAACAATAGGGCAATTCTATTTAATTTATTTGCGAGAGAAAACCTAATATATTTGTAACTGTAATCCAAGAAAAAAACTATTATGTCTATACTGGTGTATTCTAGATTTTAACGCAAAAACATCTGAAAATCAAAAATACAGGCAAAATTTACTAATATTTGTCCAGATAATCAATATCCTATGGACCATGACAAGAAGGTCAAAATCTAATATGATTAAGGCCAATACATACTGGTATCAACCAATAATTAATCCAGGGGAAAAAAATCCTAATTTGACAAAGGCTCACTCCTCTAACACACTCTTCTACAGCTTAGCTTTGCCTTCCTGGAACTCAGCATTTAGTTAGACGCCATGTTCACGTGTTTGTTGAAAAAGGGAAACAAGCTTATATATGAAAGGAAATGTTCCTTTTACTTGCTCTCGTAAATGTAGTTGGACCTTACCGCTCACAAGAAATAGTTGGATCTTCAAAAGATCAGAGCGTGACATGCCTCTCTGGCACTAGAGTTACAGATTTGAAAGCGCATGCATTATGTGTGATTTTCTTTCCTGACTACTACAGCACCAACAGCACACAACAACAACAACAAAGCCTTTTTTCCAACTGGTTGGGGTTGGCTACATAAATCCTGTTTTACATTCTGCTCGGTTTAGCGCAATATCTTTTGTAAGGCCACAAGCTATCATATCTTTTCTTACTGTTTCCATCCAAGTAAGTTTAGGTCTTTCCCCTACCCCCAACTCTACCATCAATACTTAATAAATCACTCTTTCTAACATGAGCACTATTAGGTCTACGTATGACATGTCCAAACCACCTGAGGTGATTCTCTCTTAATTTATCTTGGATAGGAGCTCCGTTTACCATGTCTCGTATATGCTCGTTTCAAATTTTATCTATCCTAGTTTTATCACACATCCATCTTAACATTCTCATCTCCGCTATACTCATTTTTTGGACATGTTATTTCTTTGTTGCTCAACACTCTGCTTCATACATCATCATTGTCCAACAGCCGTTCTATAATATTTTCCTTTAACTTCAAAGGTATACGTTTATCACAAAAAACATCATTATCACGTATTTTCCTTCCTGACTCTCATTTTGAATTATATTCGGATGTTCGGAATTAGTGAAGTTATTAGAGCTTCATTAAAAATGTTGTAAGAGGCTAGCTAACCCTTACAACGATTAGAAACAGCAAAAGTGTGACGTGTAGCAATCCAATTTTTGACAACAAAGAAGTGTGAAAGAGCTTAGCATAGAGCGTAGGCAACATGATTTTTGATTTTCACAAAGTTAAAAATGTAAGTTGTTCCCCAATAAATTGAATAAGCATTAAATAATTACTAGTAATTTACACATGCGATGCGCGTCTTAATAAATATTCTTTTTAAAAGTAAAAACTCGATGTAGTCTGGCCTCGAACCTAATACCTCCTTCATATTAGTTATGTACGCATGACATACATAAGTAGGTATGTTTACAATCGACAACTCCAACTCTTCCATTATAATATTAGAGATAAAGGGAAAATTTCAAATAAAAAAACTGCGAAGTTCATATTAATTTTTCTATCAGGTAGCACCAGAACCAAAAAGTAGAATATAAGCAAGAAAAGAAAAGTGAACCGAAACAGTACTTTTGCAAAGTAGAGAACAGAACGACAAACAATTTTTTAACAAAATAGAATTGAAGACTGCTGAATAGAAACTACAAAACTAGAGACCCACCACTACTTCATTTTCTTAAAAAACCAAAACCAACATAGCAAACTGAAACCCAACTAACCTAACCAACCACATCTAACTCTTCACTAGATCAAATTACTCGCAAAAAGTAAGTTGTATATCCCGTTTATCGTTTATGCTCCTGGAAAATGCCAACAAGGTATATGTAGGTAAACTTTTATCCTAGACCAAAGACACGACAGATAGTATATGCTATGAATTCTTTGCAAATATTTTAGCATAGGGTACACTATTTCAAAATATCAAATGATAATGATGACTTTGAGCTATACTCCACCGGGTATGGTTTGTTTTTCCTACCACTAAGCATCATAGTGAGCTATAATAAGCCAGAAAGCAGGATATTTCATCATTACTCTGCCCTAATCACGCAGCTTAACCATGACATAAAGCACAAAGTTATTTTCCCTGACAACAAAACAAACAAAACAATAACAAACTCTATATCATCATCAGTTCTTCACTAGAGCAACAACTCACAATCCAAACAATGGGGCTTTCCAAACAAAGATTCAACATTGACTACCAAAAGAACGAAAGCGACAACTATAAAAATCACTTTAAAATCCCAACTTTTAATCCCCACTTTCACTTGAGAGCTTTATCCTGATTCAAGATTTATATTAGATATCTCCTTCTAAGATTACCTATAGCTAAATTTTATGAATTGATTTATAACTTATACACTCTACATCCTTCTTTTATTATAAATTTCTTTTTTCTTATCATACATTCTTCTATTTATAAAAAAGAAAAAAAGAAAGAAAAGAAGAACAAAAAAAAGCACTAAAAGCCTAAAATCTTTTGACTTCCTACAACATTACCAAGCCCTTAAATTATCAAAACAAAACAGGGTTTTTTTTTTTCCAATTACTCAAAAAAGGGTGTCAAGAAACCATTACCCTCTTCCTCATTCTGCGAAACTCGCTGGACTTGAACTCATTCCTAGCCGACCTCTGAAGCCTCAACATAAACAATTCCCCCTTCAAATCAATAATCTCCTCATTAATCTCCTCCGTCGTCTTCTCCCTAATCTCCTTCAGCTCCTCCTCTCTCTTCGCCATTTTCACAACCACCTTGCGTGCAGGCAAAGAGGGCTTCGGGCCTTGGACCCTTATTCTTAACCCATTGAATGAGGAGCTCAGAGAAGGGAGTAGGAATGATGATAAAGGTTGGTTCTTTTTGGTGGTTGAAAGGGAGAGAAGGGAAGGAGAGGGAGAAGAGATAGATGATGAGGCCCCCAAAAGTTGCATCTTTATTTTTTTCTCCTTCTTCTTCTTGTTGTTGGTTTTATTTTGGGTTTGAAATGGGAATAAAAGGAAAGGATAACGTTTGTGAGTTTCTTGGTGTTGTTGTTTGTGTGTGTGTGTGTTTGGCCGCGGGGGGTTTCCAGGCTAACTTGAATTAGTGGAAATTTATTGTTTACTGTTCGTTCGTACATCTCTAATCTCTAATCTCTAATCTCTAATATTATAATGGGAGAAAGCCTTAGTGTCATTTGTAAATGTTTGTCATTCTACCAACCCATGTATTCTAATATTATAGTGGGAGAAGGCCTTAGTGTCATTTGTAAATGTTTGTCATTCTATCAACCCGTGTGTTCTAATATTATAATGGGAGAAGGCCTTAGTGTCATTTGTAAATGTTTGTCATTCTACCAACCCGTGCAACGCACGTGCTGGTAGATTTTTTTTGTCCTTTTCATTTCCCTTCTCATTTTTTCCACGTGCAATGCACGTGTATGATACTAGATTTTTTTTTGTCCTTTTCATTCCCCTCCCCATTTTTCCCACATGCAACGCACGTGTATAATTATAGTTAGTGTAAGAAAGTTATTAATGTTGTATGTGTTTAGCAGTTTACACTAAAATTTGTTAATCGCTACAATTTTAATGGGAGAGTTGGGGTTTGTAACCAAACAAATCCTAACTTTGTAACTAAATAAACACGTGCAATATACATTCAAACTATATCTAACAAATATAAACGTGCACCGCACGTGTAGCCCAAATCAAAACGTTCAAATATAAACTATTTTTTCTTATTCAATATATATTCATTTAATTTGATCACTATAATTTTTGTAGACATGCATCGCACGTACGTTATACTTGAATGGGCTAATCTCTAATATTAGAATGAGCAAAAGTCTTAGTATCATTTGTTATTTTGTCATTCTACCAACATGTGCAATGCACGTACATAACTAATATAAAGGAGGTGTCCAGTTTAAATCCTCTCTACATCAGAGTTTTCATTTTTATTTTTAGAAATTATTAAAATGTGCATCACACGTGTAAATTACTAGTATATGTAATGCATGTGAACAAATGATCAGATTATTTTAGCATGTGCAGATGTTAATGAATCGTTGGGTTGTGGCAGTATACTTCCAAGCGATAGATAGTTGAGCAAGTTTCCAATGAATGAGGAGGAGACCTTTATGTTGGAATTCTGTTGTAAAGTGAAGAGAATATGAATTGAGCAATTAAGTATCGGATGAGGAAAAAATCCTTCGATTGGATTTCTTTTATAGAGTGGAGATAACCAAGTTGTGTGGGGTTTTAGATACAGACACAATGCTAAGTTAAATATTAAAAATAGTTGGAGAGGAAAGTACTGTAATTTTTTCCATGCAAATACCTTTTTTTTGTTCTGATAATGTTTTTCGACGATTTGTTGTAGTGCGAAAATCCAAATTCTGCTGTTAGTTTTGAACTAATGCATGTCATGCTAAAACTAGCATAACTAATACTATTTGCATTAGAAATACAAGACTTCTTTTTAGAGTTTGCATTTAGCTACATTAGTGTATAAAGGATGTTGAGATAGGGAAAGAGAACACGCACCGCTCTTGAATTTTATTGAATTTTTTTTTTCTTTCCTCAACGCACACCTGGTTCACCACCTTAAATAGAATTTTTTTTTTACGGTGCAAATATCCTAGTATAGCATTTAGCAAGGCCATCTACAATAACATAAATCCTAGTATAGCATTTAGCAAGGCATTTACAGTAACCTTCATCTAAAGCGAACCAAAACAAAATTACTTTCTGGGAAAAGAGAAGCATTAAAACCGTAAAATACAATGCAGGAGCATGTATAATGACGAGCATAGTAACATAGAGTGAAGTATAAGAAATTTACCACTACACGTTGCTTGTCATATTCAACTGTATGATCACAACTCCATCATGTGGTTATCATCTTACCATGTCTACAACCTCATTCCCTAGGCTATCTTCAACATAAGATATGTACAGGAGATCCCAAACTCTCACTCATATTTCTGCGTTTGTTAAGAGTACTCACCAGGTTCATATTCAGTATATTTGTTTCTAACAGTGCAGTAGCACATACAAACTGAATACATGACAAGCACAGACATAAAACTAAAAATACAATTCAAACAATATAATCTGAATCATATCAGGCACTGCTGTCAACGACCTTCATTCCTTTCTTTCTTCAAACCATCTCAGATTTATGAACTACATATTCGTAACAACAAAACTTTGTTAGGAAACTAAACTATAAAAGTCACTTTGTTTGCCGGAAAATGCAACTGCATTCTCCATCTTACGGTAGAGAGCAGTGAATACAGAATCCCTCAAATTCTTCACATATTATGTACACCAATTGTTTTATCTTCCTTTCTTACTGTATGTACACCAATGGCACCCTAAAATCATTATATCGGAGACAATTGAAAGGTAAGAAGAAGTGGGATTCACTCCAAGCTGGGAATTCTTTAACCAAATTATGTTTAACTCCTCTGATTTGTGTTCTCATAGAATAAAATGTAACCATGATCAGTGTTGCTTGAATACTCCTGTGATGAACCAAAGAAGCTATGAATCATTGACTCATCAATAATCTCCACACTCTCATCGTCAAAGAACAACCAGTGGTTATGGCTCTTGACAAGGCTGACGTAGTGGCCATGGTTGGGCCCACTGCCAACATGGACGACGACAGCAAAGAGAGAGTACTCGGAGTCTGCATCATTATCTGAGCTGCTGAGTTTTAGCTCGATGGGGAATACTACTCGGTAAGACAGCTTCTTGTATCGACCAAGTTGTTCAATGAATTTGAAACGCTTGAGATGAATAACTAGGATCTGGGGAGGTTTCTTTATCTTCATACGCTTCTGGGCTTCCTGCAAGCTACATGAAAGATCAAGAAATCCAAGTTTCTTTAGATAGAAGTAATGGGCAATATTGAGAAAATTTCACAAACAATCTAGTACAAGAATGTCAAAGATCTGAATCATCCTTTCACGACCTTCTATGTCAATTTCAAAAAAGAACATATGTGCAAACTTGTGCAAAGCTTAGAGGAGCCTAAATATGTATATGAAAACCAACCCCTACAACAATTAATAAAAAAACAACATTATTCTAAGTAATCATAACAGCATCAACAACAAAGGCTTTATTGGAAATCTTTAGTCAGCCAAGTCAAATCTTTTTCTTCATTCAAATTTCATCAAGAAACACATATTTTCCCCAAATTAGCAACTACCATATCATTTATGACTACCTCTTGTCCTTTTGATCCATTGACTACAGCCCTAACACTCCACTTATTGGCCCCGTTATCCGTCTATGTTTCACATTAAAAACCAGCTCAATTAGTTCTCCCTCATTTTTTCCATGAATTGGAAATACCTCTAGTTTCTTACCAATGCTTCCATTTCTTATTTCATATCCAGGGCTCGCCCTGAGTTTACGGGGGCCCAAGGCAAACTCCCAAAATGGAGCCCCCATGATATATTTTTTTTTTAATTGTTAGAAAAGTTTTTTTGGGATTTTTTTTTTTTGCTACAATTCTTAAAAACCAATTTATATAAAGAAATAGATGGAGATCTAGGAATTTGAGAAAAAAATCTTCATACAAACCCAAGCCCAACTAAAATAAGCCGGCCAAAGTACTAATTTTAAAAACAAAAGCCCAAAAAATTAAATTTGGGGTCCCCTAAAAAAATATTACATGCAAAATACGTATATATAAATACAAGGATACCGCCTCCAGGGTCGAGGGGCGGTATCCTATTAGGTTTCAAATCCTCCAAGTTCACTCTCATTGCGACTCGCATATTGACTTTTTTCCTCTTGGTTCATCTTTTCTGGACTGAGTTCAATTGTGAACTCACTGTTATTTCGGTTTATGGTCCTTCTACTGCGGACCGCCGAGACGCTTTTTGGATCGAATTTAGCTCTTTCCAAAACACCTTGCAAGGCTTTTGGATTTTTTGCGGTGACTTTAATGTCACTAGATTCGCTTCGGAGAGATCGGGTGTCCCCTCATCATCGTTAGATTCATCCCGCTTTAACGATTGCATCCGTTCCCTCCACTTATCTGATCTTCCGCTCAATGGAAGAGTGTTCACTTGGTCCAATATGAGATCACCCCCATCTATGGCCAAGCTTGACCGTTTTCTTGTATCTTTGGATTGGATCAACTTCTTCCACCATTCATTCGTGTCCGCGCTACCCAATCCGGCATCGGACGACGTTCCTATCTCGTTGCGCTCTCGTTTCAATTTTGCCAAACCTTTCAAATTCCGTTTTGAAAAGTTTTGGCTGCAGGACCAAACTTTTGTCAACCTTGTTACGGAATGTCTCTCTGCTATCACGGGCTCCTCAGGGCTAGGCCGTATTCTCATTTAGCTCCACGCTATCAAATTTGGTTGCAAAATATGGCATAACGAGAGAGTAGCCAATTCTAACTTTCTCAAAAAATTTCTTCTGTCAACGATTAAGTCCATCGACCGTAGAGAAGAGAGTAGTGTTATTTCTGATTCTCTCCGTTCCGAAAGGGCCTCTTGTAAAAGAGATTAAGCGGCACTCCTTCATTTAGATCACATTAAATAGGCTCAAAGGGCTAAGTTTCGATGGTTGAAAGAGGGAGATGGCAACACCTCCTTCTTCCACAATTTCGCATCGCACCGTCAGCGATGCAATCGTATTTCTTCGATCATAGATAATGGTATCAAGGTCTCATCGGATTCAGATATTCACGCTACGTTCCTTCGGTTCTTTAAAGATCTATTGGGTTCTCAAAAACACCGTATTATTCACCTCGACTGGGCTCAATTATATGGCCAACAGTCCCACGACCTGTCTAGTTTAGAAACTCCCTTTTTTTTAGAAGAAATTAAATGCGCCGTGTTCGCTTTAAAAATTGACCCTTCCCCTGGGCCTGATGGGTTTCCAGCTTTCTTCTTCCAACAATTTTGGGATTGTCTCAAAGATGACCTGTTCTAGATGTTCTCTGACCTTCACCAGGGTAATTTCTCTTTTGATAGGATTAACTATGCGAACATTGTGTTAATTCCCAAAGTAGTGGGAGCCAACACGGTGTCCAAATTTAGACATATCAGTCTCCTCAATACAACCATCAAAATTATTATGAAAGTGCTGGCCTTCCGTCTTAGTACTATCATCTCCTCCTTAATCGATCCTGCTCCATCGGGATTCATTAAAGATCGCTTTATCCTGGATAGCGTGACTTCGGCTCAAGAAATCATCTCCGAATGCCATAGATCCAACTCCGAAGGTATCCTGCTGAAGTTAGATTTCCAAAAAGCTTAGGACAATGTGCACTGGGAGTTTCTTTTTGAAACTCTGTATCATCGTGGGTTTGGTTCTAAATGGATCGCGTGGATCAAATCTAGTCTATTTGCTGGCACATCCTCCGTTTTTATTAATGAAACGGAAGGACACAAATTCAAGTATAAAGTGGTCTTCGTCAGGGAGATCCCATCTCCTCCCTGTTATTTTCTTTAGTGGCTGATGTGTTCAGTAAACTTCTCCGTAATGCATGGGAGGCTGATGTTATCGAAGGCCTTGGAGGTTCACAAAATTACCGTGAGGTGTTGAACCTCCAGTACGCTGATGATACCATTATTTTCGTCAAACCCAATGGGTGCACCTTACGTAATCTCAAGCTTCTCCTTTATGTCTTTGAGCAGACCTCCGGTTTAGCTATTAACTTTCATAAATCATCTGTTCTTTGGCTTGGTGGGTCTTAGAACCGTCAAGCAGAAATTGCACAATTCTTTAATTGTGCTTCGGCTTCTTTCCCTATGCAGTATCTTGGAATTCCTTTGAGATGGGGTAAGCTCCATCGATCGGATTGGTTGCCGATGATCGAAAAAGTTGAATCCAGACTTCATAATTGGTCTAATAAAACTGTCTCGCGGAGGTAAGTTCATCTTGGTTAACTCAGTCCTATCCTCGGTTCCCTTATATATGATGTCGTTCTTTTTCCTTCTGACTTGGGTTATTAAAAGTATTGACCAGATCAGAAGGAATTTTTTCTGGTCTGGCACTAATTCTTATAGAGCTGGCTCACATCTTTGCAGCTGGAAAATCATCTGCAGCTCTAAGGTTGCAGGGGGGTTAGGGGTTCTAGATCTCCGGCAACAAAACTTAGCTTTTCTGGGTAAATGGTTATGGAGATTTCTTAAGAATGACCATCTGTCCTGGGTTCGTATTATCTCCCGTGATTGTTTCCCCTGTCGGAAGTTGTGGGACTTTCCAACTACCCTATCTCATAAAGCGTCCTCTTTCTGGAAGGGAGTTTGGAAAGTTAGCAAGCCTTTCCGTTGTGGTTTAACCCATGAGTGTTCTACTGGATCTAAAACCAAATTTTGGAGCGATATTTGGTTCGGTAATTCCAAGTTAGCTTCCGCTTTTCCCTCCCTCTATCAGATGGCCTCCAATCCCAACGCTTCGGTGGCGGACCATCTATTCATCCTCAATAACCAAAAATTCTGGTCTATCCCTTTCAAAAGCGCCCTTCCGTTGCACCTTGAGCAACAGCTCCAAGGCCTCTTCGACGATCTTAACAGTTACCTTTGGTTTCAAAGGGATGATTTCAAGTGGAGGTGGACTTCATCGGGAAGTCACTCCGCTAAATCCTTCTACAATTTTCTTAATTTCAGAGGAACTGTTTGTCCTCGTGCTAAACCATTATGGAGCTATTGTGCTTCACTCAAATCCAAAATTTTAACCTGATTGGCCCTTAACAACCGGCTACTTACGGTTGAGGTGCTGAACAAGATGAACCTAGCCTTAGGGCCAACCTTGTTCACTGTGCTTTTCCTCCTACGAAGACGCTGAACATCTTTTCCTCAAGTGCCCCCTTATTCAACCCTTACGGATCATCTATGTGTTAGCTTGGCAAGCACCGTATCTCCTAGCGACTTCTCTTCTTGCTGGATGTCGAATGCCATAAGAAAAGAACTCCGTAATTCTTGGATTCTTTCTATTAGCTCGATCATTTGGGTTATTTGGTCGGAACGGAACAAGCATATTTTCTCTCACTCCAACTGTTCGATTGATAACATTATAGACAATTTTATCTTTTTCGCCAATTACTGGCCGTCCACTTTATCTCAAGATAAAATGGAAGCATTACACCTTTATCGTCTAAATGAAGCTTTGTGCACTTTTCGTTCTACTTTACCTTAATGATGATTATTATTTTTCTGTTCTTACTGTTTCTTCGTTTATCTTTTGTTTGCAGTCTTCTATGTAGTCTGCCTTTTGAACGGTTTCGTTGGTGGTGGTATGGGACTATTTTCTGGGGTAAAGGCAGACTATTGTTGGCTCTCTTTCTTGATGCTCTGGTTCTGTTTTTGAGCGTGCTAGTTGAAGGTGAGGGTCTTACCGCCGGTGAGGTCCCTTCACTTTGCTTTGTGTTGAAGTTGGGGGCTTTAGTTGTTGGTTTTGTTCTCCCCCTGTTCTAGGCCAACTGTATGTACTGCATTTTGGTACCTTGTCTGCTATGATAATGTTCTCCTTGTGCAGTTAATTGTGTTCTCTGTGGCAATTGTGTATTTTGTTTGGTGATCTTATTGCATTTGGTTGTATTGTGATGATGGTTCAGCCATTCTTCGCTGCTATGGCAGCTTCTTCCTTTTGTTACTCCGTTTGGTTTTTGGTGGTTAGGAGTGAGGTGCTCTCGTTGTCATGTTGATCCCACCTTTTAGCGAAATGACTGGAGTGTCCCCTCCACCAATGTTCAGTGCTATCCGGCCTGCTTGTCTTCTGCTCTGTCTATTCTTCGACCATTCTATTGGTAGGAATGTTATTTGGAGTTGCGGTTTCGTCGCTGCTACTCTGAGTCGCCTGTGTTGCTGACGCTACGTGGGCCTCTCGTTAGCCAGCCGGGGGAGGCACATCATCGTTGGAGAGTGTTCGGTGGTGTCGGTGGTGTCGGGTGTCGGTGGTGTAGGTGCCTTTGTCTCTATTGTTGAGGCCGCATCCTTTCTTTCATTTAGTGTGTATTGGAGCCTTAGTTGCCGTATCAGCTGTAGCCTCCTGCTATTTAGTTTTTTCAGGTTTTATCGTTGTCTTCCTGTTGTTCGGCTCTCTAGTTTTACCTCTTGTAAAATGGATGTTTGTACAATTCGTTTTATTTATGTTATTTTTGGCTGGCTGCAGTCGTAAGACTGTATCCGTTTACTCAAAAAAAAAATTACAAGGAAAAAAATTTTGGGCCCCTAAAATTGCGAAAAATTCAGGGGGACCGAAGGCAGCCGCCTCCCCTGCCTCCATTGGGGGCCGGCCCTGTTCATATCTGAATATTTCCCCACTCATCCACCTCAAACCCTCACCTAAACATATTGATTCTTGATTGCACAGCATTCTGACCCATCACCCATAGAGCGTAACTACTCATATAATCATCTTACAAGTAATTGAAAGATTAAATATTATCGCACAGTACGAGCAAGAACCAAACACTAAGAAAACTAAATCTGAAAGATAAAGATAGGAACCTGCAACATTTGTCACAGAAGAACTTATCCTCATCATTCAATGTCTCCGTTGAACTGAAGTTCTTGAGGCAGCTGGTAATAGAACTATTTTGCTCAATGTCCAGGCTCAGGTCAAGAAAGGTTTCGTCTCTTGCGGTGACAGTTTCACAGCGCAAACATTTTGTTTCATTGGTTAATAGACCCTGCATGAAAATTCATGTTTTGTTAGAGGGAAAACCTAGTTACATCAACCCTCACTACAACTTTGGTGTTTTGGTGTATGGGCAGAGACATCCATAATGATATGAGAGCCACCAATGTTCAACTGGCACCACTATCATAATGAACGCAAATTAAATTTTTTCTCTATCTAAAAAGCATATTTTAAAAAAATTAAAAAATTAAAAAAAACAACCCTGCTTCACGTATGAGATTTTGGTCCACAATTGAGTATTAGAGGATAAATATCTTTATTTCAAGCATCACCACAAACTTCAAAGTTTTTGGTGTAGTAGTTGCGACATTCTCAAGTTCAATACAGCAAGAAAGGTATCACCAAAGAAGCGGTTGATTCACCTGAAATTTTTTGTGAACCCATGTCACAAGGGGCTCGTTGTGGACTCCATTGGCTTGAGGATGGGATGGACCATTTGAAACCCTTTCTGATGCTTGTGAGACTTCAGGGGAACTATTTGCAGCTTTAGACTCTTTCTCAAGAATGTCAGCGAGCACATTTAGCAAGAAATTCAAAAATTCATGAGCATCCTGCAAAATTGCCAAGTGAACACAGAAATAAATCAGCATCAAAAGTCAAGATTAGCTAACTGCAAGTTGTTTATACAATGAGAGCAATGACTTTTAGGAAATTTTACACGGTATACTTCTCAGTTTCAATCACATTGTAGTTAGACAGGTAACCGAGATACAGAAGGGAGATAACTTCTGAAATAGCTATAAGATAGCTGCAACAATTTATCGAGTCCCTACACAAGTATTATAGCAGTGAAAATGAAGAATAAACTAGCCGTATACTTGACCAAGGAGTGATTCAAAAAGCTATGTAGTTATAAATTAACCAACTGCAAAGAGTGCATTAATTCTCAGGCACTTAAGTTAGCATTCAAAGAATTCAGTGGAAGCATTTGATAAGTCAGATATCAGAGCATGGCATGATATATGCAAGGAAGATGAGCATAAGGTCAAATTCATAGCCCAAACCTAGATAACAGTTAATCATATTTGCTCGGTGGGAACAATCATTCATCATGATTGGGAGATCAAGAAGAATGCACCCCATAAAATCAAACTGGGATGACTAGAGGGATAAGTTTTTCATGAGTATTGTCATTGTGTAACCATTTTTGCTATCTAGTATCAATCATTCATCAAGACTGGGAGATTGAGGAGGATGTTGTGCAAAGAGGCAAACTGGGATGAGTTAAGTGGATTAGTGCTTCGTGATTATTGTGTGATTACAAAATATCCATAAACAAAAGCGAAAGCTTTATAAGACATCTATATACCCAACTATGCCTTTATATTTTAGAATGTCAGGCAATTAAGAAACAACTTTTCTTGAGAATGAGCGTAGATCAATGAGGATGGTAATATGATGAGTGGAAAAGCATTACAAGGAACGGCTGGATAGATGCATGTCATAAAGAAGGAAAACCAACAGTGATGGTTTGATGTGTGCTACAGAAACCAATAACGGGTTTCAAATTAGGGAGGACAGTAAGGTTGAAGTTAATTGATCAAAGACCAAAGCAAGAACTAACTAGACTTCAGTTGAGGCAGTTAAGAAGAATACAATAGGTATTAATTTAGTAAAGCCGGACCTGGATAAAACTGGATGGAAGAAAAAGGATGCAAACAACCAACTCGGTAAGGTTGAAGTTTGGGTCAAAGACTACAGCAAGAAATAACCAGACTTCAATTGAGGCAGTTAAGAGGGATACAATAGGTATTAACTCAGTAAAGGTGGACCTGGATAAAACTGGATGGAAGAAAAATGATTCAAATGCCCAACCCCAAAAAACTGTGATAAGGATGCATTGTTGATGAATTTGGACTAGCAAATTACCCGAAACCCATTACTATGCTTTTGGCAATGACCATGGATAAAGGATATCATCGCCACATGCTTCAATTGATTCAATTTAATATCATACAAATCAATTTAATATTGCTTATTTCCCACCATCATCTCCAAAAAACTAGTACAGAAATAACTTGTCAGTTATCATCACAGACCAGGAGAATGGTTAATTACCTGGTGCATGTAACTGCGAAATGCTTCATTCTCCTTCTTTACTCTCTGTACAAATCGCTTTGGAGAAATAATACCAGTTTTCTTCTTCTGGGAGCTTATCTGCAAAATGCAGAACTCAACATCAAATTTTAGAAAACATGTATACTTGACAAGCCTACAAACTTACACAGCCAATATCAACAAATTATACTTAGCTCATATTTATTGTGTTTTCTGTGGTTGTTTGTAGAGCTGCCTATTATACGTCTATTTTGTATGTTGCCGCTCTAATTTACTGGATATTTGTGACTCTTGACCTGAACTTCCTGTACTGACTTCATTTTTAGCTTTTTCACTGGAGTTCTTATGAACGCTGTCTATGATATCCAAAAAAACATACCTAGATCGTAGTAAGGAAACGGTAAGGAACACAGACTCCGCTACGCCTTTGACATGAACAACATAATAGACAATCTACCAGGATTAGTAAATAGCTCAACAGAAATTGTGTCCTGTAATACCATGGTGCATAACTCTACAGACTTTATCCACACATAAGGAAAAGATAAAGGTCCTAAGTTGGGTTTTGACGAATGCATTAATCCTAATGATAGTTGGTACTTGGAAGGAGAAAAACAAGAAAATCAGATAAATGCATTGGCTTTTGTACATGCACCTTCAAATGTTCCACAGTATACATAATAGAACATGAAGGAGTAATGCACTTAGAATCAATTGTAGCATGAATCGCATATTACATTCCACAGAAAAGAAAAAAGTAGAGATTTCTATTTTTTTTTAAAATTAAGCCTGAATTGCTGATAATAATACTGAAAAAGCCTCAAGAAAGGTATCATCACATGATACAGGATGTGAGATTTAATGGGATATGTACCATGCGGATTATTTAGATAGAGCCATAGACCGGTTTGTAACTGAAACAATTGTAAATATGATGATATGATGAGGTGACACTTCCATAATTGGATAAGTTAACACTTTAACAGATATAATGCTTAGTACAGAATACTTTACAAAAATCAGAACTAATACTTTCTTTTCTATATAGTAAGAACTAGGAGATACGTACAAAAACAAAAACAAAACAAGAATCCTGATGCATCAAATCGAAGTGAAAGTAAGGAAAAAAAAAAAACCAATTAAATCTTATACCTGGGTAAATAGATCTGCCAAACATGTCAAGAGATTTTCCTCTGCATCACCCCCATTCTTGTTATTTGCATAGTAATCCAGTAACTGCTCCCGGAAAGGTACACAAAAATAGAGTGCCTGCAAAAAATAAAGGGACTGTAACATCCAACCACACCGAAAAGAAGAAAAAAAACACAGACAAAATCAAGCACCCTACAAAAATAAACTTGAAAAGTAGTGACAATTACTCAAATCATTTTTTAAAGAGTCGTCATAATTGCACCAATGTCCTGCGAATATTTTCTTGCAAAGAATTGACTCAAAGACAATTACAGATAAAATGATAAGGTTCAATAGGTTTGAATACCAACGACAATTATACTATACATAATGGGCAGGCCTATTGATGTAACTGTACTACTATGTAGCAGTATTCACAACTTGGTAATGAGGTTTGAAGTCAAAATACACATCCAAACCCCAGCTCTGCAACCAGACTAGCTGTCCAAGTGTTAACTTTGCACTTTGGACATTACCACATATCTTTATGATACACAAGACGCTATCTAAGAACTCACAAGGACAAGGCATGAAACACAAAATGTCAAAAACCATAGGCTTAGAAACGGTGAGTAAAGTACAATGAGCAAAAACACATGATATAGCAAGATTTGATTGATTTCAAATATTTACTTAAGAATTTTGTTTCTTCTTTCAGTGTTTTTTTACAGAAGCAAACCAAATATTAGGTTTTAGACTAGAATCGCAAGAATGGCTAATGTTATATTGAAATCTCTATATATAGGCCTTTCATTTCCTTCCTATCTTGAGTTTCTTCTTGCGCAAGTAAGCCTATTTGAAGGCTATGATGTTGCGGAGAAGCACGTGCCAACTTTGATGAATAAAGTTAATAAATAGCTTCTCTCCTTCTTGATTGTTTTTCTCCTCTGTGTTCTTTTTTTCTCCCCGTCAGTCAGATCAAGATTCCTTGATCTGCTCCTGACCTGACCACATAGAAGGCCATGTCTAGGACTCTAGGCCCTAAAAAGTAAGAAAGGTCTATTATATGAGACAAGTAAGGTCCATCCAGTTATGGTGTGTTGCTATCACAAATAAGCTCTTCATTTTGAAAATAATATGGGTATCCAGACAATTTTTCCAACCACACTCCATATCAGCAAGTATAGCTTATGTAAATGCTCATTGCAACAACACCACCACCACCAAAAAAACAAAAACAAAAAAACATTTTTCCGAGTGTTGGCCCTAAACAACAAATACATATTGCATATCTTCTAGGGCCTAGTCCTAGACATGGCTTTCTATGGGGACTCTCCTACACAGTCTATGATGTCCTTCCCATTGTGCATAGGAGGAACTCTCTTGCATAGCCTACTTCACAACATATTCTCATTTAAAAAGAAGTCAAACACATCACGTTGGGAGAGAGATTAATTTGTTTATCAACTCTTTTAACAGGGACAGGAACTCTCCTACTTAGCCTACTTCACATCCTTCTCCCATTCAAACTAAAGTCAATCACAAACAGTTGGGAAAGAGATTAATTTGTTTATCAACTCTTTAACGACAAAGTTGACATTTTCAATTTGGGTTCTCGTACGCAGCATGGATAATGAAAGAAAGAGAGGGGAAACGATGGGAGAGAGAGAGAATGGAATCAAGACAATTGCAGTCTGGTAGCACAAGTTCCAATAGTCTTATTTGAAAAAGGAAACTGTCATAATCAAATAATATCCGATAATGTCAGGATAATAAACGTAGCATTTTGAAAATAGAAAACGATAGGGAGTTGTGTTATCAAATTGTAAACGAGGCTCAGATTGACTAATAATATCCTCTCAATTAGGGGGGAAAATATGTTTGCACATTTAAGTTATTGACCTATGACACACTAGCCTGGAAAATGGATATTGTGTCTATGCCAGATCCGTATCTAAAGTAAACATTTGCATGATGCAGATTCATGTCAACTTTCTGAGCAAAACCTGACACCCAACACAGAAAATGTGTCTGGTCCGGACCGAGGACTTGCCTTTCGTCCTTTTATCTGTGGTTGTAATACCACTAGGAGAAGAAGACACGAAAAAGACATGCCCATTAGGAGGTAGAGAAACAATCGTAAGAGGCACTAATGGAATGTGAGCTTAGGGTTATGGGTTATCATTACTGGAATGTGAGCTTAGGGTTATGGGTTATCATTACTGTGGATTAAAGTTCTATATATGCATTATAGCTTAATGGGAAATGACTTACAGGATCAATCTATTAGCAATTGGATGTAACCTAAGGTTCAAATTCACCGATCACCATCAAATTGATAAAAAAAAATTAACCTCACATCTACTCCTCTTCCTCTATTGTAAGGGCTTTAGCTATGGAATATTGCATTCATATCCTTGAAATGTCATATAATCCTACAACACTTTGAAGTGTCATTACTTGTTAGTGATCGCAGTGAACAGATTTGATTTAATCTACCTCACAAAGGGCACTTGAAGAAAATTCCAATTTCGAAGAAACTGAAAACTAAACCAAGCAACCAGTTTCGAGTGTCGAGATAAGGTCATCTCCAGAATGACTGAGAACCCACTATTTCGCAAAGTCACGAAAAACCTAACTAAATTAGTTAAAAAGTCAGGATTAAAGTCTTAAGTGGGCAAAATAAATAAATATATCCTAACTAGATTCCTTAAGGGGGCATTTAGTATACAGTAATCCACAAAGAAATCTGGGATTCCCTTGTAGATTACATGTATTTGTATAAACACAAGTATTGTTTTAGAAGGAAATTTGGGAATTTTATTCTCCTCCTTTTGGCGGGGAACTTGGATTCCCATAATCCCATGGGAATCAAATAAAAAAAGACTAATATATCCCCCCTCTTTCCACCAACCACTCCATTGCCGCCAAGGGCAAACCCAGAAATTTTACTGTGTGGGGTCGAGATATAAATTTTAAAAAGTAAAGACGAAGTGATAAATATAACTTACATATGCCACACTAATCTTTGGCACATGCAAAGCATTTTCGAGGATACACATCTTATTGGTACATTGAGAGCAAGTGCGTGTGTCAGTGTGTTTGTGTGTGACTATTGCCTTATTCTAAAAATTGTATAGTTATCTATATAATAAATCACGAGGCAATTTGAAGGAAAAAAACTATCAAGTGGCTCACCTTCAATTGAAACAAAAGCAATGGCTCATATTTACCCTCCCAAAAGATATTTTTCCTCCAAAAATTTTCCCCCCAAAACTAATTTTTTCCATCCAAAACAAAAACCCTCCTCACTTTATTATTATCTCTCTCTCTCTATCTATCTCTCTACCCAAAAATTTAGATTTTCATATTTCAAGTTTGTATATTTTCGGATTTTTTAGATTTTTTTATGTTTTTTTTATTGCTCATGTAGAAAACATCGCTGAGTTTCCTGATTGATTTCCAATGCAATGGAAGATTTAAATGGATATTCACTTGGGTAAATTTCAACCTCTAAAGTCATATTGAAAGTAACAAATATCTCTTCAAAAGTTAAATTTCATCATTTTGCACCCACAAAGTTATACGAAGTTGAATTTTACACCCCCATTTATAATTATTCAAACATGGGCTTTTATTTACAACTAATTGTTGTCGTACTATTCAAACTTGAGCTACATAAACTCCATAAAGGAAGTTTCAGATTCATGTATCCGAAATGTTGGAAAGTAAATGTATCCAGTATTATACATGAATATTATTATAGTGTACATCTCAGAAAGTTTATTACCATATAGTAGAATACACTGAGAACACCAAAGTTAATCACCAAATATTTTTTATCGTTGATATACAGAGCAAGTTCTTCATCAAAACTAAACAACAGCATCTGTCTAGCTTCTCACTACTTCGTGCAAAATATAACATCACTATATATGGCCATGTAAGTTTCCTTATTTTTTGTATGACATCTACAACTTTTTCATATTAGATCAATTAATTCTTTATTTTATATTCCTGACATTATAATGCTTACTTTCATATGTTGCATCATTCTGAAGACATACCGTAGGCACGTGCCCACGGGCAAACCTAGTAAAGAATACATTTTCAAGAAGAAATTATAAGGAGTTCATGCAAATGACAAACAAAGTATCTATTAACACCCCTGCCACCGAAGTCACCACCGCCATTGTCACCACCACACTACTACAACCTCCATCACCATCTTCGCCACCGCCACCGCCAAGGTAATGGCCATCATCGTTGCTGCCATCATCATTGCCGCCACCATCGCACCAGCACCAGCACCACTACCCTCTCTCTCTCTCTCTCTCTCTCTCTCTCACACACACACACACACGTTTCTTCAACCACCATCGGAAGGATATTTTGGTAAATGACCAAACACAGAATGCACAAAATCCTCCATTTAATAATATTATCAAAATGCACAAATTTTTAATATTACCAAAAATGAACGAATTCGAAACCTGAAGAACGCTGTTGCAGTAGCAAGTG
This sequence comes from Hemerocallis citrina, assembly GCA_017893485.1. Lineage (NCBI taxonomy): Eukaryota > Viridiplantae > Streptophyta > Magnoliopsida > Asparagales > Asphodelaceae > Hemerocallis > Hemerocallis citrina. The sequence continues at coordinate 38,576,840 of CM030363.1, forward strand.
TTGCCGAAATTCTCGAGGCCGAAATACCTCTCGCCTTCGGGGAACTGATCGCCAAGCGCCTTCTCCAGTTTCGAACCCGCCACCCCCATTGCTGCCCGAAACCCTAACCCTAGGCCCTTCCCAATCTTCCAATTCAACTGACTGAATTTCGAGAAATTGATCCGAAATTTGGGGGGGCGTTAAAAAAAATCTAGGGTTTGAAATGAGATTTTGTGAGAAACGAGTGAGAAGAGAGAGACGAGAAGTTCGGAGTTTCTGTTTCATTTTCGGGTTTTATTCCGTATTCATACTCTGACGTTTTACTAATTAGATATTGTCACACGAAATATTTTTCACATTCCCACTCGAAACTATTTTTTTTTATTCCAGAAGCCCACTTAATATTAGTTTTTCCATCTATTATGACTAATGTAACTTGCAATTTTTTTCAATTTTTTTTAAGTGTATGCCATTTTTCGAAACTATTTGCAGAAAAATGACAGTTGTCAAATTATTTGTGCTCAGGAACTCAACGATTAGACTCGTCGTTCCCAACGGAGAGCTTAGTTATTTTGTGCTCGACGTTGGGACACGGCAAGTGTAGTTTTTTATTTTGTGAGAAACTTGTCGTTCCTAATGGCGAGTTTAGTTCAAAATTTTCAAATAAGACTCATCGTTTTCAACGGCGAGTTTAGTTCAAAAATATTTTGTATAGTTTTTTTTTCTGAAAAATCGCTAAGTCAAATAGAGAGTTTCATTCTCAGTGAAATCGCACATATCCTCATCATTCTCAACAACAAGTCTAGTATAAAAAACTTCGTCATTGAGAATGGCGAGTCTTGTTTGATAATTTTGAACTAAACTCATCATTCCCAATAGCGAGTCTAGTATAAAGAACTTTGTTGTTCCCAGCGGCGAGTTTTGTTTGATAATTTTTAACTAAACTCACAGTTCTCAACAGTGAGTTTCCCAACAAAAATAAAACTAGGTCGTTGTTCCCAACGGCGAGCACAAAATAACTAAACTCGCCGTTCGGAATGGCAAGTCTAGTTGTTGAGTCAACGAACGCAAATGGTTTGGCAACTGTTCTCTTTCTGCAAATAGTTTCAAAAAATGGCTTGTGTTTAAGAGAAAAAAAAATCAATATTTTTCTTATGGAAAAAAATTAACAGCATATTTACAATAGACATTCACAAAATCATAGAAATTGTAGTACCCCATATTTTTTAAATATTATTTTTAAGAGTTATAAATGAATTAAAATAATTTTTGGTGATTTAATAAATATTTTTCTGAAGATTTATCTTTTTACACGTGCAAAACACGTGCAAATATTTTCTTGGAAAGTTCAAAAGCCAAAATTATTTTGGGGAAACTCATTATTTATTATTTGAGATTATTTGTAATTTTTCTAGATTTTTTTGATATTTATTGGATATATTTGCAAATATTACAAAAAAAGGACTTTTGTGCAAAATTACCAAATGGGGGTGAAAACTCCAGATTTTTGGATTTTTTGGCTGGGTATAATGCCTAGTCAACTCAGGGTTAAAAAGTTTACTTTTTATTTTGATGAATTTAGTTTATTATACAAGTTTTGATAAAAGAAGATCTTTTGCAAAATTGCTATTTATAGGGGTGAAAATGCAAAATCGGTTTTTGGGTTTTTCAAACAGTGTCGACTGACTTTATGAAGGTTGTTTTGATTTTAAATCTCAAATAAATTATTTTTATCAAGTTTCCAAGTATATGGATCTATTTATGTAAAGGTATATTGTAAAATGAGTATTTTTGCAAATGTATTCAAAACCCTAATTCTCTTGATTTTCGTCCTATTTAAAAGGTAGAGTGCAGCCGTCTTTCGTTATAAAACACAAAGGTTTTATTATTATTATTTTCTTGAAGATTTAAGGAGGATATCTTGGATTTCTTGCGAAGGAGGAATTTTTCCTATTGCTTTATCATATTCGATCTCTTCAACAAGGTTAGTGACATATTTTGTTTTGTTTTGTTTTATGTATGTTGTAGGTAAGTGATATAATTTGTTTTGTTTTGTTCTTTGAATGTTGTATGTGATGTTTCATCTATTAGAAAGCATGCTAGGGTTTTGATATGAATACATATGGTGGATTGGATGAATTAATAAGTTAAAAATTAGATCTTTTGTGAAAATCCTAGTTATTTGTGAGTAGAATTGCATGTGAATGATTTTAGATTGTAGGAGAACCTAATATAAATTGTGAGTAGGCTATTTCTTTTGGATTATTGTTGATTTGATTGGATATGGTGAATGTTATGCATAAATTGATTAAAGATAAGATTTTTTTTTTTACTATTGGTGAGTTGGATGAATGCAACTTGGCCATGTTAATGATAAATTTGTTTTTATTCATGAATTAACTATTAAGAATAGTTGAGATTGAGTTTGAGGAATTTTGAGAAGGAGTAATGGATTAAAAGACCATGTCTTGAGGATTCGAGTTGTGATGACCAGATTTGGGTTTGATACATTTTTACTAAATTGGGGGATTTTGTGATTTCTGAGAGGTTTTACTTGAATTTGAATTTCTCAAATACTAAGATCAAATTTGAATATGTTGTTATTTCTAATCGATGGATTTGTGAAGTTTTTTTTGATGCACGAACATGCACAAACAATTTACATGAATATCGTATTTCGTTGTTTTTTGAAGAAACTGAGTCTTTATGTGTCTTCGGAGGATTTGACTATATCTCAACTTATTTTGGTATTGATAAAGTTTGGAATATAAAAGAAGTTATTTTGATGTATGATTGATTCTTAAAAACTCTACTTTTGATATATGCACATATTCATGTTTCAATTTGAAGGAATTCATCAAAAAACTATTTTTATCAATTCAAAGTGGTTTTGATTGGTTTTGTTAACTCTTATATACTCTACAAGTCGTATTTGATCATATCAGAAATATACTTTTTACAGGTTTGGTTTTTATAAAGTAAAACTCCGTATCGGTTGAAATGTGCACAACTAAAACTGCAGTCTGGAGGACTGACAGTCGACTGACCAATGTTGACAGTCGACTGTCGGGGTCTTGGCTGAAGTATTTTCTTGAGTCTCAAAATTTTCTGCGGGATAGTCGACTGGATTCCTTATACAGTCGACTGTCTCTGCTCTGAATTAATGTTTTCTTTAAGTGTTGAATTTTTCTGCGGGACAGTCGACTGTCACTGCTCAGATTTGTGTTTTCTTGATGTATTGGATTTTCATGCGGGACAGTCGACTAACCACTTTACACAGTCGACTGGTCTGTTCTGATTTATGTTTTCTTAAAGTTTTGGATTTTACGTGGAATAGTCGACTGACATATTTTTACAGTCGACTGACTCTGCTCTGTTTTGATGTTTTTGCGAAGTTTTGGATTTTCGCTCTGGACAGTCGACCGACTCCGGTTTATAGTCGACTGTTACTGATGTTTTCTTGAGTTATTTTGATGTTCTTTAAACGATTGATTCTTTAAATGTTTTTAGATCTATAACTTACTATTCTAAATATTATCCTTTCAACAGAACATATGTTTTTAAGATGTTTTATTGTTGGGTTTGGATTCTGGGATTTTATAAAAGATTTGGGTTTTGTTGATTGGAGAAGTTTCTTCATATGATCGTTTTGACGATTGATTTGTGAGTTTTGGTCTTGATGATATCTCTAGGAGTTGAGTGAGAGTCTTGTGAACTGGCAGTTGAGATTTGTTGATTTAGACCAGTTGGGTCTTGGGGTTGATGTTGAGTATTTAAGTCCGGCAGGATACACTAACTCTAGAGATGGGGATTTTGTGTTTTAATAATAATCAACTTAAGGATAGGCACTAGTGGGGATGTGATGGAACTTGGGAAACGTAAGTATAGGCTCATAGTTTTGTTAGTCCAACGGATGCGTTCCAGGACTGTTTGTTAATCTGTCTCGAGAGGACATTTGTATGTTCGCGTGTCGAGGATCTGCAGGCCTATTCACGGAGCATGCAGGGTGCATTCGCGTGTCGAGGGTCAGCAGGCCTATTCACGGAATGTACCTGGTGTATCAGCACGTCAGTGGGCTTGCAAGCCTATTCGTGGGGTACACGGTTGGAAGGTGATTCTCCGGTTTTTGAGCTATCTTACATGATGTTTGCGCGTTGAGGGCTATGGTGCCTATTCACGGAGTATTCTGGATCTTGTTTTCCATCACCATAGTAGGATTAGTTGCATAACGAGGGGTTTAACCTTATAAAGTAGGAGATCGTTAAGGGCTTGCACCGGACCTATGTACTATGGAATGCATAGAATCCGACAAGTATGCATTAGAGAGTTAGCATATAGAGATTGTTGTTTCTTGACTTGGTTTTATGCTTGTGTTTTCCTGTTTTTCCTACACTTGACACTTAGTCTAGATTCACTTGATGTTTTCATGTATTACTATTTACTATCTTATATTCCTTGATATTTTCTTGCTTTACTTATTGTTATTTCTCATTTCATTTATTCTTGCTGTTAATACATATTGTTGATGACTCTATGCTTTATATTTTATTTATGTTGCTTTATTTTTATGTCACTCACACCGTTATGGCTGACCCCTGTAGTTTTGGGGGTTAAGGATTATCTCTAGCCTTATGTTTTACAGGTAGGTGCTTATAGCTTGGGATTTGGATGCATGTGCTAGAAAGATAATAGAGCTTGTGTAATATTGTAAAAGAAAGTGTTGTAAAAAAAAGTTTGTAATTCAAGGAGTTTTGTATTCCGCTGTGTTTGTAAAGATTATTGTAATGAAAGTTTAAAATGAAAATTATCTGTGTGTTTTCGGCTATGTTTACTATTGCAATTGAAGTTGATGCTGGGAATTGTGCCACGTATTTCTAAGATATTATATTGGAAATTCGGGGTGCTACAGAAATAGTGAATAATGAATGGCTTCTACTAAACATATCGGACTAAGAAGGAGTCTTAATCCCCGAACCGTAGCCACAGCCACCATCTGTTAAGGTTGTGGCCTCAAATAAACATAGGCAATGGAGTTGAAGTTGGAGAAGAAGAAGAGAAAACGAAGACAGCAGAGAAGGCAGCAGCAGCAATAAGCATAACTGCAGTTGACCGTAAGAAGTGTAGTCGACCGTAGTGGACAGTTGACCTGCCCGATGCTTGTGTCTTGGCGAGGCTCATTGCAGTCGACCGCAATTGTGCTGTATGTTATTTGGGCTGACATATTTCAGGTCCAGTAAGCTGTATTTGTGTATATCTTGTAGTGTTTGCTTGGGGCTATATATATATATATATATATATATATATATATATATATATATATATATATATATATATATATATATATATATAGGGAAAAAGGGGTATGAGCAACTTGCTCATTTAGTAAATAAGCAATTGATGATGTGGCATGCATGTGATTGGAAAATCCATGAAAAGGTTAGTTGTCCAATGTATCACATGCATGCCACATAATCAATTGCTCATTTACTAAATGAGCAAGTTGCTCATATCCCTTTTACCCATATATATATAGAAATAGATGTGAACTCTAGAGTTAATCTCATTAGAGAAATAATTGATGAGTCGTTATCATTGTACAACTTCAAGAGGGGTGAGTGTCGAGTTCTTCAAAGGTGAGAGAGAGATTAAGAGTTGTGATCTCTTTATAATATTTGTATTTCTTGGGGATTAAGAAGTATTAGTTATCTCTGCATATTATTGTGTTCGTGTTCTTATGAGATCTTGCGATTATTATGGTGGCTTGTTCTTGGTGCATCTAGTTCTTAGGTGTTTCTATTTCTTATGGTGTGTGTTCCACTATTAACACTACAAGTAGTATCAGATTCTCTACAAGTAGTATCAGAGTGAAGGTTTTGTGATGGCCGATAGCAAGTCAAAAGTCGATAGGTTCGATAGGAGTGATTTCGCGATGTGGAAGATTCAGATGATAGTAAATCTTCGTCATAAGTATCTAGATGGTTCGTTGTTTGATGGAAGCCGGAAGGCGCAGACAAAGATGCGAAGATCTTGGCAGATTGGAATCATTTGGACCAGAAGGCGCTATGGCAGATTTAGTTGGGACTGAGCAGAAGGCGTTGTTTCATATCTCAAAGCTAAAGACTACAAAGGAGGCTATGGAGATTCTCATGGATATATACGAGAAACCGTTAGCATCTAATCAAATTCTTCATCTGAAGAAGTTGGTTAATATGAAGTTGAGGAAAGGGAGTTCAGTAGCAGAACGTGTGAACAATTACTGTATGGTTTACAACCAGATGAAAGCTACAAGATTGATATTTTTAAAGAGGGGACAGTCATTGTTACTTCTATCCACTTTGCCCAATAGTTATGGTATGGTGGAACAGACTATTATAGGCACTATGACAAATTCGACGACTCTACAGGATATAGTGAGTAGTATTCTGGTGAGAAACGGAGAATTTTCATCATCATCTTTTAAGAATTCAGCGATGTCAGATGAGAAGAGACGTAGGAGATCTAAGAACAGTCAAAGAAGAAATGATCAGAGTAGTTCATCTGAGAGTGGATCTGATGACAGCGACGAGGGACATGGACCTGAATGTTGATATTGTCACAAAAGGGGTAACATGATGTGCAGTTGTAAGGCCTATATGAAGAAGAAGCCAAAAAAAAAAAACCGAAGGGAGCCAAACCGAAGGGAGCCAATGTGGTGTCTATTGAAAATGGCCATTTATGCTTATCGACTAAGGAGGAGTTGAACACGCGAGATTGGTGTATTGATTCAGAAGCTTCTTTTCGTTGCACTTTGATGAGAGAGGTGTTTAAGGACTATAGAGAGGGTTATTTCGGAGATGTGATCGTGGGGAACGGTCAAATGTGTCATGTAAGTGGAGTTGGTATTGTTCGCGTAAAAGCTAGTGATGATCAGAGTATTGTCTTGCGGGAGACAAGACATGTTCCAGACTTAAAGGAAAATCTTATCTTGATAGGAAGGCTAGACAAAGAGAGTTTATCAACTACATATGGTAGTGGGGATTTGTGGCATAGTTGCAGGTTCAAGGATTGAAAGAGGGAAGCGTGAGGGATTGATGTATTTGCTCAGAGACGTGAAAGTCGTTTCTCCTATAATTGACTCTCAGTCAGGATCGAGTAGTAGGCTGTGTGGGGTACAACAAGGTTTTTTCAGTTTTGGGGCAGATTCAGATGATGTTGCACATTTAGAGGGAGTTGCGGGCCATGAGAGGGATCCAAGAGAGCAAGACGTTGTTGTGGTGAGGGTTCTTTGTGATATGGCAGAAGAAGCTTCAAGTCGCTCTTGTGAGGTAGATAGTTCTGGTATCGATATGCAGGGTAATGTCGATGAGTGTAACCGAAATAAGGCTGTGGGGGTAGAGCAGTCTGTGGATTTTGTGGAGGTGTCGTCTATGGAGACTTCTAGTGCAGATTGTGCATTGAGAGGCTTTGTTACGCCCTGCTTCCAAAAGAATACGGAATATGGTACGTGATTAAACCTAGCGGATAGTTTTCACCATTCATAAGTTGTACGGATCTGCTTGACTCATCACAACAATAAATATAGCAGTATACTCCAACCAAGTATGCATAAACAATCATAACTGAACAGTATTTATTGCAACAATAATAAATATCCCAACAAATACTAGATTTGAAACAAAATAATATCCTGGGACTACAAGCCCAAGTACAAGTCTCAAAACAGTTCACAAATATAAATAGTTCATCAAAATATTTTAAGCAAATGATTACAATTGCACAGCTCAAAACTTTTGCTCACTAAGTGCAGTAGGCAATTGATCAGCAAAACCTGTTCATATGGCAATTACAAGGAAAAATAGGAAAACAGGAAAATATAACGCCCGTTAGATGCAAGTCCAGGCCGCAAGCAGTAAAAGTAAGAAACGAGGGAAAACTAACTAGACATGAAATACTAACATGGAGAAGTAGTAAATATAACAATCTACAGATGGCAGTAAACAGCGGTATAACAGTAAAAGTATAACAGTAACAGTATGGGTCAACAATAATAGTGAATCAATAGTAACAGTAAATCAACAGTAACAGTAAATTAATAGTAACATGATGTGACAGTGTAAACAGTTATTCTTATGTTTAATGATCATTACTAACTAGGTAGCACTTCATACGTCCTAAATTATACCATATGGTTGCTACAGCAAACAGTTTCGTTTTAAGATTTCGTAGTGGAACTTCTATAGGGCAGTATATTCAGACAAACAGTAACAATAACAGTAATAACAACAAACGGTGTCATGGATCATACCCTCATGCATCCGGAGATAAACAGTAAGTACCACAGTAAATAGTGGGGAAAACGAGTTCCCTTCGAATATGCATTTCTATATTGTCCACTACTCAGTCTTTTCCCTTAAAACTCCGGCTTGATTTCTTTTCATTATTAACAACAGGTGTGAACGAATACAACCGGATAAAGACATGGAATGAACGAAGGATAAGTCTAAGATGAAGTAGTACTTACAACGGCTTAATAAAAACAACTCATAATAGTTAAAACAACGAAACTTTCAGTTCTGGACAGCAAGACACTACTGTACCAAATCTGAGATTTCCGTTGCTATAGAACAAAAAACCTAGATCCGTCAGAAAATTTAGAAACTAGACTCTCTGCCGATTCCAGCACGTATATATAAGTCACATATCAGCCATAGAAATAGGGTTGAAAATAACGTTTAATACAGAAATCGTGTTCAGCCAAAAAATGCAAAATCTTGTTTATAAGCATGAAAAGAGTTTAAAATCATCATAATAAAATCTGAGAAGAATCTGAAAGATTCCCTAACATATCTAGTTTCAAAATATAAAATATCATGAAATTATATTTCAGATAGTATGGTAAAAAAAAAGGGAAAACAGAGTAATGCAATAAAATCTCAATTCTGAAAGTTCAGACATAGCAGTACCAAAACTGAGATAATTCACAAAATATAATTCGAAATCCAGATCCGTCAAAAGGGTAGTAAAATATACAAATCAGGCTACAGTTTACATTCATAAAGTTTTCTTCAAAAATGAATAGAATCAGGTTGAAAACATAATTCTTTACTGAACAACACGCAGTTTGGAAATATTTCGATTGGTTTTGAAAGCATGAAAGGAGATATATAAGTCAATAATTAATTCCAGAAAAATTAGGTATTGATTCCAGTCATATCTAAATATACTCAGCAAAATATATAGTTCAAATTCTACTTTTAATATCAGTTTTAAAATAAAATTTCATACATAATACGTATAGTTCAGAATTTGGAATATACGATACGACTGCAGTAAAACAGCAATAACTCATGCATCAAAAATTAGAATTCAGATCCGTCGAAAGTACTGGAAACTAGAAAACAAAGGCTACAAAACTTGTCCACAAACTTATTTATTTTACTGATGTTAACATGGTCCAAATTATTGTACAAAATAGGGCAGCAGCAAACAAAAGTTCTTTCATGCATTTTATCGAACAACTTAACTACAAACGGTTCAATCTAGATGTCATACAAATCATGACCTATGTGGGTTACTCAAATCAGAATGGCATATGAATAACTGGTCTATAATGAGATCATACATCCAATACACATCTATATAACAGTCATCTACAACACACGGTGTGTCACAAACAACATACAGTCAAAGCGTCATCTAATCTAATTGTTTTCATGCCACAGGTGTCAATTATTGTAACTACTCATGATCAAGAGATGATGTCAACGGTTAAACTAACGAATATAGATCATCATGAGAGCACACACATTTTCATACTAGACTACTTACGGTAATAACTTGTATAACAAAAAGAACACATACAAGCTACCTGCCTGTTATGAAGATGACGGAAACGATGCAATATAATAACGGGAACGGATCCCGAACAGCGAACACGAATGAACGAGAGACGGGAACTCCACACCAACCGGAACATGTTCACACGAGACACATGCGTGCACACACACAAAGAGACAGCGGCCAACAATAGCAAGGTCGGCGGCAACAACAACGGGAAGACGACGGCGGTGCTCGGGTGAAGATGGTCGGTGACTAGCGTAGGACAGCAAGCGACTTAGGCGTGGCGCTGTGCTGCTGGCATTGCACGACCGTAGAGAGTGCGACAACAGTGGGGAAACAAGGGGAAGAGGAGAGTGGTGATCGAGGGTGGTGTGTCGTCGGCATCGGAAGACAGAGACGACGACAGCAAGGGAGGGGGAAAGAGATCGGGAGTAGGTCGGAGGTCGGGGTAGGGATGATGACGGCTAGGAGAGAGATGGAGGGTATTTAGGTTTGGTAATTATGGTTAGGGTTCAGTTAGGGTGTTTATATAGAGACAATATGGGTTTGGGTGAAATGAGTGGTATCCAATAGGAAGAAAGAATCCAACAAGAGACAAATAGGCCATGAAATAGGTTTAAACAATAGATGAGATCGAGAACAAATTGTAGATCAAATAGATGAGAATAAAATGCTGAATCAATGCAAAATGGATTACAAGAGAGAGAAGAACAACACATGATACAAAAGAAATGAAAATAAATACGACCAAAAATAAAGTAGAATAATCAAGAATTTTATTAAATATAATTAAAAATACAAATATGAGCAATAGGGGTTACAGACTTTGAACCATATCTGGTGTTATTGGAGATTCTGCAAATTTGGAGTCTTGTAACACGGAATCCGACAAAGAAGGTTGTTTCTCCGTTATTCGTGCTCAATAGGATTGATGGGGCACATCCTTCATGAGCCTATGAGGGGTGATTTGTGCACTCCACATAGTGGAGTGGCGGAGGTGCTCTTCATGAGAGTGATGAGTAGTTGGGTCTTCATAATTGTGGGAGACTAGTAGAGATAATGTGAGGTAAATATGCAATAACTTTGAAACGTTATATATCTAGTCCAGGTGGGAGATTGTTAAGGTTGTGGCCTCAAATACACGTAGGCAATGGAGTTGGAGTTGAAGTTGAAGAAGAAGAGAAGATGAAGGCAGCAGTAGCAGCAAGCAGAATTACAGTTGACTGCAGTGGACAGTCGACTATGCAGTCACTGCCCGACGCTTGGGTCTTGGCGAGGTTCATTGCAGTCGACCGTAGCGGTGCTGTATGTTATTTGGGCTGACGGATCTCAGGTCCAATAAGTTATATTTGTGTACATATTTTAGGATTTGCTTGGGGGCTATACATAACAATAAATGTGAACTCTTGGGTTAATATCAGTAGAGAGAGAATTTGTGAAACGATATCATTGTACAACTTCAAGAAGGGTGAGTGTCGAGTGCTTCAATGGTGAGAGAGAGATTGAGAGTAATGATCTCTTTGTAATTTTTGTATTTCTTGAGAATTAAGTAATATTGGTTATCTTTGCATATTATTATGCGATTATTGTGGTGACTTGTTCTTGGTGCTTCTAATTTTTAGACGTTTCTGTATATTGTGTTGTGTGTTTCGCTATTAGCAGTACAAGTAATATCAGATTCTCTACATCATCCCCACCAACAGTAATCAAACCTGCCGCCACAACTGCTCTCAAAGCTGCTAAAGATGCTGCCAAAGCCCACCAAGATAGAGCCTCCACTCGTACTGGTTCGTCTAAACACGAATCTATCCAATTGCCCAGTTATCCCTATGACCCCTGCTACAACACTGACCCCAACTTATTCGAGGCTATGAGAGGTGTAATTAGATGATTATGATTAAGTGGAATTAGAAAACTGACTGAAATTAAAAGATTGACTAGAATTAAAAGATTAGAATTTAGAATGGAGTGGAATTATAAGATAGTGAGTATAGTTTAGGTTCCACTTAATGTTAAGTGGAACTACGAGGTATCCTGCATCATTGATAATATATATATACATATATATATGGTAAAAGGGATATGGGCAACTTGCTCATTTAGTAAATGAGCAATTGATTATGTGGCATGCATGTGATACATTGGACAACTAACCACTTTTAGAATTTTCCAATCACATGCATGCCACCCCATCAATTGCTCATTTACTAAATGAGCAAGTTGCTCATACCCCTTTTTCCCATATATATATATATATATATATATATATATATATATATATATATATATATAGAGAGAGAGAGAGAGAGAGAGAGAGAGAGAGAGAGAGAGAGAGAGTAAGTCTATTAAGAGCTGGGAAGCTGGGCTCCTTATCGGGAGCTGGAGATCTCAGCCATCCGATCTAGAGCGATTCAGATCGAATGGCTGAGATCAGATCCCGTTCTCCATCTTGTTTTGTTGAGGGTAAAATGGTCATTTTCCCCCTCTCCTTATCTTTTGGCTTCCTGGCTCCCATCTCACTCCCGCTCTCTCTTCGATCGTAAGAAACCCTAGTCTCCTCTCCTTTTCTTACTCTCGCGCTCTCCTTCTTCGATGAAACCCTAATCGTCGGAGAGAAACCCTCATTCTCCTTCTACGATTTCTACTTTCTTGAGCTCATTCACTCACTTCGACGAGAAACCCGAGCCCCCAAATCCGCTGTTCTCAGTGGTCTTTTTTCTCTCTCTCTGCGATCGAAGACCCAAATCGCAATTAGGGTTGCGAGGCTCTCTCTCTCTCTTCGACGTCAAACCCAGCTTCCGATTATGGTTCGATTCTTCATCGATTCGAATAGAAACCCTAAACTGATCTCCATCTCCATCTCCAACTTGGGTCGAGGTCAAATTTCAACTTGGGTAGAGGTAAAGTTGATATCTTTATTAGAATTACCCCCATTAATTTTATTTTTGGCAATGAGCTTGTTTTTGCTCTCATTTTTTCTGAAACTGGGCAAGTTTGGAAGTGTTCTGATGCATTTTTTTTCTTGAATCTGGGCTAAGATGACTGCTGATTTGATGCTCATGCTTTGATGTCAATATTTTTGCTATGGCAGTGATGAAATCACACTATTATGCTTCATTATGAGATTACAATGTGTTGATATTACACTAATGCACCTAATTTGGTTATGACTGTGATGATATTACACTGTTATGCTTCATTCATAATTTAGGGATTGAAGATTTTCTGAATTTGGGCAATGATGAACTTAATTTGGGTCTCTTTTAGTTTTGCACTTTGTTTTGTCATGGTGCATTACACTTCTGCTGCTTCTTTGAATATGAGTTGTGTTTCTGAGGCTCTATCCTTCAATAGTCTTTCATTATGATCACTGAGATCACTGAGAAGTCATTATGGCTCTCTGAATATGAGATTGGTTTTGACATGGTATATTTTCACTATTGGTGATGCATTCATTATGCTTCCTCAGACAATTTCCTAATCTTCATGAAATGTGATATCCAAAAAGTTCTGAGCCTAAATAGTGAAGAAATTAGTGTGATGCTGAGCCATACAGTTGCCTTTAGAATTGTGTTTCTTGCATCCTTTATTTTATTAATTAATCATTAGTCTAATTTTTTTTCTATTAATAGAAAGGATGATCTCAAGCTTTATGAGTTGTATGTTGTGGTTGCATCTTTGATTCACCCAAATATTTCTAGTTGATTTTATCAGTTCATTTATAAAAATAAAAAAAATGCATGAGAAAATGAGAGGAAGCTGATGTTTGGTGTTTATTATTCTGTTGATGACAAACACATTAACTAGTCGGTCTTACTCAGTTCCAAATTATGAGAATTTTAACCGAATTCATTAATTATTTGAAAATAAGAAATTAAGAACCGAACATGCATATTCTTACATACTCCTAGTTTGTAAGTGTAAAATAATTGTTGTTTTTGGGTGCAGAAATTTTTATAGTAATCTCTCTGCTTGATGTTTATACAAAAATTTGCATCCTGAAATCTAATAAGTCTTATTCAAATAATGATAATACATCAAGTTTATATATTAGGTCCTGTTTATAATCTTATAATTTAGAAAGAGTGTGATCAGTATAAATCTTAATTTTATGAATTCTCTTATTCCAATTTGACCTAAGGGATTAAGTTACTAATTATGTAGCTGATGTTTGGTATGGGTTTAGTAAGAAACATTTGCATTCCTAATTATGTATAGTTCCGATCCAATTCTCTAATTCTTCTCTTATTAAATATATTGACAACCGGTATGCATATTTTTTTATAATTCTAGTTTGTAAGAGTATAATGTATGCAGGGAAGGTCAAATCTGAGTCTTTTTCATCAACTTCTTGTAAAGCATTAACATGAATTCACTAGGTTGCTCTCAGGACAACACTATGGGTGGTAACAGAAGTGTAGAGCATTAACTTCTTGTAGAGCGTTATGATCACTGAGATTACTGAGATCACTGAGAAGTCATTATGGCTCTCTGAATATGAGATTGGTTTTGACATGGTATATTTCACTATTGGTGATGCATTCATTATGCTTCCTCAGACAATTTCCTAATCTTCATGAAATGTGATATTCAAAAAGTTCTGAGCCTAAATAGTGAACAAATTAGTGTAATGCTGAGCCATACAGTTGCTTTTAGAATTGTGTTTCTTGCATCCTTAACAAAAGATTGTTCAAAGCATCTGCTTCCAATTTTTTTAGTTTCCACACCTAATTTTATTCCTGCTTTAAGCATTTTAGGTACTCTGGATATTTACATATCAAGAAGTATTAAATTTTTATTGTACTTGCTAAACTATTGTCATCCTCTTGTAGTTTGCTTTAAGGGTTTCGATTTCTCGGCTCATTGGGTTCTGCCTCTCCCAGATTTCGGAGGGAAGTGTTTAACTCTCATAAATGCTTTTATGATTTCTGTTTAATTTCTTACATTTTCATTCGGTTTTGCGTGTAGGCAATGATGAAATTGATTTTGAATATGTGACTTGAGAGTAGCTCAATTCATCAAATTTTGATGCACCGATGACTCACAATGATTGATAGTATCAGTATAATTTTTGTAAGTTCAGAACATTGGATACGTATGTGGTGGATACTCATTTACGCCGTTTGGTGTTTGATTCTCTCCTTCGGTGTGTTGGGTTAGGCAGTGATGCTAAACACTTTATGATCTGAATAATTATTTCAATCATGTTTTAAGTATTCTTGATTATATATCTATCATATCCTAGTTGGCACGGCACCCCAATGCAGCCCTAGTTATGAATAGTGTGTTCTGAGCCTACAGAATTTTTATTACCCCCATGTTCAGTGTATGTTGTTCTGAGCTTACAAAATTCGAAACTTCATGCCCAGCTTCTGTTTGTCCTGAGCATACACAATTTGATACTATCTGTCTAGTTTCGGAGAGTTCATTTTTCTGTTTGTTCTGAGTTAACAAAATTTGATACTTCATGATGTGTTTCTGCCTGTTCTTGGTTTACCAAATTTGATACTACATGCTCTGTTTGTGTTGGTTATGAGCTTACAAAATTTGATACTTCAGACTCTGCTTGTGTTATTTATGAGCTTGCAAAATTTGATACTTCATGGTCTGTTTGTGTTAGTCCTGAGCATGGGTAAAATATTGATGCTTCATGATCTGTTTGTATTAGTTCTGAGCTTACAAAATTTGTAACCTCATGATCTGTTTGTGTTAGTTTTGAGCTTACAAACTGTGACACTTCATTGTATTACTATGTCTCTGTTTGTTATGAGCTTACAACCATTTGATACTTCATTATCTGTTTCTGTTTGCTCCCAAGCTACTTGTTTCTCAGTTTCTGTTTTTGCCGAGGTAACAAATTTTGAACTTCATGTTCAGCGTTTGTTTTTCTGAGCCTACCATATTTAGTACATGATTTTTTGTGTTCTGAGCCGACTATATTTTGTAATTATTTTGTCGTTTCCAGGTTAAATGAGTTATGTTTGATTTTGATTTCAGGTTGATTCCAGCATGAAGTGCTTCTTGTGCTTCTTGGAGCTATTGAACAGTGGACTACGCGAAAAGTTGACATTTGCAGCAAACTACTGAACATTGTATTACGTTGTACAGTTTGTGTTAAGTTTCAGTTTTTTGTAAAGTGTCAGATGTGAAGAACATTTGTTACGTTGTACATGTTTTTGTAAAGTATTACCTTACATTTCTATGAAGATCGAATTTCTTCTAGATATTCAGTTCATTATTATTTTGGTGTCATGATTGAAATTTTGTGATTGTTTTGGTGTATTACGCAGCATGAAGTATCAAAATTTTGTAAGCTCAGAACTGACAGAAACAGACCAAGAAGTATCAAAATTTTGTAAGCTCAGAACTAACACAAACAGAGCATGATGTGTACAAATTTTGTAAGCTCAGAACCAACAGTAACAGACCATGAAGTATGACAATTTTGTAAGCTCAGAACTGACAGAAACAAACCAAGAAGTATCAAAATTTTGTAAGCTCAGAACTAACACAAACAGAGCATGATGTATACAGATTTTGTAAGCTCAGAACCAACGCAAACAGAACATGAAGTATGAAAATTTTGTAAGCTCAGAACCAACGCAAACAGCACATGAAGTATGAAAATTTTGTAAGCTCAGATCCAACAATAACAGACCATGAATTATCAAATTTTGTAAGCTCAGAACTAACACTAACAGATCATGCGGTATCAAATTTTGCCCTTGCTCAGAACACAAACAGACCAAGAAGTATGAAAATTTTGTAAGCTCAGAACACACAGAAACAGACCATGAATTATCAAATTTTGTAAGCCCAGAACAATCAGAGACAGACCAAGAAGTATCAGTAATCTCAGAACAAACAGAAACACATCCATGATTTTGTAAGCCCAGAACAATCCAAGAAGTATACAAATATCAATCAATGATATAACTGAAATAACATTAGGCTTACTCAATGATACAACTTCAAAAATTCTCATACATGTCTTACTCATCTTTGGACTTTTCATCTTTATACAAAATTCTAAAGATTATACAAAAGATTAAACAAAATTCTAAACATTGTAGGCTCAGAACAACAATAAGTCAAGTCTTTGTTTGTAGTATTGTGCTTGTAACTGTCGGATGATGTTGCTCTGCCACTTCTCAATTGCTTTGTTTGTACTCATCTTTGTGCTTGTAACCTATGTGAACCAGTTCACTCCTGAGATTGAAGTTGATAATAATGAAAAATTATAACACCCAAGTTGAAAATGAGCTATTACAAGATGTTGAGTTATGAAGAAACAACTTCTACTAAATTTAATTGAAAGTAGCTGAAACTAGAATATTTTGTTGTCTACTTAAAGTATTTACAAACGAAACAATAAGGATATTTTGCAAGAAACACAAATCTGTATATACAGAACAACTAATTTCTTCACTATCTAGGCTCAGAAATTTTTGAATATCACATTTCATGAACTTAAGAAAATTCTCTGAGGAAGCATAGTGAATGCATCACCAATAGCGTAATATACCCATGTCAAAACCAATTTCATATTCAGAGACGCAATGTCAAAACCAATGCCATATTGTAATTGTAGATGTCAAAACCAACTCCAAAAGTAAAAGAGACAAGTTCATTATTGCTCAGATTTAGAAATTCTTCAATCACTAGAACCTCGCAATAATGATGTGAATATCATATATATATAACCAAATTAAATTTGTCATTGCCCAGTTTCAGAAATTATTGAATGAGTTCATCTTTGGTGCAGAATGAGTCTGAATATCATCACATCCACAAAAGTGTGAATATCATAATATTCAGTTCAAAGCATAATAGTATGAAAATCATCACAGCCATAACCAAAATATTGAATTCAAAGCATGAGCATTAAAAGAAGCAGTTCATCTTCAGCCCAGATGTAACTCCTGTTTTCCCGTATTTGTATTTTATACAGTATTTTTCTCAATTGTACTCTTTTACCTATTTGAGATTCCGTATTTTGTTCTGTTCAAATAAAATCGTTATTTTTGTTTCGACTCAATCTTTGGTCATTTTATCAAATTCAATTGTGTGCCATTTGTATCGTTCTTCATGAGAAATGGACCGATTCTTCCCATTTAACACTCTAATCCCCATTTTTGTGCATTTTGACCATTTCTTCTGTTGGGCTCTTTTTGAAACGGATACCCAAAACCCACGAACCCGCAAACCCGCAAACCCTATTATTTAAACCCCTAACCCTACCCCCTACTGTTTTAACCTAAAAACTACCCCGCCGCTCTTCTCCATCTTCGTCCCGTTCCTTCTCCTCCGTTTTCGCATCGCCCATACCCAATTCGCCTCGCCTTCGGCCGCTCCCTCATCGTCACCTTCGTCAACCCCTCGGCACCACAGCAACTCCATCGCCATCGAACCAACCATCTCCCCATCCATCGAACCAAACTCCGAACCCACCTTCGAACAAACCCAACTTTCGCCATTAACCATACTCCGACCTCACCTCGACCTCCGTCGCCGCCTCTCCTGTGTCGAAATTCCTCGGCGACCAGACCCCGAGCCCCTGCCATTGGACCTCCTCTGTTCGAACTCGAGAACAGAGCTCGCCACCATCCTCCGCACTCCCCTGCTCTCGAACCCACGAACGGAGGAGCACCCACCGCCGTCGTCGCCCTCCGTGACTGTCGCAGTCACGCCGCCGCGTCGCCACATCGAAGCCATCGCCGGCGTCGCGTCCCCTCTCTCTCGCGCCCTGTTCGACGAAGAAGAGAACGAACGAAGAAGGAGGAAAAGGCGGGATCGAAGCTCAGCCGTTGGATCGCGTCGAGATCCGTGCCTGTGATCACTGTTTCGTGTTCGCCCACAGCGGATCCAGATTTGCTGTCCCATGTTCTGGTGCAGATCCGCTGCGTTCGAGCCCTCTGATTCGCTGCTATTGCTGTCCCGTGTTCGTGCCGCACCAGATCCGCTCGCCGTTTGCTGTTCTGGGCTGATCCTGTGTGCAGGAAAAACTCGATCTTCGGTTATTTTTCGCACGCGCTTTTTGAGGACTTCTTCCGGGATTTTTCTACCCAAATTGCTACAACAAGTGGAGTTTATCATCGTCATCTAAGGCAAGTATTCATCTTGTACATTTTATTGCTCTAGTACAAGTTTTCTTGAAAATACCACATATAGTTAGATTGTGACTCCCTTTGAAATATCATTGTAAATCAATTTTGAACCTTCAAACCCACAAATCTAAGAGTCACAAAACTTCCTCGTATTAAATAATAATCAATTGGACTCTTTTATCCCCTTGAATACATGAATCACATGGACATATGAATTAAGGAGCCCTAAAATTTGTAGATACATATATATTTAGTATTTTGACGAATTTGCGACTATTATGAATTGAAAAACATTTATTAGTTGCTGTTTTGACCTCCATGATTATGTATTTATGCTACTTAATAACTTAGACGCCAAATTACATATTTCCATGAAACCTACATTAGTAAATAGAACCTGAGTGTTGCTGTCTGAATATTCTTTTGCGGTTTCGACCCTTTTATCATTGGAATTTGGGCCCAAGCCCTGAATAGAAATTGTAGATCCGGATGTGTAGATATCGATAGACTCCAAAATGATCGAATTTGGAGCTACGGTCTAGGAGTTATGGCAGTTATACTGCAACTGTGTCAGTAGACGCAGAATTGCAAAACTGTTGTATAAAATTTCTTCGCGCATTAAATTAGCTATGTAACCAGCGAGCGGTTGACTCCAAATTTTACATGTAGTTGCTGGACACCATATAGGACATCCCCAAATTTTTCCTAGAATTAAATCATAACATTTTACATACGTATGCTTGCTTGATAAGAGTTAATAAAAGTAACAAGCCGGGGTTTGGGAAAGACTATAGAATGGACAATATAGATAAGTGTACTCGGAAGGGGGCCCGTGTTTCCCAATACTTGGTTCATGAACTTGTTGTATCTTGTTTGATTCATGGAGTCGGTTACTCGGCTCATGAACTTGTTTGATTCTTGAACCCATTGTGCGGTTCTCGAACTTGCTTGTGGATTCGCGAACTTGCTTCGTGAACTTGTTATTTATTTTCGATTCATGAACCATGACTTGCTTGATACTTGATACCTGAGTACGCCGCCCTATAAAATCCATTACTAGGTCTAAACGAAATTGCTTTGACTGTAGCAACCATGTAGTAAAAAGATGGATGCATGTCGTGCTACCTAGATAGTAATCACATTAGACTTGAACTTGATAATTTGAACTAGACTCGGACTTGATAACTTGAACTAGATAACTTGATATTTGAACTTGACAACTTGACATTTGAGACCTAACATTTGAAATAACATACGACACTAGACTTGAGGTTTGTCGCTTGATATTAAATACCCTTATAGGTATACCTGACATGTGTTACACCACTAGCAGTTGTTATCCAACCTAGTTATTAAGATGATCTCTCTTGCTAGCTAGTCCTTGAATTTGTCCACTACTTCTTATAACTCTGCTATATTCTTGATTCCAATTCTTGTTTCCTTACTTGTACTTGTTTTCACTATTTGTGGCCCTAGCTTGCACTAAGGGCATTTTCTCTTGTTTCCCCCTTTGTTTCCCTGTTTATATTTGTTAAACAGACTTTGGAGACGAACTACCTACTGGAACTGGCGAGCAGACATTTCAGGTTTTGCTTGGAGCAAGGACCTGTTTAAATAGTTGCTTTTCTTAAGGTATTTATTTCTCCTGCTGTATAAGACTTGCTTCCGAGTTTATACTTGATCCAGACATGTGAACTATTTGAACATTATTATTTGTTTAAATTGTTTTCTGCTGCTTAATAAATTATTCATGCATGCTTGGTTATATATAAATCTGGTTATATTCTTGTTATGATGCCGAGTCGATCCTACAGCTTATGGATGATGTAAAAAAAATCATTCGCTGGGCTTCGTCACGTACTCGTAATTCCATATTTTTGGGAAGCGGGGCGTGACACCAGATATAGGCATAAAAGCATAATGAGAACCGTCACCTCATTCGAAGGGGAAAACTCAAAAAATTTAGACAAAACCAAATACTTTCCTCAATTCATATTATCGATTATATAGGATTATCCATGGTATTAGCACTTCCATCTTGGCCTTCTATACCTACAAACACCATACAGTTATATAAATTAGGCGTAAAGAACATATATTTCTAATTAAGATTCTAAAAAGATTCAAAACAGTACTGATTTTGGATGTATATAAACAATAATAAAAAAAACTTAACATTGGAATTTTACCTCTATCCAAGTTAGAGATGTCGAGGGGAGATCGTTTAGGGTTTCGAAAGTCGTATTCAGATTGGGTGGATCGAGCGCGGTGTCTAGGAGAGCGTCGGTGCATCAATTTGGAGCTAGGGTTTCCAGGCACTCGAGCGTATAGCGAGGTTTCGATTTCGATTTCAGGTTTTGGGAATATTTGGAGCTAAGGTTGCGAGATTTGGGGCTTCGATGCTGGAGATAGATCGGGATTTGGAGGGTAGACTGAGAGACTGAGAGAGAGATAATCAACCAAGTCTTTGCCCAAAAAACTACAAGAGCATAATTAAAGCAAACTACAAGAGGATGACAATAGTTTAGCAAGTACAATAAAAATTTAATACTTCATGATATGTAAATATCCAGAGTACCTAAAATGCTTAAAGCAGGAATAAAATTAGGTGTGAAAACTGAAAAAATTTGAAGCAGATGCTTTGAACAATCTTTTGTCAAGGATGCAAGAAACACAATTCTAAAGGCAACTGTATGGCTCAGCATCACACTAATTTGTTCACTATTTAGGCTCAGAACTTTTTGAATATCACATTTCATGAAGATTAGGAAATTGTCTGAGGAAGCATAATGAATGCATCACCAATAGTGAAATATACCATGTCAAAACCAATCTCATATTCAGAGAGCCATAATGACTTCTCAGTGATCTCAGTGATCATAACGCTCTACAAGAAGTTAATGCTCTACACTTCTGTTACCACCCATAGTGTTGTCCTGAGAGTAACCTAGTGAATTCATGTTAATGCTCTACAAGAAGTTGATGAAAAAGACTCAGATTTGACCTTCCCTGCATACATTATACTCTTACAAACTAGAATTATAAAAAAATATGCATACCGATTGTCAATATATTTAATAAGAGAAGAATTAGAGAATTGGATCGGAACTATACATAATTAGGAAATTTTGCAAATGTTTCTTACTAAACCCATACCAAACATCAGCTACATAATTAGTAACTTAATCCCTTAGGTCAAATTGGAATAAGAGAATTCATAAAATTAAGATTTATGCTGATCACACTCTTTCTAAATTATAAGATTATAAACAGGACCTAATATATAAACTTGATGTATTATCATTATTTGAATAAGACTTATTAGATTTCAGGATGCAAATTTTTGTATAAACATCAAGCAGAGAAATTACTATAAAAATTTCTGCACCCAAAAACAACAATTATTTTACACTTACAAACTAGGAGTATGTAAGAATATGCATGTTCGGTTCTTAATTTCTTATTTTCAAATAATTAATTAATTCGGTTAAAATTCTCATAATTTGGAACTGAGTAAGACCGACTAGTTAATGTGTTTGTCATCAACAGAATAATAAACACCAAACATCAGCTTCCTCTCATTTTCTCATGCATTTTTTTTATTTTTATAAATGAACTGATAAAATCAACTAGAAATATTTGGGTGAATCAAAGATGCAACCACAACATACAACTCATAAAGCTTGAGATCATCCTTTCTATTAATAGAAAAAAAATTAGACTAATGATTAATTAATAAAATAAAGGATGCAGGAAACACAATTCTAAAGGCAACTGTATGGCTCAGCATCACACTAATTTCTTCACTATTTAGGCTCAGAACTTTTTGGATATCACATTTCATGAAGATTAGGAAATTGTCTAAGGAAGCATAATGAATGCATCACCAATAGTGAAATATACCATGTCAAAACCAATCTCATATTCAGAGAGCCATAATGACTTCTCAGTGATCTCAGTGATCATAATGAAAGACTATTGAAGGATAGAGCCTCAGAAACACAACTCATATTCAAAGAAGCAGCAGAAGTGTAATGCACCATGACAAAACAAAGTGCAAAACTAAAAGAGACCCAAATTAAGTTCATCATTGCCCAAATTCAGAAAATCTTTAATCCCTAAATTATGAATGAAGCATAACAGTGTAATATCATCACAGTCATAACCAAATTAGGTGCATTAGTGTAATATCAACACATTGTAATCTCATAATGAAGCATAATAGTGTGATTTCATCACTGCCATAGCAAAAATATTGACATCAAAGCATGAGCATCAAATCAGCAGTCATCTTAGCCCAGATTCAGGAAAAAAAATGCATCAGAACACTTCCAAACTTGCCCAGTTTCAGGAAAAATGAAAGGAACAACAAGCTCAATGCCAAAAATAAAATTAATGGGGTAATTCTAATAAAGATATCAACTTTACCTCTACCCAAGTTGAAATTTGACCTCTACCCAACTTGGAGATGGAGATGGAGATCAGTTTAGGGTTTCTATTCGAATCGATGAGGAATCGAACCCTAATCGGAAGCTGGGTTTGACGTCGAAGAGAGAGAGAGAGCCTCGCAACCCTAATTGCGATTTGGGTCTTCGATCGCAGAGAGAGAGAAAGAGACCACTGAGACCAGCGGATTTGGGGGCTAGGGTTTCTCGTCGAAGTGAGTGAATGAGCTCAAGAAAGTAGAAATCGTAGAAGGAGAATGTGGGTTTCTCTCCGACGATTAGGGTTTCATCGAAGAAGGAGAGCGCGGGAGTAAGAAAAGGAGAGGAGACTAGGGTTTCTTACGATCGAAGAGAGAGCGGGAGTGAGATGGGAGCCAGGAAGCCAAAAGATAAGGAGAGGGGGAAAATGACCATTTTACCCTCAACAAAACAAGATGGAGAACGGAATCTGATCTCAACCATTCGATCTGAATCGCTCTAGATCGGATGGCTGAGATCTCCAGCTCCCGATAAGGAGCCCAGCTTCCCAGCTCTTAATAGACTTACTCTCTATATATATATATATATATATACACATATATATACTAGATTTGCCCGTTGACACGTGCCTACGGCACGTCTTCGAAACGGTGCACCTTGTTTGATCATAAAAATAGTTTTGGAGGTCCAGCAAATTAATTGAAGTAGCAAACAGAGAGCAAAAAACATATTATATGTTTTTTTGATTTTTTTGAATTATTTTTAAAATTTTAAAAGTTTTTAAATTTTTAAATTTTTTAAAATTAAAAAAAAATTATTTTCTTAATTTTTTAATATTATATAGAAGAAGGGAGAGAGAGAAAAAAAAATTAAATAAATATAGGAATTGATTTGGGTGGGAGATTTGAATTTGAGTTTTGGGGAGAACTTTTGGGGAGAAAATATGTTTTGTAAGGTTAGATCTGGGCCTTTGATTTTTGGGGAGATTGAAGGAGGGCCACTTGATAGCTTTCTTTGTGTTTTATTATATATATATATATGTTTTATTATATATATATATATATATATATATATATATATATATATATATATATATATATAATCGGATAATTAGAAGCAAATTGCCTTGTTTTTGTACATTGACAATGGGCAAGTTTTTTATTTGATATGTTAACTTAAAGATGGTCACAACCATCGCATCTTATTGTTCTCAGGAAAGTTACAGCATACAAATTCCGATAACCAAATCTAATTGCGATAGAAGATCCACAGACACACAAAATGGCTAAATTGCAAGAAATTACCCGAACAGAAAGATATTTTAGTTCCTAAATTACTGTCAGCTATCTTCTTCTTATTTAAATATCCTTTCTTCCTTTGTGCCGTCTGTCTACATCATTTTTTTTCTCTTGTACCTTTTAGTGATTGTTCCTTATCTCTTAATTTATACAGTCAATTAAGAAGTTTAAGAAAGTTTCTTTTTAAAAATTTTTAGGTTAAAGGTGGAATAACACCACCATGTTCCATTAATGAGAAATTAATAAAACAATTCCGGTATACCGGGAGAAATACAAAAAAGCAGTGCAGGAAATAAAACATATACCCCCAACAAAATCCTGGGGGTGGGTCTAATCATCCAAACCTCAAACAACCAAAAGTACAGTAGGTCGATACAAAGTACAAAGAAACGGAAGCTGCAGATAATGAAAATCTGAGGAGTGTGGAGGGTGCCTACTCCTCAGTCCAGTGTCGGCCCAAACTCTACCTCCTCATCATCAAAATCTTCCACCTGGAAGACTCTGGCAATCCTCCCTCTCGCTCCTGTGGCAGCAGCTGTAACCCAAAAAGAGATAAGATGCATGATATAAGTAAGGTTACCAAAAATACTATTACATGAAGTACGAAAATAGAAATTATTTCTGTCTAGCCACAACATCCAAGTAGCAGCCGCAATGGCAATGTACCACGCATCCCTCATTTCATGGCGAATCGAGGCAAATTTGGGGCCAATCCACAGATCCTCGTAATCGTTAGGGTAGTCACATGTTCCTAAGGCTCGCAATACCTCTACCATAGTTGCCTCACTCCTTGGAAAGTGAATAAAAAGGTGATTCAAATTCTCCGCGTGCAAGTTGCAGAATCTACAATTGGTCGCAATCTGGGGTTGCCGCTTGGCCAGGTTTTCTCTGGTGAGGATTGCATTATTGAGCACTAGCCAGAGGAAGACCCTGACTTTGAGGGGGGTTTTAGCCTTCCATAACACCTGTGCCCAACTAGGTCTGCAACCTCAGTAGTGAATTCGGTGATACAGAGATCTAACTGTGAAAGCTCCCTTGGATTCGAGACCCCAGCGCATCTGATCTGGGCCTTGAGCACACCTCGCACCGGATCGTGTGATGTGTACTTGCATTTTAAGCAGTTGCTGATTTAATTCTGGGGTAAGATTTCCTCTGAACGACGGCTTCCAATTGCCCCTCTTCCGAGTCTCGGCCACTGATATATTCTATCGATTTGCTTTCTCATACAGCTCTGGAATGATTCCTTGAGGGTATGGGCACTGCACAATTTGTCCCACCAGAACCTAGTAGACCGTCTATTACCAATCGTCGATGTAACTGCAGAGTTGAACGGTCCGCTAGCTTTGGTAATTTTTTTTCAGAACCGAGAAACTCTAGCCCCTACTCGGAAGCCTAAACTTCTCGTGCCTTTTCCGCGAAGGTATGGTTGAATGAACTCCTGCCATCCTTCCTCGCTGTGGTGAAAAATCTTCCACCATCATTTTCCCAAAAGGGCAAGGTTCATATCTCTAAGGTCGATGATGCCTAGCCCTCCATGCTTCTTCTTCATGCAGACAATACTCCATTTGACTAGGTGGTATCCTCCCCTATTCGGGTCTGCCCCTTTCCAAAGAAATCTTTTTCGGACTCGGTCAATCCTTTGGATTACCCATTTAGGAAGTTCAAAATACGACATGTAGTAAATGGGCAGATTAGACAACACTGAGTTGATGAGAACCACTCTACCACCGAGGGATAACGATTTTTCTTTCCAACCTGCCAACCTTTCCTCCACCCTGTCTATGATGGGTAGCCAGTCCGCCTTATTGAGCTTCCCTGGCTTGAGTGGGAGCCCTAAATATTTGATTGGGAACTCGTCCGTCATATAGTTTAGAATGGTCGCATGGTCCTGTGTCTCTGCACCTGAGAGTGCATTTGGGATCAAAGCACTCCTGTGGAAATTAATCCTGAGAATTGACCAGGCCTCAAAACAATAGAGGGCCCCTTTAAAGCAGACTGTCTCTGATTTCTTTCCCTTATTGTAATATGTACGCTTTGGCAGTTTAGACTAAGATTTGTTGGCATATATAATTCTTGTGAATAAATGATTTGGTTATTCTAATATGCATATTGCATGTTAATATATCGTTGGATTATGATATACATCGTACATTCAAGGAATGGTTGTTGAGAAATTCAATGATGGGTGTAGGAAAAAAAATTATGGTACCTTCTTGTAAAATGGAGAGAACCTAAATCCAGAATTATGTAAAGTCATACAAACAGACACAAATATTAAAGATAGTTGAAGAGAGAAAAAAACTCTACATTTTTCAGGCAAAAACATAGTGGTTCTTTATAGTAGACTAGTAAGTTTCACGTGTTAATGCACGTTTTAATAAAAACTTAGAGTTAAACGTGTGATATATGTAAGTCGGTAGTAATTAGCATGCACAATGAATGTCTTAATTTTTTTAAAAAATGGAGTTGAACGGGCGATGCTCTTAAGTTATAAAAGATGTTGATGAAAAACTTTGATTTGCACGTGCGATGCACGTGTTAATAAATAGAGTTGGAGTTGTACGTGTGGTGTCCGGATTTGTTTGATGAGAAAGTGATGTTTTATTTGAAAAAGTTGGAATTAAACGGGTGATACACGTAATTCCAAAAAATAAATAAAAACTTTGAAAACTTATTAACGTTTTCTTGTGATGAATAAAAACTTTGAAAACTTGTTAAGAGAAAACTTGTTAATCTCTTAATATTTTCATGTGATAAATGTGTTAACGTTTTGTGTGTTTGATTATATAATTGAGAGTTTTAGATCATAGTTATTCTCACTTTGAAAACTAGTATGTTTAGGGTTGTTAAGTGTTTTATCATACTATGTGTATAGATATTTTGATAAATTCATTATTTACAGTTTGTGTGAGATTACATATTTGCTTCTCTAATAATTTTTTTAAAAAAATTGTATAAGATGTATAACAAATATCTGTAACTTAGGAGAAAGCATCTCTTAATGTACGATATGACTCCATTAGTTACAATTTGTTCTTTCTTGTTCATTGTACTGTGTGTGCAAAGTTAAATTATTGCATGTTAGTCATTATCTCATTTAGCGCCATGAAGATGATGAAGAACGAATAAAGGAAAGAACTCTTCGCTCGGTGTGTTTGAGCAAGTGGACATTGTTAGAATCACTAGAGAAAGCAAATAGTTTTGTAAAATTTGAAAAAGTAATTTTGTATTAACTCTTATAATGTGCATATATTGTCAATCGCATGTATAAGTTGAGTTTAATAAATGAGACAATTAATCATAATAGTTCTAATTGTGTATAGTTTCTGAATATAGCATAATTGACTAGGATTTGAGAACTATATATTAAATTGTTTGTTCTTATTAAAACTTATAATTCTACTAAATGACACTTCATTAAATGTGACAAATGTGAAGTTTGAATTCAGATTTTGATCTCTAGAAAATTATTTTGTATGGTCTCTAGGAGTTCACAACTTTTGAATCAATACATTATGATATTTGTGATCTCGGTAGCTTTTGTGACTATGTGAGATAATTGTTAGTGAGAAGTATTCAATCACTTTTGTAGATGATTAGTATAAGTTTGTCATATATATGAAGAATGAAGCACTTATTATTCTTAATGAATTAAAAATATAGTTAAATGATAAAAATCAAGAGTTCAGATTTGATAGAGTTAGTGAATATATTTAAATGATTTTAGAAAAGTTTGCATATGGCATAATCTCTACTGCACTCTACTTACAACAGTCAAACGATATTGAAAAAGTTAGAATAAAACACTTAGTGAAATGTTGAATTCTATATTATTGACTTTTATTTGTCTTGTATAATTATGAGTGATGTAGTATTATTAATCATATCTCTAATGTGTTATTACACTCTAAATTGAATACACCTTGTAGATCATGGCATGAAAACATAAATAATTTTGTTAAAGTGAAAATTTGTGTTGTGATACATTTGTTAGAGTACATGATCCTAGAAGGCCTAAAGTAGGACCCACAACTAATATTTGTGTGTTTAGAAAGTGTAGAATGTAGTTCTGTGGACAGATATTGGATCTATCTAATTTGTGCTTGAAGAATCTAAACTTGTAAAGTTCTTTGAGGATGTGTTCATCAAAGATAAATGTATGAAATGATCTAGTCCTACAAACACGATCAATGATTCACAGTTGGAATCAAGAACCATCCTTATTGACACTTAAAACTTGAATGACAAATGAGCTAAGAAGAGTCTTTAGTAAACAATGAGTTTGTGTCATACAATAAACTTTAATTTAGTTGATCTGCCGAAAATGGCTAAAACTATAGTAAGTCAGTGGGTTTTGTAGAAGAAACTTAATTTTGGATTGTTCAGTAGCAATTTTAATGCATTTTAGTAGCTAATGGATTGACTGAGAAAATATGGTAGATTTATTTGATGTCTATTCACATGTTTGTCATATTGCTACAATAAGTACTCTTCTTACCCTTGCATCTATTGAAAATTTTGCTATTCATAAAGGATATTTAAACAGTTTTTTACTAAAAGTTTTGTACTTGATGTTTTGTATTGAACAGTTTTGTACTGGAAAGTTTTGAACTAATATGTTTAGTGAACAAGATTTACAATTTAGTAAAATCATTGTATGTTCTTAAAACATGTATAGCTGAAAATAATTTGACAAATTTTTTAAAGAGCCCAGTATATAAATCAAGTAATTCAGATCAGTCCCTTTAACTTTGTGGTGTGTCAAATATATTGGCTATTATTTACTTATTCTGTTGACATGCTTGTTCTTGGAAGTGACATCTCTATTACAAATAAAATTAAAATTGTGCTATCCAAAGAATTCAACATTAAAAACCTAGGTAATGTGGACACCATAGGTATAAGGGTGAGTTTCGGTTGGTAAGGAATAACCCTTAGTCAAACTCATCAAATCAATAATGTGTTTCACAAGTGGGGATATAGTGATTGAAAGTGTGTTTTGAAACACCTTATGATTATGATAAAAATGTTGACACCTAATGATGGTGCAACTATGAGACAGGTAGACCATTCTAAAAGAATTGAAAGTTTTATGTATACAAAGATCTGCACTAGAATAGACATAGCTTTTGAGGTAGGTATGATCTACAGATTCACTAATAATCTCATACACATTTGAGTGCCCTTAAGAGGCTAATGAGATACCTGAGTGGTACTCAAGAGTTTGTTTTGTGCTACTCTAGTCATTCTTCGAGTGAATGACTGATCTGATGCATTATGATGCTCAAAATTTAGTGAAAGTCGATAACTAGTGGATATGTGTTTACACTAGAAGGAACAGAAATGTTATGAAAATTAAAAGGCAAACAGGCATTGTGCTATCATCCATGAAATCAGACCTCTATGTGTTATCCTCTACAGGGGAAAAGACTGAGTGGATTGAAGACTTGTTGCTAGTCTTCCATTAACAAGTTTAAGTAACTCTCTAATTATGTTATGCGACTATCAAGTTACAATGCACTGTAGCTCATAACTCACTCTATAATAGTAAGAGGAGTATATTAAGGCTGAAAGAAGCCTAGTTGAACTTTTTCATAGATAAAGTGCAATTGCGACAAGTATGTCTAATACTCTTGCTAACAAACTTGAAAGTGATCTAATTATCAAAACTGTAAGGAAAATGGAATTAAAAGCTATTGAGTTAAAAGCTTTAACATCTAAATTATTTTGAAATTTAGAATCCAATTGGAGCCATAGAGAAGTTCAAACTTAAGCATCAATTTTAGGCAGTTGACATGTTTTAGATAATTTTGATGATTCCACATAAATTCCACAAATGTATAATGTCATTCTAATTTTGATGGTATTATATGTCTAGAAAATTTACTTAGAATAATCATATTATTCCAATACGAAACATGAAAACTTGTTGATGTGTTTCCGATGATTAAATTGTCTTTAAATATCATTCCAATTTTGATGATATGTCTTTTATGGATACATGTTTCATTTCAATTTTGATGATTCAGTGTTAAACCATGATTGAAATGGCAGTTTTTTCATTCCAATATGAAACATAGTATGGTACTTATGTAGAAACTATAATAGTTCTTGTTCTTTATTTTGTTAAAGAAACTTGATCGTGATGCTTGCGTTACATTTTGCTAAGCTATCGTTGAATTGTACTAAGTTCTTTAGTGGAACTAGATACTTTATCGAATTTACTAGAATTCTTACAGACGTGTGTCTTGATATTCTTGTTTTTAATAAGCTAGCAAAAATGGAGGAGTTGAATCTGTCAACATAGATTTCAAAATAATGATTTGCTCAAAATGGATGAGTAAATATAAAACAGTGTGCAATGATAGAGTTTCAGTTTATTTCTTTCGAGAATAAATTAGTCACTTTCTTGGTAAAACTTCTTTTGAGTTTAAGACTCTTGTGTTCATGAGCTTAAAACTCACTTGAAGCTTATTTGCTTTGGCTGATTTTAAAACTATGACAGATCTCTCCAGTTGGTTTAGTCATTGGAACTATTCTGTTGTGATATGGTTTGGGAACTATTTAGTTATTTTGGTTTAGTCTTTTTTGAACTATTCAGATTTATAATTGATTTAGTCCTTGTGAACTGTACATTGAGTGATGCATTTCTTCTATTTGAAGACTGCTATCAGCCAGTCAACTTCATATTGAACTGATGAGATAATCCAGTACGTTTATATATTGAAAATATAGGAGGAGATTGTTGGATATATAGGTATATTCTCACTATATGAATAATATTATGTGTAATATTATTCTATGGGTAACACGTGTGTTACATGTACTAATTGTATAGATATCGGAACGTGGGTTGAGTGGGTTGAGAACCCAGTACCCAAACCAGTATTTACCTATAAATACTGGCTTGTGATAGTAGTCTAGGTATTCCAATCTTGATACTGAAGGTAAATATTTTAAGCACTTTAGTCTAGGATATTAATTATAATTTCTATTGTTATAATCTCTCATAATCTCTAACAAGTTTCACGTGCGATGCACGTTTGAATAAAAACTTGGAGTTAAACGTGTGATATATGTAAGTCGGTAGTAATTAGCAAGCGCGATGAATGCCTTAATTTTTTTAAAAAATGGAGTTGAACGGGCGATGCTCTTAAGTTATAAAGGATGTTGATGAAAAACTTTGATTTGCACGTGCGATGCACGTGTTAATAAATAGAGTTGGAGTTGTACGTATGGTGTCCGGGTTTGTTTGATGAGAAAGTGGTGTTTTATTTGAAAAGGTTGGAGTTAAACGGGTGATACACGTAATTCCAAAAAAATCAAATAAAATCTTTGAAAACTTTGATTTGCACGTGCGATGTACGTGTTAATAAATGGAGATGGAGGTGCGCGTGTGATGCACGGGTTTAATTGGTGAAAAAATATTTTTAAAATGTTTGTTTGTTTGAAAAACTTGAAATGTTTGATTTGCACGTGTGATACATGTGTTAATAAATGGAGATTGAAATGTGCGTGTGACGCACAGATTTGTTTTGTGACAAAAGAATAATTAAAAAATGTTGATTTGTTTGAACCCCAACTCTCCCATTAATATAGTAGAGATTGATGTATGTCATTGTAAAATTAGCATAAGCAATAATCTCTAATCTCTAATATTATAATGAGAGAATGGCCAGAAGGCCTTAGTGTCATTTGTAACTCTATCAACATGTGTGATGCACGTACATAACTAATATGAAGGAGGTTTCAGGTTCAAGTCGTCACTACGTCAGAGTTTTTATTTTTTTAAAAAAATTATTAAGCCATGCATCGCACGTGTAAATTACTACTCTCTAATATTATAATGGGAGCAGGCCTTAATGTCATTTGTCAATTTATCAACGCTGTGACGCACGTACATAATTAATATGAAGGAGATTTCAAGTTCGAGTCCTCACTACGTTAGAGTTTTTATTTTATTTTTTAAATTATTAAGACGTGCATTGTTCGTGCATAACTAATAGAAAAAAGGTCTCAGATTCGAGACCAGACTACGTCGAAATTTTTACTTTAAAAAGTATATATTTATTAAGACGTGCATGCACGTGTAAATTACTAGTACTTATATATATATATATATATATATATATATATATATATATATATATATATATATATATATATGCCACTTTTCGAAACTATTTGAAGAAATAGAACAGTTGCCAAAGTATTTATGTTCGTGGACTCAACAACTAAACTCGTTGTTCCCAACAGCGAGTTTAGTTGTTTCATGCTCGCCATTGGAAGACAGCGAGTGTAATTTTTTTTTTTAGAAACTCGATGTTCCCAATGACGAGTTTAGTTCAATTTATTCAATGAAAACTCGTCGTTGCGG
This sequence comes from Hemerocallis citrina, assembly GCA_017893485.1. Lineage (NCBI taxonomy): Eukaryota > Viridiplantae > Streptophyta > Magnoliopsida > Asparagales > Asphodelaceae > Hemerocallis > Hemerocallis citrina. Next base: position 38,609,844 of record CM030363.1, read on the forward strand.
CGAGGACATTTACACTAAACTCGTTGTTGGGAATGACGCGTTTAGTTAAGAAATTTTTTTTTGAATATTCTTCGTTCCCAACGGCGATGACATTTACACTAGACTCGCTGTTGGGAGCAGCGAGTTTAGTTCATTTTTTTTTTTTGAAGACTCACCGTTCCCAACGATGATGACATTTACACTAGACTCGCTATTGGGACGGCAAGTTTAGTTCAAAAAAAAATCTAAAGATTTTTTTTTTTTCGAAAATTCACCAAATTCAACAGAGTGTTTCACTCTCTGTCAAATTTCTTATATTCTTGTCGTTCCTAACAGTGAGTCTAGTATAAATGTTTTCGCTGTTGGGAGCAACGAGTCTTTGTTGAAAATTTTGAACTAAATTCGTTATTTCTAACATCGAGTCTAGTGTAAATGTCCTCGCCATTAAGAACAGCGAGTTTTTTTTTGAAAAATTTGAACTGAACTCGTCATTAGAAATAACGAGTTTCTCCAAAAATTATCACTAAACTCGTCGTGTCCCAACGACTAGCGTGAAACAACTAAACTCGCCGTTGGAAACGCAAGAAATGTCCACCACTTTTTTTTTTTTTTTTTCACTTCACCTCCACAAAAAATTTATAACCTAGTTCACCAAGGTCCACCACCTCGATTATTCCGGCCTCAAATGGTTGTCATGAATAATGACAATGCTTGACTGTGATGTTTGGGTACTTTAAGAACTTGTATAATTAAATTATACATTGCACCGTAGACTATAGCTTTATGTAAGGTATATAGTCGTTAACCCTTGGTCCATGGACACTGAACCAAAACTCGTTCAGGAGTGAAAGAGATGCATGGTTTGCTTTAAATCATAAAGTGCTTTGGAGAAATATGTGTTGATGAGCATATTGATACAAGAACAATAAAAATATTTTACCACAAATTGTGTAGCTGTTTACAATAAGGAAAATTTCTCTCTGATGGTCCATTTTTTTTTGAGAGAGATGACATATTCATCACTTTAGTTTCATCTTAAGACTGTTCCCCCAATTGAGTTCTGGTATAGGTCCTACTTATCCCCCTTTGCATCCAGTTATTCTCAGATGAACACAAATTTAACTCTATTATTCTTCCAAATCCTATGATTCAATGTACCAAGCAAATAAAAAAAGTACAGTATTGCAAATCTTGGATTTGTGGGGAGGGATTTGATAAAAGAGTATTTTTGAAAAAGAAAATAAATAATTGTGATATAGGCCCCACCCTTATGGATAACTAATCTAGGTTTCTCTCACATGCGTCACTAATAAATATTTCAACTTCATGTACCTCATCTATAAATATTTAATTTCATATAATTTACTTACATTATGTAATTCATTTTAAAAAATCACTTTTGTTACAAAATTTAATTTTATATAACTCACTTAAAAATATTTATATATAATTAAATATTTATGAGTAAGATATATTGAATTAAAATATTTGTTAGTGATCCATATGGGAAAAACCATCAATCTAATGTTAGCTTCAGCAGTTGTCTGTGATGGTCGCACCATATTTAATTTTTTAAAACGTAAACAACCGCTATAAGCCAATCATGTGCAGATAAAGAATGAATCAGAAGAAAAATCCTGATTCAGCTGTGCACATCTCAAGTGGGCCCCATGCTCCAAACAAACACCAAATTATACATTTGTCTCATGTGGAATCAATCGTACCGAGTCTTGCTCAATTTTTTTTAAACAAACACCCTATTTATGCGCTGTCTCTCTCGCTTTCTCTCTCTCTGTCTCTGTGTGTATATTTAACGACTATTAGCCAAGTAAAAATGCTGGCTAACACAATGTGGATTGGTGTAGTTAGTTTAGCATTGGTATCAGGTCGGGTCCGGTCGGGTTCTTTATTATCGGACCCGGTCCCCTCTTGGTCCAAAAAATTGATCCGGACTCGGACTCGGACTCGGACCCGGACCCGTGAGGAGGGGGTCCGGATCCGGGTCCAATTAAAATATTCCTACCCGTTTGGGTAGGAACGGGAGTGTGAGCGGCGAGTAGAGGCAGCAATGTCACGCTCCGCTTCCCAAAAAGAATACGGAATACGGATACGCGACAAAAGCCTAGCGAATGATTTTTATCATCCATAAGCTGTTCAGGAATAGTTACAACACCACACAAATTAATCAGGGTCGGAAGCAAGATATTCAACCAATCATGCACAATTGAATCAAATAGATCAACAGAAATTTACTTGAATTCCAAAATATAATATAATCTCAAATAAATCAAGTCTGGACAGTTAATAATATCCTGGGTCACATTGCCCAAATACAAATAAATCCAAGTTTCAATTACAACTGTTCAAAAGCAACAGATAATAATAATAGCAAAAGAAGTCCAGCACTAATATTGCATTTCTCCAATACCATTGGGCAACCGGTCATCCTAATCTGCAATCAATAATTTGCAGGAAAAGGAAAAGAAAAATAAGTACCCGTTAATTGCAAGTTACGGGCCACTTATAATGTAGGATACAAGTACATGGGAAAAACTAAACAAATCTAAATAATAGCAGAAACAGATATAGCATGGTATAGCAGAATCAACTAGCATGGTATACTAACATGTGTCAAGTGTCAAGTGTCAGATAGAATGCAGACAGATATACAGATGGTAGTATCAAATGATAGTCAGACAGATAACAGATAATCAGATAACAGATGGAGGATAAACAGATACAGATAACAGAATACAGATGTCATGTTCTTATAAGTCTTGTGTGATTACTATCTAGGTAGCACTTCATGCAGCCCACCTTACATGGTTGCTACATTCAAACAATTTCGCTTTAGATTTCGTAGTGGAGTCCATAGGGCAGTGTACTCAGGGTTTAGACAGACATATATCAGATAACTAAATCAGACAGACAGATAGAACCTAGTGGTTCTCTTCTTCTCTACACCTTCCTATAAGAAGTAATGTAGACAGGTTCAGATAACAGAGTCGTGAATCATGTAACCATGAACACGTAACAGATAGGGAACACGGGCCCTCTTCTCAGTACACATTTCTATATTTTCCACTACTCACTACAAAACACAACGTATAGACCGGCGTTTTTTTTAATATTCACCGGCGGTTTAAAACGCCGGTGAATAATTCACCGGCGTTTTTAAAATTGCCGGTGCTAATGCCGCCGAATCAGGCGTCGCGGTATAGGGGGTCTACAACAGCATTTTTTATGAACGCCGGTAAATCCGTAAGATTCTCCGGCGGTCGTAAAAGCGCCGGTGTAAGGTGTATTCAAGACTGCCATCTTCTCCCTGATATCCATTCTACACCGGCATTTTTACAAATGTCGGTGCAGGTATATAAATTTTTTAAAAAATATTTTTTTTCAATGAAAAGATGCAGCACTCTTACAATCAAAACCAGAATATAGAGTTCAAATTATTGAATTACAATGAATGAAAAAGAATACTTTCACTGCCAAATGCAGTCAAAATTTCTACTAACTGAAATGAAACTTATACTTTTACAATACTCGTGAAATAACTGTCAATTGAAATCACAACATAAGTTCAAACAGGATTATTTCATCACTAGTCACTCCTCTGTAAATCATAGTATGCAACTTCAGTTACATAATCCATCTCATCTCACTTAAAACCATACGGCAAAGAACAATCTCATTTTCAAACCCAAGCAACAAGCATGAACATTACGTTAGAAACTGATACTCATGTAGACATCATGATATAAGTGTATATAAAGTTTAGATAAAAAAATTCCATCACTAGTCGCTCCTCAAAAAATCATAGTGTGCAACTTTAGATACATGATCCATCTCATCTCCTTATTCAGACAAAGAGTGAAAAAGAATACTTTCACTGCCAAATGCAGGCAAAATTTCTACTAACTAAAATGAAACTTATACTTTTATAATACTCGTGAAATAACTGTCAATTGAAATCACAACATAAGTTCAAACAGGATTATTTCATCACTAGTCACTCCTCTGTAAATTATAGTATGCAACTTCAGTTACATAATCCATCTCATCATCACTTAAAACCATACGGCAAAGAACAATCTCATTTTCAGAAGTTGTATATAAAGTTTAGATAAAAATTTTCCATCACTAGTCGTTGCTCATAAAATCATAGTGTGCAACTTCAGAAGAGTGTTCTTGCTAGAGCAAAATCACATGATAATCCCGGCTACTGAAACTAGAGAGTCGAAGTTGTGCAAGCTATAGACAACCAACCCACTAAGCATTAACTGATATCGACCATACTTTTTTAAGTTCAAGGTATTATTAGAATATAAGTACTAAATCCTTAACCATCAATACAACTTCGGAATCCATCTCCAAACCCATCTCCTTATCCAAGTGAAAGTAGCATACTATAATTGATTCCAAAGTCATCTCCAAACCCATCTCCAACCTAGCTATCCCAACATCAATCCATTCCAAAGTCATCCTCACCGCCACATTTAAATCGTAACCAACTACTAAAATAAACCCCTCATATCAAAATCAAGGTCTCCAATTACTAAAATAAACCCCTCATATCAAAATCCAACAATCAGCAATTAACTACCCCACAATCATCATCAACACTTGATACAAATGAGTACAGTACTCGATCATGATATTAACTAACAAAACATGTGCTGCATTTGGAAACATTGCTAGTTGCAACACCAATTAATATTTCCATCAAAATTTCCACATCGAAAGGAGACACTGCACAATTTCAACATCAAAATTTTCATCACTAGTCGAAAACAGTCTCTAACCCCCAAATAATAACAACAATCCTAACATCGAAAGGATACCCTGCCTCACAATGGCAACCCAGTGGCGATGGCGGAGACCTAACCCCCAAATCGCCACCACATCACAATGAAATCAAGAAGTAAATAGAGAGAGAGAGAGAGAGAGAGAGAGAGAGAGAGAGAGAGAGAGAGAGAGAGAGAGAGTACCTGCAATGAGGCCCCGACATTGCGCGAAAGGAGACCCACTGGCGACGGCGGAGACCCTAACCCCCAAATCACCACCGCCGAACAATAAAATTGGAGGAGTAGAGAGAGAGAGAGAGAGAGAGAGAGAGAGAGAGAGAGTACTTGCGATGAGGCCCCGACGTCGCGCGAAAGGAGACCCAGTGGCGACGGCGAAAGGAGGTGCGAACAAATTAGGGTTTGGGAAAAAAAATCAAACGAAACGAAAGGGTTTCGCCGAAGGAATGGGGATTTACCCCAGTAAATTCACCAACGTTTTTATTAATAAACACCGGTGAATGGGAGAGGAATTGAGAAGGCACATTATCGCTTTCTATTCACTGGCGTTTTTTTTAAAAAAAATGCCGGTGAATATTATAATTCACCGGCATTTTGTACAGACCGCCGGTGTATAACTATAGGATTTTGCGACCCAATCCTGGGCTTATCCTACCCCGGCGCGATTGGTAAAATGCCGGGGAATAAACGCCGGTAAATCCATCATCTGTTGTAGTGACTAGATCTTTCCCTTAACCACGGCTTGGTTACTTTTATTATGGTCATCAAACAGGCATGAGTGTATACAGAATAGTGTCAAACTAATATGGTATAGTCAGTATTAGGTCAAGGGATACAATAAACATGCATAGATAATATACAGTCACATAACCGACCAAAACAGTGTATGATCATATTCAGGACAGCAAGATAATACAGTACTAAAATAGTGAATCTCGTCGCTACAGAAATACAAATATGGATCCTTCGAAGAATCTAGAAAATAAACTCCCAACCGAATCCAGCGAATATAAATAAGTCATATAGTAATTCACAACATCATAACTCCAAACTGATTTGAATCCAGAAAACACGTTCAGTCAGAAATCAGTAAAACGAATTCTCAATCAGAAAAATAGCATTAAAACTCCTCAAATAAATCCAGGAAAAATCTGGGGTATTCCCTTATACGTTTAGAATCAAAATATAAAGTTTCATAATATTTCAGTAAAATTAGTTCAGTCATCAAAAATAAGAAAACATCAAGAAACGATAGCTTAGCAAATCTGGAATTCCCAACACTACTGTACGAAAACTGAAATATCTCGCAAGCCGTAAAACAAAATCCAAATCCGTCAAAGGGAGATGAAAATAGACAAAATAATCTAACTTTCATATTTCATAAATATTTTCCATACAGTAGAAGGAAATAGGGTAAAAATACGATTCTTTACAGAACAGTGAGCAAAATACAGCAAATATAGCTTTCATAAACAAGCATGAAACGGCGTATAAAAATTATCAATAAAATCCACCAAAATTCTGGGTAATCCCTAAATAGATATAGAAATACTGACCAAAGTTTCAAATCAAAATAATATGTGTAGCACAAGTATCAAAATAATTTAGTCATCAAAATCATCAAGAAATGAACTCTGGAATTTATCGACATCTCTGTAGTAAAACAGTCATATCTCATACATACGAAAATAAAATCAAGCAAGGTCAGAGGGGTTAGAAAGAAGACGAATTCCTCTAAAACTCATGTTTTATACTGAAATTAAGATACTGACCCTAATCTTGTCTAAATTACTGATCAAGACAGAATATCGGCAAAACACAGAATTTCCTCAAAAACCAAAATCAATATAGATTCAACGAAACTTGATCCAAACACAACCAAATATGAAATCGATTCTAACATATCTAAACATCATGGTTCTCAACAAATACCTAAATTCTCACAAGAAGTCTCACATACATGATCAAATCAAGAACGGGCAAAACCTAAGTTAATTCATGTCAATATTGTGTCGTAAGGCAACTATGGTCAAGTTTTCACAATAGAGACAAAACCCATCAAAGATAACACACACACGAGTTGTCTTTAGAACCCAACTACACTATAGATGGTATTTTTGACTTGTATCAAACAAAGGAATTGGAGTACAAGTTACTTGCTTTAACCGAAAGGAAACGAACACCAACAATAACGGAAACGGATTCCCGGGTAACAAACAAAAATCCACGAACAAGAGATCCACAAATCAAGAGCAACGAACCCACGAACAATCGCACGAACACATGGCATGCTTCTCAAAGCAAGAGAAGAGAGAATCCACAAGAGAGAGATATGAACTTGCGGCGTCTTGTGGCTTGGAGGGTTGGTCGGCCAAAGGGAGAGGAGTGATCGGAGAGGGGATGAAGGGGAGTGTGGTGGTCGGGTGAGGATGGTTGGGTGTTGGTCGGAGGTGGGGCTCGGTCTGGGCGCAACCAAGGGGGGCGTCGGGTGCGGGCTGTGCGGGGTGGAGTGCGACGCAAGCAAGGGGAGGCCGGGGTTAGGATGGAGGCTAGAGTTTTTGGTGAGGGAGAGAGAGAGAGGGTTATATATATGTGAGAGGTTTAGGGTTTAAAATATGAGTTTGGTTATTGGGTAATTGGGTTGTGGGTAGATTAGGAGTAGTAATAGGATTGTTTAATGGGTGTTGATTTGGATTAATGGCATATGATTCAAAATAGGATTGGGTTTAATTTAGCTTTGGTAAATCTATTAGGGATCAACAATAGGATTGGGAATAGGATGAGCAACCAATCACCACCACAAGCACCCAAGAAAAAAAATAAAGAGGACAAGAACCAAATGAAAGAAAAACAATAATTGACGAGGAACGAAACGAAAGACGAACAAAACCAACTCAAGAAGCTCAAAATGAAATAAATGAATATATATTGAAATCAACTACAATATATGGTCCAAAAAAATACAAGAGAGAGTACAATAACTAATAAAAAAAAACACCAAAAATACATCAAATGAAAAAACAGGGGTTACAATCCTATCCACCTAACAGAAAGAATTTCGTCCTCAAAATTCAAAAGAAGATACATAGGACAACCCCCAAAAGGAAAAAAAAAACAAAAGAACAAAACAAAACTACTCAAATAAATGAGGAAACTTCTGCTGAATATCCTCCTTCAGCTTCCAAGTCGACTCACTAGGCGAGTGAGGATTCCAAGCAACCCGAACCAACTTGATGACCTTATTCTTAAGCACTTTCTCCCGCCGATCCACAATAGTAACTGGCAGAATCTCACAAGTCAAATCCGGTCGCACGGTCAACTCAGAGTAGTCGATCACGTAACTCACCTCTCGGATATATCTCCTGAGTTGTGAGATATGGAAAACATCGTGCACTCTTGGTAAAGCTGGCGGCAATGCAAGATGATAGGCCACCTTGCCTACTCGCTCCAAAATCTCAAACGGTCCAATAAACCTAGGGCTAAGCTTGCCCCCACCACCGAACCGAATGACACCGCACCACGGCGATACCTTAAGGAAAACATGGTCACCAACACCAAACTCCAAAGCTCTCCGATGGACATCGGCTCATCACTTCTGCCTATCCTGAGCTGCCTGCAAGTGCTTCATGATTTGAACCACAGCATCAACTGTCCTGGTGATCAATTCCAGACCCAACAACTTCCTTTCACCAATGTCATCCCAGCACACTGGCGATCTACACTTCCGCCCATAGAGTGCCTCGAACACAGCAGCTTTAATACTGGCTTGAAAGCTGTTATTGTACGAGAATTCTACGAGATGCATATGGTCATCCCATGACCCACCAAATTGAAGCATACATGACCTCAATATGTTCTCCAGAATCTGAATAGTCCACTCTAACTGCCCATCAGTCTGGGGATGAAAAGCTGTGCTGTACTTCAACTTACTCTCCAAACTAGCCTGCAGACTCTCCCAGAACTGAGATCTGAATCTCGTATCCCTGTCGGATACAATACAGACTGGAACCCCATGAAGTCTAATAATCTCTTGTATATACCTCTCGGCTAGGCTCTCAGTAGACTGTCCTACACGAAAAGGAATGAAGTGAGCACTCTTCGTCAAACGATCGATAATCACCCAGATAGCATTATGACCCTTAGGACTCCTCGGTAAAGCAGTCACAAAATCCATATTGATATGTTCTTACTTCCACTCTGGAATAGGAAGCGGTTGAAGAAGTCCAGCAGTCCTCTAATGCTCTGCCTTAACCTGCTGGTAGATCAAACACTGAGCAACAAACTGAGCCACAACTCTCTTCATACCCTGCCATCAGAAATGAAGCTTCAGATCCCAATACATCTTAGTACTGCCAGGATGGATAGAATACGAAGACTGGTGTGCTTCCTCAAGCAACCTCAGACGAACTTCACCCTCCGGAACACATAATCTGGACCCAAAACAAAGCGATCCATCAGCATGAATAACCATGTCCATCCTGGACCCAGACTCAACCTCAGCTCGAAATCTCTACAACTGCGCATCACCAGCTTGCACCTTTTTAATTTGATCAACCAGAGATGACTGCAGCTGGAGCGCCAAATAACTCCAATTAGAACTCGGCAACACAACATCCAACTCCAACCTTAGCATCTGCTCAATCAAATCCCTCTGCTAAGTCAAGAACATAACTGCCGGTCTCCTACTCAAAGCATCTGGCACCAAGTTTACTTTACCAGGATGGTATTACAAACTGATGTCATAATCGGCCATAAGCTCCAACCAACGCCTTTGCCTCATGTTCAACTCCTTCTAGGTGAAGACGTACTTGAGACTTTTGTGGTCTGTAAAGATCTCTACTCAGTCTCCAAGTAAATAATGTCTCCACAGCTTCAAAGCATGGATCACTGCTGCTAACTCCAAGTCATGTGTCAGATAGTTTTTCTCATGCGGCCTCAACTGCCTCGATGCATACGCAACGACTCGGCCCTTCTGCATCAAAACTGCTCCAAGACCCTTACCAGAAGCATCACTGTGAATTACAAATCTGCCTGAACCATCCGGAATAGTCAACACAAGCAATGACGTCAATCTGTTCTTCAACTCAACAAAAGCTTCACTGCACTCATCAGACCAACAAAACTTTTGATCCTTCCCAGTCAACTCAGTCAATGGTCCCGCTATCTTCGAAAAATCTTGGACGAACTTCCGATGATAGCCAGCCAAATCAAGAAAACTCCTGACTTCTGAAACTGACTTGGGAATAGGCCAATCCTTCACCACCTCAACCTTGGCCGGATCCGCAGAAACACCATCGCCTGAAATAATGTGCCCCAAGAATGAAACCCTGTCGAGCCAAAACTCGCTCTTGTTGAGTTTCCCATAAAGCTGATTCTCTCTCAAAGTCTGCAGAACCACCCTAAGATGCTTAGCATGATCTTCCCGATTCCAAGAATACACCAAAATATCATCAATAAAGACCACCACAAATCTATCTAAGTACTGAGAGAAAACCTGGTTCATAAGACTCATGAATACAGCCGGCGCATTCGTGACTCCGAACGGCATCACAAGATACTCATAGTGCCTGTATCTAGTTCTGAATGCAGTTTTCTGTATATCCGCAGTCTTCACCTTGACTTGGTGATACCCAGAACGAAGATCCAACTTTGAGAAAACAGCAGCCCTACTCAACTGGTCAAACAAATTATCGATCCTGGGCAACGGATACCGATTCTTTACAGTAAATCTGTTCAGTTCTCGATAATCCATGCACAGTCGACAACCACCATTCTTTTTTTCGACAAAAAGGACCGGAGCACCCTAAGGCGAAACACTAGGTCTGATGAAACCCAAATCAAGCAACTGCTGAATCTGCATCTTAAGCTCTACTAGCTCAACCGGTGCCATCCTGTAGGGACTCTTCGATATCGGTGCTGTTTCAGGCTGAACATCAATACCGAACTCTACTTCCCTATCAGGGAGTAAGCCAGGCAATTCATCTGGAAAAACATTCAAGAAATCCCGAACTACTAGAGGCGCAGCCTCACAGCCTGAGTGCAATTCCATTGCACAATCCACCTGTTCAACTGCAGTCTTTGTTCGGCCAAGGAAAGACTCCCCGACATGGAACTCGAATTCTGCTCGATCTGGAATTCTGAAAACAACTTTCTTGGCACGGCAATCAATAATGGCATGGGCTTCACTTTACCAATCCATACCGAGAATAACATCGAATCCTGAATTCCCAGTTATAATCAGGTTGGCTTTGAAATCTGCGTTCTCAATAATTACGGAACACTGCCTGCACTCCCGGAAACAAGTGACAATTCCACCACCTGTCACAATGTTCCAAGCCTCTGACATGTTGCTACACTCCAACTGATGGCAAGCGACAAATCGAGAGGAGATAAAAGAATGGGTTGCCCCGGAATCAAAAAGAATATGTGCAGGGAAAGAGCAAATAAGGATGATACCTAAGATAGAATCAAAAGACAAAAGAAAAAGAATGGTTGAACATGGGTGAGGAAAAACAAATGCAGAAAGATAAAATGGAAGGAACAAATGCAAGAGAAAAGAAAAGAAGCAAAAGAAAGACAATAAGACAACGAAACAATAAAAGCAAAATATACCTGCCACAACTCTTTCAGCTGACTCCATGTCTGCAGCAGTCAAGTTGAAAGCCTGAGCTCTCCTTGGAACAGCGGTCCTCTGACCAACAATCTGACGCTGAGGAGGAAGCGGTGGTGTAACTGGACCATGAGCTGGGGCAACCTGCTGAATGGGACCCCTGGCTGGAAGAGCCAATTGCTGTTGCAGCTACGGACAATCCCGAACTGAGTGATCAGTAGAGCCACACCTAAAGCATCGACGGTTGGTACGGAAACAGTTCTTACGCTCATGCCCAGACACCTGGCAGTAGTCGCAAAAACCACCTCTCAGGAACCCAGTAGAAGGGTACGGAGCTGCCCTGATAGGACGTGCAGGAACAGGCCTCCGAGCAGGACCACCAGAAGGCCTAACAACAGCAGAGGAGTGCGAAACAGTCCGCTAAGAAAGAGCCAAACTACCACGAGCCTGCTCCTGAGCACGGACTGCCTCAAGAGCTTCTGCATAAGTGCACATGCGAAGGGAGACAAGCTGCACCCTAATCTCACGCTCAAGCCCCAAAATGAATCTACGAGCCCGGTCTTCTTCATTCGCCACAAGAACGGCTGCGAAGCGACTGAGTCTAGTAAATTCAGGTGTGTACTCGTCAACAGACCTGGAACCGTGTTTCAAGAAAGCCTGATGTTACAACATTGCATGGACAATATGTAACAAAATTCCATTACTAGAAATAACGACTAACCTGTTTCAGGGCCAAGAATTGTTGCTCCATCTCCACTCTAGTGCTACTAGAAAGAATTTCTCCTAGAAGCCCCTAGTGAAAGTAGCCCAAGTGATCGGTCTTTCGAGCCTTTCAGACTCAGACCTCCACCAAATATGAGCCAAGTCCACTAGCTGAATGGCAACCACGTACACTCGATCTACATCAGCAACACTAATTACCAAAAGCAGTTGCTCTGTCCGAATCAACCACTGTTCAGCCTCTAAAGACATCTCAGTGCCTGAAAATCTGTCGGGATGCAGCCTCATGAAGTTCGTGACTGTAATACCCTGATTTTTCAATTAATAAAATTATTTCATTTTGCACGTAGTGTGCACGTGCAATATTTTGGTTAAATTAAATCTTATAATTATTTTATTATGATGTGTATAAATATTTAAATATGTGTTCTCAAATTATTTTGTACAAAAAGCCTTTCTTTAAACAATAGAAAGCCTTATTTTAATTTAATTAAAAGGCCTTTTTCTAAAAGCCGAAAATGTATTTTATTCATTTTATTTTTAAAGAACTATTTTGGCCCAAACTAAAGCCCATGGATTAATCTTCTTTTTATTTAAACTTGTCATGTAGAAGACTATTTTAAAACTATTTTATTTTTATACAAAATTAAAATGTACAATTTTTAGGCCTAGTTGCATGCACGTGCACTACACGTACACGTGCAATGCACACTTTTCCATGTCCGGGTTGCATTCTTTTGGAGGGAGTTTTGAAATTGGTCATGGTGATCATGGAGGTGGTTGTATAGTTGTAGGTAGTTCTTATAACTCCTACTCTAATCTTGGCCCTCCATCCTACAACCAACTAGTCAATCCTAGCCCTCCATTTTACTTGTTTTCTAGTATAAATACCCCCCTCCCATGGCTATATTCATATGCAATTATATCTTTCCAAACTATAGTCTTATTTTAGTAATAGTGTGAGTTAAAAAGAGTGAGAGTTTGTGTGGGATTGCTTGCATTTGTCCAAGGAGGTGAGGCCGGCTAGTGCAAGGGGGAAGCTTTCGGTTTTTGTGCTTGGGCTTGGAGGTGTGCGCGCATCGTCTAGGAGGAGGTGCATTCATTCGCAAGGACTTTGTTTGCTATTGTGTTGTTTTCTCTCCATACAAGGTGGGTAGAATTTTCCTTATTTCTAACATAGGAATATATGCTAGATTTAATTAGCAAAAGTTGCATGGAAATGATTAATAAGAATGCGCATTTAATTGAAAAGATGATCTCGAGTTAATTGAATTATTGATATGCGAATTATGTGTGATTGTGTGCAATAAGAATGTGTCTATAAAGTGGGTTTGATTTTCCTTATTTCTAATTAGAAATGATGCATGGAAAATATTAGTAAGAATACATTTTAATGGAAAGTTAGTTCATAATTTGATTGGTATGTTAATGAACAATTTGCATGTGGTTCTATTGTTAAACTAAGTTGTGGGTAAAATTCTCCATGCTTATTAGAATAAATGAATGATAATGGTTAAATTTCCTTAAGAATGATGCTAGTATTGATGCTTGAAAATACTAATAAGGATGCTAGTTTAATTGAAAATTGGAAGCATGAAATTGATTAAGAAAGAGCACGCTTTTTGAAAGAGTAACTTTCTTGAATGTTTGATGTGTGAGCATGTTAATTGATAAGTGGTTATATATTTTGTGATGTACATGATTTGACTAGAAGCATATGTTGGTTTAAAGAAAATACATTTATGACCATCACTAATTGTATGTAAAAATTAGTACCTTGTTAGTGCTAATTTATGTTTTGAAGAGATATTTTTGAGTTATTGTGGGGTTGGATAAATTCAAAAAATAATGTATAGATTTGTATGTTGAATAAAAGATTAATATCAGGGAATTAGTATAAGTAAATTTGTATGGAAAAGGTTTGAAGACTAATTGTTATTCAATGTCGAAAATGAAGAATATAGTGGTTATAATGAAAAGATTCATTTGAATTGGGTGAAAAATATATTTTATTAGTACAAAAATTATTTTATACATGCTGATATGAAAATAATGTGAAGGGGAGTTAATCTGGAATTTTTTAGTAATTTTTACAAAGGCAATATGAACCAAGATTAATTGAACATCGAGTATTTCTAACAACAGTGGCAAAATGATTCAAAAGAGTTCTTAATATGTATTGTGACAACCTGAGCTTGTAGCTCAGGCGGTCACTGTGAGCGGTTGGGTTCTCTGGGTCGATCGGTTCGAATCCCTGTATCCGCAAACATTTTCCACATTTTTTTTGAAAGCATATAAACTTTCGACCCGAAGTAATAAATACAATTCTTTCCCCCTTTATAACGCTAGCACAGATTGGCCTAGCGGCGGGTGCTCTTGGCCTTGTTCTCCGTGTGCCTGGGTTCGATTCCTACCCTCGGCATATATATAAAAAATATTTTTTTGGGGTTTCTAGATGTCCAAAAATTGTGAAAAAAATATGGTTATTCTCATAAAAATGTAAGGAATTTTATAGAAGTGATTTGGGCATTATTTGAATGAAATACACTATGGTTTGTGAACAAAAGACATGATTAGAACTATGGTTCTAGATTATGTATTTGTGAAAAAGTATAGCTTATAAGAATAAATAATAATGAGGTATTAGAAAGTGCTTTGGCAAAAGAAACTTGGTTGTGTGACTTGATGCAATTTATTTCTCTTTTGTGGAACAAAATGAAGTATGCACATTTGTTAATAAAGTGAAATTTGATTCGTTGTGAAAATTGATAAAGTGCATGAGATTCATATACAATTATGGACTTGTGAACAAATTAGAAATCATGAATTGAAAAGAGAATATACATGTGAGTATGAGAACTCAACATGGAAAATTTATAAGTTGAAGATTGTGAAATGAAAATTGAAATAGAGTAGCTAAGTCTCCCCCGGCATTGAAAAATGAAATGAAATGAAATGAAATTACACCAAGGTTGGTCATGTTGAAATGTATAAATCCAGTTTAGTGGAGAGGCTAACTCTAGAGAATAATTTTTGTTCATGATTTTTAATAAGATTAAGGACTAGTACATAGTGGAGATGTGATGAAAGTAGGAGAAAAACACGAGTGAGGGCCAGCGGATTTGCGGCGGAGAGTATTTCACAGGTTCTTCATGATGAGTCGTGACACGACGTGGATACGGCTCTAGGGTGCCGTGGCGGCAGAGAGTGTTTCACAGGTTCTTCACGATGCGTCGTGACATGACGTGGATACTGCTCCAGGGTACCGTCCCTATGGTGACACTTGTGGGATGTTTGGTGACTGCATGAGGATCGTGTGCCATGAAGGAGGCTGAATTGTCCATAGGTTCTTCACGATGAGTCGTGACATGACGTGGGATTCCCCTCCAGTTTCTGTACACGTGCTTGCACTCATAGATTATCTAAGACACTACCGTAGTTACAGTAGTAGATTAAGCCATAACGGGGGATTGAACCCTACAAAGATGAAGAACGAATAAGGGCTTGCCCTCGGACCTATGTAGTATGGGATGCATAGAATCCGAACAAGTGCGCATTAGTGTCATGTAATATAAATAAATGCATTAAGGATTAAGTGCACGATCACAACACGACATCAATAGGGTAGTCCCTTTAGTTGGAAATGTGACAAGTTTGTGTTTGCTAAATATGGAAAGTTGAGCTATACTATTTCCGGCATAGAGAGGATGGCCGTGTATAATGATCGTCGGTTGAATAAACTGACGTACCCACAGTCTTATATGCAGGTAAATGACATGTTAAAGAGGAATGGATGCTTAAAGATTGTACCATGTTGTTGTACATTTATTTAACTGTTGTATTTTACTTCCGCTGTGCAAAAGAAAAGTATAATATTGATGTAAACTCTGATGTAAGATGAAAAGTTTAAATTTCCCTGTAAAATTGTACTAAAGAAAGTGAAAAGATCCTGTAGAACATCTCGAATTCAGTGTATTTGGGATTCGGGGCGTTACAGTGACAGTACCCGAATAGGAAGGAAGAACATCCTGCCTAGGCGCAACGGGCGGAAGAACTCGAGCGGTTTCCGAAGCAGCCATCACCAAATCACTATGGTTCTGCTGCTGATTAATCAGCTGCTCAAGCACAGTAGTGACAGCCTTAATTGGATCAACCTGCGACTGAGAAGTAGAACCTTTGCGAGCCATAGTTTGCACAAAACCAAAACAATCAGCATCCAGATCAAGGTTGATAATAATTAATTTATTTATGCATGCTTGGTTGGTGAAATATTGAGCCGATCCCAGTTCGAGCCAAGCTTGTCTAATATATCAGTAAAACTAATACATTAGCCAAACCTGGGCTCTGATACTACTAAAAACCTTGTCACGCCCCGCTTCCTAAAAAGAATATGGAATAGGATACGCGACAAAAGCCCAGCGATTGATTTTTATCATCCATAAGCTGTTCAGGAATCTTTACAATATCACACAAATTAATCAGAGTCGGAAGCAAGATAATCAACCAATATGCACAATTGAATTAAATAGATCAACAGAAATTTACTTGAAATCCAAAATATAATATAATCTCAAATAAATCAAGTCTGGACAGTTAATAATATCCTGGATTACATTGCCCAAATACAAATAAATCCAAGTTTCAATTACAATTGTTCAAAAGCAACAAATAATAATAATAGCAAAAGAAGTCCAGTACTAATATTGCATTTCTCCAATACCATCGGGCAACCGGTCATCCTGATCTGCAATTAATAATTTGCAGGAAAAGGAAAAAGAAAATAAGTACCCGTCAATTGCAAGTTACGGGCCACTTATAATGTAGGATACAAGTACATGGGGAAAACTAAACAAATCTAAATAATAGCAGAAACATATATAGCATGGTATAGCAGAATCAACTAGCATGGTATACTAACATGTGTCAAGTGTTAAGTGTCAGATAGAATGCAGAAAGATATACAGATGGTAGTGTCAGATGATAGTCAGACAGATTACTGATAATCTGATAACAGATATCAGATAAACAGATACAGATAACATAATACAGATGTCATGTTCTTATAAGTCTTGTGTGATTACAATCTAGGTAGCACTTTATGCAGCCCACCTTACATGGTTGCTACATTCAAACAGTTTTGCTTTAGATTTCGTAGTAGAGTCCATAGGGCAGTGTACTCAGGGTTCAGACAGACATATATCAGATAATCAGATCAGACAGACAGATAGAACCTGGTGGTTCTCTTCTTCTCTACACCTTCCTATAAGAAGTAATGTAGACAGGGTTAGATAACAGAGTCGTGAATCATGTAACTATGAACACGTAACAGATAGGGAACACGGGCCCTTTTCTCAGTACACATTTCTATATTTTTCACTACTAGATCTTTTCCTTAATCCCGGCTTGGTTACTTTTATTATGGTCATCAAACAGGCATGAGTGTGTACGGAATAGTGTCAAAATAACATGGTATAACCAGTATTAGGTTCAGGGATACAAATAAATATGCATAGATAATATACAGTCACATAACCGACCAAAACAGTGTATGTTCATATTCAGGACAGCAAGACAGTACAGTACTAAAACAGTGAATCTCGTCGCTACAGAAATGCAAATTTGGATCCATTGAAGAATCTGAAAAATAGACTCCCAACCGAATCCAGCGAATATAAATAAGTCATATAGTAATTCACAATATCATAACTCCAAACTGATTTGAATCTAGAAAACACGTTCAGTCAGAAATCAGTAAAACGAATTCTCAGTCAGAAAAACAGCATTAAAACTCCTCAAATAAATCCAGGAAAAATCAGAGGTATTCCCCTATACGTCTATAATCAAAATATAAAGTTTCATAAAATTTCAATAAAATTAGTACAGTCATCAAAAATAAGAAAACATCAAGAAACGATAGTTTGGCAAATCTGGAATTCCCAACACTGCTGTACGAAAACTGAAATATCTCGCAAGACGTGAAACGATATCCAAATTCGCCGAAGGGATATGAAAATAGACAAAATAATCTAACTTTCATATTTCATAAATATTTTCCATACAGTAGAAGGAAATAGGGTGAAAATACAATTCTTTACAAAACAGTAAGCAAAATACAGCAAATATAGCTTTCATAAACAAGCATGAAATGATGTATAAAACTCATCAATAAAATCCACCAAAATTCTAGATAATTCCTAAATAGGTATAGAAATACTGACCAAAGTTTCAGATTAAAATAATATGTGTAGCACAAGTGTCAAAATAATTTAGTCATCAAAATCATCAAGAAACGAACTCTGGAATTTATCGACATCTTTGTAGTAAAACAGTCATATCTTATATATACGAAAACGAAATCAAGCAAGGTTAGAGGGGTTAGAAAGAAGATGAACTCCTCTAAAACTCATGTTTTATACCGAAATTAAGATACTGACCCTAACCTGGTCTAAATTACTGATCAAGACAGAATATCGGCAAAACACAGAATTTCCTCAAAAACCAAAATCAACATAGATTCAACGAAACTTGATCCAAACACAACCAAACATGAAATCGAGTCTACCAAGCGTCTAAACATCATGAAATAGGATAATTAACATATCTAAAATAAGTCTATCACATGGTTTTCAACAAATATCTAAATTCTCACAAGAAGTCTCACATACATGATCAAATCAAGAACAAGCAAAACCTAAATTAATTCATGTCAATATTGTATCATGAGGCAACTATGGTCAAGTTTTCACAATAAAGATAAAACACATCAAAGATAACACACACACGAGTTGTCTCTAGAACCCAACTACACTATAGGTGGTATTTTTGACTTGTATCAAACAACGGAATTGGAGTACAAGTTACTTATCTTAACCGAGACGAAACGAACACCAAGAATAACGGAAATGGATTTCCGGATAACAAACAAAAATCCACGAACAAGAGATCCACAAATCAAGAGCAACGAATCCACGAACAATCGCACAACACACGACACGCTTCTCAAAGCACGAGAAGAGAGAACCCACAAGAGAGAGATATGAACTTGCGGTAGCTTGTGGCTTGGAGGGTTGGTCGGCCAAGGGGAGAGGAGCGATCAGAGAGGGGATGAGGGGGAGTATGGAGGTTGGGTGAGGATGGTTGGGTGTTGGCCAGAGGTGCGGCTCGGCCTGGGCACAGCCAAGGGGGGCATCGGGTGCAGGCTGTGCGGGGTGGAGTGCGGCGCAAGGAAGGGGAGGCTAGGGTTAGGATGGAGGCTAGGGTTTTTGGTGAGGGAGAGAGAGAGGGTTATATATATGAGAGAGGGTTATATATATGTGAGAGGTTTAGGGTTTAAAATATGAGTTGGGTTATTGGGTAATTGGGTTGTGGGTAGATTAGGAGTAGTAATAGGATTGTTTAATGGGTATTGATATGGATTAATGGCTTAGGATTCAAAATAGGATTGAGTTTAATTTAGCTTTGGTAAATCTATTAGGGATCAACAATAGAATTGGGAATAGGATGAGCAACCAATCACCACCACAAGCACCCATGAACAAAAATAAAGAGGACAAGAATCAAATGAAAGAAAAACAATAATTGACGAAGAACGAAACAAAAGACGAGCAAAACCAACACAAAGAGCTCAAAATGAAATAAATGAATATATATTGAAATCAATTCCAATATACGGTCCAGAAAAATACAGAGAGAGTACAGTAACCAAGAAAAGAAAAATACACCAAAAATACACCATATGAAAAACATGGGTTAGAAGCGAGTTGAGGATTTA
The DNA here is from genome assembly GCA_017893485.1 of Hemerocallis citrina. NCBI lineage: Eukaryota > Viridiplantae > Streptophyta > Magnoliopsida > Asparagales > Asphodelaceae > Hemerocallis > Hemerocallis citrina. Next base: position 38,629,729 of record CM030363.1, read on the forward strand.
GAATAGAGGAGAGAAGAAAAAAGCATGAATTTTGAGTTTGAAGAGGAAGATTTAGAATTGAGGATGAAGGAGGGGAGTGATGAGGATAGAATATTTATTTTTATGTTGATTTTTTGGGTTTTTTTCAACGGGTCCGGGTCCGGGTCTCTTTTGAGCGGACCCGGACCCGAACCGGAAAGTACAACGGGTCACATTTTAGGACCCGGACCCGGATAGGCCGGGTCGGTTCTAGTCCAATGCCGGGTCCGGGTCAGGTCTGGATTGGGTCCATGTTTCGGGTATTCATACCAATGCTAAGTTAGTGAGAGCATCCACTATCGTTTTAAACAAAATTTCCATATTTAGCAATTGAGAAATAGCAATAGGATGAGACGTCTACTATCGTTGGTGCAAAATTTGCCAAAGTAAAAAATATAAATAAAATCAGATGGAGCTTCGTCCTCCATCCATCCAAACAAAAAAAATGGCGTTTTCGTAATTTTCCGATGGCATTTTCGTAAGTAATAGGATGAAGCACATTGGAGGAAATGCTCAAACGGATGAAGGTCTGCCATCTTTCGATTTTTTTTTGTTTTTTTTTAAAATTATTTTTTAATGGCAATTTGGTGAAATTTTGGATGACATTTTCGTAATTATTTTTTAAAAAAACGGAGGAAGTTCATCCGTCTCTTTCTTTTTTTTGCTTTGTCTGCTTTAAAAAAAAGAAACAAGAAAGAGACAGAGGATATTCATCCGTCTCTTTTTTTTTTCTTTTCTCAAACGGATAAAGATATTATGTCTTCTACTTTTAGCATTTCTTCAAATAGATTTCTAAGTTTATCGAAATATTGCTCACTCCTATTCTAATTTTTGGTTTTTCAGCAAATGATAGTGAGAGTTTTTTCTAAATCGACTGCTATTTTTTGAGTTTTTAGAAGATGAAAGTGGATGCTCTTATTTGTGAGAGGGGAAGGAGTACCGTGCTTGTCATATTTCTGCTTCAATTTTTATTTGGAGTTTTTTTTCCAAACATGTCCCCAAGAAATATTAAAATTCTATTTAGTAACCACAAATCACTATTTTCTTGTTAGTACCCCATTCAACTTTGAAAGATATCAAATTTGATTAATTCGAGACCCTAAGTACAACATTAAAAAAAAAAATCTGATCAATTGACTCAATTTCGGAGAAAAAATTATTTAATACAATGGTCTATAAGTAAATAAGATTGCAAAGTAAGGAAAACTATTTTGAGATAATGAGACTCTTTTATATTGAAAACAAATTCTCAAAATTAATTCTGGTGGATCAGAATTTTCTTGATGTTGCATTTGAGGTTCTACGTTCTAAGAGCATCTGTAGTCTTGGCTTTTTACCCAAATTTTGGAAAAAATATAAAAAAGTCTACTGCAGTCATTGACTATATACCCAAAATTTGTACTTTTGATGAACAGTGGTCTGCTATATTTGGCAGAAGGTATAGAATTTTGTAAAAAATAACCTACGAAATATGATCTTTCGTCTGTTCAACGCGACGAAAGATCATCTTTTGTCCCTTTAAAAAAATTGGCGAAAAGCATGGGACGGGGGATGATTACCCATCCCGTTTTTTTAAAAAAAATTCGACGGACGGGAAATGATTTACCGTCCATTCAATTTTTTAAATTTTTTTTTTTGGTGAGACAAAAAATGATTTTCCGTCTTTTTGATTATTTTAAAAAAAAAAAAAATTCAACAGACAGGAAATCATACATCGTCCGTTCAATTTCTAATTTCCTTTCGTCCCTTTTAAAAAAAAATGGCGAAAATTATGGGACGATGGATGATTCCCCCCCCCCCCCCTTTAATCGACGGATGGGAAATGATTTCCCGTCCCTTCGATGTTTTTTTATTTAATAAAACAATTCGACGGACGTTCGAATTTTTTTAATTATTTTTTCTCTTTTTGATTTTTTTTTAAAAAATAATCAACAGACGAGAAATCATACATCGTTCGTTCAATTTCTAATTTCTAATTTCTAAAAAAAAATTGGATGAGAAATTATCTAGCGTCTGTCGATTTTAAAGTTTGGAAACCCAATTTTTGGGTTTATCGACTACAACACAAACCCAAAATTCTTATTCTTATATGCCTAATACCAAAAATTTAGCATTGAACGACTACAGATGCTCCATTTGTTGAATGACTAATATGAAAATAGTGAATTGGGAGGGACTAATATGGAATCAATATTTGTAAGGGACATCTGGGGAGAAAACCCTTTCAATTATATCTTAACCATAAGAGAATTGTCGGAGGTGGCTAGGGATGGCAACCGGGTCAGGCTGGCCCGCGACCCGCTCACCAAACCCGGCCCGTTAAAATACGGTTCGGGTCCGGGTCGAACCCGCGAGTCTAAGCGGGTCGACCCGGGTCGTCAAATAACGGTTTCCAACCGGTTGAACCCGGCCCGTGAACCCGATAAACAGTGTCAAACCCACTCATGAACCCGCGAGTCGACCCATAGGTTTCGAACCGTTAGACCCGTACGGGCCAAACGTTCGACCCGCGCGGGCCAAACGTTCGAAAACATACCAACGGCTGTTATAGCCATTTTTTTGGTTTCGTTTTTTTTTTTCTTTATAAATACCCCTTAAACCCAATCTAAAAATTTTCCACCTTATTCTCTTACTCTCTCTACTACTACTACTTAATTCAAGCTCTATTTTTTGAAATTTTGTCAACAAAGAAGCTAGCAGCATAGAAGCGACATATTCCGATCGTATCGAATTCAACATTCAACTACGTCTTCAACTCTTCAACTCCTCCAAGACTCCAATAAAGAAGCTCTCTTTCTATCTATATACGAGTCGGGGCTTCTACTTCTACTTCTACTTTTATTTTCACTCTCATTCTATATACGAGTATCGCGAAGTACGGTATCAAAATTTTACAACCCTCTTATTGTCTTGATATTTTTTTGTAGTTATAATTTTTTGTTTATCATATTTGTTTGTTGGTTTTTTTTATCTTCTATCTCACAACCCTCCTATTGTTTTCTAGATTTTTTTAAAAAAACTTATCTTGCCTAGATTGTTGATTCTTGATTTTGGTGATTATAACACAATGCAAAATATATTTGTGCTATGCTCTATATATAATTGCAGGTTGTATCAAGAAGATACACAGAGGCCTCATTACTCTAATTAAAGCTGAACAAATGATCAAGCACAGCTCCAGATAAAGACAATGGCTTCACTCAAAGACTCAAGTCAAGACCAAAGCTTCAAATGTCATATAATTGTGTGTCTTGTAAAAATGTAATATTTTTTCTATTTATTGAGTCTTAGAATGATGTACAGCCTTGTCACACACACACACACTCACATATAACTTTTTATAACTGTGTGTTTACAAAATCCAAAGGTCGAAACAGCTTGAACTAGATCAGCTGTTGAGTACCAGTCGACTGCCATTTATACCAGTCGACTGAGTTGTACAAAACTGCCTGATCTTATTCAAACTCTGACCAGTCGACTCAGAGAGGCAACCCAGTCGACTGTTCAAGTGCTTTTTGATCGTTTTCTGATTTCAAAAGCTATTTTTCGAATTTAAAAGAGTTATCCGTAATTTTTTCGTTGATCAAACGGTTATGGGATAACTGTCTTTAACTGCCAGGGACCCTAGTCTATAAATATAGCCTAAGGTTCACCTTCAAAAAGTTCCCAAGCAATTTTTTAGAATAATTTTAAGATTTGTACATTCAAGAGAGAAAAGCTTTCAAAACTCACTAAGTCTTGGTTCTCTGTCTTCAGTCCAGTATAACATAGAATTCGTTTTGGACTGGATTTGGAAGTCAACCAATTAGCCACGTACTATATCACAATCACAACAAGGCTATAGGTTGATTGTAAACAATTTTATTGTTTTTCTTTTTCCTCTCGGTTGGAGAGTAGGACTCTAGGGTGTAGAGTCGAATTTTGTCACTCTTGGTGGAAGAGTGGGTTGCTTTCTCTGGTTGAGAGAAAGGACTACGGGTTGAACAAGGTTGTTGTCTGAACGCCGTAGGGTATTCTTGTAATCTTTTTCAAGAATAGTGGAAAATCTCAAGTGGGTTGCTTGGGGACTGGATGTAGGTCGGGAGGACCGAACCAGGATACATCGTGTGCACTTTGTAGTTGTATCTCTCTACTTGCATTTCTATTTTCTCAGTTTATAATTTTCTGTGTGAAACTTGTCTGGACAGTCGACTGCGTATTCATATAAGTCGACTGGTCAGACTCGTACTACTCTGAAGTAATTTGTGTGACTAGTCGACTGTCTCATCCCTAAGTCGACTTAACAGACTTCTTTAAAATACTTTTCTTTTTGTGGTTTCAGTCGACTGGTCTATCTCTCAAGTCGACTGAACAGAAGAAATTCTCAATTCTGCATTTTAAATTTTTATAAAACACTATTCACCCCTCCCTCTAGTGTTTCTTGCATTGCCTACAGGATCCAACACTTGGTATCAGAGCAAGGTTGAGTGCAATGGCAACTACTTCAAATGCAAATCAGTACCATGAAGACCAATCTACACAAAGGCCACCTCTCTTCGATGGAACAAATTACAATTATTGGAAGTGTAGAATGAAGATCTACTTACAATCCATCAACTATGAAATATAGAACATGACGGAAACAGAATACACCGCTCCTACTATTCCATATGCACAATGGAATGACGACATGAAGAACCAAACAATGAACAATGCAAAAGCAATGAATGCATTATTCTGTGCTCTCACAAAGGAGGAGTTCAACCGTGTGTCGAATGCAACAACCGCACATCAAATCTGGCACACACTCGAGGTAACTCATGAAGGAACAAACAAAGTGAAAGAATCTAAAATATCTGTTCTTGTTCACAGGTTTGAAATGTTCTGCATGAAGGAAAATGAAAGTGTGTCCGAGATGATTACTAGATTTACAGACATCACAAACTCACTTGTGGCACTTGGGAAGATATGCACTCAAGTAGAGATGGTGAGAAAAGTACTTCGTGCACTTACCCTCGAATGGAAAAGAAGACCACTGCCATAGAAGAGGCCAATGATTTATCACAACTTTCTCTTGAGAATCTTGTGGGAAATCTAATGGCTTATGAGGTACAAATCGAAGAACGCAAGAAGGATGCTGAACCATAATATTCAAAGAAGAAAACATTAGCATTCAAAGCCATGTCAGAGTCCGAAGATGAAGAAGAAGATGAGAAAGAGATTGCTATGTTCACAAGGAAATTCAAAAAATTTCTAAAGAAAGGTAAGTTCAATTCTAAATTTAAAGATTCTAATGATCCTCCAACTTATTTCAGGTGTAACAAAACAGGTCATATGAAGAAGGATTGTCCACTAGGGAACACAAAGTCTAAGGGAAAGACATCCAACTTCAAGAAGGATAAGTACACAAAGAACAAGTTTGCCAAGATCAAAAAGGCATATCAAGCAACTTGGGATGATAACGATTCTTTTTCAGAAGAAGAAATTGATGAGACCAACGAGGTTGCAAATGTGTGCTTCATGGCATCACAGAATCAAGTAAGTAATGAGTGTGATTCAGATGATTTACTTGATACATTCAATGAAAATTTTCAAGAACTGAAAAAGGAAAAGATTAGAGTTAAGAACTTAGAGAAAGTTAATCAAACACTTTCTCAAGAGAATCTTAACCTTGATAAAGAAGTAAAATCTTTAAATTCTCGTATTTCAAGTTTAGATATGGATCATGAATCTCTAAAGAAAAATTATGAAGAGATATCTAAGAACGTATCTAAGTATAATAAAGGAAAAGAGAATTTAAACGATGTTCTTCAAAATCAAGTAAAATCTAGTCAAAAGTTTGGACTTGGTTTTAAAAAATCTCTTGAAAAAGATCATTCTTCTAATAACACTAGTATAAATAAATCTGTATCTATTTCTAGTGTTAGACATAAATTGTATGAGTTCTTTGAAAAACCTAAGTTTGTAAGTTCTATTGATAAAAGCAAATCTAAATTTCAGTCAAGTTGACTAAATCCATCCACCAGTCGCCTGTCCAGAGGAACTGAGTCTTATTCAACAAGACCAAAACCTCATATAAGTCGACCTATATTATCATCCAGTCGACTGACATATAGTAGAAGTCGACTGAATGGTGTTATAAAGTCGACTGGACAGAACAAACATGTATGGGTTCCAGTCAATTTGAGTACGAAAGATAGAATTGCCTATACAAACTCATATATGCTGAATGTATGTAATTCTGTTAATTTCATTCCTGCTTATGGTGGAAAATCAAACTCATCATGTGTTTGGTTTTCCGCAAACTAATATCTTTTGGACCCAATAAAAAGGGTACCATATTCACATTGAATATTTTATAGGTATCATAGAAAGATCATTGGATACTTGACAGCAGATGTTCTAAGCATATGACTGGTCATGCCAACCTCCTATCTACCATACAAAGCATTGATGGAGGAACAGTTACCTTTGGTGATAACAATAAAGAAAAAGTTATAGGAATCGACATGGTCGGTAAGGACACTAACCCTTCTATAGAAAATGTTTTATTAGTTAGTGGACTTAAACATAATCTGTTAAGTATTAGTCAACTGTGTGACAAAGGTTATAAAATTGTGTTTGAAAAAGATTCATGCTTAATTTATGATTCCACTATGCAAAACATTATTTTTCAAGGTTTTAGAAAAAACAATATTTATAAATTATGTTTGAATACAAATGAGTTTTCGAATGATTTTTGTTTAGTAGCTTCTAATAATGATTCTTGGCTTTGGCATAGACGTTTTGGTCATGTAAATATGAAAAATCTCTCTAAAGTATGTAAGTACAACTTAGTTAAAGGGCTGCCAAGACTATCCTTTAAAAAGGATAAGTTATGTGATGCATGTCAACTAGGTAAACAAATTAAATCTACTTTTAAAACAAAAGAAGTAATTTCTACTAGTAGGCCGCTCGAATTAATTCATATGGATTTATTTGGCCCTACTAGAGTTGCTTCTTTAAATAAAAGTAGATATGTATTTGTTTTAGTAGATGATTTTTCACGATTCACTTGGACTTTCTTTTTAAAACATAAAAATGATACTTTTGATGAATCTGCAAATTTTTGTAAACGAATTCAAAATTAAAAGTCTCTAACCATAGTCACTATTAGAAGTGATCATGGTGGAGAATTTGAAAATGAAACGTTTGCAGAATATTGCAACAAGAATGGTATAACTCATTCATTTGCATTTCCTAGAGCTTCACCACAAAATGGAGTGGTTGAAAGGAAGAATAGGACTTTGCAAGAATGTGCACGTACCATGCTTGTTGAAAGCAATTTACCTAAGTATTTTTGGGCTGAAGCTGTTGCTACAGCTTGTTATGTTTTAAACAGGATTTTGATAAGGCCTAAGCTAAAGAAGACTTGTTATGAGTTATTTTATAATAAAATTCCTAAGGTCTCTTACTTTAAGATATTTGGTTGTAAGTGTTTTATTCTGAACACTAAAAATAATTTAGATAAATTTGATCCTAGATCTAATGAAGGTATCTTTATAGGATACTCAAATAGGAGTAAAGCATATAGAATCTTCAACAAGTCAACAATGACTATTGAAGAATCAATGCATGTTACATTTGATGAATCTCTGCCTTCATCAAATTTACTTAAAGATGATGAAACTGATTCATCACCTTTAAATAAAGTAATTACATCTTTAGAACAAACTAGTCTCACGGATAAGTCGACCGATAAGGATGTCAAGTCGACTGATGTAAAACAGTTGACTGAGGAACCTATCAAGTCGACTGATCCTGTTGTGATATCTCAAACTTTATCAAAATCTTTTGTTGAAGTTAGAGATCATCCTCATGACTTAATAATTGGTGACATCTTCCATGGTATTCAGACAAGATCACATATTAATATGATATCTCACACAGCCTTCTTGTCAGATTTTGAACCGAAAATATACAAGAAGCATGTGAGAATGAATTTTGGATGAATGCTATGCAAGATGAATTAAACCAATTCATAAGGAATGATGTATGTGATTTAGTTCCACGACCTCCTGATCATACTATTATTGGTACTAAATGGGTATTCAAAAATAAGTTAGATGAATCAGGACAAGTTGTTAGGAACAAAGCTAGACTAGTTGCTCAAGGATATAATCAAGAAGAAGGCATAGATTTTGATGAAACATATGCTCCTATTTCTAGATTAGAATCAATTCGTATTTTATTATCTTTTGCTTGTTTTATGAATTTTACACTTTATCAAATGGATGTTAAAAGTGCTTTCCTTAATGGGTTTATAAAAGAAGATGTTTATGTTAAACAACCACCAGGTTTTGAACATGAACAATTTCCAAATCATGTTTTTAAATTGAAAAAGGCTTTATACGGTCTTAAACAAGCACCACGTGCTTGGTATGATCGATTGAAAACTTTTCTTTTAGAAACAGGTTTTGAGATAGGTAAAGTAGATACTACTTTGTTTATTAGGAGAATTAAGAATGATATTTTAATCATACAAATATATGTTTATGATATAATTTTTAGATCTACTAATAGTAATCTATGTCAAGAGTTTGCTAACACCATGAAAAATGAGTTTGAGATGAGTCACATGGGTGAACTCAATTATTTCCTTGGACTACAAATTAAGCAGGTCACAAAATGGCATATTTATTAATCAAGGAAAGTATGCAAAGGAATTACTCAAACGGTTTAACATGGATAGCACAAGTAGTAAAGCCACACCTATGGCTACTACCACTACCCTTGACAAAGATATATTAGGTAAGAGTGTCGATCAAAAACTCTATCGAGAGATGATTGGCTCACTCTTATATATAACTGCTAGTAGACCAGATATTATGTTCAGTGTATGTTTGTGTGCTAGATATCAATCAAGTCCTAAAGAATCTCATTTAAAAGCTGTGAAACGAATTTTAAGATATATTAAAGGCACATCTGATTATGGTTTATTCTATCCACGCACCGATAATTTTTAACTTTTGTCGTATAGTGATGCTGATTTTGCTGGTAGTAAAACTGATCGCAAGAGCACTAGTGGGACATGTCATCTTTTGGGACATTCACTAGTTTCTTGGTATAGTAAGAAGCAAAATTCGGTATCTCTATCTACTACAGAAGCTGAATATATCGCTGCAAGTTTGGCTTGTGCACAAATTTTGTGGATGAAACAAATCCTATTAGATTATGGTATTTCTTTTGAAAGACCCTCAATAATGTGTGATAATACCAGTGCCATTAACCTATCTAAAAATCTGGTTCAACATTCACGTACAAAACATATTGATATTCGACATCATTTTCTACGTGATCATGTTTTAAAAGGAGACATCTCTTTAGACTCTATCTCTACTGATAAACAAGTAGCTGATATCTTTACCAAACCCCTTAAAGAAGACACCTTTATTACATTAAGAAGAGAACTAGGGATATGTGATTTTATTGATATTTGTTGAATTTTACTTTTTGCAAGTCGACTTGAACATATTATTCAGTCGACTTCCACATATTTTTTATATATACTTATTTTTTTAACAGTCGACTAAGATGTTCAACCAGTCGACTGCCCAGTTGTGATAATTATATGTTTTTCTCTCGACTAAGTCGATTGAATACTAAGAACAGTCGACTGTCGCGACTCATTCTGTCTTCAACTTCGAATCGTCGCACCGATTTTGAGATATCTATTCATCTTTTGACTCACCTTGACCATTCTTGGCTATTGATTTCATTTCCCCTTCGATCTCAGACGTTCCCATCAAGTTAAAACCCTAAATCACTGCCTCCCCTCTTTTCACTTTTACCCCATCTATTTTCACCCAGATCTGGAGTTTGAGAAGAGAAGAATAGAGAAGAAGTCGACTGAGGTGCTGCTGTCTTGAGTTGATTTCTTGCTCCTTTGCAGTTTGATTCCTTGCATTTTCTGTTGGTAAAATCTCTTTCACCTTCACTCTTATTATGGCACCAAAAAGATCAAAAACATCTCATGTTGATGAAGGTTCTTCTTCTAAGGACTATTCTCAATATCTTAGAAGCCCTGATCTTATGGAAAAATGGTATATCATTTGTACCATGCTTATTTTTCCGGGTAGATTTGTTAATTTTAATGATCTTGATATGTTTAATCTTGTGTCTCTATTCCAAAATTGTAGCCTTTATGATTTCTTGTCCTTAGAAAATCAACCCCATTATTACCCTCAACTCATTTATCTATTTTATACCAATATGAGAGTGGTTCAATCGGATGATGGTGAAGTTATAATTTATTCTTCTGTGAAAAATAAGAAGATGAAACTCACATCCGAGAGAATTAATCTGATTATGGGTATAGATGACGAAGGACCTGATTTAGGAGAAGTCATAATGGATGATGCTTCTATCTTGTCTAAAATCTTTTTGCAGAGCCATGGACCTCCTATGTCTAATAAATTCATTACTCCTATTGCAAAACTTGTTGCACGCATACTGTCCTATAATATTATCCCTAAAACAGGGAGTTATAATCAGTATTCCATGGAATTGCAACAAGCTGTATATGCAATCTTTGGTAAAATAAATGTTAATTAGGGGCCGTGTCATCTTTTCTAGACTTCATAAGTCTCACTCCACTTTTCTTCCCTATGGTGCTTTACTTACTCTTGTTTTCTGTGCTTACGATATCGATCTCGACTCAGAGACCAATGTTGTCAAGCATTATGAATGCTTTGATCGTGCAAGTTTAGCACGCATGAAGCTAATTGATCCTCCACCTAGATCTACCACTAGGACTTCTCCCCAAACCCAAGTTCCTTTAGCCACTTCTGCTCGACCATCTTCAGCATCTAGCTCTTCTCGCCCCCGAGCTGATTTTGATGATCCACGCAGTATCTATAATGCTGTTAACTATCTCATGGATCGTCAAGATGCTCTTGAAACACAACTTTCTCATCTTACTCATCTTTTTACTACTCAATTTCCACCTCCCTCTCATGATGACGACGACGATGATGACGAAGACGAAGAATGATGATTTTTATTATTTTATTTTTTTACTACAATGTATTTTTCTTATTGCACTTTAGTATTTTGGTATTTTATAAGCGTTTCAAAGACTCAGTTGTTATGAATTAATTCTGTCTGTGGTATTTTCATTTCTATTTTTTTGTTGATGACAAAGGGGGAGAGAACACTGATAATCTTCTCTCTATTGGTAATTTTGTGATAAATCGACTGACATTTTTTATATAAGTCGACTGACATACATTTGTGTGATGAGATGTTAATTTTTTTGTGATAATTTATGCATAATGTATTATTGATAGGGGGAGCATATGAATGCTTGTATTATTTTCTTTTATTATCAGCTATTGTGTTGTCATCATCAAAAAGAGGGAGAATGTTAATTCTTGATTTTGATGATTACAACACAATGCAAAATATATTTGTGCTATGTTCTATATATAATTGCAGGTTGTATCAAGAAGATACACAAAGGCCTCATTACTCTAAAGCTGAACAAACGATCAAGCACAGCTCCAGACAAAGACAATGGCTTCACTCAAAGACTCAAGTCAAGGCCAAAGCTTCAAATGTCATATAATTGTGTCTTGTAAAAATGTAATATTTTTTCTATTTATTGAGTCTTAGAATGATGTACAGCCTTGTCACACACAAATACACTCACATATAACTTGTTATAACTGTGTGTTTACAAAATCCAAAGGTCGAAACAGCTTGAACTAGATCAGCTGTTGAGTACCAGTCGACTGCCATTTATACCAGTCGGCTGAGTCTATACAAAACTGCCTGATCTTATTCAAACTCTGACCAGTTGACTCATAGAGGCAACCCAGTCGACTGTTCAAGTGCTTTTTGATCGTTTTCGGATTTCAAAAGCTGTTTTTCGAATTTAAAAGAGTTATCCGTTATTTTTTCGTTGATCAAACGGTTATGGGTAACTGTCTTTAACTGCCAGGGACCATAATCTATAAATATAGCCTAAGGTTCACCTTCAAAAAGTTCCCAAGCAATTTTTTAGAATAATTTTAAGATTTGTACATTCAAGAGAGAAAAGCTTTCAAAACTCACTAAGTCTTGGTTCTCTGTCTTCAGTCCAGTATAACATAGAATTTGTTTTGGACTGGATTTGGAAGTCAATCAATTAGCCACGTACTATATCACAATCACAACAAGGCTATAGGTTGATTGTAAACAATTTTATTGTTTTTTCTTTTTCCTCTCGGTTGGAGAGTAAGACTCTAGGGTGTAGAGTCGAATTTTGTCACTCTTGGTGGAAGAGTGGGTTGCTTTCTCTGGTTGAGAGAAAGGACAACGGGTTGGACAAGGTTGTTGTCTGAACGCCGTAGGATATTCTTGTAATCTTTTTCAAGAATAGTGGAAAATCTCAAGTGGGTAGCTTGGGGACTGGATGTAGGTCGGGAGGACCGAATCAGGATACATCGTGTGCACTCTGTGGATGTATCTCTCTACTTGCATTTCTATTTTCTCAGTTTATAATTTTCTGTGTGAAACTTGTCTGGACAGTCGACTGCGTATTCATATAAGTCGACTGGTCAGACTCGTACTACTCTAAAGTAATTTGTGTGACTAGTCGACTGTCTCATCCCTAAGTCGACTTAACAGACTTCTTTAAAATACTTTTCTTTTTGTGGTTTCAGTCGACTGGTCTATCTCTCAAGTCGACTGAACAGAAGAAATTCTCAATTCCGCATTTTAAATTTTTATAAAACACTATTCACCCCCTCTAGTGTTTCTTGCATTGCCTACAGGATCCAACATAGATTGTATTTAATTGTTTCACATACACTACTATATCAACATGTCTAGATCACGAGGTAGTGGTCGAAGCCAAAGTGGACAAGATTCCATCGGCACTACTCGTAGCCTCCAATTGTCCCACAAAATGAGCCCTGCAGAAGAGTACCCTATGACCCAACACATTGGTACACACGATGAGTTTGTAGGAGACATAGACATAGAAGAAGAACCACAAACACAAGCAATCGAAACAACACAACCGGGTAGTAGTAGGAAAACTAGAGGGGGAACTTGTGATTGGCACAAATTTTATGATTATATTCCGGACGAAGAAAATCCGAGTGTAGGTATCACAATTTGTAAAATATGTTCGAAGCCATACAAATGGAAGTAGGGTGAGGGGACGGGTACAATAAAACAACACATCCAAAATGTACACAAAGAACTTCTTGTAGACCTACCCGGTGTAGTTGATAGTCATTCTTATGATTCCGAACTTGTTCATCAGGAAATGACCCGACTAGTAATCAAGAAAGAGTTACCATTTTCCTATTCTGAGAGTAAGGAATTAGAAACTTTTAATCAAACCTCCATAAACCCGCATTTTAAAAGAATACTTTGAAGTTTGATTGTTTTAAAATATACAAGAAAATGAGAGGAGCTTTGATTGCCATTTTATGGAGTTTAAGTTGTAGAGTTTCTTTAACTTCCGATTGTTGGAAGGGTTGCAACATTATTCCAATGATGGAAATAACTTGTCATTGGATCGATAGTGATTGGATTCTTCAAAAAATGATCATATCACTTGCTGCGTTGTCCTATCCCCATAGTGGTAATGAAATTGCAAATCGTATTTTAGAAATTTGTGATATTTTTCATATTCGTGATCAAATTATGTGTATATGTTTTGATAATGCATCTAACAACAATGCATCAATTACTATATTACGAACCGCATTAAACCCTCTATCTGACAATATTTTTTATGTTAGATATGCATGTCATATTTTAAATTTATATGTTCAAGATGCATTAAACATAGCCAAACCATATATAGTTAAAATTAGAAATTTTGTACAATTTATTGCATTAAGTGACCCTATATTTCAAGAATGGAAAGTTTGGTGTAGGCTTAAAAATGTACATTTTAGAAAATTTCCAAAGGATGTTAAATACCAATGGAACTTTATTTTTGATTTGCTACATGTTGTAACTGAATATAAAGCATGTATAAATAATTTTTGTATGGCAAAAAATATGCCAAATTTTGAAATGACTCCCCAAGCTTGGTTTTATGCCGAATCTTTGTTAAAATTTTTAGAACCTTTTAAAACCGCAACTTTCAAATTTTCAAAATCTTATGAATCTACTTCTAGTAGCATTTTTATTTCAATAGTTACTGTTGCTGCTGATTTTGGTGTGGGAGCAAACAGATGAATTTGTGGATTCTTGGGATGTTGTATAGTCAAACCTGAGGCACCTCCACCAGAGTTTGACCGTGATCTCCTGCCACTGCCGTTGACCAGCAAAAAGTGCGAAACACCGGGGTTGATCCCGGTAACGCACCCTTCGACGCTCTTGTCAGTAATCTGAATGATTAAGAAAGAGCTTTGATTGGCAAAAGATTGATTACCTGGTAACAGTAGGGGATGGGGGGTATTTATAGCCGCCTTAGGAACCAGTTTCGGGATAAGATCAAATCCCTACTTCCCAGTGGATGGATAGAAGTGATCAGGACCGTTGATTAAGGACAATCATAAACCCTAATTTTCTATCCAGCTGGACTGGGTTTCTTGTGGGTTGGAATCTGCACCCAGTAAGATGGATCCGTTTATGGATTATTGGGCCTTTGAAAAAGGCCCAGTTCCCATTTCAGACCCATTTGTAGGTGAAATTACCATTTTACCCCCGAGCATTAAGATTCATGCCTGATTTGGACGATTCCGATTTAACCCTATTTTTAGCCATATCACGAGCCCCCCACTCCCGAAGACTGAGTTTGATCAGCCTTTGAGGAGTAGTTTTACTGTTTTAATAGCTTGCGGAGTTGTATCGGAGTCCAAATGAGGGGTGCCGAATCTTTATGTGAGGAATTATGGTGCTTTTTTGTGTTGGTTGCACGCTCAATGTTGTTCTTGAGCTCCCCTGGACTTTTGGTGATTTTTCTTGATTTTTTATTTATTCCTCAGATCATTTATTAAATCTTGCGAAGTGGTGATTTATTGTTCGGGGGCATTAATTAATTATTCCAAGCAATAATCATTTACCCAGGGGCTCAAAAATATTTTCCCAGATTTATAATTATTTTTTAGAAATTCTAATTAATTTTCTTGAATTTTTAATTATTTTTTCGCAATTTTTAAATAAATAATTCGAGTTTAATAAAATAAATAAATTTTTATTACCATTTATGACGTGGCACAATCTGGGCCGCCCATCTCACATCAGCGCGTGATTTTGAGAGATCGGACGGTGGATCGGCGCTGAGCGACGTGGGCGAATCTGGGGCCTTGATCAGACTATGGTATGAATTTTGAAGCGATCTGGCGGCCTGTGTTGCTCGGCAGTGTTTTCTCCGTATGGGTAGCTCGGAAGGCCGGTCGCTCGGATTGAGATTCCGAGCGACGTGGCACAATCCGGGCCGTGCATCACGTCGCGGCACGAATTGCGAGGTCATCTGACGGTGGATCTTGTACTTGGCCACGTGGTTGAATCAGGGCCGTTCATCAGGCCGAGGAGCGAATCTCGAGACGATCGGACAGTTTGTTCTGCTCGGTGTTATTTTCTCCATATGAGCAGCTCGGATCGCTAGTTGCTTGGATTGGGATTCCGAGCGACATGGGGCAATATGGACCATTCATCAGGAGATCTTGCACGAATCTCGAGACATTATGGCGCAGATCACGAGAAAATGTGATCTTGGTCACGTGGCTGAATCAGGGCTGTTTATCAGGCCGAGGCACGAATCTCAGGACGATTGGACGGCTCGTACTGCTCGGCATTATTTTCTCCATAGGAGCAGCTCGGATTGCCAGTCGCTCGGATTAGGATTCCGAGCGACGTGGGGCGATCTGGACCGTTCATCAGGAGATCTTGCACAAATCTCGAGACATTATGGCGCGGATCACGAGAAAACGTGATCTTGGCCACGTGGCTGAATCAGGGCCGTTTATCAGGCCAAGGCACGAATCTCGAGATGATTGGACGGCTCGTACTGCTCGGCGTTATTCTCTCCATATGAGCAGCTCGGATCGCTAGTCGCTCGGATTGGGATTCCGAGCGACGTGGCTCGATCTAAGGCATCCATCTGAAGATTTTGCACGGATCTTGAGGCAAAAGACAGCTTGGATTACGAGAAAATGCTATCTTGTCGTTTTGTGATCGTGGCCCAATCTGGACCGTCTGATCAAGATCTTGCACGAATTTTGATGAGAAAGTTGTTTTTCTTCAATATGCAGCTCGGAATGCAAGTCGCTCGGATTTGGATTCTGAGGTACATGGCTCGATCTGAGGCGTCCATTTGAAGATTTTGCACGGATCTTGATGTAAAAGATGGTGTGGATCACGAGAAAATGCTATCTTGTCGTTTTGTGATCGTGGCCCAATCTGGACCGTCTAATCAAGATCTTGCACGAATTTTGAGGAGAAAGTTGTTTTTCTCCAATACGCAGCTCGGAATGCAAGTTGCTCGGATTTGGATTTCGAGGGACGTGGCTCGATTTGAGGCATCCATCTGAAGATTTTGTGCGGATCTTGATGCAAAAGACGGTGTGGATCACGAGAAAATGCTATCTTGTCGTTTTGTGATTGTGGCCCAATCTGAGCTGTCTGATCAAGATCTTGCGCGAACTTTGAGAGAAAGTTATTTTTCTCCAATACGTAGCTCGGAATGCAAGTCGCTCGGATTTGGATTCCGAAGGACGTGGCTCGATCTGAGGCGTTCATCTGAAGATTTTGCGCATATCTTGATGCAAAAGACAGTGTGGATCACGAGAAAATGCTATCTTGTTGTTTTGCGATCGTGGCCCAATCTGGACCGTCTGATCAAGATCTTGCACGAATTTTGAGGAGAAAGTTGTTTTTCTCCAATATGCAGCTCGGAATGCAAGTCGCTCAGATTTGGATTCCGAGGGACGTGGCTCGATCTGAGGCATCCATCTAAAGATTTTGCACGGATCTTGATGCAAAAGACGGTGTGGATTACGAGAAAATGCTATCTTGTCGTTTTGTGATTGTGGCCCAATCTGGACCTGTCTGATCAAGATCTTGCGCGAACTTTGAGGAGAAAGTTGTTTTTCTTCAATACGCAGCTCGGAATGCAAGTTGCTCAGATTTGGATTCCGAGCGATGTGGCTCAATCTGAATCATCGCCACATTTTCAAACCGTCGCCACCCTTCTGAACCATGGCCTTTCTTCTCTACTTTGTCGTTTAGCCTTCTTTAATTGGCTTTAGGGGGGTTCAAGAGTCGCCACTCTTCGTTACAAAGTCCAAGAGTCATTTCTTTCACTATAAGTTTTCACCCCCCCCACTCTTTCTCTCATTCTTTCACTTTTCACTCTTAGAATTTACTTTTGCTCTCGAACGGCGCTACTAGCTTTCGTGGCCAGGCGAGTTTGAACTCCGGCGATCTTTTCCGACCGTACACGTCACTTCAAGGTTAGTCTTTCCCCCTACTCTTTGAAAATATCTAGAGTTTCTTCTGGGGACGAGACCTCCACCTAGGACCGAGACACCGGCCGAGCGGTAGTGGTTAAGCCGAGGAAGGAGAAGGAAGTGGTTCAGCTGGTCGGTGTGTCGACGATAGTTGAGTCTCTGAAGGTGGCAGGAGAGCTGGGTCAGCTGCCGTCCACATTGTCGAGTGTTGGTGGGGTGAGGAGCTACCCCGATGACATCTTAGAGAAGGTGGTGCGTGGGATGGCTCCGGTATATGAGGAGAACAGCCCGTGGGATCCTTCCGAGGTGGATGAGTTGCCCTCGATCATGACCGAGGCTGATCTGCATCGGGTCAGGAAGGCATTCCGCATCCCGAAGGAGTACACGCTACTACTCCCCGGCCCCGGCTTCCGAGCATGTACGGGGACATCTGCAGATACGTGGGTCTTCCCGTATGATGCACTTAATGCCGGTCTTCGGCTACCACTGCATCCCTTCGTGGTCGAGGTACTGCAGTGGTATGGCTTGAGCCTGGTTCAATTTATGCCGAACATGTGGTGGCATGTTATCGCCTTCGTTCTCCAGTGTCAGGCGATCGACATGCAACCGCAGCTTGTTTTGCTCCAAAGCCTGTACCACATCTGCCGCATGAGCAAGATGGAGGATCAGTATTATTTGTCACCGAGTAAGGGGGTGAAGTTGATCGAGAATCCGGACTCCATCAAACACTGGAAGGAGAAGTATTTTCTCATCCGAGGTCCCGAGCCGTGGGGCTTCTCGACCCGAAGTGGGTGAAGGCCGAGCCGGTCATTACAAGAGAAGAAGAGGGGGAGGTGACTAAGATCCTCAGTCTTCCGACCCTTGGTGGGAAGGACATTACCGAGGAGGTTTTGTTCGGTGGAGGTCTCAGTCCGATCGACCCTCTTTCTTTTTTTTTCTTGCTTGTCTGAGTCTTTTGGTGTTTGTTTTTTCTAACTTCTTCGCTCAGCTTTCCCTTTGTGTGCAGAGGCCCCTGATATGGACTACAGATCGTTAATGGCAAAGAATCGTGCTGTCGTGGTGAAGGGCATGGAAACGAGGAAGAGGAAGAGGACCACGTCAGGACCTCCTTCCGGTTAGGCGCCCTCGGCACCCTCGGCTGTTGTGGACTTGGTGATTGAGGCTACTTCGGAATCGCATGCTCCGATCCCTTCGATCGATGCCCCGGGGTCGTCGAGCGGGGCATTCTCTGTCAGCACCGCTCTGGTTTCGGAGGTGCTGCCGCTTACGGCTGAGGCAGAGACCATCCTCACCGAGGAGCACAAGCGGCTCTTCGTCCCCGACTAGAGGGTGATGAAGTTGGACGGCTTCCTCGGCGACTCGGGGATGTGCATGCAGGCGGTACGCCACCTGCCGACCCCGAAGGACCGTGCCGCGTTGAGGGCCGGCACCGTTGGCGATGATGCCTTGGAGATAGCTTGGGCGACGATGTCGGTAAGTATGAGTTGATTTCGATAACCCAAAAATTTTCTAAGTTTTTTGCTCGGTTTTAATCGTTTCTTTCCCTCTGTTCTGTTTGCAGACCTTATGCCACTTCAGCCACATGCTCGAACAGTTCACCAAGTAAGAGAAGGAAATGAAGGCGGTGAACGATCGCGAGAGGTCGGAGCGCTCCAAGGCGGTTAAGCTGTTCGAGGCCGAGCAACTACTCTCGGCTACGCGTGCGGCTGAGTTGGGGGCCCTCGAGGCGAAGCTTGCCGAAGCATTGAAGCATTCTGCGACCGAGACTGCCAAGGTCGAGGCGTTGGAGAAAGAGATGGCCCGTCTCGAGGAGGATCTCGCGAAGGCCTTAAAGGCATCCGAGGAGGCACTAAGAGGCCAAGCGCTGAAAGTGGCGGCGGCAGAGAAGGCGGTTCGGGATGAGGCAGAACCCCACATGATGACGAACATGAAGGAGGCCTACGCCCGAGCCTTGAAGCACGTGGCTGCTCACATCCCCAGCTTCGACGGATCGTCGTATTACTTCTACGACCCCGTAGAAGGCGAGGAGCTTATCCCTCTGGCGGAGGCCGAACCCGCACAAGAGGGTGATGAGGCCGAGGGGGACGGCGAGGACAAGGTGAACCTTGATGGAGTGCTCGTCATTTTGCCGAGCGAGGATGCTTCGAAGCAGCTCCGCGAGGTGGACCCCTGACTCAGTCATCCTTTCTTTTGTTTGTTGTGTTGTTTTTTGTTTTTGTTTTTTTTGTAATGCCGAACCGCGGACTAGCCACCGCTCTTATGTACTTTTTTTGAATTTTAATGAAAAGACCAACTTTTTGAGATTTGGCTAAGTGTTGAAATTTGATCTTTGATTTGAGGTCGCCTTGTTTTGAATTTTTGCTGAGTGTTGAAAACACCTTTTGCTGTTAAAAATTTTGCTAAGTGCTAGCGACTTTGGTTTGGAATTTAGCTGTGTTGCTTGAGCTTAGTATTGTTGTGCCCTTTCAGGAGGCATCGACAAACATGTCCGCGGCTGAGGTCTCTCGTCTTCGAGCCGACTTAGGAGCGACGAAGTTGTCCTTTTCTCGCAGTCGAGAGTGTTTTCTCAAGAGCGAGTTGGATTTGGACCGCCTCAAGCTAAAGCTGTCGAAGCGTCTCTCCGAGCTGAAGCAACTAAAGAAGGCACTATCTGATATCTCATTGGAGAGAGATGAACTGTTAGTTGAGGTCCACGATTTGTCAATTGCCGAAGACGAGCTTTTGGCGTAGAGAGAGGAATTAATTGCGACGATGGGCAAGTTGACGGCCGAGCGAGATGAGTTATTAGTGACCATGAGCAAGGCGACGGTGGAGGTTAACGAGCTGAAGAGGGTGACGGTCGATAAGAGCATCAAAGTTACTCATCTCCGTCGGATTATTGCCGACCGCTCTGGTGCCACTGGCTCCGCTCGGCTTCCTCGCTTCAAGATTGCCATGAAGGATGACTCTTTGAAGGATCGAATCGTCGAGATTGAGGAGGAGATCGCTCGGCTTAAACCCCAACCTGAACGGATTAATGTCAGAAGCACGTCGTGTACTCGTGAAGAGAGCGAGAGAGGGATTTCTTTTTACGAGCTTGCGACTCGCTCGACTGCTACTAGGCAGAGCCCCGTTGTTGCACAAAGTGGTGTGGCTACCTCGTCGAGTGGAGCATCCGTTGGGGCCACCGTCAGAGGCAGTGCTGAAGATGCATCTGTAACATCCCGCAAAATCGGAATTACAATTTTGCCCTCGTGTGTTACGCACGTGTATTTTGTAACGTGTTCTCATTCCGTATTTTGATTACCAACTATTTATATATTTTCAGTACTGATTTTTCTCTATTTTGAGTCAACTAAAATATAATATTTCAATCTTTGTATTCTACGTGCTTTTTACGTGTTTTTCAATGCACGTATTAATTACATATTTTCCGCCGCCACGGGTGATAATTTCTGGGTTTCAATTATTTTATGTTTTTAAATCTATTTTTATAAAATGAAAATCTATTTTTCCCCCTATTTGATTAAAATGCATTTTTCGATTTTCCACACGTATAATGCACGTACTTTCTACGTGTTGTGATTTCATCATGAAATATATGTAAATTAGTAAATGAAATTTTGCTTATATTGTTTTCGATTATATTTAATAACTTTTCGCATTTTCATGTTTTCACATGCGACACATGTGTTTGTTTCGGTGCGCGCATTTAGGCGTATCCTTTCTCGAAACGAATTTCATAAAATGTGTGTGCATTTATTATAAAATTTTAATTTGAACTAACTTTTACTTAATAATATAGTATACAATATATAGTGCATAGTATATAGTATGACAATTATATGTATGGTAAAATGTATGAAATGTGAAATGGAATGGGTATGGAATGGTGTAAGGTGAGGGCCCACGGTGAGAATCAAGTTATGCATGTGGGCTGGATATTAGTGTTTAGAAGCTTAATAGTATATAAATGAATTAGGAGTTGGAGGCCCACTTGAGTAAACACAGCACACAAGTGTGCTGTGTGAAAATTTGAGTAGGCCGGTTTGAGTAGTGGCCGGATTGCACACATGAGAGAATAGGAGGATTAAATTAGGAGGAGTTATAAATTGGATGGTTAATTAGGAGATGGGGAGATGAAAAGTTAGAAGTTAAGGGAGTTATTTATATGAAGAGTTGGTAAATTAAAGTTAGCAATTTATTAGGTGTGAAATTATGCAATTAGAACCCTAGCAAGTACCTATAAATAGCCCATCATTCTACTCTCTTCTCACACCAAAAAGTAATCAAGAAATAAAGGAAAGGAAAAGAAAGAGAGAAGAGAGTTTTGTGCTTGGAGGCCATTGCTAGGAGGAGAAGAGGAATTAGGAGTCTTGGAGCTAGAAGTGGTGATCATTCTTTCAGTTGTTCAAGCTTTCAAGGTGGGTGTTCTACTTTCTAATTTTTAGAATGTGCATGCTAATAAAAATGAATGAGTAGTTTTGAGGTGATAAAATAGAATAACTATACTATGAATGTGGTGAGACTAATAGTGAATCATGCTATGTTGACAAATGGATTAATATTATGTTTGTGGGTGATCCTATACTTTCTAAATTGTAGGGAATGCATGCTATTATGATTAATGAGTAGTATAAATTTTGATGTGATAAATTAGAGAGCAAGTCCATGTTTTTAGGTATGCTAAATTGTAGAGATGCTACTAGTAATTAAGAAACAAATTGATATCATGAGAAAAAGAAGTAATGAGTATTTTCCCATTTGCATGTTAATAGAAACTAGTAATTGTGAAAATAATTGAAGAGATTTCCCTTATGTTTAAAAAGAAATTTTTGTACAGTAAAATGGGTATACATAACTTATTTTAACTTGTTGTAAGAGAATATAAATTTTTCATAGTTTGATTAAAATGAAGAATTACAATTCATGTAATAAAAGAGAAGAAATAGATTGAAATTTAGATTGATTATCACATGAGAATTTTTAAAGCCAATGAGTACTTTTCAGTCTAAATAAACTATTTGTAGATTAATGAAAATTTTTGATCAAATGAAGAATTAAGTTTTTATGGAAGTAATAAAATAACAGAAGGTCGGACAAAAGCCACCGAAGTGAATTACATCTGTTGGGCGCAAGTGGTCCAGTGGCCAAGCGCGCATTCTCTCTAGGTGTCGGCCTGGGTTCGAATCTTAGTATTCCCAAAACAACTTTTTGTTTAATCTTTTAAATGAGCACAAGATTTGAAAAGTTGACATAAGAGGTTTCGGTGTGTAGTTGAGACACCAAAGTCCAATGGACTTACTGGTTAGTTGTTGTGGGTTTATCCATTTGACTGTGGTTGTGTGTGTGACCGGGGGTAACGGGTTCGAAACCCAGAGCACTTATTTTTGACTCTGAGTTTCCTTTTCTTCATTTATGAATATTGCAGTATAGTAAACTTTAGTCATAAACTTTAGTTGATATGAAATGGATTGATATTTCAGTATAGTAAACTTTAGTAATTTAGTTTGATATAAAATGAATTGGAGAATAATAAGAGATAATATAAAGTTCCTTGTATATTCTTTTTTGTGAATTGAACTTTGTAGTGAAGAAATGTAAAGTATTAATTTGTGAAGTGCTTTTGAGGAGATTGTACTTTTATTTTGTTTAAGAAATGTTTGAAGTAAATTGAGACACCGTAAGAGCTTGGATTTATGATAAGATTTCGTGTGATAAAATTGTGTACCTGAAAGGAATTATTTTTCTTATAAAGATTCTGAATGAATAATTAGATCATGAATAATGCTAAAATGAGACATAGAACAAATTATGGATAAGTTAGAGACATGAATATAATAAGTTAAGACATGATTATTAAAGGGTATGTGTACCCATGTTTCTTGTACATGAAAGATTTATGATTAGTAAGACCTCGGTTACCGGTAATTTTGAAAGAAAGATTTTGAGACTTGATTTCGAGATAATGCCGTCAGGCGATCTCGTATTTTTGTGAACAAATCCGGTATGAGGTAAAACTGATTCTAGGGTGATAACATATTCATGTCTTGAACTAAAAATAATTAGGCACTTAGGTGAAGATGTAATAGACTTGTGCAAACGTAAATGGGTGCTTCTATATAGTCGGCGGTGGATCTCCGTGGCTATAGACCCAGTTGGTGGACTGTGGTTGCTCCGTAGGAGATGGACTGTATTTTATCCGGGACTTAGGGTAGTCGGCGGATGTTTACCACACTCCAAAGAATATGTATATACCGGGGCTAGAGGGACATTTACGGGATTATTCTCACGATATAATAGCCAGGGAGGCTGAGATCTATTATTATAGCCAGGGAGGCTAGCCAGGAAGGCTGCGATCCGTATCTGTGAAATAAATCTAAAACTTATTTTATTACCGGGTAGTCTCATGGCGAGGGATCGAACCCTTTAATGTGGAGTACGTAGGCGCTTGCCCTCGGACCTATGTAGTATGGGATGCATAGAATCCGAACAAGTGTGCATTAGTGTCATCCTAGTATAGAAATGTGTGCATTAGGCATTAAGGCATGACATACACTTATGTTTAGAATAATCACCTTTGACACTTTACTTGTTCATTCAATCTTTTTGTGATTTGTTAAAGTATGAGATCGTTATACTATTCCCGGCATAGAGAGGATAGCCGTGTATAACATTTCGTCAGTTGTAAGTAACTGACGAGCCCACAGATTAACATGCAGGTAAAGGACTAATCAAGGAGTTACAAAGTGGATATGTTGTTGCTATTTGAAAGTTAAAGATGTTACAAATGATGTTAAAATTGTACAAGTTATATTTTTGTTTTTTCAACTGTTGTAAGTTTTATTCTTCCGCTGTGTAAAGACCAAGTGTAAAGGAACACTGATGTACTATTGAAAAGTTTTAAAATTTCCTTGTAAAATTGTACGAAGTGAAGTAAAGATCTTGTGAAATCTCGAATTTATCCTTATTTGAAATTCGGGGTGTTACAGCATCTCAGTTTGCTGGTCTAGAGATGAGCTCCGAGGTTAGCCGCCGCCGTCTCCGAGTGTCTTTAAACCGGAACATCCCTGTCCCAAAGAAGCATTGAAAGAGTTGTAATTTTGGTTTTTTTCAAATTTTTGTAACTCGTTGTAGAGTAGTTGGTCTTGTAATCTGAGTCTCTTCAAACTTTAAACTTTATAGAAGTGGAAGCTTTGTTTATTCTATTGCACTTGTGTGTTTGCGTGCTTTGTTAATCATCTATGGTTGTATGACCATGTTTTGCCCGCTTATGAGCGAGGAGTGCGAGCGGAGTTGAGCCAAGCTTCGAACTCCGAACTCTTTGCTTGAGTAGGCTTCAACGGTTGTGGGGGCAGTTCCGAATGGTGAACCACTTCTAGCTCGCTTAAGAGCGAGCTTGCGAAGCGGAATTGAGCCGAGTTTTGGACTCCGAACATGTCGTTCGAGTAAATTTCAACGATTGTGGGAGCAGTTCCGAATGGCGAACCACATCTAGCCCGCTTAAGAGCGAGCTTGCGAAGCGGAATCGAGCTAAGTTTTGGACTCTGAACACGTCGTTCGAGTAAATTTCAACGATTGTGGGAGCAGTTCCGTATGGCGAACCACTTCTAGCTCGCTTAAGAGCGAGCTTGCGAAGCAGAATCGAGCCAAGTTTTGGACTCCGAACACATCGTTCGAGTAAATTTCAACAGTTGTGGGAGCAGTTCCGAATGGCAAACCATTTCTAGCTTGCTTAAGAGCGAGCTTGCGAAGCGGAATCGAGCCAAGTTTTGGACTCCGAACACGTCGTTTGAGTAGATTTCAACGGTTGTGGGAGCAGTTCCGAATGGCGAACCACTTCTAGCTCGCTTAAGAGCGAGCTTGCGAAGCGGAATCGAGCCAAGTTTTGAACTCCGAATACATTGTTTAAGTATGAGCAATTAAAGGTCTTAAACAGAGAGATAAAATAATCACAAGAGAATCATCAGTGGAAAAAAGTTCTTTATTGATACTGCTAATCGGCTGCTTCTAAGTTGCAAGCCGTTATTACAATGGAAAAATAAAGAAGCAAGTAAAAAACAAAAAGATAGGAATGGCTCGACATTTGATCGTACTCAGAGAGGCGTTTAAACACCCTTTTGGTACTTCAGTAAATGGTCGGCATTCCAAGTCCTTGGTATCTCTCTGCCTTCGAGGTCTTCAAGACGAAATGCTCCTGGCCGGACTACCTTGGAAACCTTGTATGGTCCTTTCCAATTTGAGGCTAGCTTGCTCTTTTGACTTGGGAATGAGATGGCTAGCTTTTTTAGGACTAAGTCCCCCTCCTTGAGATCTGTAGAACGGACCCTTTTGTTGTAGGCCTGCTCAATCCTTCTTCGATAATTTTGCTGGCGAATTGAAGCTCTTTCGTGGAGCTCATTAATCAGGTCCAAAATTGCTCGGAGCTCTCTGGCGTTCTGCTCTTCATCATAGGCAATAAGGCGAGGGGATGGCAAGCCAACTTCTAAGGGGATTACTGTAATGCCCCGATTTTCATTTATGAAAATTACTTATTTTATTTTGCACGTAGTGTGCACGTGCAGTTTTCGTAATATGAAATCTTATAATTATTTTCCTGATGAATGATGAGTGTATGAATATATATATGTATATGTGTTCTTTAAATCATTTTTTTATAAAAGGCCCTTTTGTTTCAAACAAACTTAAGCCCAAAATCTAATTTAGTTATTTTGTAAAAACTAATATTTTGGCCCATCAATGTAAGCCCATTAATTAATTGTTTGAGTAACAACTTGTGAGGTAAAACTTTTTTTTAAAAAAAGATTATTTTTATAAAAATGTATAGTGTACAAGTTTTTATGA
The DNA here is from genome assembly GCA_017893485.1 of Hemerocallis citrina. NCBI lineage: Eukaryota > Viridiplantae > Streptophyta > Magnoliopsida > Asparagales > Asphodelaceae > Hemerocallis > Hemerocallis citrina. The sequence goes on from CM030363.1 coordinate 38,655,987, forward strand.
AGACTAGAATAGCACGTGCATGCAACATGGTGTGCATTGCATACTATTCTTCTTTGGCCGGTTTTGGAGAAGTGGGTATCATGCATGGGTGGTTACCTAGTTGTGGGTAGTTGCTACAACTCCTACTCTCATCCTAGCCCTCCATCTCATAACCATCTACTAAATCCTAGCCCTCCATTTCACCCAAGGATTTAGTTTAAATACCCCCTCACTCATTTGTTTCTTTTACACTAAGGATTTCACTTATAAGAGAGACATATTGTAAGAGAGTTGAGAGTGAGTACTTTGGAGGCCGATCATCACTACAGAGGTAGCTTCGGTGCGGAGCAAGGAGCAAGGAGTCGTGCATCGCATTAAGAAGCTTTACGAGATTCGTTATTTCATCAACAAGGTGGATGTTTCTCATGACTTCTAGAATAGAATTCATGTTAGAATTGAGATTGAATTGTGTATGCATGTGTAAACTGAAGTGATAGAATGATTGCTTAATTGAAATCTTTCATGCTATATGTAATGTGAAGGATTGATAAAGAACTAATGATATTTAGAAAACTGGAAATGACCTGCACAGTCGACCAATTTTAGGAGCAGTCGACTAGTACGATGAATATAGATTATGTACAGATTGAAATTCCATGAAATGATGTATTTTAAATCCTGATTTCCTAGCATGCTAAGTTTGGAATTGGTATTTATCTCCGTGGACAAGTAATACAAGTGTATGATTAAAATTGTATTTAGATGAAAGAAAATACTAGTTGTGCGAAATTTACACTTAATTGAAAACTATGTTGTGATGTTAATAAACAAACAAGAATCACGTGTTTGTGCTGAAAATGAACATATTGTAGTGTGACAAAAGTGCTGTGTGTTAATTGAAGAACAGAAGGGAGAGATGATCCCCTAATTTGAAAATTTACCCTGTTCAGTCGACCGAATGTATGTAACAGTCGACTGTACTGAACTTGAAGGGTTGTATGATTGAACTCTGTAGAACAGCCGACTAGTTTGAATGACAGTCGACTGCCCCGTAATGATATTTAGATTTTGAACGCTGCGGAACAGCCGACTGGCCATGTGCAGCAGTCGACTCTTCCGAACAGTTATTGAAGAACTTTATTTGGCTGAACAAGTCGACTGGATAAGTTCTAAGTCGACTGTCCAGATCAATTTTTGACATCTCAGCAATTCTATGATTTGTTTTATGATAAAGATTGTGAATCTTATGTTGAATATTGGTTGTGACAGTTTAGAAGAAGTAAACTCAATTTGTCCTTGCATGAATTTATATGAAGTGAATCATTTATTAGAATTGGTGAAAGTTATATGAATGTAAAAGCTTTAAGCAAGAAAAAGAAAATCTGTGTGATTATGAAAATGAACTCATGAGCTGGAAATGCTCAATCATTGGAAATTGTGAATTGAAATTGAAACAAAAGAGTAGCTAAGTCTCCCACCGGCAATTGGAAATAAATGAAATGAAATTTGAAAAGAAAGACCAAGGTTGGTCATGTTGAATGAATAATTAAGTCCGGTTTAGTGGAGAGGCTAACTCTAGAGCTTTGATTTTGTTCATGATTCTAATAAAATAAGGACTAGATACATAGTGAAGATGTGATGAAATTAAGAGAAAAATATTGAGTATGAGGGCCATTGGATTGGCGGCGAAAGAGTATCCCAGGATGTCCCATGATGAGTCATGATAGGGCGTGGATACTGCTCCAGAGTACCATCCCGGTGGCGACGCTCGTGGGGTGTTTGACGACTATGGGTGGTGTCATGTCTATGGTAGGAGCTGAATTACCACAGGATGCCTGCATGATGAGTCATGTGTCAGCGCGTTGGGATTCCCTCCAAGGCGCCTAGACATGAGTTCGTATGTCAGAAAATATCTAGGATACTTACCGTAGTTACAGTAGTAGATTAAGTCATGACGAGGGATTGAACCCTACAAGATGACGTACGATTAAGGGCTTGTCCTCGGACCTATGTAGTATGGGATGCATAGAATCCGAACAAGTGTGCATTAGTGTCATTTAACATAATAACTGCATTAAGGACTAAGTGCACAACCACCACACGACATCAATAGGATAGTCCCTTTTAGTTTTGATCTGTGAACAAGTTTGTGATTTGTTAAGAAATGAGAATCGTTATACTGTTTCTGGCATAGAAAGGATGGCCATGTATAATTATCTTGGGTTGAATAAACTGACGTACCCACAGTGTTATATGCAGGATAAATGGCTTGGTAAAGATTAAAGTAGAACCGATGCTCAAAGATTATTTATTGTGTATCTTTTGTATAATGTTGTAATTGTTTCCGCTGTCATTATTTGTAAATTATTGATGTATATACTTCCGCTGTAAAATGCAAAGTATAAAATCTCATGTAACTCTGATGTGATATGGAAAGTTTTAAATTCCTTGTAAAATTATACCGAATGAGACGAAAAGATCCTGTGGAAATCTCGAATTCAGTTGTATTTGGAATTCGGGGTGTTACAATTACAGCCTCGGACCCATAGGTGAGATTGAAGGGCGAATCTCCTGTGGAGGTCCGTTTCGTAGTGCGGTAGTTCCACAATACGTTAGGAAATTGTTCCGCCCATAAGCCTTTGGCCGACTTATCTAGTCTCTTCTTGATGCCAGAGAGGATCTGCCTGTTGGCATTCTTTACTTGACCATTGGAGTGAGGTTGGGAGACGGAGGAGAAGCGTTGCTGAATGCCGAGGTCTTCACATAATGATTGGAATGCTGCCCCTGTAAACTGTGTTCCGTTATCTATTATTAGGACCCGAGGTACACCGAACCTACATATTATATTTTTCCAAAAGAATTACAGCACTTTGTTCTCAGTAATAGTAGCTAGTGGTTCAGCCTCGATCCACTTAGAGAGATAGTTGACCACCACGACTAGGAACTTGAGCTGGCCAGGAGCTGGTGGGAATGGACCTAGCAAGTCCATCCCCCACATTGCGAAGGGAATTGGACTCGAGAGAGATGTGAGTTGTGCTTAGGGTAATCGGCAGATGTTGGAGAACTGCTGACAAGGGCTGCATTGTCGGACATGTTGTTCGGCATCTCGAAGTAGGGTAGGCCAGAAGTACCCGTAGTTCAAAACTTTCCTGGCGAGGGACCTTGGCCCTGAATGGGCTCCGCCTATACCTTCGTGGAGTTCTTGCAAGGCATACAAGGCTTCTTCCGGGGAGAGGCATCTTAAGTAAGGTCTGCCATCTACTTGGGTATAGGAACGTTTGTACAAGACTCCTTCAACAAGGGTGTACCGCTCCGCTCTCGTTCGGATTCGACGGGCTTCTTTAGGAACTCTATCAAAGGCTTCATCCAGTTGTCCCGGAGTTGGACGAGCAGCGGCTCCATCGAGTCGGCGGATTCTTCTTCTATGCTTGATCTTAGGAGTACTTTGATTAGGACGGTCTATTCAAGACCTTGGAGGGAGGAGAAAGCCAATTTTGAGAGGGCATCTACTTGGGAGTTTTCTTCTCTAGGGATCCGCTGGATTTGTGCCTCTTCGAACGAAGCCATGAGACTTTGGACCTTAGCTAGGTACTTAACCTTTCAGTCGTTTTGCACCTCATAATCTCCCAAGACCTGATTAACCACCAGCTGCGAGTCACTGAACACTCGGACACGTTGCGCTCCTGCCTTGCGAGCCATGCCCAATCTTGCTATTAGGACTTCATATTCAGCTTCATTGTTGGAGGCTTTAAAGTTGATGCGGAGTGAGTATTGGAGAACGAAGTCATCTGGGCCTGCCAGAATGACTCCGGCTCTGCTTCCTTCGGTGCAAGAAGACCCGTTTACATATACTGGCCAGATGGGTAGCCCATTGGCCGCTCGACTTACTTCTGGGATGGTGCTTTCTACTATAAACTCGGCCAGGGCTTGGGCTTTGATAGCGGTCCGAGGCTGATAAGATATGTCATGTTGACTTAGCTCGATCGACCACTTCATCAGATGCCCGGAGGTCTCGGGCTTATGCAGGACTTGCTTGAGCGGCTGGTCGGTAAGGACGACCACCGAGTGGGATTAAAAATAGGGACGGAGCTTCCTGGCTACCATAACCAAGGCGTATGCTATCTTTTCCAACCTCGGATAGCGAAGCTCAGCATCTCTGAGGACCTTGCTCACATAATAGATAGGCTTCTGAGCCTTATCTTCTTCCCTCACTAGGACAACACTGAGGGTTTGCTCGGAGGCAGCGAGGTAGAGGTAGTGTGTTTCCCCGGGAGTAGGCTTGCTGAGGTGTGGGGGGTTGACCAGATAAGCTTTCAGTTGGTCGAATGATTCTTACTGCTGCTGGCCCCACTCGAAGCTCTTATCCCTCCTGAGGGCTTTAAAGAAAGGAAGACACTTCTCCCCTGACTTGGACAGGAAGCGCCCTATTGCCGCGAGGCATCCCGTGAGCTTCTGAACTTCTTTTACATTTGTAGGAGGAGCCATGTCGAGTATGGCTTTGATTTTCTCGGGGTTAGCCTCGATCCCCCTCTGACTGACCATGAAGCCCAGAAACTTTCCAGATGAGACCCCAAATGCACACTTGTTCGGGTTTAGTCTCATATTATGCTTCCTCAGCACGTCGAAGGCTTCTTGTAGGTCGGTGACATGATCGGACCCATGGATAGTTTTCACTAGCATATCATCGACGTAAACTTCCATGTTGCGGCCGATCTGATTCTGGAAGACCTTGTTGACGAGGCGTTGGTAGGTGGCACTGGCATTTTTGAGCCCGAAGGGCATTACCCGTAGCAATAGAGACCTTGATCGGTGACGAAGGACGTCTTCGGGATATTCGGTGGGAACATTCTGATTTGGTTATATCCGGAGAAGGCATCCATGATGCTCAACAGCTCATGGCCCGAAGTAGCGTCGATCAAGGTGTCGATGCTGGGGAGTGGAAAAGGATCCTTAGGGCATGCCTTGTTCAGGTCTGTAAAATCGGTGCAAATTCTCCAACTTCCATTTGCCTTCTTAACCATAACAACATTAGAGAGCCACTCGGGATAATTGATCTCTTGTATGAACCAGGCTTTGAGGATGTTGTCCACTTCTTCCTTTATGGCTTGCTGGTGCTCAGGTGCGAATTTGCGCCTCTTCTGCTGGATCGGTTTGGACCCCAGAGCAACACTTAAGTGATGGACGAGGAGGTCTTCGGAAATCCCTGGCATGTCAGCAGTGGTCCATGCAAAGAGGTCATGTTTCTTCTTGATACATTGGACTATGTCAGAACAAAGGGCAGAGGGGAGGGTCTTGCTGATGAAGAATTTGCGGTTCGGATCTTGCTCCGAGAAGAGCACCTCCTCCAGCTCGTCTATTGGTTCTGACATAGGCTGGGTGTTCCCCTGGGGAATTTCAAGAGTCTCGAGGGAAAGGATGGGTCTCCCGGTCAAGGTCATGTAGCATTTGCGGGCCATCTTTTGACTTCCCCTTACTTCCCCTACACCTGCCATGGTGGGGAACTTCATTTTCAGATGATAAGCTGACGGGATGGCTTCTAAAGCGGCTAGGCCGGGTCGGCCTAGAATCACATTGTAAGCGGCTGGGACATCGACCACCATGAAGTCCATTGGCTCCGTCCGAGTAGTAGGAGTTTTGTCAGCGGTTACGTCGAGGGTTATCACCCCCTTCGATAGTCACTGGCACTCCCGTGAACCCATGGAGCGTATAGTCGGTGGGCTTTAGCCTGTCACACAATAACTTGAGTCCTCGGAAGGCCGCCAAGAAGAGGATGTTGATGGAACTGCCATTATCCACCAGAATCCTCTCCACCTTGAAGTTAGCCATGGGGAGGTTAATTACCACGGCGTCACAGTGGGGGGTTCGAACACCCTCTAGATCTTCATCTGAGAAAGTAACCAGGACTCCGAGACCTCTGGGAGGGGGTATGCTATGCACCGAGTTGACTTCCCTGATGAAAGCCTTTCGAGAAGAGTTGGAGGTTCCTCCCATTGGGCCTCCATGGATGAGGTGCAAGATACGTTCTTCTTCAAACTCAGGAGTCTCGTCGCGCCTCTCGGGATGCTTGTTAGCCCCCCTGGGGGATGGAGGAAGACCGATTCGGTCCTTTCTTACAAACTTAGACAGCTGCCCTCTCAGAATGAGGGCTTCAATTTCGTTCTTCAGAGCCCGACAGTCATTGGTGTCGTGGCCATGATCTCGATGATATCGGCACCACTTCTCCTTGTCTCTCTTCTTCCAGGGGTATTCATCTTCGGGGTGGAGGCATGACTCCTTCTTTCTCAACCTCCATGAGAATAGTTGAAACATTGGTGTTGAGAGGGGGTAAACTTCTCAAATCTGGAAGGCGGGTGGCGTTGACCCCCGTTGTCCTTCTGGAGCTTTTTAGCTCCCTCATCTTCGGCTACCTTTCTCTTGCTTCCCGAGGAAGACCCCTCGAATGTGGAGCGATTGTCACGCCCCGCTTCTCAAAAATACGGAATAAGAGTACGTAACAAAAGCCCAGCGAATGATTTTCATCATCCTTAAGCTGTTTCAGAATCTTTACAACACATCACAGAATTAATCAGAGTCGGAAGCAAAATGCACAACCATTCATTCATAATTGAAATAAATTACCAACAAAAATTTACTTGAAACCAAATACAATATTCTCAAATAAATCAGAGTCTGGAGAAAACAATATCCTGAGTCACATCGCCCAAATACAAATAATATCCAATAAACCAAATACACTTATTCAATGTTCAAGCAACAATAAAAATAATGATAATAAGGCATAAATCTCCAGCACTAAAACATCATCTCGCCAATACCTTCTGGCAGCTGACCATCCTGATCTGCAATAGTAAATTTGCAGAAAAAAGGAGAAAAGAAAAAAATAAGTACCCGTCAATTGCAAGTCGCTGGTCACAAATAATGTAGGATACAAGCACATGGGGACAACTAACTAATAACATGTCATAATGCATCAATAGTAATATCTAGCATGGTATCCTAACAGTACAGTTGTTTTATGTCAAAGGACAGTGTCGTATGGTAACTAACAGTCTAGTAATAGTGTCTCAGTATAGCAGTGAATCAGGATAACAGTATATCAGTATCAGTCCAACAGTCTCAGTATAACAGTCTCAGTCTAACAGTATCAGTCTAACAGTATCAGTTTTATGTTCTTACAGTCTTGTATATATTACTAACTAGGTAGCACTTCATGCACCCCAAAATCATATCACATGGTTGCTACAATAAATAGTTTTGCTTATAAGATTTCATAGTGGACCATGATGGGACAGTGTACTCAGGTATCAGTAACAGTAGCAGTAACAGTAACAGTCAGAACCAAGTGGTCATCTTCTACTCTACACCTTTTTACAGAAGAAGTAATGTAGAAAGGGTCAGAAAATAGTAACAGTAACAGTAACAGTATGGAACACTAGTTCCCTTCCAAGTACACATTTCCATATTATCCACTGTTAGATCTTCCCTTAAACCCCGGCTTGGTTACTTTTATTATGGTTATCAAATAGACATGAATGTGTACTAAATAGTTTCAAACTAACATGATATAATTAGTATTAGGTTCAGGGAAACAAATCAGCGTGTATAGATAATATTCAGTCACATAATCGAGCAAAATAGTGTAAGTTTATAATCAGGAAAGCATGACCAGTCAGTACTAAAATAGTGATTCTTGTCACTATAGAAATGCAAATCAGGATCCGTCAAAAGATCTGAAAAATAGACATCCACACGAATCCAACGAGTATAATTAAGTCATACAGTAATTCACAACATCTTATCCCAAAACAAGTTCGAAGTCAGAAAACATGTTCAGTCAGAAATCAGGAAAACGAATGCAAGAGCATAAAAACAGCATGAAAACACATTAAATAAATTCACGAAAAATCTCGGGTATTCCCCTATATGTCCAGACTGAAAATAACAAGTTTCATAATATTCCAGTAAGTATAGATCAGTCATCAAAAATACCAAAGCTATCAAAAAACATAGTTTAACAAATCTGGAAATCTCAACACTGCTGTACGAAAACTAAGATATCTCGCAACCAGTGAATCGAAATCCAATTCCGCCAAAAGGATATGAAAATAGATAGAATTTACTTTCATATTACACAAAGAATTTTCATACAGTATAAGGAGTTATAGTGAAAATAGAGTTCTTTACTGAATAGTAAGCAAAATACAGCATGAGTAGATTTTAGAAAAGAGCATGAAACACCACATAAAACTTATCTTTAAAATTCATCGAAAATCTGGGTAGTCCCTAACATCATATAGAAACACTGACCAAAATATTAGATCAATATATTATGTATAGAATAGTTCTTGAAAATAGTTTGTTAACAAAATTAACTCAAAACAGAATCTGGAATAGTTCGACACGTCTGTACTAAAACACACATAACTCAGTCATACGAAATCTAAATCAAGCAAAACTAGTAGGGTTCGAAAATAGACAAAATTATCTAAAATTCATATTTTATTTTGGAATCAAGATTCAGACTGTAGCATGGACGAAAACAACAATCAAAACAGAACACCCAATAAATACAGATTTCACACTTCTAATCAAGAACATCATAACTTCAAGAATATTGATCCAAACACAACCAAACTTGAAATACAACCTACAAACATCTAAAAATCATGATTTAGGGTTACTAACATGTCCACTCCTATTATTTCACATGGGTATTCATCCAAACACAATTTCACACAATTACTCACATACATGGTTCAAAATCAAGATTTGGGTAAATCCTAGGTTATCTTCTATCAAAATTGGTGTCATAAGTCATCTATGGCCAAATTATCACAATAGAGATAAAACCCATCAAGGAAAACACAATTTTTGGTCGTCTCTAGACCCAACTACACTATATGTAAACTTTTTGACTTGTATCAACCTAATGAATTGTAGTGCAAGTTACTTGCCTTATTATGGAGACGAAGCACGATCCTAATGCGAAGAGAAGAGAACCCCACGAACCAAATCCGCTCTAAGCGCGAATCCAAGCAACAACGAACAAGACTCCCACACGAACAATCTACTTGATGCAACGAACAAAGCGGAGAATACCCACTTCAAGAAACACAAAGAGAAGAGATTGGTGATGATGCTGATCTTGATGGTGGTCTTGGTGGTGCCGGCTATCAATGGAATCAAGCAAGGGGGTTGTAGGGTTTTGTATGGCGATGGTCGGATGCAGGGTTGTTGATGTATGGTGGTGTCCGGATGTGGTGGGGGTATGGTGGTTGTCGGTTTGGGGAGGTATGCAGGCTGGGAGTGCTCTCAAATTAGGGAGGCCGGGATTTCTGAGGAGAGAGAGAGAGATAATAGAGATTATGGTTAGGATTTAAGGGGTTTGGGTATTTATATAGGAGGTAAAAGTGGGTTAATGGGTTGTGGGTATTAGTATGTAGCAATAGGTATACAAATGGGTAATGGGTATTGGGTCAATTTCAAATAGGGATACAATTTATAGTGAAATCTATGGCTCTTGAAAAATCTAATTAGGAGGAAAAATCATAGGTTTGGAAAATCACCACCAAAAATTCTATCACAACACCAAAAATATAAAATAAAGAGAACGAAGCCAAGAAAATGAGAAAGAGAAACAAAATGATGAAAACGAACAAAAACGACGAACAACCAACACAAGGAGATCAAAATGCAAGAAAAAGAATATATATTGAAAGAAATCCAATATACGGTTCAGAAAAATACAAGAGAGATAAAAATACACAAAAATGAAAAATACACTCCAAAATACATAAAATAAAAAATAGGGGTTACAGCGATATTCAGCTTCCTCAGCCTGGATGTACTTCTCACTTCTGAGAAGAAGGTCGGAGAAGTCTCGCGGGGGCTTTTTGGCTAGGAAGGAACGGATGCTCAAATTGAGGACATTGGACTGGAAGGCGACTGCAGCGACTGATTGGTCGAGGGAGGCAATGGACCTAGCTTCCGCGGTAAACCGCATGATATAATCTCTTAGTTTCTCACCCTTCTTCTGATTGAGGAAGAGTAGTGAAATACTAGTCTTTTCGATTCGGCGGCTGCTCACGAAGTGGGTGACGAAGAGGGTCTCAAACTGTTCAAAAGAGAAGATAGAGGATAGGGCGAGGCGGGAGTACCATTCCCGAGCCGGACCTTTGAGAGTAGCTGGGAAGGTCTTGCACAGTAGAGCATCGGAAGCCTGGTGGATCATCATGAGAGTTTTGAAACTCTCGATGTGATCCACGGGGTCTGACTCCCCCGTATATGTCTCGAACTGCGGTGGCTTGACATTTGTTGGAACGGGAGCCTCCATGATGGTTCGGGAGAACGGAGGTCTGCTTGGGCGGAGAGTCCTCCCTCTTAGCTCCTCTTCTCTGTCTAGTTGGCCGAGGCCCCTTCTCCATCTCATGGAGACGGCGATAGACCGCATCATCCCTTCGACGGTATCCCAGTGAGCCTCTGGACTCATCTTCGTACGAAGAGGAGCATGGGCTATGGCGACAGTAGCTCAGGGAATGACTATGGATATGACGGCGGTGGCTCAGAGCTTGGGGAGGACTTAGAGACCGGGGACGAGGGCTTTGAACTGGCGGAGGAGTGGGGACCCTCTGAGCATTATTGTTGTTGTTTGGTGGGAGGTTGAGGGCCTGCAAGATTGTAGCTTGGAACTGTTGGAATTCGGCACGGGTGATAGGTCTGTTCTCGTCCCCTTGGGGCTGCCGGCTAGCAGGAGAATGATGCCTTCTTCGACGGTACTCAGGGGACTCCCTCCGCCGCCTATGAAGAGGGGACCTCCTATGGTCGCGGCGGAGAGGGGATCGCGCATTTGGACGTTCTGAGCGGGAGGCTCCCTCTCGGGCCCGCCTTTCATCCAAACGGTGGCAAAGGACCTCCCCTTTCTGCCGGTTGATGAGGATGTTGTGGAGGTCTTCGGAAGGCCGAGGGTTATGAGATGCCATTGAGTCGGTTGAAGGGTTATGTATGGAGATATGGTCGCGGTGAAGAGGTTGCTTCTGAGAGGGAGGACGAGAGGTCCCTATACCAGCGTTCTGGGGCCCGAGTGGAGCCTGCTGGTGTTGAAGATTTTAGAGAGGAGGCTGTAACTGCTACAACGGTTGATCGGGTTGAGGAGGGAGCTGTCCCTGAGGTTGGACTAGTTGGAGGGGAGCCTCCTGTTGCAGTTGAGGAGGAGTGGACCCGCGGTTGGACCCTCTGGATCTCAATTTCTTGGGAGGCATAGCTAGAGGTGATCTTAACCGATGGAAGATGATGGATTGCTATTCGTATTTCCCACAGACGACGCCAATCTGTTGCTGCTGATTTCGGTGTGGGAGCAAACAGATGAATTTATAGATTCTTGGGATGTTGAATAGTCAAACCTGAGGCACCTCCATCGAAGTTTGACCGTGATCTCCCGCCGCTGCCGTTGACCTGCAAAAAGTGTGAGACACCGGGGTTGATCCCGGCGACGCACCCTCCGACGCTCTTGTCAGTAATCTGAATGATTAAGAAAGAGCTTTGATTGGCAAAAGATTGATTACCTGGTAACAGTGGGGGATGGGGGGTATTTATAGCCGCCTTAGGAACCAGTTTCGGGATAAGATCAAATCCCTACTTCCCAGTGGATGGATAGAAGTGATCAGGACCGTTGATTAGGGACAATCATAAACCCTAATTTCCTATCCAGCTGGACTAGGTTTCTTGCGGGTTGGAACCCACACCCAGTAATATGGATCCGTTTATGGATTATTGGGCCTTTGAAAAAAGGCCCAGTTCCCATTTCAGACCCGTTTGTAGGTGAAATTACCATTTTACCCCCGAGCTTTAAGATTCGTGCCTGATTTGGACGGTTCTGATTTAACCCTATTTTTGGCCATATCACTTACTATGATGCAAACTTTCAAAGAAATGATCGGTGATGCTTTTATTGGTCATATTGTGAAACCTGCATACACCAAATTTTTGAAGTATTTTAATCCTCCTACTATGTTGTATTGTATTGCTACTGTGATGGATCCTCGTATCAAATTAGAAGGTACGAAGAGTTTGATTGAAATACTTTTTAATTTACTTGGAGAAGATGATTCTGAAATTGATTTGGAAATATTTTTAGCTAAATTTGAAGCGATATTAAATAACTTATATGATTTTTATGATAGAAATTTTTCATCAAGTAGTACTACTACTTTAGTTAGTTCTTCTTCTGCTACTTCTAGCTGTAAGGGTAAGAATAAATTAGATGATGCCACATTTAATTTACTTGCACAACTTCAATAAAAAAAAATCTAGGACTAATCAACCAAATGAATTACATTGGTATAATCAATAAGATTCTGAAAGTTTTACTTCTACACTTGATATTTTATAAGAGCATCTGTAGTCGTTATTGTTAAATTTATCCATATATCGATAAATAGAAATAGAAATTTGGATTTCGCTGCACTCGTCGAAAGCTATATTATAGCAAACAATTATTTAATATTAAGCGACGGCATTTCATATGCCGTCGGAGGCGAAAAAGCAAGCGGAATCGTCGGACGGCACACGAAGTGCCGTCCGTTTAAAAAAAAAAAAAAGGCAATCCGTGTGTCTAGGACGGCACATGAAGTGCCGTCCCACACACTTTTGGACTGTAGCCCGGCTTTAATGAAGTGCAATCTGTGTGAACTATTACCTAATCTTGTTTATTTAATGATACTTAGTCAGTGGTTTAATGATAATTTTTTTTATTTTAATGATACTTAGTCAGTGGTTTCACATAACGAAAGATATGATTTAATGATAATTTTTTTTTATAATAAATTCCCAACGGACGGCACATCAAGTGCCATCCGGGAATAGGGGAAATGGCACAGACACAGTGTGCTTTAATTGAATTTTTGGGAATTAAATAATCGGCTAAAATAGGAATTTTTCGAACGGACGGCATTTCAAGTGCCGTCCGACGCTTATAATAGTAATTTTTTTAGTGGGACGGCTCTTCGAACGCCGTCCCTCAGATATCGATAAAAGCTATATCGCTTCTCATATATAGCAATCTACTGTAGCGTTTTATCGATAATATCGATATATAGCAAACGACTGCAGCTGCTTTTTAACCTAAATATCGATATTATCGATATATAGCAAACGACTACAGATGCTCTAATGGTGGAAAGACCATGAACATACTTATAGTATTCTTAAATATATGGCTAAAGCTCTACTAACTCCTTCTGTTACTACAGTTGCTTCAGAAAGTGCATTTTCTACAAGTGGCAGGGTTCTAACCGATTACAGGAATCGCTTGAAGCCCCAATCGTTGGAGATGCTCGTCTGCACGGAAGACTGGATGAAGGCCGAAGATACAACTCAAGGAAAAGGGTTCAACACGTCTACAAGTGGAAGCAACTCGCCGGAAGAACAACAACAACAATAGCAACCAACATGAAGAATTGAAGACCAACAACAACAACAATAAATTGAAGACCAACAAATTGAAGAAAATTGTAAATGTATAAAAAATTGTATAAAATATTGTTTGTTATAAAAAAATTAGGATAATTGAAGAAAATTAAAATTGTATCGAAGAAATTTGTTATTGTATAAAACAAATTTGTAGAAAATCTTGTTTCTTATTACAAATTGGAAAACTTGTATAAGTTGAAATCATATTAATAATATATACATTTTTTTTTGGCGATTCAACTCTTTGATAATTATTATTATTATTATTATTATTACATTTTTTATTATTATTAAAATTACATTTTTTATAAGTTTTAAAAAAAAAGACGGGCCAACCCGCGACCCGACCCGACCCGACCCGGGTTGGACCTACATGGGTTCGCGGGTTGGGTGGGTCGAGTTTTTTCAATTCCGATCCGGCTCGACCCGACCGGTTTCCACTCAGACCTGACCCGAACCCGCCCTAGTTGGGTTCCAACCCTGGACGGGTTCGACCCGACCCGGCCCGGCCGACCCGTTTGCCAACCCTAGAGGTGGCCCTGCACGAAGATTATTTATCGATGCATCATATCAATCCAGTGCTGTCTTACAACTGTCGGCCTTATCTTTTTCTTCACCATCTCAGATTCACGATTTTTTTTTATATATGCTACTTTTTAAAACTATTTGCAAAAATAGAAAAATTGCTAACGTATTTGTGCTCGTGCAATCAATAACTAAACTCATCGTTCCCAACAGCGAGTTTAGTTGTTTCATGCTCGCCGTTGGAACACAGCGAGTGTATCTTTTTTTTTTTATATAAACTCGCCGCTCCCAACGGTGAGTTTAGTTCAAAATTTTCAGTGAAGACTCGGCGTTCCCAACGGCGATGACATTTACCCTAGACTCGCTGTTGGGAACGTCGAGTTTTTTTTTTTTTTTTTTGGGTGCAAGACTCGTCGTTCCCAACGGCGATGACATTTACACTAGACTCGCGGTAGGGAACAACAAGTTTAGTTTTTTTTGAAAAAAATTTAGAGTTTTTTTTTCGATAATTCACTAAGTCCAACAGAGTGTTTCACTCTGTGAAATTTCCTACATCTTTGCCGTTCCCGACAATGACTTTAGTATAAATGTCCTCACCATTGGGAACAGCAAGTCTTTGTTGAAAATTTTGAACTAGTGTAAATGTCCTTGTCATTGGAAACGGCGAATCTTCGTTGAAAATTTTGAACTGAACTCGTCATTGAGAACGGCGAGTTTCTCAAAAAGTTAGCACTAAAATAGCTGTGTCCCAACGGCGAGCATGAAACAACTAAACTCACCGTTGGGAACGGTGAGTTTAGTTATTGAGTCCACGAATGCAAGTACTTTGACAATTGTTCTCTTTCTCCAAAGAGATTCGAAAAGTGGCATATTAAAAAAAATTCCAGATTCACAAACTGTTAAATTTATAGCCACAGTGCCTGCAATCGCTCAAAGGGGGGTTAAAGAACAAAACAAACAGTACAAAACACTTTGTTTACTGGAACATACAATTGCATTATCTATCTTAAGATATAGAACTGTCAAGATTTCATAATCAATCCAATTTCTCACATATCATGTACACCAATTGTTTTATTTCCCATTATTACTATACTGCTACCGCCCTAAAATCATTATACCGTAAACAATGGAAAGGTCACAAGATGTGGGATTTCTCCAAGCCGGAAAGCTTTCAATTTCTTTGTTGAAGGTCTTTCGAACTCCTCCCCTTGATGTTCTCATAGAATAAAATGTAGCCATGATCAGTGTTGCTTGAATATTCTTGTGATGAACCGAAGAAGCTATGAATCATTGACTCATCAATCATCTCGACACTCTCGTCATCAAAGAATAACCAGTGGTTATGGCTCTTGACGAGGCTAACATAGTGGCCATGGTTGGGCCCACTGCCGACATGGACGACGACTGCAAAGAGAGAGTACTCGGAGTCTGCATCATTATCTGAGCTGCTGAGTTTTAGCTCGATGGGGAATACTACTCGATATGATAGTTTCTTGTATCGACCAAGTTGTTCAATGTACTTGAAACGCTTGAGATGAATAACTAGAATTTGAGGAGGTTTCTTTATCTTCATCCTTTTCTGGGCTTCTTGCAAACTGCATGAAAGATGAGGAAGTACAAGTTATAGTAATACCGAGAAAATTGCACAAACCCTTGGACTGTCAAAGAGCTAAATCATCAATCCTCAGTTTTTTATGTAGTTTTGAAAAAAGAAAATATATGCGCAAACTTGTGTGGTGTAAAGTAATCATAACTACATTAGTTAGAATATATATGTGAATAAACACATAGGAAAGTATCCTCCTCAAATCCTAGCTAAAAAAAACCTATTACCAATCATTCCCAAATCTTAGGGTCAGTCACATGGAACCTTTTTCTTTATTCAGACTTCCGTAACAGATCTCTTTTACCAAATTAGCAACTATCATATCGTTTTTGACTGCTGCAATTCAATTCCATTTATGGCTACACCTGGTCCTTTTTGATTCAGTGTCTAGCATTATAGCACTCCTTTTATTGGTTCCAATATCCATCTTATGTTTCATACAAGAAAACCATCTCAATTACCGCTAATTTATTACAGATGCTTTCATTTCTTATCTTATTTGTCAGCAGTTTCCCACTCATCGACCTCAAACCCATAAATTTCAGCTAAACAGGTTAATTCTTGATTGTCCAACATTCTGGTCCATCTTACAAGTAGGTGAATGATTAAATTTTGCCGCACAATGCGAGCAAGAATCGAACAATAAGAAAACTAATGTGAAAGATAAGAACCTGGAACATTTGTCGCAGAAGAACTTATCCTCAGCATTCAAAGTTTCTGTGGAACTGAAGTTTTTGAGGCAGCTCGTGATTGAACTATTTTGCTCAATGTCCAGGCTTAGGTCAAGAAAGGTTTCGTCCCTTGCAGTGACAGTTTCACAGCGCAAACACCTTGTTTCATTGGTTAATAGACCCTGCATGAAAAGTCATGTTTTGTTAGGTGAAAAACACAAATCCCTCAACGCTCACTACAATTTTTGGTGATTTGGTGTATTGGCAGGGACATCCTTCACGATATCATAGCCACCAACGTTCAAATCAAACACCACACGCCTAATAAAAGCATATTATAAATAAAAAAAGCTTCACATATCCAAGGTTTTCAACAAATGGGTGTATTATATATATATATATATATATATATATATATCTATATAATAAAACACAAAGAAAGCTATCAAGTGGCTCTCCTTCAATTCCCCCAAAAATCAAAGGCCCAGATCTAACCTTACAAAACATATTTTCCCTCCCAAAAGTTTCTCCCCAAAACTCAAATTCAAACTCCCCACCCAAAACAACTCCTATATTTATTTATTTTTTTTTCTCTCTCTTTCCCTCCCTTTTCTATTCAAAAAATTAAGAAAATAAAATTTTAAAAATTTTTAAAAATTAAAAATTAAAAAAATAAACAAATTAAAATTTTAAAAACCTTTAAAATAATTCAAAAAATCAAAAGAACCATATAATATATTTTTTCCTGGCCCCCCAAAAGTTTCTCATATAATATGTTTGCTACTTTAATTAATTTGCTGGACCTCCAAAACTATTTTATATGATCAAACAAGATGCGCCGTTCCGAAGACGTGCCGTAGGCACGTGTCAACGGGCAAATCTAGTATATAATAAAACACATAGAAAGCTATCAAGTGGCTCTCATTCAATAAGGTTGAAATCAACGGTCCAAATCTAACCTCACAAAACATATTTTCCCGCACAAAAGTTTCCCCCCAAAACTCAAATTCAAATCCCAAACAACTCATTTATTTATTTATTTCTCTCTCTCTCTCTCTCATTCTCTATTTACTCAGAAATTTATATTTTCAGATTTCAGGTTTGTAAATTTTCAGATTTTTTATACATTTTTTTATTGCTCATGTTACATTCAAAATAGAAAATAACTTATCAACAGTTAAATTTCATCAACAATTCTAAGAAGTTGGATTTTACACCCCCATTTATAATTATTTTTCAACATATACTAATGAAAACATGGCCTTTTATTTACAACTAATTATTGTTTTACTATTCAAACTTGAGCTACATAATTGTTGTTTTACTGTTTACAAGAATTTCATATGTTGTATCGTTCCAAAGACGAGTCGTAGGCACGTGTCCACGGGCAAATCTAGTGTGTGTATATATATATATAGATAGAGAGAGAGAGA
Organism: Hemerocallis citrina; assembly: GCA_017893485.1. Taxonomy (NCBI): domain Eukaryota; kingdom Viridiplantae; phylum Streptophyta; class Magnoliopsida; order Asparagales; family Asphodelaceae; genus Hemerocallis; species Hemerocallis citrina. Next base: position 38,673,671 of record CM030363.1, read on the forward strand.
GGGAGAGAGAAATGCTCTATTGAAAACGGGTTGTTTTTACGGGTTGGAAAACAGCGATCTGGACCGTTGGATCGCTTTTGATCATGATCAGCGGCTCAGATCGCCTCCGCCTATCACCCGTTATCACTTAAGTGGCGGAGGGCTATTTTGGGAATTTCGTCCCAAATAACTCTTCGCCTGATTCGCTCTGAAAAATTGATATAACCTAGGCCGTTGTTGGGAACAACGGCCTAAGTTATTAAAAATTGAATCATAGGCCGTTGTTTGAAACAACGGCCTATGATTCAATTTTTTATAACCCCTAGGCTATAAAATTTCGTTGTTTCAAATAACCTAGGCTATAAATTTTTATAATCTAGGCCGTTGTTGGGAACAACGGCCTAGGTTATAAAAAATTGAATGAAGGCCGTTGTTCCAAACAACGGTCTATGATTCAATTTTTTATAACCTGAAGGCCGTTGTTGGGCCCAACAACGGCCTAGGTTATATCAATTTTTCAGAGGGAATCAGGCGAAGAGTTATTTGGAACGAAATTCCCAAATTAACCCTCCGCTGATCAAGTAAACGGGTGATGGGGGCTCGATCTGAGCCGCTGATCATGATCATGAGCGATCCAACGGCTCAGATCGCTGTTTTCCAACCCGTGAAAACTAGACCCGTTTTCAATGGAGCATTTCCTATATATATATATATATATATATCTCAAACCTCACCACAAACTTCAAAGTTCTGGTGTCACAGTCAGGGGACATTCTAAAGTTCAAAATAGCATAAAAAATATCACCAAAGAGGCAGCTTATTCACCTGAAAGTTTTTGTGAACCCATGTAACAAGGGGCTCTTTGCGGACCCCATTGGCTTGAGGATGGCAACGACAATTTGAAACCTTTTCTGATGCTAGCGTGATTTCAGGGGAAATATCTGCAGCTTTAGACTCTCTTTCAAGAATGTCAACAAGCACATTTAGCAAGAAATTCGAAAATTCATGAGCATCCTGAAAATTTGCCAAGGGAGCAGCGAATTAAATTAGTATCAAGAGTCAAGACTAGCTAATTTCTAATTATCTATATAATGAAAGCAAGGACTGCTAGACAATATCACACACTATTCTTTCCAGTTTCAATCACTTTGTGGATGGAGGTGTAACCCAGACACGAAGGAAGAGATATCTTGGTCAGCATAGTTGATGGGAATTGGTGAAAGAACCAAGTTGGTACAAGACAGCTGCAACAATTTATGCAGTCCTTACACAAGCACTACATCAATAAAAACGAACACTTTAACTAGCAGTATACTTTAACCAAGAAATTCAAAAAGCGATCTAGTAAACGAACTAGTTGCAAAGAGTTCATGATTAGTTCTCGGGCAAATAAGCTAACATCCCAAGAATTCAGTGGGAGCATTTGATAAGTCTGGTCAGGGGCGTAGCTACATGGTCCCCAGGGGGTGCGGCTGCGCCCCCTCGGTTTCGGTTGCGCCCCTTAAATTTACATGTACATGATCAGTAATATAAATAGAGTAACATAGGATATTTCATCAATTGGTTGTAGGTTAGTTGGTTAGGATACTTGATTCTTACATAGGAGACCTAGGTTCAAGTCCTAGCAACAATTTTTTTAACTTTTATTTGAAATTTTAATTTCTTTTTGTTCAAGTCCCGGGCAAAATAGGATTTAGTTTTTACTTTGATTTGAAATTTTAATTTCTTTTTAAAATGACAAAAATAAAAAATTATTTGACAACAAAGGGAGTTGAACCCATGACCTTCTAATTTGAAGTCAAACACACTAATCCACTACGCACAATGTGAAGTTGCATTTCAATTACATTTGATGGATAATATCCTGGCAACCCCAAATGATTTGTCACCAGCTTTATATAGAAAAAACCTCAAAGTTGGCATTACTATTACCCACTGCAACGGCGATAGTAGAGAGTATTTTCTACTATGAAAATTATCAAGACTTCATTATGCAACCGATTGGAAGATGAGATGATGATTGTTTAGTGGCATATATTGCAAGAGACATATTAGACATCACTGACAATGAAGATATTAGTCAATATTTTCATAATATGAAGTTTTCAAGGGTTTTATTGCCAAAGAAAATGAATATTTAGTAATTGTATTAGTTTATGACATTTGGTATTAACATATAATGTTTTGAGGAATAAAAATGTGTTTATTATAATTTATTGTTTTTTAATAGTAAGCGTCGCATCCCCTGGATGAAAATCCTGGCTACGCCACTGAGTTTGGTATCAGAGACTAGCAAAATATACAAGGAAAGATGAGTACAAATTTCAAGTTCATGGACAAAAAGTAGCCAACAGTAAATCACTTTTGCTCTGCATGATCAATCATTCATCATGATCAGGAAATCAAGAAAGATGTAGCCCATAAACTCGAACTGGGATGACAAAAGATGTGTTTGTAAGTGTTGTGTAATCATTTTCAGTATCTAGTATCAATAATCATCATGATTGGAGATTGATGAGGATGTTCATAGAATAAAACTGGGATGAGTAAAGCGGATTAGTGCTTCAGGAGCATTGTGCGACTTTTAACACATACACATAAAACAGAAGGGCTAGCGTAATAAGACGGCTATACAACCAACTACGCTTTTATGTTTAGAATGTGAGAGAATTAAGAAACGACATTTCTCGAGGATAAGCATACATGAAATGAGGATGTTAAGATGGATGGATGGAAAAATATTCAAACGAATGGCCGAATAGGTGCACGTGTAAGAAAATATAGATGGCAATTGAGGACAAAAGGAGGGAGAACCGACTGAGATGGTTCAACATGTGCAACAGAAACCAATAACGATGTTAATTGAAAAGAGTGGTCAGATTGTAGTTAATGGATCAAAGACTAAAGCACTAACCAGACTAAGATTGAGGCAGATAAGAAGGCTACCATGGTACTACTAATTAAATACAGATGGCCGGCCCTTAACTAAACGGGATGGAAGAAAGGGATTCAGATAGCCAACCTAAAAAAAAAATTGTTGAGGCTTTGTTGATTAATTTTGATAAGTCTGCAAAATAACCAAAATTCCCATAATGCTATCTTTCCAGCAATAACAATACTCCTCACGTGTTTGAAATAATTCAACTTGATATCATAATGTAGCGCCCCAAGCCTAACTTGGCTCAACATGTGCATATATCGGCTTAACCACGGCCCCACCACAAGGCATAGCCTCACCAAAAGTGCTATAGCTTTGTAGGTGCTCTTGGATCATGGGCAACCTAATATATACACTAGTACTCTCATTTTCACAATCCATGTGAGACTAAACTTTAGTCTCCTATCCAATTTTCCATTCAAACGTTTTATCGAACACCTAGTGTGCATGCCACCCTTCATTCAAGCATTTCATCAAACATATCATGTGCACACACACAACCTGGGCTTGTGCCTATCCAAGCCTAGGTATTACATTCACCCCCCTTTAAGACTTAGCGTCCTCGCTAAACTCAAGACATACAACCTAATATAGGATCGCATTTCTAGGCAATGTGGAGTGGAGTACCCTGATTCTGCTAGTGTACATTTCTCTAGCTCCATCTCAGGCATACATCTCATCCACAATCGATGTGAAAGCGCTACAGGTAGAGTGCAGTTTATGCGGTCCACCCACGCTACTACAGTCGGATCATGGTCATCTCCACTCTGAACGGCAGTGATCACTCTGTTCGCTCATATCAGTGGTTTCTTCTCCACTCAGCCAGGATCAGTGGTTTCTTTCCACTCCCGGTCAGACCTGTGATCATTCGGCTTCCGTCGCAGCTCTGCCAGAATCAATGATTCCTTTTCACTCCTGCCCCTCCTGCCCCTACCAAAAGTTACCATGAACCAAAAGGCAATCAGTAAGGTCTCTCCTACTCCGCCAAAAGACTCCGGGTTACACTCGTACTCCTTGTTCGTATAGATAAGTCAGAACATAGTCGAACTCATTCTTATCACTAGATCCTTATAACTCAGAACAGTCGAGACACCGCCACACGTCTCCCCTTGACAGGTGAATACATGCCCAACTAGTGTTTGTCCTTACAAACGATAATCACACGGCCTAAAGTTAGCGTACCGTACTAAGACATCTTCAACAACTTCTAAGGAGTTCTAGAGCAATGATGTAGTTAATTCTATGATTATTAGATCGGTCCATTAATCAACCATCTTTACCCGATTCTAATGGCTCTAGTATACAACTTCCAGTTCCTATATTAATTCTAATTCCCTCGATTAACCTAATCAAGTTTACTAAGTTATCATCAATGTACTAGGTTAACTTATTCATCAAACATTAAGCGACTCCAACCTAGTTTCATATGCTACTCAATTTCGTAACAAGTTCCAACTCGATCTAACTAGTGTTTAACTTGACCATCCAAATTATGTTATAAAGTACCCAAACTTAGACCAATTCTGGCCCAGATGAACAATCAACAATTTGACACTTTGGAATGACGACAACATCTAACAAAACTGCCTTTAATGAACTCTTCTCGAACCTATTCCAAGAGTTATTCGAGCCGGAACAATACCAACTAATACACACAATATACAACATTATTATGCATGAATTTGGGGTATTTACTTTACATCACTTGCACTACAAGCATGGTCGTCCTCAACCATCATATTACACTATATATCATGTACTTGAACATATTCAAGCATTTCATCGAACATCTTGTGTGCATGTCACCCTTCATTCAGGCATTTCATCGAACATCTTGTGTGCATGTCACTCTTCATTCAGGCATTTCATCAAACATCTTGTGTGCATTCCATATATGCACACCACCTATCTAGAAAATCAAACTCTGGGATTTTACATTCACCCCCCTAAGACTTAGCGTCATCGCCATGTTCGGGACATACAATCTAATACATAATCACTTTTCTAGCCGATGGGAGTGGAGTACCCTGATTCTGCTAGTGTACATTTTTCTGGTCTATTTCGCCCAGTGCACATTTCTCTAGCTCCATCTCAGGCAATGCACCACTCAAATGCACGCGATGCTCTTATTCTAATGCACACTTGATTGAAAATATATGCAACACATACTACATACTCCCTAATCAAGCTTGACGTACTTCTGATTATAGGATTTGATCCTTCATAATGCAAACCTACTCTTGTACTCTTACCATGTTTCTGACATTTATCTAGTGACTGGTAGTGTAATACCGCGAAGTTCGATTTCCTATACATCTCATCCACAATCGGTGTGAAAGTAGGCTATGATACCATTTTGTATCGTCGCAAGCCTAACTTGGCTCAACATGTGCATATATCGACTTAACCACGGCCTCACCACACAGGGCATAACCTTACCAAAAGTGTTATAGCTTTGTAGGTGCTCTTGGATCATGGGCAACCTAATATATATACTTATATACACTTACACACTTATATACACCATCCATGTAGGACTAAACTTTAGTCTCCTATCCAACATTCCATTCAAACATTTCATCGAACACCTAGTTTGCATGCCACCCTTCATTCAAGCATTTCACCAAACACATAATGTGGACGCACACAACCTGGGCTTGTGCCTATCCAAGCCTGGGTATTACACATAATTCATAAAAATCAATCTCAAGAAAATAAAGAAAACCAATAATTGTTGCTTTGCCAGCATCATCTTTTAAAAAAATAACTAGTTTTAAAAATAGTGACTTTGTCACTTATCATCGAAAACCATAAGAAGGTTTAATTACCTGGTGCATGTAACTGCGAAATGCTTCATTCTCCTTCTTTACTCTCTGGAAAAATCGCTTTGGAGAAATAATTCCAGTTTTCTTCTTCTGGGAGCTTATCTGCAAAATGCATAACTCACACATCAAACTTTATAAAACATGTAGACGTGACAAGCCTATAAGCTTACGCAACCAATATCAGCAAAAATATACCTAGTTCTTATTAAAGAAAAAGATAAGGAACACAAATTTCAGTCAGTCATGAGATGGGAATCGAAATAGATAATCTAGTAGGATTTGTAAATAGCTAAACAGAAAGAGCCATTTTAATGCCATGGACCAATAACCCCAAAGACTATCATTCACAGATAATGAATGACAGAGATCCTAGTTGGGCCTGAAATGCTTGGCTTTTATTGTACATGCACTTTCAAGTGTCACATGGCATACATGAAGGAGAGGATGCACTTGGTCTCAGATATAGCATGAAGTAAAGGTAAATATTTTAAGGAACCAAAGCCTCAATAGCTGATAACAACATTAGAAAAGCCTCAACAAAGATGTTATGACTTGATACAGGATGTGAAATTTAATGGGATAGTAAGGCCGAATGCAATAAAATAAAATAAAATAAAATAAGTACATTAAAATAAAATAAAAATAAGAAAGCTGTACAAAAGTAGGAATTCTGATTGCATCAAAGTGGTCAGTTAAATCTTATACCTGGGTAAATAGATCTGCCAAACATGTCAAAAGATTTTCCTCTGCATCACCGCCATTCTTGTTATTTGCATAGTAATCCAATAACTGCTCCCGGAAAGGGACACAAAAATAGAGTGCCTGCAAAAAATAACATCAAGCAATTTCAAGAAGAGAAAAACACAGATAAAAATCAGGCACCCTTTAAACATAAACTTGCAAAGTAATGACTATTACTCAATTCATCTTTCACAGAGTTATCCTAATTGCATTCATGTGCTGCAAATATTTTCTTGCAAGGAATTGCTGAGGTAAAATGAGAAGGTTTGAATACCTACCAATTTATAGCATTTATATGTTAGGGGCGGACTATTATTAAGTAACTATCCGACAAGGTTACAGTACTCGCTGCTTTGTAATGAGGTTAGGAGTCAAAATATGCATCAAAACCCGGCTCTCCAACCACACTAGCCTGTCCAAATGTCAACTTTGCACTGCTCTACATAACCACATATCTTTATGATACATAAATATGGACAAGGCATGAAACAGAAATATTGTCTTATACACTTAGAAAAGGTGATCTAAATGCAATGAGCATGATGTAGAAAGATTTAATTGATTTCAAATATTTAGTTAAGAGTTTTATTTATTGTTTTGCATTTTTGTTTAGAAGGAAACCAAATTTTAGGCATTAGACTAGTATATCAAGTGTAATACCCCTAGTATTTATGGTTAATAACATTTGTTTTTCTTTTAGTTATAATAAAAATATACATATACATTGTTTATATATATATATATATATATATATATATATATATATATATATATGCATTGATATTGTTATTTTTTTTCATACACTACACTATTATTTTTATGTTTGTATGGTTATTTTTTGAAAAGAGCCTAAAATGTTTGCTTTCCTAAAAGCCCAACAATTCTTTCTTAAAGCCCAACCCAACATGGTTATCCATGGTTAAGTGTAAATAAATAAAGCTTGAGGGGTTATGTGCAAAAAAGTGGGGACACCTAAGCTTTCTACACATTTTCACACTCCTCTCCTTCTCTCTTTCTCTTTCTTTCTTCCTGCAGTAACCGACAGCCCCCCCTTTCCCCTCTTCTCTATTTATTTACCTACTTCAACTACTAGCACTACTATTACTATAGTCTACCACTACTATTACTACTATCTATTGCTGATGTTACTGCTGTCTACTACTTCTACTGCTGCTGTTTTCCTACCACTGCCACTGCTACTGCTGCTAATACTACTTGCTACAACTACTACTACCAACTACTTCAACTACTACTACTTGCTACTACTTCAACTGCTAGCAGTGTTCTAAATGGCGTTCGCCTCGGACGCCTAGGCGGCGCCTAGGCGCTCAAATGGAGGAGAACGAACAGCCTTTGCATTAGGCGGTGGTATAGGCGGTTAGAGGCGATTAAGCGTCCGTCTTGTTGAGTAGCGTCTGTCTTGTTGAGTAGGTGTCCGCCTATGTCCAATGCTCAGGCGTTTTTTATTTTTTAAAATTTTAAATACTATAAATAACACAAAAAAAAGAGAACTATTATTAATTTATTAATCTGTTGTATAATATGTATGGATCTTTAATAGTAGTGGATTTTTTTTTTAATATTTTTGTATTATTGGTGATGGATTGCACATATTACACCTATTAAACATATTAAAATAGCACATATTACACATATTACACATATTGGCATATTGCACATATTACAATAGAACAATTATTTTTTTTAATTGCACGAGGAAGCTTTTTTTATGCATAAACACTTTTTAAGTATACATTACACAAGAATATGATGAATATTTACAATTGGATTGCATGATTATACTAAAGATTAAAGAATAGAGACTGAAATTAACTAAATCCGCAAAATAAATTCAACCGCCTAGGCGCCGCCTAGGCACCCTAGGCGCTAGGCACCCCTTGACCGAACCGCCACCGCCTAACGCCGTTTACAACCTTGACTGCTAGTACCTACTACTCCTACTACTACTATATATTACTACTACTCAACTACTTCCAACAACTACTACTACCTACTACTTCTTCAACAACTACTACTTCTACTACCACTACTGCTGATTTGTATTGCTGCCATTGGTGATTTCTGCTACTGTTACTACTGCAGTACTACTACTGCAATACTTCTACTGCTTGCTACAACTACTATTACTACCTACTACTTCACTACTACCCACTACTACTACTACTACTACTACTATACCACTCTACTACTACTGTTGGAGAAGGAGGAATCAAGGGAAGCAAGGAGAAGGCAATTGAGGCTTGCAAACAAATCTAAGTGGGTATTCTCCTTTACCTCTTGATTACTTTTTGTGACTTTTATATGGAAGTTATGCTTGATAATGTTGTGGATTGAAAGTATTTGTTAGAATTAGTTATTCATGTTATTATGATATTGGTTAAAAGTATTAGAAACTCTAGTTTATGTAAAGTAAAACATAGCAAGAAAATAATCTATATAGAAGAATAGTAGATGATGTATGCTTACTCCCAATCATGTTGTATTCCTTAAGAAATTGACTAATTGTTTATTTATGTATAAATAGTTATGTGAGGAAAAAGTTGTAGTTTAATTAGAGAGGCACTTGCAGAAAATTATATAGGTAAAGTAGTAAAAATTGTATAAGGAAATTGCATGTATTATTAATTGTAAGAAATTACATGTATAATTCATTATAGAAAGTGTTGTGTAGAATTGCTACTAATTGTAGGAAGTGTTATGTAGAAGTACTACAAATTGTAGAAGCTACATAATAGTCACGAATGAGACTGGTAGTGTATATGTACATAGAATAACATGAACGTTGTTGTATGTAGTAGAAAAGATTACTCCTCGAATGCTTAAATTGATGTGATTGCATGAAACTACACACTTGTAGTAATATGCTTAGTGATTGTAGTTGCATGCTTAGCTAATTAGAAACCCATGATAAAGTAAAGTAGATTGTAGTAAAGTAAAGAACTATTTGTGGTATCGAAGAGATTCTAGGAATGAATACGGTGACTGATGGAATACCGTATGCATGTGTATGCGGGTATGCATACTTGAACATTTACATATGGTAGTGTGGTGCACATTGAGTGTGCTAGTTTAGTGCATGTGTGGGTCAACTCTTAGCATGATTTGAAAGCTAAGTTGAACCCAAACTAAATCAAGATGAGACTTATTGAGATTCAACTAGGTTGGATTCACTTTGAACCTAGTTAGTGATATTTTATTGTAAATGTGAACAATGAGATCTTGAGTACTAATATTTCCACCTAGAAAGTAAGTGGTGATTAATGAAGGAATTAAGCGGATGAGATTTGACCTAAATTATGTAAAGGTGTTAGCCCTAAGTAGTGCGACTCATGATTGGTAAGGACAGACACTAGTTGGGCGTATACTACTCACCTGTCAAGGGGACACGTGCGGCGTCGTCTCGTTTGGGACACGTGCGGCGTTGTCTCAACTGTTAATTTCTGGAATTTAATGATAAGAACGGAATGCGGACGTAAGTCACAAGTCCTGTCGGAACTTAGGAGATGGACTCTTATGTTTCCGTCTATATTCTGGGTTATCAATACGAACAAGGAGCAAGAGTATAACTCTAAGTCTCTGGGCGGAGTAAGGGTGACCCTATCGATTCGCCTTATGTTCATGTTAACTTTGGTATGGACAGGAGTGGAGAAGGACCATGATTCTGACAGAGTTGATGATCACCGGCCTGACCGGAAATGGAGAGGGACCACGATCCTGTCGGAGTGAAGGACCATGATCTGAACGAACAGGATGATCACTGCCGTTCAGAGTGGAGAAGGACCACGATTCGACTGCAGGAGCGGAAATGGACCGCATGTGTTGCAGACTCTACCAGTCACTAGATGAATGTCAGAAACAGCAAGGAGTACAAGAGTAGGATGCTCGGCGAGGGATTGAACCCTATCATCTGGCGAATACGAACTCGATTTGGGAGTATGTAGTATGAGATGCATACGTTTCCAAAACAAGTTTGCATTAGAATAAGAGCATGATGTGCATATGAATTGTGCATTAGAATCTAGATCATGACATACACCGACACTTGTGGTTTGACTTTTACATTTTTCTTCTGCATCAAATATTGATTGTTGAGGATTTTGGAGATTGTGGTTTTCATCTGCGTTGCGTCAGCTGTATTCAACTGACGTGTCCACAGTTTGCTAATTGCAGGATCGCTGATCGTGGAGCAGGGGAATCGTGCTGCGGAAAGCATCCAAGTGTAGGATAAAGTTTCCATGTGCAATGTAAGTTTTTAATTTCCTGTAATTTTCTGTGTTGTGTACTCATTGAAGTAAGGATTCAGGATAAGTGTCACGAGACATCAAGAATATGTATATTAACATCTCCCTAAATAGGCCTTCCATTTTCTTCCTATCTTGCGTTTCGACTAGTATATCAAGAATATGTATATTGACATCTCCCTAAATAGGCCTTCCATTTTGTTCCTATCCTGAAGTAAATACAAGCCTATTTTGATGAATGAAGTTAATAAATATTGCTATCCTTCTTTATTGTTTTTTTCCCTTCTGTTTAATTTCTCCATCCTTCGTCCTCCCCATCAGCCACATCAGTCTGCTCCCAACCCAACCGCATAGAAGGCCATGTCTTGGGCTCTAGGCCCAAGGAAACAAGCAAGTCTATTATATGAGACAAGCGTCCACTTGGTAATTTGCTACATGACAACTAAGCTCTTGATTTCGAATACGCTATATGTGTGCAAACAATTTTGAACCTACCCTCCATATCGGAAAATATTTCATAGGTAAATGCTCATTGTGACAAAAAAAAATGAAATTGTAAGGTAGAAATAAATAAATAAATAGCGTCATTTCTCTACTGACGGCCCTAAACAACAAATAGACATTGTTAATTTTCTAGAGCCTGGAGTCTTCAACATAGCTTTCTATCGGGACTCTCCTACCTAGCCTGGTCCTTTTCCTTGCGTGTAGGAAGAACTCTCCTATCTAGCCTACTTGACATCCTTCTCCCATTTAAAATGAACTCAAATCACATTGTGTTGGGGAAGAGATCAAATCTGTTTTTTAACTCTTTGAAGAGGAATGAATTAGTTGACATATTCAATTTGGCCTCTGGTATGCAGCATGAACTATGAAGGAAAACAGAGGAAAATAGATGGGAGAGAAGGAGACTGGAATAAAGCAATGGCACTCAGTTACAGGGCTGGCCCTGGCCCAGGGCCAGCTGAGCGACCGCCCAGGGCCCACTTCAGAAGAGGGGCCCAAATTTCTTTAAGTATAATAGATTAAAGGTCTTATAATTAACATAATGGATTAATGAGTTTGTAATTAATTTTAGGGGCCCAATTTAGTAATCTCTCTCTCTCTTCTAGTGTCACTTCAACTTTTCCAAATTTTTTTTTGGTCCAACCTCTTCATCTTCTTCAAATTCTCTCCCTCTCTCACTCATTCTCTCTCTCCCCTTTCGGCATCTTCAGATCTTTTTCAAATTATCAGTTGAAATTTTCGTTTGTTTCTTTTACAGAGTTTTTTTCTTAGCAGGAGTTGTAGTTGGAGTGGTAGTCATGGTGTCTCGGGTATCGGAGGAGTAGTTGGAGTTGTTGGTCTTCTCAGCAGAGTTATTGGTCTTCTTAGCACTACTCTGGTAGTTCAGCCCTCTCATGTTGTTTTTTTTAATTAATAGAATTGAGAATCTCTCTTGTAGGTTTATGAGGTACTGAAGTAGAAATCACTCCAACAATAGTATTGTTGATTGATTTTATTGTTAGGCAAGCGTAGTGACCAATTGAAATTTGAAGCTTATTTATATGATAAGCTCGATTTCTGGGCCCTGGCCTTATATTGTTCTAGATATGACTCATATGATTTAGTCTTTGGAATGGTATAACAAAGTGAACTGGAGATATGAGCTAATTTATCTACCCATGAAACCTCATCTGTTAACAGATGAGACATTGTTTTTTTTTCCTTCCTAATTTTCAAATGTTTTGACTTCTGAGAATCTGAACTATGAAGTACTATCAACTTATGTTAGTATTAGAAATTTAGAACAATTTTAACTTATGTTTCCAATGAGGCTCTTATGAAGTTATGAGCTATAACTATAAATGAATTTTGACCTGCAAACTGTTTATTTGATGCTGAAACATCACACATTAACAGAATAGATCATAACAGTTATGATTGATAATGAACTATATATAGTCATGGTCTTCTCTAGTCTAAAAATCTGATAGAAAAAGTCTGAACTGAACAAAAATTGAATACAGCTGTGTTTAGGATTGTTTGGGCAAGTGATGCTCGACAAAGGTAATCTTTATTTTTCAAGGTATTGTTTTTATGTCCCACGCCGTTATATTATATTTTATTAATATGTATAAAAATACGTGCATGTCTATAAACGGCCCAATTTTTTTTAGCCCAGGGCCTCAAATACCTCAGAACCGGCCATGCTCAGTTAACACAAGTTCCAGTAATCTTATTTGAAAAATGGAAATGTCATAATCAAATAGTATCTAACAATGTTTGTCAGGATGGCTGACTTACCATTTTGAAAACAAAAGAGGATGGAGAGTTGTGTTACCAAATTATGACAGTGTAACACTTAAAACTTGACCACAGAAATCAACTCAATTAGTAAGATTTTTATTTTTATTTTTATAAATGATTTGCATATTTAAGTTATTGACCTAAGACACACCATTACAACAAACTGTAAAATGAGTCCCTTGTTTAAAGTAAGTATTTCCTTGACACATTAAAAACATCATAACCATTTTTAGTAAAACCCAGCACCAAAAACAGTCTGGTCAGAGCCGAGGACATGCATGCATCCTTTTATGTGTGGTCGCAATACCGTTGGGAGTGGGATACACTGGAGAGACATGTCAATTAGGAGGTATAAGAAAATAAGTGGCATGAGAGGTACTAATGGAATGCCAGCTTAAGGTTATGGGTTATCATTACTTAAGATTAGGTATACATATACAACATTATACCTTAATGGGAAATCACTTGTATATTACTAATTAGATGCAAATAAACCCAACGGTTCATTCACCATTGAATTGGTAAAACAGTTAACCTCATATCTACTTCTCTTCCTCTATCCCTAGGATATCTATGCAAACACCACGTTCATTATTTAGTTTCTCTGTGGCTCTGCCATGCATCATAAAACCCGTAGACGTGTCATTACTCATGATTGCAGACACTGAAACATATTTTACTTTCTTTATCTCACAATGGGCTCGAAGAACAAAAATTTAAGTTTCCAAAGCAACCGAAACTCAAAACTAAATCAAGAAACCAGCTTTTCGATGAAATAATCACAGCTACACTGACTAGAGCCCTGAAATTGCTAGTTCGGGACCTTAACTAAATAAACTCTTTAATTACCAAAAATGCACGAATTAAGCGTAACTGAACTAACCTAACAAGAAGATAATTCATCTAAAAATCGAATTAGGGCTTAAAAAATTCCAGAAAAAAATAAAAAAATGTCAAGGATTGAAAACCTGAAGAACGCTGTTGCAATAGCAAGTGTTTCCGAAATTCTCCAATCCGAAATACCTCTCGCCTTCGGGGAACTGATCGCCGAGCGCCTTCTCCAGCTTCGAGCCCGCCACTCCCATTGCTCTTCTCCTCTACTTCCCCAAAATCCAAACCCTAACCCTAATATTCTAATTCACTTGATTGAATCTCGAGGAATTGATTCCAATTAGGGTTGTAGTTTTTACTTTCTACGGTTTGAGATTTGAGGTTTTTCTTTTGTGTGAGTGAAATGAGCGAGGAAAAAAAAACGGAAAGAGCGAGAGAGATAAGGAAGAAGAGAGAATTTTTCTCGAAATATTTCACTTTTTTAAACTAATTTTCGCAATAGACCACCTTCAGAACTAATTTTTAAAATAGACCAGTCGCAGTACCGTACTGTGACATCTTCGGTAACGTGGTCGCAGTTTCCCACTGCAGCCTACATACATACAAAAAAAAATCAGATTCCAAAACTTGGTTTAAAAATTTTCAAGTCCAAGGAAGGCCAATATATAACTAAGACTGCAGTTGAGTACTGTGGCCTCGATAATACGTAGGCCGCAGTTTCCGTTATTTGGGCTCCTCGTCCTCGATATTAAAAAGTAAGAACTAGTATAGAGGATATATAAAATTACTAACTGGGATAGAGGTGAATGGGGTGTTAAAATTATAGCTCGGTATGAAGCTGGAAAATGAGAAAGACAATATTTCATGACGTTGCATGTAGTTGATGGTGAAGCTCTTATTGCCAAGATTCCTAATGATTAGGCTTATGTTATTCATATTTCAAGCCCTGTACGTAAAGTTCCGACCCATGAGATGAGTCTCAATCCAGCTTATGAATCACATGCAAGATTGATGCTTCCACAAGATGACATGTTCACAGTTACAACATGACCAAATCTCACAAAATATGAGTTGTCACATCCTTCTAGTTTGATACGCGATCTTGTTGATGACGAAAATATTATTCAATCCTTCAATCATGGTACTACTAACCATGAATTATCAGAAGATGAAGAAGCTGGGGAGGAGGAGGAAGATGAAAAAGATGAAGAAGAGGAGGAAGAGGAGAAAGATGGGCATCCAAATGTTAATTTAATGACGTTGAAGATTTGCCTTATGATGCGGTCCTCTTGACCCCGTTCATGAGTGCACATGTACCTGAGTTTGAATTGGTTTACTGGGTTAACTATGCGATGGTACATCAATTTGGTCAACATTCACGTGGCTCATCCGACGCAGATAAATTGTACATTAGGTAAAGTTCCAAACGTAAGATGATCTTCGACATACGGTGAAGATGTTTTCCATAAAGAAACATCGAGAATTCATTTGTGTGAAATCGACAAAAGGTATATATACTGTGAAATGTAAAATGGCACCAAAGGTTCTTACACCTGAGGAAATGGTTGAAAGTCCCGAAGTCGTAGATGAGGCAGGTTGTCTATGGAGATTATGTGCCATCATTCCAAAAGGGAAGACCTATTTCACAGTGAAGAAGTTGAATGGACCACATACATGTTTTAATCCCACGTTGAATAGAGACCACACTAAAGTAGATTCAAGACTTGTTTCAAATTTGATTTTGAAAGTTATGAAAGCACAATTGAGAATAACACCGAAAGCCATAGTTGAGATAGTCAAACTTGAATGCAATTATCATATTTCATACAAGAAGGCTTGGCAATGAAAATATAAAGCTATTGAGATGTTGTTTGGAGGGTTTGAGGAAGCATATAAGAGGTTGCCTTCTCTTTTATTCTAACTACAAGCATTAACTCCATGAATTGTTTTCCATCGGATAAGGTTTTGACCGGTCCCGACGAGGAAACATTCAAGTCTGTATTTTGGGAATTTGGGGCTTTGATTGAATGTGTCACGCCCCGCTTCCCAGTATACAAAATAGTGGGCATGCAATTAAGGTCCAACGAATGATACAAGTATTTCAACTAACATCATTCATAAGCTGTACATTTATAAGCTCAACAAGATAGAAAAACACATCCACATAGGCAGTAATGATGATCACATGAACATGGAGAGAATAAAATAACCAACATCCGAGATACATAAAGTTCGGGTCAAAGTACCCGAGAATATAATGCACTAAAATAAGTTCAATGCAATAAACAGTTCGCTATGACTAGCTAGATAAAATAACGACTAAAAAGTAATGAAATAGCACTAGCAATTCCATCAATCTAGAAGGTCTGCTCATCAAGTTCCTTCGACATCTCATCATCTGTACCTGTATAAACACTATCTGAAGTGGTGGTGGTGGTTGGGGGGTGGGAGGGGGGTCCGTTAGAGCAAGCTTCGGACAACAAGCATCAAGCAATACGATAGAAAATGTGTAACGCCCAGCCCCAATACTCAGATATTTTTTTATTATTTTTAGAAGACAAATTAGATACTATGTAGTACAACTGTCCACCACAGGCTACCTCTCAAAAGGTGGTTAACCAATTAGGTGACTCTTGATCATAGGCAATTTTATTTATACTCAATTAATTTTTGTATACTCCCAATATGGGACTAATTAATACTCTCTTTCCTATCAAATCCCGTGCACATACGGTAAGTATGCCACGTCACCCTTCAAATTCAAAAACAGTGCTCCTGCACTCTGAAATTCTCTAACGGGTGGGCCCAGCGCCACGTCACCCAACGGTGACGTCATCAACCCATTTACTCAAACACAACAGCATGAAGTGTTGTTTACAATCCGTGGGCCCCCTTTTTCACAACCTCTCTCCTCCTTTTTATTATATATATTTATTTATTTAAATTTATTATTCAGAAATTACGGGGTATTACATACACCCCACCTTTAGAAATAAGTGTCCTCGCTGAGTACGGGGTATGCACATCTAGTGTAGGATCCGCCTTTCTAGCCGATGTGGCATCGTCCTCGATCCCGGAGATCAATCACTCTCAACACGCAGATCAGGTACCCGGAGATCAATCACTATCAACACCGCAGATCATACCCAATCCCGGAGATCACTGACTCTCAACACCGCAGATCATACCCGATCCCGGAGATCAATGACTCTCAACACCGCGGATCATACTGAGGCCCTCTTTCACACCCGGTGTCGAAAGTCGGTTCTGATACCATTTGTAACGCCCCGCCCCAATACTCAGATATTTTATTATTATTTTTAGAAGACAAATTAGATACTATGTAGTACAACTGCCTACCACAGGCTGCCTCTCAAAAGGTGGTTAACCAATTAGGTGACTCTTGATCATAGGCAATTTTATTTATACTCAATTAATTTTTGTATACTCCCGATATGGGACTAATTAATACTCTCTTACCTATCAAATCCCGTGCACATACGGTAAGTATGTCACGTCACCCTTCAAATTCAAAGACAGTGCTTCTGCACTCCGAAATTCTCTAACGAGTGGGCCCAGCACCACGTCACCCAACGGTGATGTCATCAACCCATTTACTCAAACACAACAGCACGAAGTGCTGTTTACAATTCGTGGGCCCCCCTTTTTTACAACCTCTCTCCTCCTTTTTATTATATATACTAGTGTAATGCACGTGCGATGCACGTGGGGAAAATGGGGAGGGGGAATGAAAAGGACAAAAAAAAATCTACCAACACGTGCGCTGCACGTGTTGACACACACACACACTAAGGAATAAAAAATTGTTTATTTGTTTACAACCCCATCTCTCCCATTATAATAGTTATATAAATATATATATATAGGGTAAATTTAAAAAAAGTACACAAAGTTTTGGGCAAGTTTAAAAAAAGTACACAAAGGTTTTTTTATTAAAAAATGACACAAAAGTTTAAATTAAGCCCGCTGGGTTAGTTAGGGTTAGGGTTAGTTCAGGGAGTTTATTTAAACACCTGATTAGTTAAGTGATGTTTTTTTAAACAAAATAAAAGACTAATGTGGTTTTTTTAAACAAAATGAAAGATGAAAGTGGTTTTATTAAACTCTACCCTAACCCTATCCCTAACCCTAGTTAACCCAGTGGACTTAATTTAAACTTTTGTGTCCTTTTTTTAAAAAAAACCTTTGTGTACTTTTTTTAAATTTAGCATATATATATTTATTTATATTTATTATTCAGAAATTACGAGGTATTACAATATGGAAATAGCAAGAAATTGGAACAGTATGATCATGTACGATGCAATTTAAATCAATAACCGGTAAAGTATAATCCTGACATTAGAGTATAATCAATTGATAATCAGTAATACAATAATCGGTAATTAATAATCATGAATCAGTAATCACTAATCATGTAATCAGTATCAATGTCAATCTTAAGTCTAGCAATTTATTAACCTATCTAATGCACGCAATCCTGCATCTCATGCCAAAAGTTCGGGTGCATACCAATCAATGAACGTTTGGACTTAAGTGGTGAATTCTACAGGATTGTATACTCGGGAACAGTAATCAATAAACAGTAACAATAGATACCTGTCGGTATACAGTAATCAGTGAACAGTAATCGGGATATTGCAGTCAATGATATGTTATCAGTAATCGGTAATATGGGAAACACAGGCCCCTTTCCGAGTATACTCTTCTATATTGTCCACTACTAAGTCATACCCTTTATTACCTCAGCTTGTCATTATTCTTTTATTATGATTAATCATGAACATATAATCGGTGCAATCGGTGTGAAAATGGTAGTATTAAGGCGGTAATCAAGAGATGCATGCAATACATAATACAGTGATAATCTATTAACCTATTATATTGGTACACGTTATTAACACAAGAATAACAATATACATAGTTAATGCACACTAGCTACAATCTGGATAGAAGTACACATCTGCACTAAAACTTACTTTTCTGCTTCTACGAAAATGCAAATCTAGATCCGTCAGAGATTCCATAAAGTGGACTCTCTTCCAAATCTAACGCCTACTCACTCGATAAATTCTTAGCCAAGCAGCTTTTCCTATCAATATGTTCTTTGCGGGTCTAGTGCACAGACGGTAATATGGAATTTACGATGTGTCGGTACTAAAACATCAATATCTCACATTCTATAAACCAGTTTGAGAAATTGTAAGATGTTCTGAATTCTACACTCGAAGGACCACAAAATGTATACATAAATCTCTAACTTTGGTTACAAGAAACTGAGTTTAATCTCAGTAAATTTATTAATTAACATGATGTGAATATGAAACTATGAATAGGATCGCCGATGAATCAAGAATAGAACTCGATGTTGAAACAAGAATAGAATTCGATGATACGATAAATCAAATAACAATAAGGAACTACTTGCTAGGAGTTCAAGAAAGAAAGAGAGACAAGACGCTTGTCATGTGTATGACTATTACGTACGTGGACGAACAATGTGAAGAAGAGAAGCAACGACGGCAACGGGCAACGGCTATGACAGCAGCAACAACAGCAACGGTAGTGATGATGATAGCAAGGGTAACGACGACGGCAATGACAACAATGGCATCAACAATGACAGCAACGATAGCGATGACAGCGAGGACGTCGGGTTTGAAGATGAAGGAGGTAGAGTTTGGGTAGTCGGGTGAGGAGTTGTTGTTGGGATGTTGATGTGTGGTGTGTGGGATGATGGAGGTTGACGGAGGCAACAAGAGAAGGTGGTGAAGGCTGGCTATCGGTGGAGTTCGGGTGTGGGTTGTTGTAGGTGAGTTCGGGATGAAGTGGAAGTTGATGGAGGCAGCAAGAGACGGTGGTGAAGGCTGACGTTCGGTGGATTTCAGGTGTGGGCTGTTGTAGGTGAGTTCGGGAAGAAGTGGAGGTGGCTGTCGAGAGTTGAAGAGGGTTGTTCGAGGTGTTGATGATGGAGGAGCTGATGGGTGGTGGAGTTCGGGTGTAGACAACAAGGAGTTGGAGGTTGTCGGGTGGTGATGGCAACGTGGTGATGGAGGTAGTCGGGTGGTGATGGAGGTAGTCGGGTGGTTATGGCAATGGAGGTCGGGTTCGGGTGTGGCATGCGGGTTGGATGAGGTAGTGGTGGTCGGTTTGAGGATGGTCGGGTTTGGAGTGGAGGTGGCTGTGGTGGCTTGGAGGTGTTGGGTTTTGATGGAGGAATTGTCGAGTTAATAGTTTGGATGGCAACAAGGAGCAAAGTGGAGAAGGAGTTGGTGATGGAAAGGATGAGGTGTTCTGGTGGAGGCAGTTGGGTTGAAGTGAAGTGGAGAAGGAGTTGGTGATGGAAAGGATGAGGTGTTCGGGTGGAGGCAGTTGGGTTGAAGATGACATATATATATATATATATATAGAGAGAGAGAGAGAGAGAGAGAGAGAGAGAGAGAGATGGAGGTGGAGAAATGAATGGAGTAAAAAGAGGTTGGGGAGGTGGCTGTGAGTTAGGAAATATAATTAGGGTTAGAGAGTTATGGTTAGAGTTTGAATTTAAACTCAAATTGAATAGTCACAATAATTTAGAATAGATCAGAAAATAGTTGGGGTTTTAACAAGAATATAAAGAGTTCAAGACCAAAGAGGAAAAATTGTCTAATAAATAAAATACAATATCCACGTAATAAAATACGTACAGATAAAACAGTGAGTTATAGAATGATTTAAGTGTTGCATACATGTTATTAGTGTTGTTGGAACCCATTTGTATAGAAAATGCATGGGTTGTTTATTGATATGTGTTACACCCAACACAAATGATTGACTATTTTCATTTGCTTTTGTAATAGTAGATGGAGAGACGCGAATAAGGCAACAGGCAACTAGAGCTCTGAGGAAATATTGTCAATCTTTATAAGCTGGAGGAGATCAAATGGCAACAAAGGTCGAAGATTTTGTGGCTCAAAGAGGGAGATGCGAATACGGCCTTCTTCCACCGAGTGGCAAGCGCAAGACGTAGATCCAATCTAGTCCTGTCAATACAAACGGAAACGAGAACATCCCAAGACGAAAATGTGATTTTCAAAACCTTTCACGATTACTACAAGGGCCTCTTTGGGAAGAAGAATGACTTTAAGATCCCACTTAGGGACAATTTCTGGCAGGGCTGCCAGAATGAGTCAGCTCATTTGCTGTCCACATTGGAAGCACCTTTTTCGAAAACGAAAGTGGAAAAGGCCATCACTCAAATGGGAGCAGACAAGTCGCCTGGAATAGACGGCTTCCGAATAATGTTTTTCCAAGTTTTTTGGGAAGAAATAAAAGGGGACATTATGGCGTTGATGGATGAATTCTTCCACAACAACCTCAGATTGGGCATGTTTAACTTTGCGGAAGTAGTTCTGATACCTAAATGGGTGGAGTCTACGCGGGTGGGAGATTTTAGACCGATTAGCCTCATAAACTGCTCGGTTAAGATCATCACAGAGGTCTTGGCCATCCGCCTGGGAAGCATAATGGATAGTTTAATTAGCAACACCCAGACTGGTTTTATCAAGACCAGATGTATCCTGGACTGTGTGGCCACTGCAGAACAAGTTATCCATCACTGCCATACGGGCCATTCTAAGAATTTCCTCCTCAAACTGGACATTGAGAAAGCATATGACTCCGTTGACTGGGATTGTTTGCTGGAAGCTCTCAGAGGGAGAGGCTTCGGGGTTAAATGGATCAGGTGGATCAAACAATGTTTATACACTAGTAAAATGGGAATCTCGGTTAATGGGCTGCCGGGTCTACCGTTTTCTTGCAAGAAGGGACTTCGGCAGGGGGATCTGCTGTCACCTCTTCTATTCACTATCGCAGCAGATGTTCTGAGGGGCATGCTAGATAACTGTCGGAGAAAAGGTTGGATAAAGCCTGTGGCTAGCAGCACCTCTAGCCAAGGGTGCATGATTCTTCAGTATGCTGATGACACCCTACTCTTTAGTAACGGGAACAGGTTAGAAACAGTCTGCTTTAAAGGGGCCCTCTATTGTTTCGAAGTCTGGTCAGGTCTCAGGATTAATTTCCACAAGAGTACTTTCATTCCAATTGCACTTTCCGATGTAGAATCACAGGACCATACTACCATACTAAACTGTATGAAAGACGAGTTTCTAATCAAATATTTAGGTCTCCTGCTCAGACCAGGGAAGCTTACCAAGACGGACTGGCTACCTGATATGGCTAAAATTGGGGTTAAATCGGGACCGTCCAGATCGAGCACGAATCTTGAAGCACGGGGGTAAAAAGGCAATTTCACATACAGATGGATCCAAAACGGGTATTGGGTCTCCGCCTCACGAAACCAACCGTCCGCGAATAGATCCACTCCAACTGGGCGCGGGTCCCGACCCGATACAAGCCCAGTCCACCAGGGGAGAATCAGGCCACTGATTTGATTAGATCAAATCAATAAGCTTGATTTGCTCTCACCAGGGAATCAAGGCCTACTTTCCTAAAACAGAATAGGAGGATTTTGCTCCTAAATGTTAGCCAGGAAATCAGGATCCTGATCATTCCAAAGGCGACTATAAATACAACCCCTCTACCACCAAGACCAGGTTAATCACTTTTTCACCACTTAAGCTCTTTCTTAATCTTTTGCTGATTACTGACAAGAGCGTCGGAGGGTGCGTCGCCGGAATCAACCCCGGTGTCTCGCACTTCCCTGCAGGTTGTGGCGGGAGCAAGAAGGCCGAGTCAGCTGTTCAGGTTTTCCTCGGATCCACAAATTCTATCTGTTTACCCCCACACCGAAATCAGCGGTAACAGATTGGCGCCGTCTGTGGGAAAACCACACGAACAGTCTCAGCCCATTCTCCGCCGACATCAGCAGCCATGCCGCCGAAGAAGAACAGATCCAGAGGGTCGAACCGTGGGGGCAACCCCACCGACCCGGCAAATGAAGCTCCGGTCAATCCTACCCTTCAGTCCAACCTCCCTCCGCTGACCCAGCAGGTCCCACCTCCTCCTCCTCCTCAGCAGCAGCCCAACAACGGTCCGTCCGGTCACAACGGTCGGAAGGAGAAGCAGCCCCTCAATCCGGGCCACGTCTCGGTCCATAATGGGTCCTCGGACTCGATGGCTTCTCATCACCCCGACCTCCACATCACACTCCAAAACCGCCATAAGGACGACGACCTCCGTACCCATCTTGACGAGAGGCGGGCCCGAGAGGGAGCCTCCTGCCAGCGTCAAGGTGAGCGGTCGCCGCGTCGTCGGGACGGCAGAAGGTCCCCGGAACGCAGAGGCCGAGCGGCATCCCCTGAGCGCCGAAGGAGGAGGTCCCGGTCCCCCAGGGATCGGCGCCATCCGAGGGACCGAGATATGCCCATCAGCCGAGCCGAGTTCCTCTAGTTTCAAGAGACCGTTCTACAGGCCCTCAATCTCCGACAGAACGCCCAGAATGCTCAGAGGGTTCCGACGCCCCCCAGGGATCCCAGTCCCCGGCACCGAACCCGGAGTCCTTCCCCGGCTCCCAGCCGACAGCAACGGCAACAGAGTCCTCGGCGCTCCCAGGAGTACCGGCGCCGCAGTCCACACTCCCCTTCCTACGAAGAGGAGTCCGGAGGGTCGTACGACTACCAGCGGAGGGACGACGCCCTCATCCGCCGTATCCATGAGGTGGAGAGGCGCATCGGCCGCATGGACAGAGAGGAAGAGTCCTGAGCCGGAACCTTCCGTCCCAGCCGACCCCCCTTCTCGCGGTCGATCATGGAGGCCCATATACCGAGGAACTTCAAACCGCCACAGTTTGAAACATACTCTGGGGAGTCCGACCCAGTCGACCACGTCGAGAGCTTCAAGACCCTGATGCTGATCCATCAAGCTTCCGACGCAGTGCTCTGCAGGACCTTCCCTGCCACCCTCCGGGGGTCGGCTCGGGAATGGTATTCTAGGCTCGCCCCCTCGTCCATCTTCTCATTCGAACAGTTTGAGACACTGTTCATTACTCACTTCGTGAGTAGCCGACGAGCCGAGAAGACGAGTCTTTCCTTGCTGAACCTGCGGCAGGAGAAGCAAGAAAAGTTACGGGACTATGTGAAAAGATTTACCGCGGAAGTCAGGTCAATTGCTTCCTTGGACCAGTCCGTGGCTACCGTGGCGTTCCAGTCGAACGTCCTTAACGCCAACCTCCGATCATCCCTGGCCAAGAAGCCCCCGCATGACTTCGCCGACCTCCTCCTGAGGTGCGAAAAGTACATCCGGGCGGAGGAGGCCGAAGCCCTTCCGAGCTTCGGGGGCACCGCCGCGGGGTCAAAGAGGAAGGCGACTGGAGAAGAAGGGTCCAAGAAAGCTCAGAAGGACATGGGCGGTCAGCGCCGCCCTCCCCCCAGGTTCGAGAAGTTCACTCCCCTCACCACTAATGTCTCTACTATCCTCATGGAGGTAGAGAAGGAGGGAATCATCCCTCCGGCCCCGAGGATGCACACTCAGGCGAAGAGGAGGAACAAAGATAAGTGGTGTCGTTACCACCGAGACCATGGACACGACACGAACGATTGCCGAGCTCTGAGAGATGAGATCGAAGCACTCATTCGGAGGGGGCAGTTGGCCAAGTTCGTGAAAGCTAACGATCGAACAGATCGGAACTCACCACCCCCTCGGGGGGCTAACAAGCGCTCCGAGCGGCGCGAGGAGACACCAGAGTTCGAAGAAGAGCGGGTTCTGCACCTGATCCATGGAGGTCCAATGGGGGGCTCCTCTAATTCCTCCCGAAAGGCCTTCGTCCGAAAAGTCAACTCGGTCCACAGTGCCCCTCCCCCGAAGGGTCTCGGCGTCCCTGTGTCTTTCTCCGATGCCGACCTCGAAGGAGTCCGAACCCCCCATTGCGATGCCCTCGTCATCGACCTCCGCATGGCCAATTTCAAGGTGTAGAGGATTTTGGTGGACAATGGGAGTTCGGTCAACATCCTGTTCCTCTCGGCCTTTCAAGGCCTGCAGCTGTCCCGGGACCGTCTTAAGCCGGCCGGTTATACTCTCCACGGGTTCACGGGGGTCCCGGTAACAGTCGAAGGGGTGATAACCCTAGACGTTACTGCGGGAAGCACCCCTACTACCCGGACCGAGCCGATGGACTTCATGGTCGTCGACGTCCCGGCAGCGTACAATGTCATCCTAGGCCGTCCCGGCCTAGCCGCTCTAGAGGCTGTCCCCTCGGCATACCACTTGAAGATGAAATTCCCCACTCGCTCGGGGGTAGGGGAAGTCAGGGGAAGCCAGGAAACAGCTCGGAAGTGCTACATGACTTCCACCGGGGGACCAGTGCTCTCGCTCGAGACACTAGAGATCCCCGAGCCGAAGGTCCGTCCAACGTCCGAGCCGGCGGACGAGTTAGAAGAAGTACTCTTCTCCGACGAGGATCCGAGCCGAAAATTCCTCGTCAGCAAGTCCTTGCCGACCGTGCTGTTCTCCGACTTGGTGAGGTGCATCCGGGATAACCGCGACCTATTTGCTTGGTCGGCCGCGGATATGCCCGGCATCTCCGAGGACTTGCTCGTCCACCGCCTAAGCGTCGAACCGGGGTGCAAACCGGTTCAGCAGAAGAGGCGAAAGTTCGCTCCCGAGCGACAGCAGGCAATCAAGGAGGAAGTGGATAAGCTGCTGAAGGCCAAGTTCATCCAGGAGGTGAATTATCCCGAGTGGCTGTCGAATGTTGTAATGGTCAAGAAGTCCAATGGCTCATGGAGGATATGCATCGACTTCACCGACCTCAACAAGGCGTGTCCGAAGGATCCCTTCCCTCTCCCGAACATCGACACCCTAATCGATGCCACCTCGGGTCATGAGCTCCTCAGCTTCATGGATGCCTTCTCGGGGTACAATCAAATCCGGATGTTTCCTCCGGACATCCCGAAGACCTCCTTCGTCACCGACCAAGGCCTCTACTGCTACCGAGTAATGCCGTTCGGTTTG
Organism: Hemerocallis citrina; assembly: GCA_017893485.1. Lineage (NCBI taxonomy): Eukaryota > Viridiplantae > Streptophyta > Magnoliopsida > Asparagales > Asphodelaceae > Hemerocallis > Hemerocallis citrina. The sequence goes on from CM030363.1 coordinate 38,699,503, forward strand.
AAGAACGCAGGCGCCACCTACCAGCGCCTCGTCAACAAGGTTTTCCAGCATCAGATCGGCCGAAACATGGAGGTGTACGTTGATGACATGCTCGTCAAGAGCACCCGCGGCACTGACCACGTAGCCGACCTCCAGGAGGCCTTCGGCGTGTTGAGGAAGTACAACATGCGGCTAAACCCGAACAAGTGTGCGTTCGGAGTCTCCTCTGGCAAGTTCCTCGGTTTCATGGTGAGCCAGCGGGGAATTGAAGCTAACCCCGAGAAGATTAAAGCCATATTAGACATGGCCCCGCCTCGGAACGTCAAGGAGGTGCAGAAGCTCACCGGTCGGCTCGCAGCCATCGGCCGGTTCCTCTCCAAGTCAGGGGAAAAGTGCCTCCCCTTCTTCAAAGCACTCCGGGGGGCTAAAGGATTTGAATGGGGCCAAGCACAGCAAGAATCTTTCGACCAGCTGAAAGCCTATCTGGTGAACCCCCCTCTGCTCAGTAAACCAGTCCCGGGCGAGCCCCTCTTCATCTACTTGGCCGCTTCCGAGCAGACCCTGAGCGCTGTCTTGGTAAGAGAAGAGGACCGGACCCAAAGGCCCATTTACTACGTGAGCAAGGTGCTTCGGGACGCCGAGCTCCGCTATCCGAGGATAGAGAAGATAGCCTACGCCCTGGTCATGGCAGCAAGAAAGCTTCGGCCCTACTTCCAATCTCACTCGGTCGTCGTCCTCACCGATCAACCCCTCAAGCAAGTCCTCCACAAGCCCGAAACCTCGGGCCGGCTGATGAAGTGGTCCATAGAGCTGAGTCAGCACGACATCTCCTATCAGCCTCGGACGACAATTAAGGCACAGGCTCTCGCCGACTTCATTGTAGAGTCCACCATCCCTGAGGTCGGCCACGTCCCGAATGGGCCCCCCATTTGGACAGTCTTTGTAGACGGATCCTCTTGCAGTGAAGGAAGTGGCGCCGGCATTATCCTGAACGGCCCTGATAGCTTCGTCCTGCAGTATGCGATCCGCATGAACTTCAAGGCCTCGAACAACGAGGCGGAGTATGAGGTTCTCATAGCTGGCCTCGGACTCGCACGAAGTGCTGGGGCGCAGCGCCTTCGGATTCACAGTGACTCCCAACTAGTTGTGAACCAGGTCTTGGGCGAATATGAGGCCAGGGACGAGCGAATGGCGAAGTACCTCGCCAAGGTCCGGGACCTCATGGGCCGGTTCGAAGAAGCCATCATCCAACGGGTCCCCCGGGAGGAGAACTCACAAGCTGACGCTCTCTCCAAGTTGGCCTCGTCTTCTCTGCAAGGTCTCGAACAGACCGTACTGATTGAAGTCCTCTCTAAACCGAGCATCGAAGACGAGACACCTCGCTCGGTGGAGTCATTGCCGGTCATGCTGCAGGACAATTGGATGAAGCCACTGGTAGAATTCTTAAGGGATGGAGTTCTGCCCTCAGATCCCAAAGAAGCACGCCGAGTCAGAACCCGGGCCGAGCGATATGTCTTGATCGAAGGCATTTTGTACAAACGCTCCTTCTCTCAAATAGATGGCCGACCTTATCTAAGGTGCCTCTCTCCGGAACAGGCCGAATATGCCTTACAGGAGCTTCATGAAGGCATCAGAGGAGCGCACTCCGGATTTAGGTCTTTGGCCCGGAAAGCTTTGAACTATGGGTACTTCTGGCCGACCCTTCTTCAAGATGCCGAGCGACATGTTCGGCAATGCAGCTCCTGCCAGAGGCACTACAACATCCGACGTCTCCCCCAGGCCAACCTCACCTCCCTATCGAGCCCTATCCCCTTCGCGATGTGGGGAATGGACTTACTAGGGCCTTTCCCTCCAGCTCCGGGTCAGCTCAGGTTCTTAGTCGTAGCCATCGACTACTTCTCGAAGTGGGTCGAGGCCGAACCCCTCGCCACTATAACCGAGAACAAGGTGGTGCAGTTCTTCTGGAAGAGCATCATATGCAGATTCGGCGTCCCCCGCGTCCTCGTGACGGACAACGGGACTCAGTTCACTGGCACAGCATTCCGAGCCCTATGCGACGACCTCGTCATTCAACAGCGCTTCTCGTCCGTCTCACACCCTCAGTCGAACGGACAGGCCGAGAACGCTAACAAGCAGATCCTCGCGGGAATCAAGAAGAGGTTGGACAAGTGCTCCAAAGGATTGTGGGTCGACCAACTCCCTAATGTGTTGTGGAACTACCGCACAAGCCAGCGGACGCCCACCGGAGAGTCCCCTTTCAGCCTTACTTATGGGGCCGAGGCCGTGATACCCCTCGAGGTCGGAATACCTTCCCCTCGGCTCATAGCCTATGACGAAGCGCAAAATGCCAGGGACCTCAGAGGAAACTTGGACCTGATAGATGAACTCAGGGAAAGGGCATCGATTCGGCAACAGAATTACAGAAGGAGGATCGAGCTAGCATACAACAAGAAGGTCCGACCCGCCAACCTTAAGCAAGGAGATTTGGTATTGAGAAAGCTAGCTATATCCCTCCCCAGTCAGAGGAGCAAGCTAGCTCCGAATTGGGAAGGACCGTACCGGATCACAAAAGTTGTTCGGCCTGGAGCGTACCGACTTGAAGACATGGATGGCAAAGAGCTTCCGAGGACCTGGAATGCCGACCACCTCCTGAAATACCAAGAGAGCGCTCCGGCGCCTCTCTAAGTAATCCGAGGTGTCGAACCATTCCTCTCCTCTAACTTGTAACCTGTCCCATGAATTGTACTATGTAAAATGGTTTGCCGTCAAATATCAATAAAGAAAAGTTATATTATATTTGTGAATTTGCATGTTTCTCTCCCCTCTTATTTAACCAATGGTTCGGAGTTCAACACTCGGCTCGACTTTACCTCCTCGGCTCGTCCCCGGACGAACCAGGGGTAGATCGCCGTTCGGAATTGCTCCCACAGCCGTTGAACTATACCGATGGTTCGGAGTCCAACACTCGGCTCGACTTTACCTCCTCGGCTCGTCCCCGGACGAACCAGGGGTAGATCGCCGTTCGGAATTGCTCCCACAGCCGTTGAACTATACCGATGGTTCGGAGTCCAACACTCGGCTCGACTTTACCTCCTCGGCTCGTCTCCGGACGAACCAGGGGTAGATCACCGTTCGGAATTGCTCCCACAGCCGTTGAACTATACCGATGGTTCGGAGTCCAACACTCGGCTCGACTTTACCTCCTCGGCTCGTCCCCGGACGAACCATGGGTAGATCGCCGTTCGGAATTGCTCCCACAGCCGTTGAACTATACCGATGGTTCGGAGTCCAACACTCGGCTCGACTTTACCTCCTCGGCTCGTCCCCGGACGAACCAGGGGTAGATCGCCGTTCGGAATTGCTCCCACAGCCGTTGAACTATACCGATGGTTCGGAGTCCAACACTCGGCTCGACTTTACCTCCTCGGCTCGTCCCCGGACGAACCATGGGTAGATCGCCGTTCGGAATTGCTCCTACACCCGTCGAGCTCCAGCGATGGTCCCGAGGTCCAACACTTGGTTCCTAGTCCATCTAAACTACTCCGGTAGGTCGATGTCGGACCTTCGTTCAGACACAAAAGACCGAACACTCCTAACTACTAGCCGAAGACCGAAGACTCACAAACTCGGTCGGCTTCCGAGCAAGTGGCTTCCCGAGCGTGTAAATGGGGAAAACGCACTTTCCCCTCAACTTTCGCACGTGATCTCGATCAGACAGCTCAGATCAAGCCACCAGCGCAAAACGACAAGATAATGTTTTCTTGGGAACTGAGCCGCCTCGAGATTCGCGCCTACGTTCGACGGCTCAGATCTCGCCACCTACTCTAAGCGACAAAATAACACTTTTTTGGGTACAGAGCCTTGCCGTACCGTGTCAGATCCACTAAATGACAAAGAGCCGCACCCCTGGAGATCCATTCGGCTAAACAGACGCGCTCGGCTCAAAGATCTCGGCACGACCGATACGGTTACAAGCAAGAACAAACATACAAAGCAACGAAAGGGAATTTTATTAATTGTCGGCGCATAATACAAAACATTCCATTACAAAGTGTCGGCAAACAAAACACACAATGCCCGACCCACTACACTTGTCTCTCATACAAAAACATCCTCACTAAATTGTTCGTCCTCCTCGGCTGACAACTCCTCATTCTCCCCCCGGAGCCTCGCCATCACACCACGCAGATGCCCCATCTCTGAGAGCAGGTCATCCCGCTCGGAGACGATCTTCGACTGAATGTGCCGAATGCTTTTGACCCGAAGAGCGTTGCTGAACGCGGTCTGCGAGTCTTCATCCTCCCCTGCGAGGCTCAGCTCGACGATCTTGTTCTCCAAGCGTTGGATCTCGGATTCCCGGAGACTGAGGACCAACGAAAGGTGGTCCCACTCACTCTTGGCTCGGCGTAACTTCATATCGGCGCTCCTAGGGCTCAGAACCACTGTTCCAGAGGTGGCCTCGGATTCAGAGCCATCATTCGAACGCTCGGAGTCCGAGCCATGGATCGTCACAACGAGCTGAAAAGAAGAGAAAACGAATAACACAGTTTCAATACACTGCCGGAGTCTAACACTTGGAAATTTTTTAGAATTATTTGCATTCAGACATGATAGTGTTACAGACGGTCGGTCGACCCTACAGCTAAGTTGTTACAACAATCGACAAAAATAGAAAAACGACAGAGTCAGAGTCTCTTCGGAAGGGGAATGCTTCGGTTTAGGGAAACACGAGGACGGCGAGGCCTGCCCTCCGAGCCCGACCCTAAACCTACGAAGCGTGATCCCCCTTCGCTACTAGCTCTAACGGCGACGCCGGCCGAAGCCCCGCTCGACGAGGCTGCCGCGCTGCTCTGAGCGTCGGCTGGACTCCGCCTAGTCAACGGCGAGCGCATCGCAAGTTCATGAAATGTAATCCCCCTCTCGCTTTCTTCGCGAGTACACGAAGTGCTGCGAACGTTAGCCCTGACCGGTGCCGGCTTGAGCGACGCGATCTCTTCCTCCAGTTCGATAATCCTATCCCTCAAGACGTCGTCCTTCGCCAACTTCTTCGGTCGCGGAGCCGACAACGAGCCCGAGGTATTGGCGTTATCAGTCGCGAGCCGTCGGTAATGGGTGACTTCAATCCCCCTATCTATTGTGATCCTTCTGAGCCTGTCGACTTCGGCCGATAGCCTCTTGCGCTCGGTCGATGCTTTCTCCTGTTCGGAAGCCAGCTTCTCCCACTCTGCCGAACGCTCTTTTTCCGCTAGCTCCAAGTATTGGACCTCGGCCAAAAGGTCGTCGTTCTTCTGCTCGGTGGCGGTAAGCTCTCTATGGAGGTTCTCAACTTCGCCTTCGGGATAGGGGGCTGAAGAGCGCTTCCGGTACTGGTACAGCTCGCGACCATACCTCCGCAGAGCCGCCTTCGTATCCTCCAGCCTGCCGAGCAGGAGATATCGCTTATACCGGCTCTGAGAGAGCTCGTCCTTCGTTTTCACCAGCTCCTGCCGAAGGTATTCGGCCTCCGTGATCGGACCGAATCTCACCTGAAATGCAGAGATAAATCCGAGGCCCAACACTTGGAGAAAGTTACGCCAAAACAAACACAAAACATTTTTTCATTCAAAATTCGAGGAGTTCTACAACAGCGGTGGCCAGTCCGCAGTTAGGCTTACAAAAACAAAAAAAAAGGGGAGAAAAGAAGACAACCGAGTCAGGTGTCGACCTTTTCGTTCGGGTTCGTCGACCCCTCGGCCTTGTCCTTGCCCTCGCCTCCGCCACCTCCTTCGCTCCAGCTCTCCTCCTCGGAGTCGTCCTCCTTCTCCTCCTCGGTCGCGGCCTTCCACGGGTCCTCGACGGGTTCTGTCTCCCCCTCGGGGCCGATCAACTCCTCGGGGACAACCTCCTCCCCTTCCACGAGGTCATAGAAGTTGTAGGTGGACGTGTCGAAGCCCGGGTTCTTGGCGACCACATGTTGCAAGGCACGGCCGTAGGCGTCCAGCATGTTCTGGGTCATGTGCATCGCGGCCTCCTCCTGCACGGCTTTCTTCACCCTCTTCACCTTCCTGAGGTGTTTGGCCTTGATCTTCTCGGCCCTCTTCCGAGCATCCTCCGCCTCCGACCGAGCCTTGGCCAACTCCTCCCTCAGGTCGGCAGCCTCCTTCACCGACGCCTCGAGCTTGGCCGCCGAATCCTTCAGCTCGGAGACCTCCTTCTCCGAGGCCTCGAGCTTGGCCGCCGCATCCTTTGACAGCTGAGCAGCATCGGCCAGCTGCTTCTCCAGCCCCTCCACTTCGGTGGCCCTCTTCGTCGAAAGAAGCAACTCGGAATCGAGCCGCTTCGCGACCTTGACGCGCTCCGTCCTCTCCTTCTCCTTCTCCTGATCCTTCCTCGCCATCTCCTCGAGCAGGAAATTGAAGTGGCAGATGATCTGAAAGAGAGCAACGGAGTTACAATCCGAATCCAAGTACTTAGAAAATTTTCTAAGGAAGAAATTCAGATGAAGAAGAAATCAGCCTACTTACCGACATGGAATCCCGGGCGATCTGCATCACGGCGTCCCCTGCCATCCCGGCCTTCAGGGTCGCTCGATCCTTCGGGGTCGGCAAATGCCTTATCGCCTCCATGCAGATGTTCCCGTCGCCCAGGAAACCATCGGCGTTCATCACCTGCCAGTCGGGGACGAAGATCTGCTTGTGACGCTCGGTTAAGATCTTCTCCGCCTCGGCAGTGAGGGGCGGAACCGGCATGGACAGCGCATCCTTCACCCCGAACACGCCGCTCGACGAACCCGGAGCGTCCGTCCCCGGGGTCGGCACAGGTGCATCCGAGGTAGGGGGATCGGAGATATTGACCTCCCCCTGCTCGGGGACCACGACCTTCGTCGGAGAGACGAGGACCTCAATCTCCCCCTCCTTGAGGACCGCGACCTTCGGTTGGTCGGCAGTCTTCGCGACCGAGGGCTTCTTCGAAGCCCGGCTGTCCTGAGGCGCTGCCGACGGCCTCTTCTTCTTCTCCTGCTCTGCCCGGCCCTTCGCCACCAGAGCCTTGTAATCAAGCTTCATTGTCTCTGCAAAAGCCGGATGAAAAAACTTAGAAAATTTTTCGTGAACTTTAAACGAGGAGTATAAATACCAGAAGCATACGAGGGTCGATCGGACTGAGACCCCCACGGAACAGATGCTCCTCCGTAATATCCTTCCAGCTTAGCACTGGCAGGGCGAGAAGCTTCCTCTGGACCTCAGCCTCCTCAGCATTCAGCGGGACGTCCTTCTTTGTACGCTTGGGCAGGCCGTCCTTCGCCCAAACTGTCGGTATCATCCACGGCGTCAGATTTCGGACGAGGAAATATTTATCCTTCCAATGTTTGATCGAGTCCGGGTTCTCGATCAACTTAACTCCCGTCCGAGGAGAAAGGAAAAACCTCTGCTCATGACGTCTCGGCTGGCAAGGTCGGAAAAGACTCCAAAAGAGGAACATAGTCGGCTTGGCGTCGACCTCTTGACATCGGAGGAGAAACGCCACGACATGCCTCCAAGTGTTCGGCATCAGTTGGGCAGGACTCAGACCGTACCAGACCAAGACTTCGACCACGAACGGGTGTAGGGGAAACCGGAGCCCGGCGATGAGGGAATCGACCGGGAAGACGCATATGTCCGGCGAGGACTTTATGTTGGCTCGGAACCCCGGGCCAGGAAGAAGCAGCGCATACTCAAGCGGGATCCGGAAACCCTCTCGGATCGTGCGGAGATCAGCCTCGGTGAGAGTCGAGATCCTGTGGTCGACCTCGGACAGCTCCCTAGGCTCGTTCTCCTCCACCAGCTTCGCCGTACCTTGAGTCACCCTCTCCAAGGCATCCTCGGCGTAATCCCGGACGCCTCCCACGGTCGATACGGCGATGAGCTGCCGACCGAACGCCCCCGCTCTCTTCGGCGTTTCCACTATTGTGATCACGGCTTTACCCTTTTGGGACTCCGCCGCGACTTCCTCGGGCACTTCGGCCACTTCACCCTCTTTATCCGGACGAACAACGTCTTGCTCGCTCGGCTCCATTACTCCCTTCCCTTTATCCCCTCGGCCAACGGCTTGCTCCGAGGCGGGGGTCTCAGCCGAAATCTTAACCATGTTTTCGTAAAAAGAGAAGGGAAAGAAACTGACCTTGAAGTGACAGGTGCGGTCGGAAAGTTCGCCGGGACTAAGAACGCTACCGCGACAGCTAGCAAGGCCACCAAGGGAGCTAAAAACTGCGAAGCAAAGTAAAAACGGAAGAGAGAGAGTAAAAGTGAAAAGTGAAGACTTGGTCTTGGGGGGGTGAAGATTTATAGTAAAATTGGAACGTCCCTTGGACTTCCAATGAAACTTCGCGACTTTTGGACTACTCTCGAAACGTCACGAAGGCCCATCACCACTATTCCTCTCACCAAGTCAACTGCTCGGCCCCGAAGGATCCAAACCCGAGCTACGAGCGATCCAAACACGCCGACAGCAGTGTCCGGTCGGAATCCGAGCAAGTGCCTTCCCGAGCTGGTAAATGGGGAAAACTCACTTTCCCCTCAACTTTCGCGCCCGATCTCGATCAGACGGCTCAGATCTCGCCGAGAGCACTAGACGACAAGATAGTGTTTTCTTGGGAGCTGCGCCCGTCTTGAGATGCGCGCCATCATCCAGCGGCTCAAGATGCGCCACGTCGCTCGGACGATTGGACCCTCGGACGCCTCACCTATGCCTAGAGGAACCTGGAAAAATTTTGATTCAGTTTTGAGGCGCCGCCTTCGGCGAACACCCCCCAGGTCCCGTGCATCGGTCGGTATCCCGCCGACCACGAGCCCCGGTCGGGAACAGATAGGCACTCCCCCCATCTCTAACTTCCCCGGGCTGACATCCATCAGAAGCCATCAGCCCGGAAGGAAGACAGAGATGAGAGGGGACCCATCAACACTCAGAAACCAGGAGAAACACACCGTTCCAAGCTTGTTGTTTACAACTGGAAGGCGCGGCTTGTCAGGGGACACCGACCGCAGCGCCTTCACAGTTGCAAACAACGGGCTCGGACGGTCCAGAAGCCCGAGCTGCAACCCATGATAGAGAAGCGCGCCATCCCGAGCTAGTTGGTTGCAACTGGAAGGATCAGTTTGTCAGAGGACTCTGACAGCGGCGCCTTCACAGTTGCAACAAACGGACTCGGATGGCCCGGAGATCGGCATCGGACATGGATCATCCTTCTCCCACCAAGACCCCCGCCTGCTTCGGCACTCGCTTCGGAGCAACCAAAGAAGGCAGAAGATCTTGGTGAGAGAACGACCACCCGTCCTCCCGAGACGGCCCATCCCTCGGATCCGGACTATGGTCGTCACCACTCTTGCCTTATTCTCCCCCGCTCCTGACATCCACTTAGGGACCGTCCGGAACGGGAGAAGATAAAGGTAAGAGAGCGACCACCCGTCCTTCGGAAATAACTCATCCCCCGGTTTCGGACTACTGTCGTCACCACTACTACCTCGTTCTCCCTCGCCCCTGACATCCACTTGGGGGCCGTCAGGAACAAAGGGAAAACCAGGCAGAAGAGCGACCACCTCTCCGAACCTAAAGAGAGAAGCTACCCAAGGCAGATGCCTCCGAGGTCTGGAACTCAATTTGGTTGTGACTAAAATGACAAACGGAGTGGAGTACTTATAGCCTGCCTCCTAGAACCAGCCATTATGACCCTCGGAAATCGTAGCGCCGCAATTTAATTAAGGGAATTACTGATCCTCGGAAGTTGAAACGCCGCGCATTAATTAAAGGAATTATCCTTAATGACATCGGGAAGGCGGAACGCCGCACAAGTCACGAAGCGCCATTAACACCATGGGGGACAGAGCCATCTCAGATTGCCAAAAACCACAGATCCTCGGTCGGCTGCCGAGCAAGTGCCTCTCCGAGCGTGTAAACGGGGAAAACTCACTTTTCCCTGAACTTTCGCGTCTGATCTCAATCAGACGGCCCAGATCTCGCCGAGAGCACTAAAAGACAAGATAGTGTTTTCTTGGGAACTGCGCCCGTCTCGAGATGCGCGCCCACATCCAACAGCTCAGATAACGCCACGTCCCTCGGCCTGCCGAACACCAATGCCTTCGGTCGGCATCCGAGCAAGTGCCTTCCCGAGCTGGTAAATGGAGAAAAAAAAAGACACCGAGCTACGTGGACCGCTGGATCTCTCAAAAATTCGCGCTCCCAATGATGAAGAGCCCAGATTGCGCCACGTGCGCTAAAAGACAAGATAGTGTTTTTTTGGGAACTGCGCCCGTCTCGAGATGCGCGCCACCATCCGACGGCTCAGATTGCGCCACGTCGCTCGGAATGCCGAACCCCCTAGTCTCCGGTCGGCAGCCGAGCAAGTGCCTTTCCGAGCTCGTAAACGGAGAAAAACGCTGCCGAGCGGTAACGACCATCAGATCTTTCCGAAGTTCGCGCCTGTCCACGATCGATGGCTCAGATCGAGCCACGCCATTAATCAGTATTTAAATCGTTTTTTATTTATTTTAATCGTTTTATTTGTTTAAAAATTGCGAGAAAATTGCTAAAAATGCGGGAAAATTAGCTAAAAATTCTGGGAGATAATTGAAAATTCAGGGACACACTTTCGGACCCCGGAGCGAACAATTGTTACCCTGAATGCACCGCTAAAGCCCCCGAACGATTAGCAAACACATCGCAGAATTAAACAAACACTTCGAAAAAAGTAGATAAAAGACTGTCAGATACCCGACGCAGCTCAAGAACAGCACGCAGCGTCAAAAGTTACCTCACTACCCCCTTTTTAGATTCAAAATCCCACATTTGGACTCCGATACTACTCCACCAGCCACTGAAACTGCTGAACTACTCCTCAAAACCTGATCACGCTCAGCCTTTAGGAGTGGGGGGCTCGTGATATGGCTAAAATTGGGGTTAAATCGGGACCGTCCAGATCGAGCACGAATCTTGAAGCACGGGGGTAAAAAGGCAATTTCACATACAGATGGATCCAAAACGGGTATTGGGTCTCCGCCTCACGAAACCAACCGCCCGCGAATAGATCCACTCCAACTGGGCGCGGGTCCCGACCCGATACAAGCCCAGTCCACCAGGGGAGAATCAGGCCACTGATTTGATTAGATCAAATCAATAAGCTTGATTTGCTCTCACCAGGGAATCAAGGCCTACTTTCCTAAAACAGAATAGGAGGATTTTGCTCCTAAATGTTAGCCAGGAAATCAGGATCCTGATCATTCCAAAGGCGACTATAAATACAACCCCTCTACCACCAAGACCAGGTTAATCACTTTTTCACCACTTAAGCTCTTTCTTAATCTTTTGCTGATTACTGACAAGAGCGTCGGAGGGTGCGTCGCCGGAATCAACCCCGGTGTCTCGCACTTCCCTGCAGGTTGTGGCGGGAGCAAGAAGGCCGAGTCAGCTGTTCAGGTTTTCCTCGGATCCACAAATTCTATCTGTTTACCCCCACACCGAAATCAGCGGTAACACTACCTATCATAGACATGGTGGAGGACAGATTGTCTGGATGGAAAGAAAAGTTGCTTTCCCTCGGGGGTAGAGTGGTACTTATCAACTCGGTGTTGTCTAATCTGTCCATTTACTACATGTCATTTTTTGAGCTGCCTAAATGGGTAATCCAAAGGATTGACCGAATCTGAAAGCGATTTCTCTAGAAAGGGGCAGACTCGAACAGGGGGGGATACCACCTGATCAAGTAGGGTATTGCATGCATGAAGAAGAAACATGGAGGGCCAGACATCATCGACTTAAGAGATATGAACCTTGCCCTACTAGGAAAATGGTGGTGGAAGGTCTTCCACCACAACGGGGAAGGATGGCAGGACTTCATTCAACCATACCTTAGGGGGAAAGGTACGAGAAGTTTAGGCTTCTGGTTAGGGTCTAGAGTTTCTCGCTTCTGGAAAGGGATTACCAAAGCAAGCGGGCCTTTCAACTCAGCAGTTACATCAACTATTGGTAATGGACGGTCCACCAGATTCTGGTGGGACAAATGATGTGGTACCCATACCCTTAAGGAGACTTTCCCAGATTTGTATGAGAAAACGACTCGTCCGAATGTATCTGTGGCCAAGACATGGAAGAGGGACAATTGGAAACCGTCTTTTCGATGACCTCTTAGCCCAGGGTTACAGCTGAATGAACTGCAAACACACATTACACGGAACGGGGTGATGTGTGCTCAAGGCCCAGATCAGATGCGCTGGGGACTAGAGACCAAAGGAGCTTTCACTGTTAGGTCTCTGTATCATCGCATTCACTATCGAGGATGTAGACCTAGTTGGGCACAGGTGTTATGGAAAGCCAAAATACCCCTTAAAGTCAGGGTCTTTCCCTGGCTAGTGCTCAATAATGCAATCCTCACCAGAGAGTACCTTGCCAAAAGACAACCCCAGATAGCGTCCAACTGTGGATTCTGTAACATACATACGGAGAATCTGAATCACCTTTTCATTCACTACCAAAGGAGTAAGGCAACTATGGTAGAGGTATTACGGGCCTTAGGGACATGTGACTACCCCAGCGAATATGAGGATTTGTGGGTTGGCCCCAAATTTGCCTCGGTTCGCTACGAAATGAAGGATGCTTGGTACATAGCCAGCGACAACTACTTTGGTGTTTTGGCTAGACAGAAATAATTTCAATTTTCGTGCTTCATGTAATAGTATTTCTGGTAACCTTACTCATATCATGCATTTTATTTCCTTTTGGGCCACAGCTGCTGCTACAGGAGCAAGAGGGGGGATTGCCAGGGTCTTCCAGGTAGAGGAATTCGATGATGAGGAGGTCGAGTTTGGACCGACACTGGACTGAGGGGTAGGCGCCTTTCATACTCACATGGAACATAATACAATTGGAAAATCCACAGTCCACAGCTAGCTCTATTTTGTATTTTGTTTCGATCTATTGTACCTTTGGTTATACTTTTGTACGTGTGGTTAGACCCACCTTCCAGGATATTGTTGGGGGGTTATGTTCTATTTTCTGCACTTTACTTTTGTATTTCCCCCGGTACGCCGGGGTTGTTTTATTAATTTCTTATTAATGAAACAGGGTTGCGTTATTCCACCTTTAACCTCAAAAAAAAAAAATTAGTAGATGGAGAGAGTATAGGTACTTGAACATGGTTCATGAATTGTATTTAATATTTTGTCACTGATTGCCACGGGTATTTGATATCCAATAGCAACCTAAGTTTAACTCATTTTAACTTAGTAAATTTTGTGTAAATCTCGAAGTCTCTCTATCACAAATATGAAATGAAGTGAGGCCGTAGTTTAAAATAGCGCTCTCAAAAAGGAAATGTGAAGAGGACAACGAAAAGGTCACAATTACTAATTGCGGTCTATACTGACGTGTTCTTAAGTGGTTCACCCATAGAATTAGTTTGGGAACCGAGTTAGTCGGGGGGGGGGGGGGGGGGGGGGGAAATAGTTTGGAAAAAAAATTCTGTGTGATTGAGAAGTTTATTTATTTATTTATTTAGTCAAGCACTCACCCATCTTACTTCGAATGTCTTATGTGACAAAAACTAAAATGTTAAATAAAGCATCGCGAGTTGTTTTTAATTCTTATTTAGGTGATGTAAATATAAATTATGCGGTTGAGATGGGTTTAAGTGGATATGTTGTACACAATTTGCAGTTGCACACCCCGATCTCTAGTTATAATGCTATTCAATAGGGTGAAACACCCAAAAGCAAAACCCGTATGGTTATGAGCAAAGCTATGAAGATCCAGTAGGGTTAAGTGAAACTTACCCTTCGAAGAACCCACCCAAACGGAAGTTCTTCTAATCCTATAAAATTTATAACCCAACAAAGATAGAAAAGAGAAAGCATACAAGGGGAATGGCAGAAATACAGAATTTATAAGCTTCAAGCTCTACAATTTTTGGCACTGATATTTCTCATGTGCTTGATCAAAAGCTGTAAAATAACTGGACTTCACGTTAAAAAAAAAGTTACAGAAAATATTGTCTTTTTTACCAAAGAGGACATTCCCTATATGCACTATTTACCATCTCAGAAGAGAGTTGCATCAGTATTGAAACCCCTAATACAACAGTTCATGTTCACAAAATAGTGCAAAGCTGCGGACACAAAACATACATGTCAGTTGTCACATATATACAACAGCGTTCGGTAACATAAACAAAAGTGAGATGTTAAACATTTGGTAGAATTATGACAACTCCAGACTCGAAGAATCATGACAGCTACATCATCGAGTCGTCTTCACAATGCCCCTCTTGCTGCATAAACGAATCACCGCCTTCACAGAGTCCTTCAAGCTCAACCATGAAATCACCCTTAGCAATATCCTCGGACCTGTCCAAAATCTTTTCCTGCAGATCCTGTGAAGAGTTTTTTGAACAATCAGGTCATCGAGTAGCAGCAGTAAAACTCGCAACAACCAGAAAATGTATACAACATAGAATTAATTATTATGGAAATTTTGAAACCAGCACAGAATTATTCAGGACCAATAACCACTTTCCCAAAGATGCAGCTTAGATTACCACAGACCGAACCCGCCCAAAAAACAAATTTTATAACTATCGCATATACATTTTAATTGAGAGTATTTGATGCTATGCTGACCTATTTCGTACAAGAGTAATGCTACATCCACTACCAATTTCACTACCGTTTTGTTCACTACCTTAGGTGGCACACTCTAATAGGTAGAGAAAGATAGAGTAGGTGGGAGAACTCTCCAATAGGAATATGCCACCTAAGGTAGTGAACAAAATGGTAGTGAAATTGGTAGTGGATGAAGCATTACTCTTCGTACAAACATAGAGAATACGTGTTTTTTTTAAAAATAAAACTTTAAGCTAAAGTTTAAGCCAAAGATTTATATAGTTTTGTCCGGAAAAATCTGTAAATATTCAGTATAAACCCATTCAATCCACCCAGCCCACCTAATAGTTCTGGGGCAGGTTTAAATGCAATAAAAGATTTGTCCAGCTCAGCAGTGATCCTTATAGAATTACTAGATTTGCCCGTGGGCACGTGCCGTAGGCACGTGCCTACGGCACGTCTTCAGAACGATACAATATATGAAAAGCCTTGTAAACAGTAAATCAACAATTATATAGCTCAAGTTTGAATAGTATGACAATAATTAATTGTAAATAAAAGTCCATGTTTTCATTAGTATATGTTGAAAAATAATTATGAATTGGGGTATAAAAGTCCATGTTTCCATAAGTGTGTGTGTATATATATATATATATATATATATATAGATAGAGAGAGAGAGAGAGAGAGAGAGAGAGAGAGAGAATAATTAAATAAATAAAGGAGTTGTTTTGGGAGAAAACTTTGGGAGGGAAAATGTGTTTTGGGAGGTTAGATCTAGACCATTGATTTTGGGGGGATTGAATGAGAGCCACTTGATAGCTTTCTGTGTGTTTTATTATATAGATAATAAAGCAGGAGGTAAAAAGCAGGAGACAATATTACATTGGACTCCTTGAGCTCTGAGACCACATTGAGGAGTCTCCGGTACTGATCCCTTGCTTCTGGATATCGAACCATAGACTTCACTCTTGCTAATGCTTTGTCCAGCCTCGCCTCTGTCTGCCTTCTTCCTTCTTGCAGGAAATCATAATCGTCTTCTTTAGTAGGCTCTGTTTGCATGCTAGTTCCTCCGATAAGGCCTTCAGATCGAAACCCACGGAGGCCACTTCCTTTACGCCTCCAGCGCAGTATCACTTTCTCCAAGATTCCTACCGTCCAAACAATCTTTTTGAAGCGTTTTCTGACTTGGTGACCTCGTACATGGGCCTACAAATACAAAATTGCCATCAAATAAGAAACCGGTAACACATACTAAGGATGTGAATATTTTTGGGTTTCGTTTCCTACGAATAGTATTAAGTTATGAAGAGAAACATATTTTTTGCCTTCTTTTGGACAGAAGCAAGAGAAAACAGTTAAAGCGGTTAACACTGTATAAGAAATAAGGGAAGAAGATGGAAACGTGCCCATATTCTTCCTGATTGAACCAGCAATTTGACTGACTGAACCTGCAATTGATTGACAAAACAAAACTATGCAGAAGTTCAGTTTGACAAATAGTTTTCATTGTTGCATCATTGTGAGACAAGTGACTTGAAAGGTATGCTGGACAAACCTGAAATAGGTTAAACTAAACAAAACTATACATGTCAGGCATGGCAAGGGCTCTGTTCGGTATTGTTGTGACTAAACAGAATTGAGAAAAAAAAAATGCTAAAAAGAGAAGTGTTGTTATTAAAAACAATTTAGGACAAAAAATGTTAAAAGTACCTACCGAGGTGTGAAGGGTAGTCTAAAAGTATTTATGGTACTCCTTGTTGCAAAACACATTTTGAGCCTGTAAGTGCTTTAAGAGCCTTAAAAAGTGCTTTTGGTATCTCCAAAAGCACTTCCACACAAACTAGCATAGTCTTCGTAAATATAGAAACACAGTGGAACTCCAGAAATTCACCTGAATCTTTACAATTCGTTGACGAGTAATCAGGAAGTCCTTTCTCCCTTTCCATCCACGGAACTTGTTCTGTATTCTTATTGCAGCTGCATGTACAGGAGTATCATGTTGTCCTGATTTACTTGTTTTAACAGATATAAGTGAAACCGCCTGCTGCTCATCTGATATACTGTGCTCATCATCATCATATTCAACCAATCTTTTTCTCTGGAACGAATCTACTCTAAAAACTTGATGAATACGAGCCGCAGTAAGAGCAGCATTACGAACAGCAGATAAGGAATGCTTCAGTGATAGCCCAGCCTCCACGTCTCCGTCAGCAAGATGAATACCACTCTGTTCATTTAAAGTATCAATGCCCTCTACAACAGAAGAATCGGTCATGTCAATGCCTATAGTGTCCTTTAAGGCAAGGACTGAAAGATGTGTTGTGAGAGATGACTCGGCAAGGTATCCTGCGATTCCTTTGTGCCCATTTCCAGACGCTAAATCAGCAGGTGTTCTCCCCGATGGGAACTCAGGAGTTGGATCGGTTAATGCTCCAGGAGCTGCACCCAGTGTAACAAGGGAAACAACTGTACGCTCTCTGAGTTTAAGAAAAAGAAACAAGAATATAAACAAATAAGGAAAACACTTCCAAACAATAATAACATCTATATCGGGAGCAGTAACCATATACAAAACCATCACTTCATGGTACATTTCTGCCATTTTCTCACTTGTATTCATATTTTATAGATCATCTTATATAAATAGCATTCTAAACATTCGCCACCGCAACCAAGAGCTTTATATCGCTATTCACATTTCTTATATCAGTGATTTTCAATATTACTTACATATACACAATGGTCTATGGAGCTTCTAATATTATTGTAACTTTATAAGAACTATGGAACTATAATTATTTCTGCATGAACTATATACTTTTATTTAATTATGAGCTCAAAATTGTTGCATGCCATTACTATTAATTATAATTGACAACTTTCCATTTAATTTTGGAAAGTAGATCTAACACTTTTCTATCCACTGGATTAGCTTTGAGATTGGTGGAAAGTGATTTGCATTTTTTTTCAAGTGCATTAAATGCACCAGCAATGATGTATGTAGCAGAGTGTTGGGCAACAAAAAAACAATATGTTCATAAAATGAGTGTAACGAAAATGATGATGCTAAGATAGATGTATGGTAAAACCATGAAGGATAGAATTAGAAACTAGCATATACGAGACATGTTAAAGGTATCTTCTATCCAAGATAAATTAAAAGAGAATAGTCTAGGTAGCTTGAACATGTCACATGTAGATCTAGTAGTGCCCCCATTAGAAAGAGTGATTTGATAGATATTTATAGTAGAGTGAGGGGTAGGAGAAGACCTTAATTGATGTAAACTTAACCCTAAATAGAGAATTTCCAAAAATATTAAAAGATTAAGTTTACCAACACGTAATGCAGATTAAGTTAGAAATTAAATTATTAATCGGTTTGATGGATTTTCAAGATACAAGTTTAAACAAGCCCTTTTAAAGATTCAACCCTAACAATCAATAATTATATACCAAGTGTTCTTAGCAAGTAAAATATGCAATAATGATTCGTACCTTAATTAGCAAGTAGAAACACACTCTCAATATTTGTGGACGATAGATAAATCAAATAATATTCTAGAGACGATAGACAATATCACAAATAAATGGAGAAGTGGAAAGAGATTACCGGGCTTGTAGAAAATGTCGACAATGATGACAGGACCTTCGGAAGGTCGACGACAGCAAGATGGTGAAGCTTCGAGTTGGTGGTGCTACGGTGGTTGTTGATGAAGCTCGGGGTAGCAAGGGGCGGCGGCGGTGGCAATAGCAGTAGGGGGGTTGGTTGTCGGAGAGGAGAGATCGGCTGTCGTTGGGGGAAACGGCTTGGAAGGAGGCCGCTGGTGGTCGTGGTGGAGGCGTGACGTCGATGGGGGGTCGGGGGTAGATTGAGGTGGCTCTGGCGTCGGGGGTTTGTTGGACTCGATGTTGAAGGGATTTGGGGGAGTAGGGTTTTGACGGTGGTGAGGGAGAGGTAGCACGAGGGATGACGGTGGTGGGGCGGCGAAGTGTGCGACTACGAGGAGGAAAGGGAGGAGCGTGGCATCGGGAGGTGGTGCTTGGGGTTTGGTGTCGAGGGCAAATAAAGAGGAAGAAGATGGAGAGTGGGATGATTAGAGTAAGGGTTTAATTAATTAGGGTTAGGATTTTTAATTTAGGGATTAGGGTTTGAGATCTTAATTTGAGGATTTGGGGGGTAGTTTTAGAGTTTATCACAAACTCTAAAATTTTATTAAGACCTCTCACAAACCATAATAATTCTTTCAGTTGTCTCACACAAAAAAAGGGACGAAGAGCAATAACTCAATACAATAATTTTGTTAATCAAGAATAGCATACTTTCTCATTATTCTCAAGGCCTATATATAGGCTCAAAACAAATCTCAAACAAATCTAAAACAAATCTCTCAAATCTAAAACAAATCTCTTAAATAAAGTACATATTGCTAAATCTCAAAATAAAATAAAACAGATTTGATGTCATCATTCTCTCCAGGGTAGGAGAGGGCTCGACCCAGTTGAGTCAAAACCAGTAATCCTGTCATGGTTCTCCAAAAGATGTGGATCCAAGCGAAGGAGCTCCTCACGATCACTCCAAGTATCATCCAACTTCGGCTTGTTGTTCCACCTCACCAAATACCCTATGAATACTCTGGTAGAGATTATCTGATCATCTAAAATATTATTCAATTTGTCTGTTGGTAGGTAGGTCGTATCAGGTAAAAGAGAAAATGTGAAAATTTCACCGTTAGGCTGCAGGGTAGGCTCATCTATAAGAAAATTTCTAGGATTGAAGTTTGAGCCTTCATAAAGTACTAGATTACGAGCGGATTTGAGGAACGAGCTAATTCATAGAAATATGTGCACATTAGTGACAGCTTATGCCTTTGTCCTCGATATGGATTCTCTTAATGCAAGTTCTCATAACAAGTTCTGCGATTCGATGGATCATTCCTCTAGAATGACCCCCCCCCGACCCCTCTAGATTTGAGCACTCCTCTCCTCAGTACCCTAACAACTCTTACCCAAACAAGCATACTTCAAATCTCTATTCACTTAGAAATGACAACACGGGTAAGAACATGAAAGAGACTATTCTAAGATTGATCCTCTCACTAAGTACTATAAATGCAAGGGATGTTGAAGATTGATCCAGTGTTGTTAAGCTTTACCCGTTGATTTCATAGTAGCAAATTTAAACTTCAGGGCTTCGCTCATGTCAAACCACACGAAGTAGTGGTCCATAGCACAGATCCAATCGAGATAAGTCTGGGGTTCCATGTGGCCTTCAAAATGGGGAACGTCAGCCTTAACGTTCTTCTTGTATTATTCGTCAGGGTCACGATCTTGACGTCGACCATCACGATCATTCTCTTGAGGGATCTGACGATTAGCATGAAGCTCAGGGGCAACAGTTTGATTTAATTCCACTTTCTCAAGCTTCTGATTGATATTGACAAGAGTTGCTTGAATGGCAAGTAGGGTAGTGGAAATATCAGAGTTGTCCATCTCAGTTCGGAGAGGGGCTCGCGGAAGTCTAGGGTTCCTAATTAGGGTGGTTTGGGAGGGCGTCATTGCACTTTGGACAGCCGTCCGTAGCATCATAAGAAGCACCCCCTTTTGAGGTACCTTTTTGGTATGGTCTTTATTTGAAAGGCTCTTCAGGATCTGTGATGGTGCTGCGAAGACGCATTCACCAACGGTGGAAAACTATGGATCGTGTGTTTGCTAAAATTTGGAAACTTGTCCTAAATGCACCTAAGTTTTTTTTATAAAATCAGAAGTGATCTAAAAGAACGAAAGAAAAAAATTAGGACTAAACGATTCCAAATGAATGCAAAAAAATAATACCTAAATGATGCAAGAACAAGGGTTTTAAGAATCTTCGCTCTGATACCAAAATGATGTAGACTTAACCCTAAATAGAGAATTTCAAAGAATATTAAAAGATTTAAGTTAGAAATTAAACTATTAATCGGGTTGATGGATTTTCAAGATATGAGATAAGTTTAACAAGCCCAATTAAAAATTCAACCCTAACAATTAATAATTATATACCAAAGTGTTCTTAGCAAGTAAAATATGCAATAATGATTCGTACCCTAATTAGCAAGTAGAACATACACTCTCAATATTTGTGGACGACAGATAAATCAAATAATATTCTAAAGACGATAGACAGTATCACAAATAAATGGAGGAGTGGAAAGAAATTACCGGGTTTGAAGAAAATGTCGACAATGAAGACAGGACCTTCGGAAGGTCGATGGCAGCAAGATGGTGAAGCTTTGAGTTGGTGGTGATGCGGTGGTTGTTGATGAAGCTCGGGGTAGCAAGGGCGGCGATGGCAACAGTAGTAGGGTGTGGGTGGTTGTTGGAGGGGAGAGATCAGCCGTCGGTGGGGGAAACGGCTTGGAAGGAGGCCGCTGGTGGTCGTGGTGGAGGTGTGAAGTCGATAGGGGTCGGGGGTAGATTGAGGTGGCTCTAGCGTCGGGGGTTTGTTGGACTCGAGGTTGAAGGGATTTGGGGGAGTAGGGTTTCGACGGTGGTGAGGGAGAGGCAGCACGGGGGATGACGACGGTGGGGCAGGCACGAGGAGGAAAGGGAAGGAGCGATGGCGTCGGGAGGTGGTGCTTGGGGTTGGGCGTCGAGGGCAAATAGAGAGGAAGAAGATGGAGAGTGGGATGATTAGAGTAGGGTTTAATTCATTAGGGTTAGGATTTTTAATTTGGGGATTCGGGTTTGGGATTTTAATTTGGGGATTTGAGGGTAGTTTTAGAGTTTATCACAAACCCTAATAATTCTCCCAGTTGTCTCACACAAAAGGAGGAATGAAGAGCAATAAACACAATAACTTTTAATCAAGAATACTATATTTTCTCATTATTCTCAAGGCCTATATATAGGCTCAAAACAAATCCAAAACAAATCTAAACCAAATCTCTCAAATCTAAAACAAATATCTCAAATAAATCTCTCAAACAAACTACATATTGCTAAATCTCAAAATAAAATAAAACAGATTTGAAGTCCTCATAATTAACTTACTTAGGTGAAAACTGTAAGAAAATATATGATGGCTTGTGGTCTTACTGAAGATATTGCGCTAAACCGAGTAGAATGGAAAACCATGATTAATGTAGCCGACCCCAACTAGTTGGGAAAAAGACTTTGTTGTTGTTGTTGTTGTATTAAATGCACCAAAAAGTAAAAGCAAGCACCAATCTCAATGCATATTCTATGGTTAGAAAAATGTTAAAATTTACTTCTAAAATTAAACCGACAGTTTGTAGCAAACCATATTTTATTAATAATTTTAATAAAATAACATTATAATATATAAGATAATGGCTATGACCCTGTCTCCTACTCACAAGTTTTCTGTGTTCTGTACCCTTTTGTATTGTACTTGTATCCCTTACCCGGATGCATATCCACACTTCCAAAACATACATCGATATCAAAATATATACCTCCACTACTCAAATACACCGAGTTTAAGGAATATTCCCTAGACTATTCCTTCTTTCCAAAGCAAATCTGGACTGTTGATGTTTATGAGAATGTTATATCAGTCAAGTTTTATTCTGTAGTTTCAAAACAGAAAAATCCATAAATATTTTTAGGTTAATAAAAGAAAAAGGAAATTTCCTTCTCGATCAGTGTTAATGGAATAAAAATTGTGGCAACTTTAAAAAATATATTAGCCATGATTATCAGTTTAAGAAAGAAAAATTGCCGCAAACTTAGAAACCGGCAATATAGCAAACCATATTAGATAACTACTTTACCGGAATAAAAAATGTGGTAACTGATTGAACTAAATTTCAATAGAAATAAAATAACAATGAACAAGCTTTTCTGGGTTTACTTTACTGGAATATAAAATTGCATCAAATAAAAACATATATTTCAATCTTCTTTTTCATATTTCAGCGTACATCGTATGCGTGTGTTATACAACTATAGAAATATGGCATTTTAGAGACTACCTGCCACAAGAAGCAGCCCAATGAAGAGCTGTCCATCCACGCATGTCTCTGAAATTGATACTGACTCCTGCAGTTATAATTGGTTTTATAGCCCAGTCATAACCAAGGGCAGCTGTGAAGTGAAGCACACCTTGGCCCTCCTTGTCTAGAACATTAGGACCCTTACTATCTTCAGCAACTTTGGAAAGAAGCCAGTCATGCAACTTCTCTTTTAGTAGCTTCTGAAGCAGCTGATCTTTTAAACTATCAGGTGAGAACTCTCTGTCACTAGATAAGTTTAGCATATTGAACCACTTATCATCAGCTTCCCTGAGAAGTGAGCTAATCTTATTGATTATATGAAGTTTCTCAGCGGTGTTGCTGGAGATGGCACTTGACTGTTCACCTGATGCAAGAGACAAAAGCTTCCCCAGACGAATATGGAAGAGCATATCATTTGTATTATTACAAGTACTTGAATCAGAAGACACTATAAGCTCAGAATTGTTAACCCTATATTCAAATTCCCGCACTTCACTGCAAGCTAATCGGTTGGAACAAGTGATATAGAAAGGAACTCTTCCAGTTTTATGTGGCGGAGCATGGCAACGAAGGATACCATCAGCCAAAATTTCGGCAGGAACTTCCACTTCTCCAAACATACAAGATAATTTAATATTCTCTACATCTTTCCTTTCCTTCAAAACTCTCCCAGTAATTAGAACCTGTAACATAATGAGAATCAACCCGCTGAGTGATTATTCATTAACTGCAGTGTTCACGCATAAAAATACGGAGAAAAATACATTGACATACTTGGGCAGAATCTGTACCTTCGTTTCCAAGCCACTGAAAGCCCAATTTGGAGAAAAATCTATAATGCTGAAAAGCTGGTCTTCAGAGACAGAAGGGCCCACAATGTATGCATCTTGCTCTGGATTAGACATGCCAGAATCTTCACCACGGTCATTTTCTATGAAATTCCAATAACCCTGAGAGGAGGATTTCATTTGTGAATCATCTACCTCTGCTAGTTCTTTGCTCATCCACTTAGAGAAACTATCATACTTTTTCAAGCCTTCTCCATCAGTGATGGAAAGTTTCAGGTGTGGTTGTTTTGAGATGGAGGAGATTCTGTTCCCCTCTAAAGAAAATTCACGTTTCACATTGTCTTTTGATGAACCAAAAGAAGGAACATCCGGATTACATACCTGAACCCACGAGAACGAATTACATGGCTGCACATTAAATAGAAGCCTTTCCAGATATAGCAGTCAGTAAATAACTTTAAAGGAGTACATTAACCCTTTCGAAGTCTTTTACATGTGCCACCATGTCAAATGGAATCCTAAGTTACTAAACTAAAAGATAATCCAACCAAAAGGATGTGTACAGATAAGAAAGAATATATACTACCAACGCATGATAAATCTCCAGCAAGAGATATAAAAGCTAAGATTACTACCTACCATGGTAAGTGAAAAATGAAAATGACTTGACAAACCTGAAGAGGATAAGTACTATGACAAATCAACAAATAAAAGCAGACAGTTAGACTTTAGAGGAGAGTTCATGTGGAATGTAATTCAATGTAAAAATATCATCACGTAACAGCATGCGTATTGCTTCTGAATTTTGCTTGATTTCAGGTTAAGCTTTGTACTTAAATATTATTCTTCAAGCATTATCTTACATGCTATCTAGTAGCCCACGGTTAATATTTTTGTTGAGAACTAAGAACTTAGGAGTTCAAATCGAAGGTAAGACTTGAAATAATTTCTTGTAATAATATAATTTCTACAAGTACATGCGCCATGGAATTGGATTGGGCTAATTGGGCAGAGGCACAAAGTGGCAATTTGACGGTGCATTTATTCTTCATACTCTGTAAAGCCCACTTGCTTAGAGAAAATATATTCCATTAATGTCAGACTGCCAAAAAACTTTTACTGACATATTAATAGAGATTATAGTCTATGGATGTATTTATGATAGATATAGTTAAATATTTGAGAAATTCGTTGTACAATTTTAGTGCAATAGGTTTTACGGAGATCTAAAATACTAGTCAGAAGCGAATCTGTTCCATATTTTCAAGACAATATGAGATATATGTCAGGTTCTGTATGATTAAACTCATTGCCCTCTTACATGAATATGCACAAATATACTTGTTGACTCAATTATAAATGTAGTTCAGTGCTGCATTATTTAATTATTATATATTATTAGTCAAATGCTGCAAAACAATTAGTTGGCATTTAGTTCACATGCTCTCTAGACCTCAACTTGCAGAGAAAATATTCTGTTAACATTAGCTTGCTGAGAAAACTTACTTGGACATAACAAAACATTTGGTATCTATTTAACTACTAATTTAGTGAATTAGGTTTCTCACAAAAAGGAATTTAGCGAACTGGGTTTCGTCCTGAAAATCAGCCAATTACCTATAGGTCTTCCCCTCATCCTCATATTCAAGCCATTGCTCTGAGTGGCTTTGTGTGGACATTAGCAGCTAGCATATTGTGCACATTTGGTGCCAAGAAACAAATTGTGAGCAGGCGAATGAAGTATACTGAACCAATAGGTTTAAACTGTTGAATGTATTCATAGTTATTACTAGAAATTTGTAAGTCAAGTTTTATAATATAGAAACTACCAGGATAGTTTCAACTTCTGCTTATTAGTTTTGAATAGACTACAGCTAGTGCACATTAGATTATCATTAAAAAGATGATTAGTTCAGTGACAACATAGTCCTTTCTCATCTACAAAATTAGACTCTGTATATTTAACTCATTCACTAATAGTGGTCACTCAAATAATTCAATTTTGAGGACTGGGAGATGATATTCAATTTCGGCTAATTCTGTGAGGGGATTGTGACCTCTGAGCACAGGGTTCTAATTTTAGCATACGACTACGGATAATTTTACATATCACTTAGTAGAAGTAACTGGGTTACTAATTGAGGTATCTGGATTATGCTATAGTTTTTGGTGTTTATTATTAAAAGTCTGGGCATTATCCATACTTTATACTGTGAGATGAACTTTGCAGCTTTGTGGCTGTTCAAACGCAAAAAAAGTGAAATCATCATTTCACATGTGCGGTGCAACAGTTGGAGATATAAATGTTGAACATAATATGGTTCTATTTCCACGACGGATATAATTGTTTACTTATTGGCTCCATGAAGTAATACAGAAAAGGTAATTGATATAGGTTATCAATTTATGTCATGTGATTAAAAGAAATTGATCAATTTCTTATCAAGTCTATCTTGGTACAGATTCATTTTGTCCAAAACAATGTACACGCAATTTCCAGATTTTCAAATAATGCCTATCGTATTCTGATCTCTTCTGGGTTTTAATGAAGATCAGGAGTAATTAGTGTACTTTGCCCTATAAAAGAACTACAATACTATTCTTGCAGCAGAGTCATACAAATCTGAGGGAGAAATAAAATACGCTTTGGACTGGCAACAGTGTCTGTTACTCTTATTTTTTGGAGTCTGCATATTCTGACACACTAAGCTATTCCATTATATTAAGAATAATCACTTGCTGATGAAAATGGAGATCTATATGATACAAGCTGTAAGCAAGATACCTGTAAGGAAGATACCTGTTGTTCTGCTTCGTCATCACCTCTTCGCTTAATATTAACCTCATCTGTTAGAAGTTCCCCACATGTCAAAGTTAAATGCCTAGGAGTGTTCTCTGGTACAGTAGCAGCAGCAGCAGCAGCTTCTGTTTCGAATGAAGTTGGGAAGGATGAACTTGGAAATCCAGCTGCTGTGTGTTCTGAGAGCTCTTCCCAAGGTGTCAAGTCAGTATGTGTGCTAGATCCATTAAAACTCAAACCAAGGCAAGCCCCATCATATGCTTTAACTATATCTTCTTGAGAATCTGAATAGAAATAAGTTTTTTGTGTGTCAATGACTACGAAAATTGATGACCATCTGAGCTAGTATAGAAAAGTAGAATCAGAAAACTGCTGTATAAAATAAAATAAAATAGTGTAAGGATAAAATAAAAGTGCTTACACTGGTTAATTAGGGAGGACACTGGAACATTTGAGTTCAAGAGTTGATCATCCGTCAAATGTCCATTCTCATATGGCTGCAACCCAAGGAAAGGGTGGTATCTGGATCGGGTTTGATAATTATCTGCTGAATCGAATTTCGCTTTAGATACACTGAAAGAAAGGGTGCATGATTGGAAATATGAATCAGTTAACCTATATTAGGTGCAAATCTCATTCAGTTGAAGAAATGCAACCCTAAAATTTTCTTTATTTAATTGAATTCAAGAGTAAACAACAAATAATGAGAATGATAGTTATACCAGATTCAGCATCTTCATACTCAGATGTCTGAGTACTATTCGGGCTTCTGGCTTCTGTAGTCTGTGAAGGCAACTGATTTTGACTTGGGACAGAATTTGAACAGGCAGGACTGTTCGTCCGCGGCACTCTAGCAATTTCATCACCATCTCTAGTACGGCTACAACTTGCTTTGCCACCCTGGATCCAATTTCGGAAAACAGCCGAATATAAATGAATGATTTGATAATTTAAATGGTCCAAACTATACTATATTTGAAAATAATCCACAAAGAAGATACATGAAAAAGAATTTTTTTTTAAAAAAAAAAGAAGAGAAAAGAAAAAAAACAAAATCAAGCGCTCTGTCCCCCTTCTTCTTCCTCCTCCCGATTGTCAGAGTTCAGATTACGGTTACTCCGAGATCTCGCCATTGATGGGAGGATCAGGAAATCGGAGGTTGAGGAAGAAGAAGAATGGAGGAGAATTTTCTAGAATTTTTCATAAGAAATCCTACTTTATTACAGCTCAGTTTATAGAGAAAGGGAGAGGAAGCGGTTATGCTACAGGACAAACACAAATTTTACGTGCGAAACGCATAAAAACACTTCCCACCCTCTTCCCGCTATAAACTTCTTTCAAAAAGAGTGTGCAATGCACGTAAACAACTGATCCCGACTCAAAAACAGAAACAAAACCAAATTAGCTGAATCACAGGGATAACCCGCAGAACCCATTGCCTTCCTCGGAGACGTCAATTGCTACAGACCTCCCCGCTGATGCCCAGTGCTACGCCGTCGACCCTGACAACTCCTCCCCCCTTAAGAACGAACTTGCCCCAAGTTTGAAGTCTGGAAACCTGTGGCGAAGATCATCAACATCCAACCATGAAGCTTCCTCAACACCGGAGTTCTTCCATTTGATAAGCACCTCGATTCCCATCTAATTTTGCTTCTTGAACACTCTCCTATCCAGCACCACCTCCGGAACATCTGGGGGGTCGTCTTCTACCCAACAACTTGGGAATTCTGTAGATATAATGGGCTGGTGACTTCCGAAACATTTCTTGAGCTTGGACACATGGAACACAGGGTGGATCAACGCTCCTGCCGGCAGCTCTAGGCGATACGCTACTTGCTCATACTCTTTCGATGATACGATAAGGCCCAACAAAATTTTCAAGCCAGTTTTTTAGGAGTGGGGTTTCGAAGAGTAATCTGCTTGTAGGGTTGAATCTTTAACAACACCAAATCTCCCACCTTAAGTTGCCTTTCCGTTCTCCTTTTATCCGCAAAATGTTTCATGCGCCCCTGAGCTTGAGCTATGTTATCTTTCAATAGCTTCAAACATCTCTAGTCATCAATTCTTCTTCCAACACTGGCATGCTTGAAGTCCCCCTAACATAGTGAAGAAAAGAGGGAGGTGGTCTGCCATATACTCCTTCGAATGGTGTCATCCTCGTAGAGACATGCCAATTGGTGTTGAACCAAAACTAAGCCCACGACAACCACTTTAGCCAATCCGCAGGCTTTTGGCTACAGAAACACCTCAATGCCTTGTTTACAACCTCTGTTTGGCCATCACTCTGAGGATGGTAGGCGGTTGAGTGATTGAGTTTGCAGTTCTGAGACTTGAAGAATTCTTTCCAAAATTTGCTCATGAAAAGAGGATCTTTGTCACTCACGATGCTCCTCGGCATGCCGTGTAGTTTATAGATGTTGTCGATGAACAATTGGACTATGGATTGAGCAGTATATGGATGGGACAATGCTATAAAGTGAGCATACTTAGTGAGTCGATCTACCACCACCATAATAACATTTTTCCCGTGGCTTTTGGGTAATCCCTCTATGAAATCCATAGAGATGTCCTCCCATACTCGATCAGGTATAGAGAGTGGGTGAAGTAAACCTGCAGGGCGGAGTTGCTCATGCTTGCTCTTCTGACATACCAAACATTCTTTGATCCGTTGCTTGTTTCCTTGCACATACCCTCCATAGAAAATCTCTTCTAATTCTTTGTAGGGTCTTATGAAACCCAGAGTGGCCTCCTTGATTTGATGTGTTGATCGAAGAATAAGAAACTTCTAACATCAGTTGTGGGACTCACTAAAATCTTCCCTTTATAGTACCATACTCCCCCGAAATACTTGTACAGGTTGGTATCTAACTGGCCATTTCGAAGCTTCTCCTGCAGTTTGGTGAAGTAAGGATCTTCCAAGACCATTCTCTTGATGCCTTCCATCCATTCTGGCACTACAAATGTGATCTCACAACAAGTATCCATCTCTCCTCCCCTCCTCGACAGCCCATCAACTGTAGTGTTGTCGATTCCTTTCTTATATTCAACCGTGAAGGTGTACCCCAATAATTTCCAAAGCCATTTTTCTTGAATTTCTGTATTAATTCTTTGGTCAAGGCTGTGTTTAATGCTTTTTTGATCTGTTCTTATGGTGAATGTGCTTCCTAATAGATATTGTCTCCATTGCTTAATAGCCTGTAAAATGGCGAAGACCTCTTTCTCATATGTTGAGAGAATCAGCAACTTCCCTTTTAATCCCTTGCTCATAAATGCAATAGGGTGTGAATTTTGTATAAGGACAACCCCAATTCCTGCTTGCGACGCATCCGTCTCAATCACAAATGGCTTGGTGAAGTCTGGAGCCTTCAGAACAGGTGTGGATATCATGGCTTTCTTGAGAGCACTGAAAGCTGCGGATGAGGCAGATGTCCACTTGAATGCGTTCTTCTTAAGGAGTTGAGTGAAGGGGGACGCAATTCCTCCGTAATTCTTCACAAACCTATGGTAGTAACATGTTAGACCCAAGAATCCTCTAAGCTCTTTTACAGATTTTGGCTCAGGCCAACTCTCTACCGCTTGAATTTTGTTATAATCAACTGCAATACCTTCTCCACTAATGACATGGCCTAAGAACCCAACTGACATTTGGCCGAATGTGCACTTATTAGCTTTAGCGACCAACTGATGCTTCTTCAAAACTGCTAGAGCAGCTTCCACATGAGTTAAGTGAGTCTCCCATGTAGGGCTATATACCAGAATGTCGTCGAAGAAAACTAATATGAATTTGCGGAGAGATTCTTTAAAAATTTCATTCATCAAGCTTTGGAATGTTGCGGGAGCGTTTGTGAGCCCAAATGGCATCACTACAAATTCGAAATGGCCATGGTGAGTACGGAAAGCTGTCTTGGAGATGTCTGTATCCCTTACTCTTATCTGGTGATAACCTGATCTCAAGTCGATCTTAGAGAAGTACTTGGCCCCATTCAACTCATCAAGGAGCTCATCAATGATTGGGATTGGAAATTTAGCTTTGATGGTTTGGTTGTTGAGAGCTTGGTAGTCGACGCAGAGGCACCAACTGCCATCTGATTTCTTTACTAAAATCACCGGAGATGCTTAGGGACTACTGTTGGGCCTTATAAACCCTGCTGAAGGCATTTCTTCAATTTGCCTTTCAATCTCATTCTTGTGGAAGTGGGGGTGTTTGTAAGGTCTAACACAAACAGGTTTCGACCCTTCTATGATTGGGATTTGGTGGTCGATGGCTCTTTGAGGAGGCAAGGCCAATTGATCAGTGAACACCTCAGGGAAATTCTGCAGGACTTGTTGCAGGTCCTCCTTCGACTCCACAGCTTCAGTTTGTAGTTGGAAGTGGCTGCTGAGGCCTCTCTCCCTCCATGATTTCCTGCACTTGGATCATGTATGCTTGACATACACTATTGTCCAACCTGGCCAGCTCCTCAGCCTCCACAATTTGCAATTGAGCATTCATAATTCCTTGCAACTTCCCCATTTGCCCTGCCACCCTGAACTCCATGATCATGAGATTAAAATCCATGTTTACGAGGCCTAGAGATCTTAACCAATGTGCCCCCAAAACCATCTGCGCAGGACCCAAGGGCAAGAGAAAGAGCTCAGCTTGAAGGTTTACCCCCTGTACCATAAAGTTAACATCAGATACCTTTCCCTCACTGTACATGAAATGCCCATTAGCCACTGTGACTTTGTAGCGAGGCTCCTTCGTAAGAGGTAGACTGGCTTTCAATGCAGTTCGGGGATCTAAGTAGTTATGCGTGGATTCAGTGTATGAGAATATTGACTTCCCTTCCATTAATTTTCCCTTTTACTCGCATTGTCTGGGGGTAAGCTTGGGTTCCTACCAAAGCATGAAAAGAAATTTCTGGGTGTAGGGGAAGTTGAGGTGGTGTTTGCAGACTTGTGAGCAGAGCTTCTTCAGCCAGAGCAGCTTCAAAATGAGTCTCCTCACCCCCTTCTTCCTCCAATCCTTCCAGAAAATAGAACTTCTGAGTTTTGCAAATGTGCCCCGGAGTATACCTCTCCTTGCAATTGAAACATAAGCCTTTGGCTCTTCTCTCTCTCATCTCTTGGATGTTCAGGCGCCTTGGCACAAAGGTGGAAGAAGCAGTTGATGTAGGGTGGTAACTACTTGCAGAGTGTTGGGGGTTTGATGCTGTAGTTGAGGTATGGTGGGAATGACTAGAAATGTTTGGTGATATGGTGAATTTAGCAGAAGGTGTAGTGGGTCTTGGTGAGAAAGAACTTCTATAGTGCCTCTTTAAACATGCTAACTTTTCTTCAAAGCCCCTAACTAAACCAATGGCTTCGTTCATACTTTTTGGACGCTGTGACTTCACATCCCATCGTATTTCATCCCTTAAGCCGCTGATGAATGTCCCCAAGTAATGAGACACAGTCCAGTCCTCTACGAAATTGGAAATCCTGTCGAACTCTTGTATATAAGCTTTGATATCCCCCTTCTGCTGTAACTTGGATAAGATTCCATCATAGTCTTGGAATTCAGTGGAGCCAAATCTGGTTAGCAATTCTTCCAAAAACCCTGACCAAGTCACTTCATGGATCTTGGGTTTCAGATGTCTACGGAACCATTGGGCTGCCCTGCCTCTCAAATTGAGAGAAGCATACTTCAACTTTTGTTGCTCTGGAATTTCATAGAATTCTAAAAATTGTTCTACCTCACAGATCCACTCAGTTGGATCCCCTTCATGGAATATAGGAAACTCTACTTTAAACGGAGTTCTAATCACATTTCCACTTTCATGATGGTGTGTAAAATGCATAGGGTTTGGGTGTGTTACCTCCCTATGAAGGGGTGGATGAGTTGAGTTAGGAAGCAGGGGAGGATTGGGCGGACGCAGCTGAGTTTGTTGCACTAGAGCCATCATCGACTCCATTTTAGACTCAATCGTCGAAAATCTCTCCCTAATGCTAGTGGTGATGGCTTCCATCCGCTCAGTAAGGTACCCAGATAGGAGCTGGACTTCAGTCATCTAGCTTCTCAGATTCGCCACCTCACCTTCGATCACCGTGCTTCCTTCAGTGCGAATCATCTTTGGCGTGATCCTGCTCTGATACCAAATTGTCAGAGTTCAGATTACGGCTGCTCCGAGATCTCGCCATTGATGGAGGATCAGGAAATAGGAGGTTGAGGAAGAAGAATGGAGGAGAACTTTCTAGAATTTTCATACGAAATCCTACTTTATTACAGCTCAGTTTATAAAGAGGGAGAGGAGCGGTTACTCTACAGGACAAATACAAATTTTACGTGCGAAACACATAAAAACACTTCCGGCCCTCTTCCGGCTATAAACTCTTTCAAAAAGAGTGCGCAATGCGCGTAAACAACTGATACTGACTCAAAAACAGAAACAAAACCAAATGAGCTGAATCACTGGGATAACTCGCAGAACCCATTGCCATCCTCAGAGACGTCAGTTGCTACAGACCTCCCCGTTGATGCCCAGTGCTACGCCGTCGACCCTGACACCGATCTCCCATCTAACCTACAAACCCTAACCCCCCCTAGCCGCCACGCCTCCTCCACACACAAAACCTAACCTCTCCATCTCCACCCGCCGCCTTCCCCTCGCCCCACCTCCTCTCCTCCACTCCACTCCCGTTGCCGCCTCTCGTCACCCCCCCTGTCAGCCACCACCACCCTGCCTTCACCTCCGCTGCAACCCAAACCCATTCAGACCCATAACCATCGAGATCCAAACCCAAAACCTCCCAGCAACCAAATCCAAATAGCTGCAACCCTAACCCATACTAAACCAAACCATCCAAATCCATAACCATCAGATCCAACCTGAACCAAACCAAACCCAAACCACACGTAAAACCACAACTAAAACCAACCAAAACCTGACCTGAACCAAATCCAGACCAGATCCAAACCCTTCAGATGCTTCGTAATTCA
The DNA here is from genome assembly GCA_017893485.1 of Hemerocallis citrina. Lineage (NCBI taxonomy): Eukaryota > Viridiplantae > Streptophyta > Magnoliopsida > Asparagales > Asphodelaceae > Hemerocallis > Hemerocallis citrina. The sequence continues at coordinate 38,732,625 of CM030363.1, forward strand.
CGCTGCTTTATGATGCGTGTGCCCGCACTTGATCTCCTCTCCAGTTAACATAAATCCTTCAAATCCGTTTTCAAAATCAGTTCTAATCTAGATTTGCTCAAATGGCAATAAAACATCCTTCTCTATTGAAGAGAGAGCACATGACCACCGAGAATCTATCAGGTCGGGATGACGGTTGCTTCTGAACCCTCGGTTAGAAGCAACCATTGATCTGTCAGGTCATCCACTATAGACCCTTTTTCATCCACTGCTGCTCCTATTGATGAGCCAGCCTCCTCCCAATATACCCATTCTGTTGAAGAGTATTAGACCTTTCGCAGCATGGTGTCTCCTCCTTCTAGTAACTCTGTTCACTCGGGTAATACTTCTTAAGTTTCCTCAAACAATGGATTATTGATTAAGATGCTTCTGAACATGTCTCCTTTATCGCTTTCTTCGTTTTCTTTACTTCCAAATTATCATGTGTGTTGCTAATGACTCACCTGTGCCTGTTGAAGGAGGGAGAAATATCTCCATTTCTCCGGATCTTTCTTTTAAATATGTTTTGCGTGTTCCTACATTTCTTAATAGCTTATTATCGGTTCCTAAAATTTGCAAAGATTTAAACTATCCAGTGACATTTTTTCCTTCTCACCGTGTGTTTCAGCATATTATGACGAAAAAGATGATTGGCACCGGTCGTGAACAACAAGGGTTATACATCATGAATTCTCCAGTCTCAGCTTTTAGTTCTACTGATCCTGCATTGCGGCACCGACGACTAGGACATTCTTCCTCTACTACTCTCAAGCACTTGGTTCTCGGTTGTGAGTTTACTTTTAAGGTATCTTGTGAGACATGTGCGTTAGGTAAACATCATAGAGTTCCCTACCCAGGATGCGTCAAGAAACGTAGTGAACATTTGTTTGATTTTGTGCACTCTGATGTTTGGGGCCTAGCTGTTTTTTTCACGTTTAATAAATATCGTAATTTTCTTATGTTTGGTGATAATTTCACTTGCGTGACATGGTTGTTTCTCTTAAAAAATCGTTCTAAATTGTTTAAAGCATTTCAAGAATTTTTCTTTTGAGATAAAAACATAATTTGACACTAATCTTCAATGTTTTCGTTCCGATAATGCCAAAAATACGTGAGTTCTGATTTTTCAACAATTTTTTTCTCAATATGGAATAATACACCAAACTTCTTTCGCCTACACTCCATAATAAAATGGAGTGCAGTACGCAAAAAATAAATATTTACTTAGCATTGCTCGCTTTGTCATGTTTAAAATAAAGGTCCTAAAATTTTATTAGAGTTTTGCGGTTCTCACTGCCTGTTTTTTTTATCAACCATATGCATACTCCTATTCTTAAAAATCAATCTCCATTCAAACTGGTATTTCCCTCTAAAGATGTCTTATTTAAATTCTCAGTTCAGACATTAATAAACTGACCCACTTGCTATCAAATGTGTGTTTTTTTGGATATTCAAGATTTTCGAAAGGTTAACTTTGCTATTGTCCTTCGCAAAAAAAAATTGTTTACCTCAACGGATGTTTTATATTTTGAACACAAGTTTTTTTATAACAAAATCATTCCAAAACTACAGATTTATCAAGAGCTGTTGTAGAGAGTTTTGATTTCCCACTATCTCCGCTACTTCGGGTTTATCTAAGGAAACGAAAGAATCATTCAAACTTGAGCATCCCAGCAGGACCTTCTGTTGTTCAACCGGCGCCAACTACTTATGTTGATAATATCTCTAACACAACCAATTTACCTATTGCTCAATATAAAGCTAAACGTAATTGTACTCACCATCTTATTGCCAAGTTTGTTTCTCATAAACTGAACAGATCTTTTCGAGTCTTTACCTCTTCTTTGGATTTCATCTTTATTCCTATGAATGTTCAGAATGCACTCAAGCACCCTGGTTGGACAGCAGTCATGAAAGAGAAAATAGAAACTCTTCAACAGAATGGTACTTGAAAATTGGTTCCTCTTCCTGTGAATGGTAAGTAGGCATTCACCGTCAAACATAATTCTAATGGCACAGTTGAGCGACTTAAAGCCTAAGCAATTAAAATCTGATTAATCGCCCGAATAATCCCCGATTAATCGCTAATCGGAGGCTAAGCAGTTATTTTTTTAGTCATTTTCAATATTTCAATAGTTAGCGATTTAATCGGGCATAATCAGGCCGATTTTAAGTGACCGATTAACCGATTAAATCTCATCCTTTAGTTTTCATGCTCGTTTGCATTATTTGGGCTCAATCCGGCTCAAGCTCAAATTCAAATCCAAAATCAAAACCCATTATGGTTCTCGCACAAATCCAAATCCGACTTGTCACTGCTCTCTTCTTCCTCGCGCAAACCCAAACCCGACCCATCGCCGCTCTCTTCTTCCCCGCGCAAACCCAAACCCAAACTGATTCTCTCCTTCCTTGAGCAAACCCCAACCTGACCTGCCGGTGCTCCCCTGCATCGTCGCAAACTTAACCCAACCCGCATCTGCTGCACCTCCTCTTGCTGCTCCTCCCCGATTGCTTTTTTTGTTGGAACCGACAAGCAAACCCCAACCTGACCCACATCCAGAATCCAAACATAGCTCAAACTAGGTACTCTTTTTTTCTCTATAACAATATGTTCCTATTTGATAATTCCCATAATAGTTTTATGTTAGGATTTAGGGTTGCTACATAATGAGGATAAATCATTTTTTTAATATATATATATAGGGAAGTCTTCTGTTGTGCACCACCTATGGTGCACACGACGTGTGCACTCGGCCTTCCCGCCTTCGTATCGATGATCCGAACCATTCACATTGATCTACACATCTAAATTAGTCTAAATATGTAAAATGAAATTATTTGAAATTCATTTGCCCATCCATCATGTGACTATAAAAAACAATGATTTTCATAGTCACCGTATGGCTGAAAATCGTAGTTTTTTAGAGTCACATGATGGATGGGCAAATAAATTTCAAATGATTTCATTTTACATATTTAGACTAATTTAGATGTGTAGATCAATGTGAACGGTTCAGATTGTCGATACGAAGGCGGGAAGGCCGATTGCACACGGAGGGGTGGTGCACAATGGAAGATTTTCCTATATATATATACACAAGGTTTTTTTTCGATTTAATCCCAGATTATTTTCCGATTAATCACTAATCGCTTCTACACTGATCAGTTACAAAAACCAAAGCTCTCATTGTCGCTAAATGATATACACCGGAATTTGATGTCGGCTATGTAAAAAGATTTTCTTCAGTTGCGAAACTCACATCCGTTTGAATTTTTATCTCTTGCATCAAATTGTTCTTGGTCTCTTCATCAACTTGATGTCAATAATGCATTTCTGAATGAGGACTTGAAAGAGATGGTGTATATGCATCAGCCTCCTGGTTTTAAGCGGCATGAAGAAAATTTTGTATGCTTGCTCAAAGTCTCTTTATGGCCTCAAACAGTCTTCTCAGGCTTGGTTTGAAAAGTTTGGCAAAATTGTGTGCTTTTATGGATTATCTAGAAGTAATATAGATCATTCTCTTTTCAGAAAAAAATGAAACAAAAATATTGTTATCCTATTAGTTTATGTTGATGATATAAATATTACAGGCAGTGACTTGCAAGGTATTGCAGACATCAAACTGCAGTTAGCACAAACCTTTAAAACGAAGGATCTTAATCCGTTTCGAAACATTCTTGGCATTGAGGTTGCACGCACGAGGATGATATCTTTCTTTCACAAATGACATGTTCTTGATATTCTTACTGAAACAAGAATGTCGGGATGTCGCCCCAGTGGCACACGTATGGATCCCAATATTAAGGTGCCATCATTCTCCAATGATGCATTGTTCTCTGATCCAGGACGATATCGCAGGATGGTTGACAAACTTATATATCTCTTGGTGACTAAGCCAGATTTAGCCAATGCAGGTGGTGAAGTTAGCCAGTTTATGCATGCACCGATCATCACTCATTGGAAAGCAGTGGATCAATCTTCGCTATCTTAAGAAGACCACAGGGCAAGGACTTCTCTTCAAGCCTGGTGACTCACTTTCTTTACAAGATTATTCTGATGCTGACTGAGCATGATCGGTTGATGATATGCGCTTAACTAGGAGGTACTTTGTATTCTTTGGACAAAATATGGTATTTTTGGAAAATCAAGAAGCAACCTGTTGCAACTAAATCAAGTGCAGAGTCTGAATACCAAGCCATTGGGCATTTGGTATCTAAAGTTTTATGGTTAAAATATCTTATTCAAGTTGGCAATCCCATTATCATCTCAAGTTCCACTTTACTGCGACAACCAGGCTGCTATGCATATTTTTGAAAATTCGGTGTTTCATGAGCGTACAAAATATATCGAAGTCGATTGTCACTTCGTTCGTGATGAATGTGAGAAGGTGATTTCATTCTCATATATCCGCTCCGGTGAACAACTTACTGATATCCTAACTAAAGCACTGCCTCCTAAACTTTTTTTCAAACCTTGTTGAGCAAGCTTGGCTTCGACAATATCTATGCACCAGTTTGAGGGGGAGTATTAAAGTAGTGTTTAGTTCAGTCCCACATCAATAAAAGAATTCGTTTACTTTTGTATATAGGAGGCATTGTATTCAGTTATATTCATCAAATAAAGTATATTTCTTCCTTTATCATCAAATAAAGTATATTTCTTCCTCTATACTGTACATTAATAGAAGGCATTGGTATCGAGTTGACTTCTTTTTTTAGATAATTTAATTTAGTTAAATGGTTGGTTCATCTGATTGACGGGACAAGCTATCTTAAATAGAAGAAGAGCCCCTACAATTTAGCGTTGATTTAACTATGCCAAGCCAGCCCACTGCACTTGAGGGATACACACCTAGGTATTATAAAAATGCAATCAAGTAATTATGTAAAATAAATATAAAGTTTAGACTTCTTAGGAAATTTAGTATATTCTTAAACAGGAGGTTTAAAGTACTTTCCAACTAAAATTAGGCGAGGAACTCAAAATCTCCTCACATTTCCCATAAATTTTCTTTTAATGTATTTACCCTTCTTCTCTGTCTTGCATTGTTTAGTGTCTCAATATGCCTCATGCCTCATCATTTTTTATCATCATTCTGATTTACTTTTTTCTTCTGTTTTTTACTCCAATTTCTTTCCTTCTTCATCATGGTTTCCAGTGAACTCGTACATCCCTAGATCTTGTTCCTCTTTCTCTCCAGCTTTGTTTCTCATGCCAGTTTTTTTAGGTGATCAATTAAGTGGGAACCACTTCACTGCATGCAAGGATATATCCAAAGTAAATAGATTACTAACAGAGAGAAAATATGAACCATGACTGACTGAATGTATGGAAGTAATAGGTGGTCACACATGGGAATAGTTAAATATAACAAAGTTCACTGACTCTTGCAATATTATAAATTTAAAGCCAACAGAATTGATAAATACATGCTGCTATTGAAATAACAGAATAAAGGAAATTGTGAACTGAAATTAACCTTGACTTCAAGATAGTGCACAAGAACAATGTGCATGAATGCCCTGCAAAGAGATGGCACAAAATTATTAAATGTTTTAAATGACGCAACACAAGTAACTTCTGTTCATGCACCAGTGCACTGCCTATTTAAATCTTGAACAGAAACAACATTAAACATAATTTTATAATGACACAGCGCTATTTGCAAACATCACTTAAATAATATGCATGAGCGACTCAGAGGAACAAAAGGAGCTTGGTACACTGGTCAGGGAGTAATAGAAGGGCTAGGTCCAGGGTTCAAATTCAAGGGCTCACAAAAACTAATTTATAATATTTTAAAAAAAAAAACAGACAAAAAAAAAACATATCAATTAATATAGCAAGTGTACACAAGCATAAATTTTCTGTTAGCCGTCACATGGTATTTATTATTCATGGTATCTGAAATTTCAAGTAATTAACAGATAAAATTTAAACAAAAATGCACAAATAGGAACCATTTTATGTGTTTACTGTAATCCATGTGTGCGTTTAGAAAAATATATCTAGAAAAAGAAATAATGCACTGGGATTACCTACTGGTAGATTGAAGCCACCCATCACCTAATTTCCCTTCTCGTGAGCACTAGAACTAAATGAAAAGCAACTATTAAGAATGGTTAATTTATCAGGATACACCTAGCACGGTCACATTTACCTGATACCCGGATCCGACCCGGACCCGGCATTGGACCGAAACCGACCCGATTTATACGGGTCCAGGTCCTAAAATAAGACCCGATGCACTTTCAGGTCCGGGTCCAGGTCCGGGTCCGGGTCCGAGTCTGCTAAAAATAGAACCGTCCCGAACCCGGACCCGTTAAAAAATACCCCCAAACATATAGAATTTGAATAATAGGGTTAAAAGGATATACATATAAAAGTAATTGTTGAAGATAGATGTGTAAATATAATATTAATTCATGTACTTAAGTGCAAAAATTGTTAGAATTGTATGGTATCAGGTGCAAAAATACTTAAGTGCAAATATTTATTCTCTACTTCCGGACCCGACGGGTAGATGTTTTTAACTGGGACCCGGACACGGTTCTTACAAGTCCGGGTCTGTGTCCAATTTTTGGACCCTTAAGGTACCAGGTCCGGGTCCGGGTAGTAGAGGACCCGATACCAGCTCTAGCTACACCTTATAGTTATTAGGCATTGTTCTGAAATACCCGGATATACAGTTGCTTGCAATCTAAAAATACCCTAAAGCAAAGAGCAATTGGGAACTTCTAGTCGTTTGCATCTATGGTGCGTGCTGTAAGTAAAATCCCTTCAAAAAGCATCCATCTAGCCCAAATGAAACCTAGTAAATGCAGAGGTAAATACACGCAAAGGTATTTCCAGATAGAACAATGCACATCAGGCTATTTTACAATGAGAACAGTAGACTACAGGATATATCCAGAAAAATTGGCTAAAAATTTGCTTAGCAGTTGTTAAATTTCTCTCCCATGCACTGATGCATGAAAATATGCTAATGGTGAGGGTCACCCGATAATCTATGCAGTACTAGGTTTTTGTACCATTGTCAGATGTTTAAACACCTTAGGATTTGTTGGTAGTTGCAGAAACGGTTCAAAATAATTGACTAGGGAGCTTTATTTTGTCAAGAACCATATGATCTAGGTACAAACATCTGCAAATTAACAAACATAACGATAATCATCATCTACTGCCCTGCACAGAAGAGCCTATATTGGGCCCAAATAAGAGACTTTTGTCAATGAAGGTACAGATAAATTGGCTTAACTGATTAAGCCAGAAATTAAAGATAATTTTGTTCTATCCAAGACCTCCCAACTAGAATAAAATAAAAATAATATATGGTAGCAAACAACTCAATCCCCCACCCAGTAACACAGGAAAGTGCTGCGGTCAAATGTCATATATAATCCTTGTGCAAGTATAAAACTGGGTTTCCAATAGAAACTAAGCAAACCAATGAAAGTGTTTGATTCTATAATCACTAAACTACATAGTAATGAAACTTTCCCAAAGATGCCTTTAAAATGGTAGAGAAATTACGAAGTCTCTCTTAAATGATTGATTATAAGAACTTGGGATAGTGTCCTAATTGTTTAACATATTAACGTCATTTAACAAATCATTTTTAACTAAATGAAATTTGCACAAGCAACAATGATAAATGAAGAATAGTGATGCATCACAAGCCCAAGACATGCCTGTTCACGTAACAGAAAATGGGCGCTCTTTTGCATGCATCCATTGGTGTGTTAACATGTGGATGCAGCAGTGCAGATGTGGTGGTCGTAAGCTTTGGATGTGGTGAGTTTGAGTGGCAGCTCGGTTTTTGTTTCAACTGATTTATTTTATTTTATTTATCTATATGTTTATTGAGTTTAGGGTGAAGGGACTTTGCTTTAAACAGAACAAACTTAAAGTGAATTGTAGAAACACTTCAAAGCTGAGATAACTCTTTCAATAAATTAAAATGTTTAGAATAATAATTGGTTTCTGATTAAGAGATCTAAACAATTTAGCTTATAGTAAATGGTGCAGATCATTCATCTTAATTTCTAAATTCATGGAATTCTCAAACACATATAAAGTGGAGTATGTAATATAGTGTGGCTGTACTGAGTAACACATTGCAGCCAGAATCCAGAGTTAATTGTGATACAGCAGATTTTGTCCGATATTGGAACTCATGTGAAATACAAATTTCTAAACTACATGTCAAAAGAGGTCGAAGAAAGCCAATTTGTAAATCTCAATATATATATGTCAACATTCGAGCTACCTACTAAATTAAGAAAACATCAACTCAAGAGGAAAATTTGATCTATATATTTGTGATAAATATCAAATATTCCACTATATTTAAGCAAGTAAAAGTCGCAGAAAAAACTGTATCAAGTTAATGCTTGAGAGTTTGCCAAAAATATACAAACTCAAATTTCATTACTTGGGTTGATGAGGACATCAAATCTGTTTCATTATCTATATAATAAAACACAAAGAAAGCTATCAAGTGGCTCTCCTTCAATCCCCCAAAAATCAAAGACCCAGATCTAACCTTACAAAACATATTTTCTCCCCAAAAGTTCCCTCCAAAACTCAAATACAAATCTCCCACCCAAAACAACTCCTATATTTATTTTTTTTTCTTCCCTCTCTCTCTCTCTCCCTCCCTCTTCTATTCAAAAAATTAAGAATATTAATAAATTAAAAAATTTTAAAAACTAAAAAATTTAAAATTTAAAAACTTTTAAAAAAATCAAAAAAAATCATATAATATGTTTTTTGCTCGATGTTTGCTACTTCAATTAATTTGTTGGACCTCCAAAACTATTTTATATGATCAAACAAGGTGCACCGTTTCGAAGACGTGCCGTAGGCACGTGTCAACGGGCAAACCTAGTATTTTGATATTTAGCTATATGTAGTTTATTTGAGAGATTTTTTAAGAAATTTGTTTTAGATTTGTTTTGAGATTTGCTTTGGATTTGTTTTGAGTCTATATATAGGTCTTGAGAATAATGAGAAAGTATGTTATTCTTGATTAAAAATTTATTGTGTTGAGTTATTGCTCTTCATCCCTTTTTTTGTGTGAGACAATTGAGAGAATAATTAGGGTTTGTGATAAACTCTAAAACTACATACAAATCCCCAAATTAAAAATCCCAAACCCCAATCCCTAAATCACTTATAACCATGAACCCCTTCTTCTTCATCACCTTCTTCTCCCCCTCCTCATCTTCACCCTCGTCCACCAGTACCGACCACCTAGTCGCCCGCCACGAACTCCACTCGCGAACCCATCGCCTCCCGCAACCACCTCCTCTCCTTCACCTCCGTCAGCGTCAACCTCCACCAAGCAACCACCACTGCCGCCAGCCCTATCCCTCTCCCCGACGCCACCACATCGCCCCTCTCTCTCCCTCTTCGACCACCTCCACCACCCTCCTCCTCCACCTCGGCCACACACCCGAAGCCCCAAATCCTTTTCCAAATCGAAACCCTAATTCCCACTGATGCCGCAAACTCTCCATTGACGTCGCCAACGGCGTCCCGCCGCCACTGCCACCATCAAAAGTTGACGGCCCCCTCTTGCGGTTCGACGCTCCTCGCAGCCAGTCACCGCACCCGTTGTCGCCGTGCCGCAGCCCTCTTCGCTGCCAACTACTCCCTATCTGCAACCCCAGTAACTATTTCCACTTCTCAAATATTTATGTTCATGCTTTATCATCTTTATAATATTATTTAATTTATCTGTCGTCTACAAATATCGAGAGTGAGTGCTTCTGCTTGCTAATTCGGGTACAAATCGTTATTGACTATTTTACTTGCTAAGAATGTTTAGGTATAATTATTGATTGTTAGATTGAATATTTAATTGGGCTTGTTAAACTATTTCACATCTTGAAAATCCATCAAACCAATTAATAGTTATAATTTCTAACTCAATCAGCATTACGTGTTGGTAAACTTAATCTTTTAATATTCTTGAAAATTCTCTATTTCGGGTAAAGTTATCATTTTGGTATCAGAGCAAAGGTTTTTAAAACCCTAGTTCTTGAATCATTTAGTCATAATTTTGCATTCATTTAGGATCGTGTCAGATATTATTTTTCCTTCTTTTGTTTAGATCATTTCATATATATATATATATAAACTTAGGTGCATTTAGGACATGTTTCCTAAAATTTCAGCAAACACATGTCCCCACGACCCCTAGTTTTCTACTGTTGGTGAATGCATCTTCGCAGCACCATCACAAATCCCGAAAAACCTTCCTTGTCCTTCCCAAACCACCCAATCAGGAACCCTAGAATTCAGCAAACCTCTCCTTGCATTGAAATGGACAACGCTGATATTTCCACTACCCTCGCTGCCATTCAAGCAACTCTTGCCAATATCAATCAGATGCTTGAGAACGTAAAATTGAATCAAAATGTTGCCCATGAGCTTCATCGTCAGATCCTTCAAGGGAATGATCGTGATGGCCGACGTCAAGATCGTGACCCTGACGAACAATACAAAAAGAACGTTAAGACTGACGTTCCCCACTTTGAAGACCGTATGGAACCCCAAACTTATCTCGATTAAATCTGTACCATGGACTACTACATCGTGTGGTTGACATGAGCGAAGCTCTGACGGTTAAATTTGTCACAATGAAATTGACTGATAAAGCTCAACATTGGACCAATCTTGATCACACCCATAAAGGCCGAGGCCTGACACCCATAGCCACTTGGGATGCCATGAAAGAGAAGCTCACTGTAACTCCTGTATCCATTTTCTGTATTTTTTGTACTGTATTCTTTCTTCCAGTGTATTTCATCTATTTGTACTCCTTTTTCCTGAACCGTGTATTTTGTTCTTCTTTCTAGCATTTATATATTCATTTATCTGTTTAATTCTTTTGAGATTCATTTGTCTGCCTATTATTATGTCTCCGGATGATTTATTGTTTCTCATTTGTTGCATTTCATGGCCCAATTGCCTATTTATTTGAATTATGCCTTGTTGGATCTGGTTTTCAACCCAATCTACCTTATTTGAATCCATCTACCCGTCCTACTAGATCCTAACCTGCAACCCAATACCCTCTTCTTTGACCCAGTCTTCCTCAGATTTTCTTCACGTTTCCTAACAGGCAGATCATATCTTTTCCCCATATTCTCTTCATTCTCCAAATCACAACTTGCCAAAAATCTCTCATTATAATTCCCAACAAATTTTGTTTTTGCAATCTACAATTCCTATCTCCAAAACCGTAACCCTAATTCTCTCTCTAACTCATCTCTCTCACCTCCCTACCCGTGTACCCCCTACCCTGCTCCCGTCCACCCCCCGTGACCCCATCGCCAGCGTCTTCTCGCAACCGCCCTTGACGCCTCCCTGTGCTGCCCTCCTCCTGAGCGCCGCACGCCAGCCACCTCGCCAACCCCCTCCTCTTCCCTTCTTCTCCTTCCGAAGTCGACAACAACACCAACAGCAGCAGAGCACACCAGCCAGCATGCCTCACCCTCTCAGCCCATCCCCTGGCCGTCGTCCACTCATCCCGTGCACACCCGGCTTTCCCTCTCACTCTTTGTGTGCACGTGTTGGATCTCGAGCGTTGGGTTCGTGATTATTGTGTTCGTGGTGATCGTGATCATCTTATGCATCTCGTTCGTGATCCGCTCGTGGTATTGTGTTCGTGCCCGGAAATCTATTCCCGTTATTCTCATTTTCTCGTCAGATCTGTCGTCAATTACAAGGCAAGTAACTTGTATTAGTTTTGTCGAATATATAAGTACTAAATACCGCCTGTAGTGCCACTTTTGTTTCTAGATTCATTCTCATGAAAAACCCTTGTTAGATCTTGACTCTATTTGTTGATCCATCCGTAGTCGTCCTTTGTTACGCACGACATGAAATAATTTAGATCTAACTAGATTTTTGATGCATGTATGTATGTTGTTCGTGATCCATGATACGTCGTATGAATCTTGTATGCTTGACGTGTCAGTCGTAGTATCTTGTAGTAGATTTGTTAAGACCCATACCATGTTGTTTTGGACATCTATTATACCATATTTTGTATTTCATTTTAAATTGGATTTGTTGCATATGAACCATTTGATTTAATGCATGAGAAAGATTTCGGTTTTTGCTGCCACCCTGTTTTGTTTCTGTATTTTAGACTCTGTTAAGGTCAGTAAATGAAACTAACTTGTGAATATAAATCGTAGATCTCGTTGTCTATTTTTCAGAATTTTCGACAGATCGCAGTTTCGATTTGTGAGGTGAGTTATTTCTGTTTTCCTACAGATGTGTTAAAAATTCCAGATTCTGTTTTATGTGAATTCTGTATAATTATTTATTTTAATACTAATGTTAAAGATAAAATTTGGATCTAATATTTTGCTGGGTATGACTAGACTTGACTGGGATTAACAACTAATTTTTGTAGATTTATTTGATGACATTTATAATTATTCTAGGCCTGTGAACAAACTACTATATTCCATAATTTCATGATGTTCAGTAAAGAATCATAATTTCAACCTGATTCTAGTTGTTGTTGGTAAAACTTTGTAAATATACAATGTAGTCTGCTGTATCTATTTTACCACCCTTTCGACAGATTTGGATTTCGAGTTATACTTTGTAATCTATCGCCGTTTTAGTACTGCTGTGTCAAGAATTTCAGATTCACAGATTTGCTGTATCTTGTTGTTTCCCAAATTTATTTGACTATACTATCTATGTTGGAATATTATGAAATATTGTTTGCTGATACTAGACATACTAGGGAATACCCCAGATTTTTCTTGAATTTAAATCAGTAAGTTTTGTGTCATTTTCATACTTGTGAATATAACATTGTGATTTTTGGCTGAACATGATTTCTGTATATCATTCTGTTTTGAGCCCTATTTCTATGATTATTATATGACTTGTATATGTGTGCTGGATTCGGCCGAGAGTCTATATTCTAGATTTTCTGACGGATCCAGATTTGCATGTTTGTGGCAACGGGAAACTCAGATTTGGTGCAGTACTGTCTTGCTGTCCAGAACTGAAAATTTCGTTGTCCTATCCTTTGATGAGTCGTTTGTCACCCGTTCGTGTCCTTTATCCAACTTGTACTTATCCCTTGTTATCTTACCATGTTTCTTGCCTTGTTTGTGCACATACATGCTTGACTTAAATAATAATAAGAAGAAACCAAGTTGGGGTTAAAAAGAAAGATCTAATAGTGGAAAATGCAGAAACGTGTACTCAGAAGGGAATCCATAGATCCTACGTGATACTTGATACTTGATACTTGACACGTGATTACTTGACACTTGCACACTTGACACGTGATACTTGATACACGATACTTGATATTTGATACTTATCCCTGAGTACACTGCCCTCTATGATCCACTATGAAATCTAAAACGCAACTTGCTTGAATGTAGCAACCATGTGGTAAAAATTTGAGACGCATGAAGTACTACCTAGTTAGGAATAAATTCAAGACTTGAGAATAACATGATCACTCGACACTTGTTACTTGATACTTGTTGTACATGATTACTTGACACTTGTTACTCGTTACTCATTTGCATGCTACTTGACACTTTGTTACATGTCACTTGCACCCGATTATCTTGTCATGCTATTTGATTCTGTTCTTGATTAAGAATTTATTGCCCCATTTTGCTGTCATATTCCTTCCATGTTACTGCTGTACTTGTTTCCGCTGTTACTCTATACTTGTCTATCTTTCCTGTGTTTGTTGCCTGCACTACAAGTGACCCGTAACTTGCATTGACAAGCGTTTGTTTTTCTTTCCTGTTCCTGCAAATTTGTCACTTGCAAACTTTGGTGACCAGCTGCCCGATGGAGTAGGTGACCAAAGATTCTAGTTGGCTGGAGATCTTGCTACTATCTATTCTTGTTGTTTCTTTTGAATAATTGTAATTGCTACATGGATTATCTTGTATTGGGCATTTTGTCCCAGATTTGTGTTTTGTTCCAGACTTGGTTATTTGAAGATTAAGTATTCTTGTTTTCAATAATCCTGTTGGTTATGTTAATTCATTTATTCATGCGTGGTTGATTATTTCTCTTGTAGATCTCTTATTTATTCTTGTACATGTTGTAAAGATCCTTACAGCTTATGAACGGTGAAAGCCATTCGCTGGACTTGTGTCGCGTATTCCTTCTTGGGAAGCGGGGCGTGAGGATTTTAGTGGTATCAGAGCCCCAGGTTTGGCTAATGTATTAGCTGGACTAATATATTAAACAAGTTTGTACTCGATCAAGGATTGGCTCAACAGTACACAGATCATGCAATAACATGAATAAATTATAATCAACATTGATCTGGATACTAATTGTTTTTGAATTTGTGCAGGCCATGGCTCGCAGAGGTTCCACTTCCCATCCACAGGAGGAACAGTCTGGATTAGAGACTGTTACGAATGTGTTGGAGCGATTGATCCACATGCAGCAGAATCACAGTGATCTTGCGATGGCCGCACTGGAGGTTGCTCAGAACCCGACTCCCGTTGTGCCTACGCAGGCAGCTCTTCCTCCTCGTCCGAGTAAAGTTGCAAATTTCATGAAGCAGCACCCTGACAAATTTTCCAGCACTGAGATGCTGCTTGAGGCCGAACAGTGGTTGATCAGGACGGAGCAGTTGTTGTTGGCAGCGAGAGTTGCTGATGCTGATCGTGTGGATGTGGTGACCATCCAGCTGGTGGACCTTGCCCACATATGGTGGAGGGATGAGTCCGAAAGGCTCGAGAGACCCGTTGCTTGGACCACGTTCACCAAGAGCTTCTTGGAGAAGTTCTTCCTTAGCACTCGGATTGAGATGGAGCAGCAGTTCCTTGCCCTGAAACAGGTTGGTCGTTGTTCTATTATTGAAACCTTATTACATATTGTTCATGCAATGTTGTAACATGAGACTCTTGGAACAGGATGTCAGGTCAGTGGATGAGTACACGGCAGAATTCACCAAGCTTAGCCGCTTCGCAGCTACAGTAGCGTTTGCAATGGAAGAAGCCTATATATATATATATATATATATATATATATATATATATATACACTTTGAAAACTACGGGGTGTTACACACACCCCTTCTTCAGAAATCAGCGTCCTCGCTGAGCACAGGGCATGCACAATCTAGTACAGGATCTCCTTTCAGCCATTGTGGAGCATCTGCTCTTCTATCCGCCCGATTATTCATAATCCCGGAGTACACCGCCCGATCAATCATAATCCCGAATTTAATTGAGCCGCCCTCCTATCCGCCCGACTAATTATGATCCCGGAGTACACCGCCCGATCAATAACAGTTCCGGATTTTAATTGAGGGTTGACCACAGTCCCGAAGTACACCGCCCGACTGGGTCTATAGTTCCGGAGTACACCGCCCGACTATATAGACATGCCCCACACCCGGTGTCGAAAGTTGGCTCTGATACCATTTGTAACGCCCCTGCCCCTAGCTCAGACAATTTATACAATTTATAAGACAAATTAGATATTATATAGTACAACTGCACACCACAGGATGCCTCTCAAAAGGTGGTTAACCGGATTGGTAACTTTTGATCATAGGTTATATTATTTATATATTATTATATTGTGTTCATCTTCCGATATGGGATAATTCCTTACTTTTTCCACTGCTCTCTCTCATCCGGGAGCTTCTCTTTCAGCCGGTGGGCCCCCATGAAGCCACGTCAGTAAGCTTGCTGACGCCACTTGAAGACAGCAACAACACCATATTGAATTCATGCACCATATTGAGAATTCATGTCGTTTTTTTTTGCCTTTCAAACATGGGCCCCCATTCCATTCCAAATTCATTTTATTACAATCATACAATTCTTCATTAAACCACACAGCCACTCCTATTCCATTTATATATTATTATATTTTTATTTTTTTAACACGGGGTGTTACATCTAGTGGGCCGATTCGGAGGCCTGTCCCTAGCCCATCCGGCCATGGCAGCTCCTTACTCTTCTGCTGGTCCTTAGAGAGTTGGTTTTTGCGACTTTTGCCGACTTGCTAGGCATGAGCGCAAGAACTGCAGGCGCACCTAATCGTTGTTGCTTTGGCTGTGGCGCTGCTGACCACTCATTACGAGATTGCCCGCAGTAGAGGATGACTCTTCCAGCCAGGGGTCCGATTCAGCAGGAAGCACCAGCTCATGGTCTGGTCAGGCCACCGCTTCCTCCTCAGCGCCAAATTGTCAGTCAAAGGACCGCGGTTCCCAAGAGAGGTTAGGCTTTCAACCTGACAGCTGCAGATATTGAGACGGCAAAAGGTGTTGTTGCAGGTATCTTTGCTTTTCATTGTTGTTATTTTCTTTGTTTCCTTCGTTGCCTTGCTCTGTTGTTTCATATTATCTGCTTTGCATTGTTTTTTCTCATTCTTGATCGTCGTTTCTTTTCCCTTGTTTTTGGCTCCATCTTAGGTATTATCCTAGTTTGTTCCTTCTCTGCTCATGTTCTCTTTGATTCCGGGGACGATCCATTCCTTCATCTCCTCCCGCTTTGTGGCTCGGCATCAGTTGGTGTTCAGCATCATGCCCGAGGCTTAGAGCATTGTCACAGGTGGCGATGTTGTTGTCTGTTCTCGGGAATGCAAACAGAGTTCCATAATTATTGGTGGTGCAGATTTCAAGGCCGACATGATCGTCATTGGGAATTCCGGATTCAACGTCATTCTCGGGATGGATTGGTTGGGCGAAATCCCATGCCATCATTGATTGCCGTGTCAAGAAAGTTGTATTCCGAATCCCAGGTCGCGCAGTGTTTGAGTTCCATGCCGGGGAGATGCCCCAAGGCCGAGCTGAGACTGCAGTTGATCAGGAGACTTGTGCGATGGAGTTGCACATAGGCTGTGAGGCTGCGCCCCTAGTAGTACGGGAATTTCTGGATGTATTTCTAGAGGAGTTGCCTGACTTATCCCCTGATAGAGATGTGGAGTTCAGTATTGAAGTTCAGCCTGGTACGGCGCCGATATCGAAGAGTCCCTAGAGGATGGCACTGGTTGAGCTAGCAGAGCTGAAGGTACAGATTCAGGGTTTGCTCGATTTGGGGTTCATCCGGCCCAGCGTTTCACCGTGGGGTACTCCAGTTCTTTTTTTCAGCAAGAAGGACGGTAGCTGTCGACTGTGCATCGATTATCAGAAACTGAACAGTGTAACTGTGAAGAACTGGTATCCACTGCCCAGGATCGATGACTTCTTTGATCAGATGGGTGGAGCAGCTGTCTTTTTGAAGTTGGATCTTCGCTCAGGGTATCATCAGGTCAAGGTGAAAGCAGCCGATGTGCCGAAGACCGCTTTGAGGACCAGGTATGGGCACTATGAGTTCCTCCTGATGCCTTTCGGAGTCACGAACGCGCCAGCTGTGTTTGAGTCAGATGAATAGGGTCTTTTCCCCGTTCCTGGATAGATTTGTAGTAGTCTTCATCAATGATATTTTGGTGTATTCTCAGAGCCAGAAGGAGCACGCTGAGCATCTAATGTTGGTTCTTCAGACCTTGAGGAAGAATCAGCTCTATGGGAAACTCAGCAAGTGTGAGTTTTGACTTGACCGAGTTACATTCTTGGAGCACATTATCTCGAGCGATGGTATCTCAGTGGATCCGTCCAAGGTTGCGGCTGTGAGAGATTGGCCAGTCCCCAAGTCAGTGTCAGAGGTGAGGAGTTTCCTTGGTCTAGCTGGCTATTATCGGAAATTCATCCAAGACTTTTCGAAGATAGCATGACCTTTGACTAAACTGACAGTGAAGGATCAGAAGTTCTGTTGATCTGAGGCATGCAGTGAGGCTTTTGCTGAGTTGAAGAGCAGGTTAACGTCAGCGCCAGTGTTGACTATTCCAGATGGTTCAGGCGGATTTGTGGTTCACTGTGACGCTTCTGGCAAGGGTCTTGGTGCAGTTCTGATGCAGAAGGGCCGAATTGTTGCTTATGCACCGAGACAGTTGAGGCCGCATGAGAAGAACTATCCGACTCATGATTTGGAGTTAGAAGCAGTGATCTTCGCTTTGAAGCTGTGGAGACACTATTTACTTGGAGATCGAGTTGAGATCTTTACCGACCACAAGAGTCCCAAGTATGTCTTCACCCAAAAGGAATTGAACATGAGGCAGGTGTTGGTTGGAGCTTATGGCTGACTATGACATCAGTTTGCAATACCATCCTGGTAGAGTGAACTTGGTGCCAGATACTTTGAGCAGGAGACCTACAGCCATGTTCCTGACTCAGCAGAGAGATCTTGTTGAGCAGATGCAGATGTTGGAGTTGAATGTGTTGTTGCCGAGTTCTGATCGGAGTTGCATGATGCTTTAGCTTCAGTCGTCTCTTGTCGAGCAGATTAAAGAGGCTCAGGCTGGTGATGAGCAGTTGCAAGGATTTAGAGCAGATGTTAAGGCTGGTTCCAGAACAGATATGGTTATTCATGCAGATGGATCGCTTCGTTTGGGGTCCAAGTTGTGTGTCCCGAAGGATGAAGTTCGTTAGAGGTTGCTTCAGGAAGCCTACCAGTCGTCGTACTCTATTCATCCAGGTGGTACTAAGATGTACCAGGACTTGAAGCTTCACTTCTGGTGGCATGGTATGAAGAAGAGTGCTAAAGCTCGGTTTGTCTCTCAGTGTTTGATCTGCCAGCAGGTGAAGGCAGAACATCAGAGAACCGCCGGACTTCTTCAATCGCTTCCCGTTCCGGAGTGGAAGTGGGAACACATCACGATGGATTTTGTGACCGCTTTGCCAAGGAGTCCCAAGGATCAACGTCATTTGGGTGATTGTTGACCGACTGACGAAGAGTGCTCACTTCATTCCTTTCCGAATCGGACAGTCTACTGAGAGCCTAGCTGAGAAGTACCTACAAGAGATCATCAAACTTCATGGGGTTCCAGTTAGTATTGTATCCGGCAGGGATACAAGGTTCAGGTCTCAGTTTTGGGAGTCTTCATAGTAGTTTGGGGGAGTAAATTGAAGTACAATACAGTTTCACCCCCAGACAGATGGACAGTCAGAGAGGACCATCCAGACTCTAAAGGACATGTTGAGGTCCTATGTGTTGCAGTTCAGTGAATTATGGGAGGACTATTTGCATTTTGTAGAGTTCTCGTACAATAACAGCTTTCAAACCAGTCTTAAAGCTGCACCGTTCGAGGCACTATATGGTCGGAAGTGCAGATCACCAATATGCTGGGATGACATTGGTGGGAGAAAGTTGTTGGGTCCGGAGTTGATCACCAGGTCAGTTGATGCGGTGACTCAGATCAGGAAGCATCTTCAGGCAGCACAAGACAAGTAGCGGAGATGAGCAGATGTCCATGGAGAGCTTTGGAGTTTGAGGTTGGTGACCAGCTACTCGATGGAGTAGGTGACCAAAGATTCTGGTTGGCTGGAGATCTTGCTACTATCTATTCTTGTTGTTTCTTTTGAATAATTGTAATTGCTACATGGATTATCTTGTATTGAGCATTTTGTCCCAGATTTATGTTTTGTTCCAGACTTGGTTATTTGAAGATTAAGTATTATTGTTTTCAATAATCCTGTTGGTTATGTTAATTCATTTATTCATGCGTGGTTGATTATTTCTCTTGTATATCTCTTGTTTATTCTTGTACATGTTGTAAATATCCTTACAGCTTATGAATGGTGAAAGTCATTCGCTGTACTTATGTCGCGTATCCGTATTCCGCATTCCTTCTTGGGAAGTGGGGCGTGACACTCACTGAGAGATATGTCGTTATCATTCCACACCCAATTGCCAGATTCATGAAACCAACTCTATCAAGGAAGCAAATTCACTCATGAGTATGTTGATAAGTTTGACGACTTTCTTATTTGTGCAATGCCTTGGGTAAAGAGAGCGAAGAACAATTCTCTCTAGGTTCAGGGCTGGACAACGAGCCGTTCTTAGGAACGAGTTCATAGAAATATGGATTCATTGGCAGCAACTTATGCTCTTGTCCTCGATATGAATTCCCTTACAGCAAGTTCTCCCTACAAATTCAGCGATTCGAGATATCATTCCTCTAGAATAACCTCTACTGAGCCCTGTAGACCTAAGCCCCCCTCTTCTCAGCACCCCAACAAGTCCTATCCAAGCAAGCCTACTTCAAATCCCTATTCACTTAGAAATGACAATACGGGTAAGAACACTAAAAGAGACTATTCTAAGACTGATCCTCACTAAGTGCTATAAATGTAAGGGATATGGCAATGTTGCTGGCAACTGTCCTAGCCCCAGTAGGATCAACATTGTCGAAGGTACCGTTGTCATCATTGATGAGCCTGACAATGAGTTTACTTATGAGCCTGACAATGAGTTTACTTATGAACCTCATGTAAGTGATGACTTTGATGAAGAAGATGATGACCAGCCTCTCCATTGTAGTCGGTCGATCCAATCACCCCCATTGAATGTACCTGAGTCACTCATTCCTTCCAAAGTCACTTGGCAGCGTATAGATTTTATCCATGTGTTAGAACATCATAGTCTCAGAGTCTGCATCCACATTTACATCCTGCATTCATGATTTGCATAGAGAAGTTTTCAAGAAAATTAATGAGAATAATTTTAACTACAAGTTAATAACAGATAATAAAAGAAAATTTAAAACTCTTGATGTTGGTGACGAAGTGATGGTTCGAATTTGTCCGGAACGGTTTCCAGGTGGATCCGTTAAGAAATTGACATACGTGCTGCAGGCCCATTTAAAATTCTGCATAAAATCAATGATAATGCCTGTTGTTGACCTTCCTGAAGGTTTTGGCATTAGTAAGACTTTCAATATTGATGATCTAGTACTCTATGAAGACCCAGAATTAACCCTAGAAATTCTCTTGTAAATGAGCCTACCCTGCAGCCTAATGGTGAGATTTCCACATTTTCCTCTTTACCTGATACTATTTACCCACTGACAGATAAATTGGATAATATTTTAGATGATCAGATAATCTCTACAAGAGATGGTGGTATTCATAGGTATTTGGTGAGGTGGAAGAACAAGTCGAAGTCGAATGACACTTGGAGTGATCGTGAGGAGCTCCCGCGCTAGGATCCAGATCTTTTGGAGCACCAAGACAGGATCACTGGTTTTGAATCAACAGGGTCGAGCCCTCTCCCACCCGGAGAGAATGATGAGGACATCAAATCTGTTTTATTATATTTTGAGATTTAGCCATATGTAGTTTAATTGAGAAATTTGTTTTAGATTTATTTGAGATTTGTTTTGAATTTGTTTTGAGCTATATATAGGCCTTGAGAATAATGAGTATGTTATTCTTAATTAAAAAATTATTGTGTTGAGTTATTACTCTTCTTCCCTCTTTTTGTGAGACAATTATGAGAATTATTAGGGTTTGTGAGAAGTCCTAATAAAGTATTAAGGTTTGTGATAAACTCAAAAACTACACCCAAAACCCCAAATTAAAAATCCCAAATCCTAATCCCCAAATCACTTCTAACCCTAAACCCCTTCTTCATCACCTTCTTCTCCCCCTCCCGATCTTCACCCTCGCCGTCGTCGAAACCCCCACTAGCACCGACCACCTCGGTGCCCGCCATGACCTCCACTCGCGAACCCATCGCCTCCCGCAACCGCCTCCTTGCCCCCCACTTCCGTCAGCGTCAACCTCCACCAAGCAACCACCACTGCCGCCAGCCCTCTCCCTCTCCCTGATGCCACCACACCCATCGCCCCTCTCTCTTCCTCTTCGACCACCTCCACCACCCTCCTCCACCTCAGCCACACACCCGAAGCCCCAAACCCTCTTCCAAATCGAAACCCTAATTCCCCTGACTGATTGATCCCGCACTCTCTCCATCGATGTCGCCGACGGCCTCCCGCCACCACTGCCACCATCCAAAGTCGACGGCCCCCTCTTGTGGTTCGACGCTCCTCGCAGCCAGTCACCGCACCCGTTGTCGCCGTGCTACAGCCCTCTTCGCTGCCAACTACTCCCTATCTGCAACTCCGGTAACTATTTTCACTTCTCAAATAATTGTGTTACTGCTTTATTATCTCTATAATATTATTTAATTTATCTGTCTTCCACAAATATTGAGAGTGAGTGCTTCTACTAGCTAATTAGGGTACAAATCGTTATTGACTATTTTACTTGCTAAGAACTTTTAGGTATAATTATTGATTGTTAGATTGAATATTTAATTGGACTTGTTAAACTATTTAATATCATGAAAATCCATCAAATCAATTAATAGTTTTAATTTCTAACGTAATATGCATTACATGTTGGTAATTTAATCCATTAAATTTCTTGGAAATTCTCTATTTAGGGTTAAGTTTACATCATGGGTACTTGTATCTTGGAACTATTTATTGAACAGACTGGCTTCTCTTCAAGGCAGGCCTTCAAACAAAACACCAAAATGCATCTAATCTGCTATCCAGTTTACCTGACTCAAGAGTAACCACTTTGAGATGTATGCAGCACAAATTCCCAAAATAGGTGATGTTATATACTTTGGATGATTGCGACAATTTACCAAAAGGTTTCTAGCAATTTACATTTGAGAGTTTCCTATTGAATATAACAAGTGGCAATGTTTTAATTTTTAAATGACTCCTGATATGCCAATTTTGAAGATCTCTCCAACAATAAGTCATTTACAAATCCTATGCTATTTTTATAAAATGTCCTCAGCATGTCAGACTGAATCTGATATTTTCCCCATCATGTCCTCTGGCATGTCGGTACTACAAGTTTTAAAAGATTGATTTGAGTATTGACAGGGCCGGCCCACCCTTGAGGCCGGTGAGGCAGCAGTCTCAGGCCCCTGGATAATTTGTAATTTTAGAGGCCCCTAAATTTGTACTCCCCTTATAAATATAGGCACGGATTTTGCGCGTAAAAAAATATTGTTATTAGGGGCCCCCAAAAATAAATATTTGGGCCTTTAGAATTTTGTTTAAATTATTTGGGTTTGGGCTTGATTGAATTTGAGGCTTTAAATTTGGGTGATTTAAAAATAAATCCACATTTAAATCAATAGA
Organism: Hemerocallis citrina; assembly: GCA_017893485.1. Lineage (NCBI taxonomy): Eukaryota > Viridiplantae > Streptophyta > Magnoliopsida > Asparagales > Asphodelaceae > Hemerocallis > Hemerocallis citrina. The sequence goes on from CM030363.1 coordinate 38,755,663, forward strand.
AACTCAAACCCGAAATCCACATTCAAATTCAAACCCAAAATCCTTACCCTCAACCCGAAACCCACATTTAAAACAAACACTTTTGGCTCGTTCTTCTCAGTTATTCGATGATATATATTTTACATATTTTGCTTTGAACGATGTGCAAATTTTTTGTATATATGTTTTTTTATATATTAAATATATGGGGGCCCCATTTTAGGAGTTCACCTCGGGCCCCCGGGAACTCACGGCCGGCTCTGAGTATTGACCTAATAACTTGGTACACTCACTGATCCCTAATTTACCCAAATCCCTTTTTACCCACTTGGTCTTCAATTAATTTTCCATTTATTTCTCTGCAATTGTCTGCCTTTCTACATGTCTTCCCAGAGAAAAAGCGAGATACTCCAATGTTTATCAATGTTTAGGTAGATTATGATTATGATATTTTTTGTCATCCAAACACCTTTACGAGAACCGCCATCCAACACAGAAATTTTTACGCTGACAGAACTCCGACAACTGACATTTACAACCTTGCCTAGGGGTTAAGCTCAGGACTGTATATTACAGATTAAGAAGACCATGAGAAATATAATTTCACTTATTATATAGAAAAGATAACAAAGCTGGCATTCTGTACAAAATTACTTTTGAGTCGTGAGTATAACTTCATTCATCATGACCCATGGCTAGACATGGAGAGCATTTCCAAAAAGCATCATTTTCTTTTGGTTGTCAAAAGTGATTTTCTAATGAAGTTCATGCGCCAAATCGCAATATGCACTTCAGAAAAATGTCATAACACATGGGGAAAAACAAAAGCGGCATGTTTCTTTGGATACATTCAAGATTTTGTCCTCATTGCAACTGCCTAATCAAAATTTGATAAAAGGAGAAAAGGGAACCAAGAAATCTACATAACGTTTGCTAAGTTTGTTCCAAGACTAATAGGGTGGACTAATATAGTAAAAGTGTAACAATTAGATGAAGAAAAACAAATCATATTCTAAAGTAGTGATCTATTGACATAAAGCATGCACTTGACAGGAAACCTAATTCAGAAGTTCAAAAGAACTCACTCTTCCAACATCCAGTAAGTTCGTCTTTGAAAATTTTCTTTCTCTTCCCCATGGGCATAGTAACAATGTAAAACATCTACACTTTCTGCCTGTAAATGACACAATGTTTTACCAAAACTTCAGACATCATAAACAAAACTAAACAGTTAAATCAAGATTCAAGTTACGCTCATCTGGTCATACATACACATTCCACTTCATGACTCTCACTTGACAAAGCAAATTATGAAAATATTGGAAAACAGATAGAAAAGAAGTTTCAGCCCTTGTTTTTCTATTACTGACATTAAAGAAAATCACAATAATTATTCTTATTTCACTTACTTTTAACCTCTCATGAGCTTCTTTCACAGTCTTCCCATCTTTCTTTTTTCTCCAGTTATGTCCATCTTTTCGGAAGTATCTCAAAACCTTCCGATCGAATAGAAAGAGTGAACCACCTATAAAACAAACTCATCATGTCAGGATTTGCACCAGCTGAAAGTACATATGTCTAATCACATAGTTTGTATAAAAAACTAGCTCAGTATGCATGTGAATACAAAATTATTTCATCGTAAAGGTTGCAATTATACAAAACAGAGGCATATCCTTGGAATATGAAAAGCCTTGCATTCAAAATAGTCCGTGGGAATCTTTAGAAAAGGAATAGTGCAATAAGAGATTGAAATTAGAAATGGAGGTGATGTGATGGGTGGTTGTGATAGATGGCTTGTCACATGTCAAGAATGAACCATGAATACTAGTTATATAGTAAAGATTTTCAGAGTCCAGAATGTCTACTTCTTAGCTCTTCATGCAACAGAACCCAAGCATTTGAATATAACACCACAGTGGACAAATCCAATATCAAAATAATTATCTTCAATTTTTCTCATTAAAAAATAATGCTTGTATTAATGCAAATATGATAATGATGAACGAGCACATACATAAACCAAAAAAATACAAACAAGAAAATTTACAAAATAAATATAACTGTGTAATGAAAAACTTTAAGGGATTTCACATTCCTTGCAAAATATAACGCTTCGTTTTCCCAATGCAGGGATGCATAGTTTTCCCTTCGCATGGTTGCACCATAGAAGAGTCCATAGAGCATGTGCAAGTAATATGACTTAACTAAGATCAAATGTGAAAAATGTTTGAAAATTGTTAACAAGTGTCTTACAAAGTGTTCAAAAAGTGTCTTACAAGTAGGGATGGTATTCGGGCCTACCACCCCGGGCCGGGTTGAAACCTGGCGGGTTTGACCCAGGCCCGGGCTTTGGCGGGCCGGGCTAGCCATGATTGCACGACGGGCCGGGCCGGGCCAATGGAGGAAATTAGCGGGCCGGCACTGGCCCCTTGCCCCTTGCCCCTAGCTTGGGGGCTAGGCCGGGCCTTAATTTTTTTATTTTTTATTACATAGATAAAGGAAAAGGGAAATTGTTCACAATTGTCAAGAACATATAGATAAAAGAGATATTCTGATGAGGACATCTTTCCTATTTAGTTTAGGATTTTTATTTCAGTACCATTTTTGTTTCTGGCAATTATAGTCATGTAATCTTTTTGTATTTTTTAGATTTTGAGAATATTTTGAGATTTATATCAAGATGTATTTTGAGCCTATTTATAGGCCTTGAGATTAATGAGAAATTATGTTATTCTTGATTTTTAAAAAATTGTGTTAGGAGTTTTTAATCTTCCTCTCTTTCTTTGTGTGATACAAGTGAGATCCAAATTATTAGGGTTTGTGATAAATCCTAATACAATTTTAGGGTTAGTGATTAACTCTAAAATCTACCCCCAAATTAAAATCCACCAAACAAAATTACCCAAACCCTAATTTCCCAAATCCCCAAAATCCAAAACCTAATCTCATCTTCTTCTTCCTCTGCACTAATCCCTCATCACAGCCGCCACTTCTAAACTGCCCACCAATCTCCCGTTCACGCACCACTCCACCATTGCCGACCACCACAAACCTCACCTTCGACCACGATGCCCAACCCCGAAATCCCACCGTCATCCCTGTCGCCCGTCGACACTGATCGGACCCCTCGGTGTTCCCTGGTCCCCCCCCCTCCCGTCGCGACGTCCCTCCTTAGCGTCACCGGCAGACCCCTCCTCAACGCCGCCCTGTGCCGCCATCAGCTCCGACAGCAGCGGCAAGATCCCTTGCTGCTCCTCTCTCTTGCTGCCCTTGCTGTTCTTGAAGTGCTATGTTCTTAGCTGCTGTCCAACTCCGAGATCTACGCTGGTTTCTTTGCACTCGGTATACTCTTTCCACTCTTAAATATTTGTGTTCTACTGCCATATTATCTATTATATTATCTAATTTGCTTGTCGTCCACAAAAAAATAATTGAGATTGAGTGTTCCACATGCTTGAGTAGAGTACGAATCAATATTGAACCTATTACTTGCTAAAAACACTTAGGGATCTAATTATTGATTGTAGAGTGAATTATTAATTGGGATTGTTAACATGATTCAGTTCTTGAAAATCCATCCAACCAATTAATTGTTAAAAATTTCCAACTTTGATCCGCACCTACGTGTTGGTAAAATTAATCCATTAAGAATCTTGAAAATTCTCTATTTGGGGATTAGTTTTACATCATATTCATAGATTAAATTGTTTTATGAATTACAAAGTTTAATATATAATTAAATATATTAGTAATATTTCATACAAGTTTATTCTAATTACAATATGTGGGAAACATATGTATCTATAGATTGAGGATGACCTCTATTTAGACTGAAAAGAAGGCATTGGACTATTGTTGTGCATTTCTACTTAACCTAATATAGAATCTCATCCTCCTAAATTTCTCAATTATTTACAATACATTATCCAAACTTCATTCTACTAGATGTTCATTCGTTGCTACTTGTTGAGCCATTGTGTGCTTCATGTAAATCTTGGGTCATCTCTTCCGCTTTCATCCAATCTTCGGCGTATACTAACATCTCCAAATTTTTTGATGTCAAGTGATTCATGTTCGGGCTCATAATCCTACCACCAAAAGAAAAAAATACTTTCCGATGCAACGGTTGACACCGGTGTAGTTAGTAAATCTTTGGCCATACGAGAAAGAATAGTAAAAATATTTTCATTGGTTTTCCAAAAATAAAACACATCTACTATATCTTCAATGGGAGGTTGTGCATTATACCAATTCAACTCATTTGGTGAATTGGTTCTTGGTTTTTATTTTATTTTATGAGATTTAAAACACTACTAGCAGCAAGACCCTTTGCCCTTTGATAATATAGAAGAAGAATTAACATTTTGTGTTTGTGTAGTGTTAGATGAATAAAGTTTATCGTAATTATCATATAAACTAGTCAAATCATGTATTTCATCGTGTGGAGCATAAGTATAAAATATCTCAATTAAATTTTTGGTGCCTTCTAACTTAATCAGGAGATTCATTACACTAGCAACACAATATAACATAAGAAGTAGATGAAAATATTTTAAAATTTTAATATAAGCGGCATAAACCATTTCTCCAAGAAAATGGTCATTTATCAAATCTTTAATTGTTGTCGTCATAGTGACAATTGTAAGCAAAATACCACTAGATGTAGATGTATATATTTTTTGAAAATTGTAAAGTAGCATCATTAAAAGGTTGTAAAAATCTGTACAAACTATCGGCTAAATATCAAAAATCATCATCTAACATACAATCTTGCATACCTAATGTAGATGTACCTCACTTTTATCATGTCCATATTTTAGTGCATCTTGTACACAAATTTAAAATATGACAAGCACACCTAACATGAAAAAATTTCAGTTTTATAGAATAATGTAATTTTCAAACTAGCGATTGACTTAGTATTATTAGAGGCATTATCAAAACCAATAGCAAAAACTTTATCAAAAATACCAAAATTATTACATGCTTTCATGATGTGTGGCAATTATTTCACCCTTATGTGGATACCTAACAAATCCGAATGAAATTATCCACTTTTGAAGTAGCCAATCAAAATCTATCCAATGACATGTTATACACATCATTGGTACACCGTTCACTCCTACCCACCCATCCGATGTTTAACAAACTCTAGTGTTTAGTGATGTTAGTATTGCTACTAATAAATCCTTAGCCTCATTGTAAACTAATTTACAATCACCCTTAACTACATTTCTTGCAATTTTTTATAATGGGGATTTAATGTGGTTTGTGCAAAAGACTCTACATTCCTACTTTCACCAAACGAACAAGGCAATTCATCTCTAATTACTAACTTAGTCATTTCCCTACGAACAAGTGATCATAGCTATGGCTATCTGCTTGATCGGTCTTAGGGTGTATTTTTTGTTGTGTGAGATTGTCTTTAGAAATTTGACATTTAAACTTATAAGGAAGTTTTGACACTTCTTACAAATTTTTAGTCCTACACTCTTATTATTTTGTGAAGAGTCAAAATATTTGTGTACTTTGGAAGTGTTCCTTGTTTTACGGGATTGAAAAGTGCCTTGTTCTGATGGTTGTGTTTTCTCTATCTTCTACTTCTACCTGATCCGTATGTGTTTCATGAAAATCGGGAATACTATCATAATTCATAAGTGTTTCTTCACTCTCTACATATGGAATTGGAATGGAAGGAATGCGACAACTAGCCACTATGTCTACCACGTGAACGGTTCGATGCCATCTAGACTAGTGTATGTATGTTTGGAATGTTAAAAAATTATTTCTAGTGTATTTTCAAAAAATTAATTCTAGTGTATGTTTTAAAAAGAATTCTATAAAACAAGTAAAGATAGATAAACTAGTGTATGTTATATAAAATGATTCTACAAAAGAAATACTATAAACCGGTGTATGTTAATAAACAAAATCTAATATATATATATATATATACTAGATTTGCCCGTGGGCACGTGCCTACGGCACGTCTTCAGAACGATACATGTAAACAGTAAAACAATAATTATGTAGCTCAAGTTTGAATAGTATGACAATAATTAGTTATAAATAAAAGTCTATGTTTTCATTAATATATGTTGAAAAATAATTATAAATGGGGTATAAAATCTAATTTCTTAGAACTTTAAGTGTGAAAAATAATGAAATTTAATTGTTGAAAAGATATTTGCTATTTCAATATAACATGTGCAATAAAAAAAATATAAAAATTCTGAAAATGTACAAAACCAAAATCTTAAAATCTAAATTTCTAAGTAAATAAAAAAAAATGGGAGAGAGAGATAGAGATAGAGAGAGAGAGAAATATGAAAAAGTAAAGAGAGAAGAGAGATAGTAATCAATGAAAAAGTAAAGAGAGAAGAGATAGTAATAAAGTAATGAGTTTTTTTTAGGGGGAAAAGTTTGATTTTGGGAATTGAAATTTTGGAGGGAAAATGTGTTTTGTGAGGTTTGATATGGACCTTTGATTTTGGGGGGATGGATTGTGAGCCACTTGATAGCTTTCTTTGTAATTTATTATATATATATATATATATATATATCAACAAACAACAACAATTAATTGGAATAACTAATGTATGTTTCGCAAATTTTAAAAAAAAATCTAAACAGAAGAAGAAATACAACAAAACTCAATCTAATTAAGAGATATAAATGAGAACAAACAACTATGTTAATTCTAAAAATTATACAAATACAAAAATACCGTATGATTGTAGAATGTAGATTGAAAAATGAAAGTAGAGAGAGTTGTAGTGTTGTTGATTGTTGTTGGATGTTGTTGATGTAGATCAAACCAAGAAAGTAGTTGAATGTTGTTGATTTGTTGAGAGAGTTGAGTGAATTTGTGAAGAGAATTGAATGAAATGAGGTTATATATATATATATATATATATATATTATGAATTTTTTTGAATTTCCCAAAATACCCCCAAAAACTAGCTAGTATAGATCCGTTGGGGGGTATTTAGCAATTACACACACCAATATTTAAAAATAAAATTCTGGAAAAAAATCACAGAAATTCCCAACGGTCGGCCCGCGGGCCGGCCCGGACCGGACCAGGCCGGTTCAACCCGGTCCCGGGTTTGACCGGGCCGGACCGAATTTGGGTTTATTGGGGTTTTTGCTGAACCGGACCGGCATGTCAATTTTTGACGGGTTGGCCCCGATTCAGCCCGATTTTAGGCGGGCCGGGCTGGTCCTAGCTAGCCTGGCCCTAATGCCACCCCTACTTACAAGTGTCCAAAGTAAAATATATATAACAGATTTAAGAACACCTATGAGAAGTGTACGAGTCCATTGAGTGTCAATGTCTAACACGAGTACAACTCAATGATAGAAGTGTCTGCACTACATAGACTCTACATTGACTTGATCAAATTGACAGGTAAAATGATATCAACAACCTTGAAAGCCCTACAGGCTGTAACAGAACTATAGACAGCTAATATATTTGAGCATTTCTAGATAGTTTTTACCTTGTACCTTAATCTAATATTAGTTACTTTTACTAACCCCCAGCACTGGAGTTTTTGAACCATGCTTCTCAGTTAAAGAAAGGCAAAGATTCAATTTCCTAACCACCTTTTACGAATCCAATACCTTTTTCCATATGTTTCTCTACCATTTAACTTCTCCTTTGTTCTTCACATGCAGACAGGAGGCATAGAGCTAGCTTAGCTCACCAAAGCAATTGCTATTGCATAACAATAGCAGCTGCAAGTTGGAAGGTGATTGCACTCATAGTAGTGCAAGCTTTCACCGGAAAACCCGTTCATTCATTCATTAAATCTTTTATTTATCTCCTTTAAATTTAATATATAAATAACGTAAAATCTACTGCCTGTACATTACCTATGATATAGTTGATTCCACTGTTATAATTATACCCAATTTAAGAACCAGTGTTACATAACTATCGTATCTGTTCCAAAGAATACATACATGTCCATGCCAACACATTTTTACATAATTCTAATTATGAACATTTCCAGTGTCATGGAACTTGAAGACACATGCATTCCATATTCAGAGATGCTGCAACACACTATATTCCAGACAAACTTTGAGGAAAGCAAAAGCAGAGATAAGTAAAAAGGCGAGAGCCTGGGTTCATAGGACTTTAACATAACAAATGCCAAGATTTTAGTAAAATATAAAGTATAAAAATATAATTAAACTTAAAAACTAAGAAAATCATTAAAAACAGAAATATGGAAGTTCACTGTGCGCAAAATTGAAGAAATCAGAGAAGGGAACTTCCTATTTGTAGGAGGTAATTTCCTCATATAGAAGTGGGACCCCCTATGGACAATTTACTTTGAATTTTATGTCGTAATATGTATGCATATAATTAAGTGTTTTGGAGATATTTTAAGTTGTTGCAAAATGAACCGTTGTCAATAATACAACAAATTGGCACCATCATGGATAACAAGCCTCCAAACAACTTGATATTTTGTACACGTCTTATGACATTAGAAATACGTTGGAAGGAATGAATCCCCCCTATAAAATCTCACCATATGGGTCCAACAACGCTATATGAGGAAATTTTCCTCCTACAATTATGAGGTTCCCTTTCCTCATGAATGTAACACTAAAAATCACAATTATAACTTTAAAAAGCCATTAAAAGCAGAATAGTGGTAAACCTTGAAGCAAAGCTGAAGAGCTCGACAAAGCTAAAGCGAAAACACAACTTATGATTGTAGTATAACGAAATGAATGGTTCTCAATAATAGAACAAATTAGACAAGAGAATCTAGTTGTGCGCAAAGCATTTGAGCAGCTTACGATTGTACGAAGTAAGGTAATGAATGGTTCAAGCAGAAAACCTGGATCCGACCAACTCAAGCATCACCATATACCTAAGAAGCATGGACACGGTGCCACACAACACACCGAAACAGGAAAATTACAAAAAATAGTAACTATACTAAAGTAGCTAGTGTCATGTCGCATTCATATGTCTGCCACATGTTAGGCATGAAACAGCTACCATATAGAAGTATCCATGCTTCATAGTTGTGTTACCTGTGTACTCGAAGCTGCCTATTGCACGGCCCAGGGAATACTTATCTTTATGAGCAGTACAATGCATGCAAAGCTTCAATTTGCCTTATTGATTTCCTTAAATCTTTATATTCACAGGGCTCCAGTAGTTAATTAAGTAAATAATATTACAAATATTTTCAGAAAAAAGGTAATATGGAGAATGTCTTGCATACTATTAAATGGAATAACAACACACACAAGTACTTGTCCTGTCAATTGTCTGGCATATATGGGGTGAAAGCCATTATGAACACGAATGGGCATGCACAACTCTTTTTTGGAGAACAGTACTGCATGTCTAGAATCTCATCACTGAAAACCTGCCCTTTTGCACAAGTTTGCTGGTATGACAGTATGCAGCAACAAAAATAACCTAAGAATAAGTCCATAACTTATAGCTGTAGGGTAGTACTATACCGAGTGTAGATGGGCATGCCTTTCATTGTTCACTACATACTACACCTAGAAAAATTAAAAAACTGACCGACAGTTTACTAGATATTCAAAACCTCTTGTGGGACTGTCAAAAGGAACAGATCAACATGGGCAAATTTGTCATAGTACAAGTACAATAATTCAATATTGCTTTCCTTGAGATCTATTAGTTTGTCAAATTGCATATTTGAGTTATTATTTTCTATTGACAACTGATCCTAAGGATCACGAGAAAGTTCTCTCGACACATAATTTCATGTGAATGTAACAAGTAGCACCCTAGATGTCTTCAAATATAAATAAAAGTGATAATTGTGAACATCATCTATCATACTAAATCATTTGCATGTGAATTGCACATGTTTTTATTTCCTCCCAATTTCAATAACATAAGGAGAAATGATCACTGTAATAAAGCATAGCACATTTTCTAATGTACATTCACCCACTCTAGCTTATTACTAAAGAAATTAAAAGGGGTTAGAGATGAGGGAGGACGACAACAGCACCCACCTCTTCTCCATTATATATTAGTATTGATTATTTAATCGTGTTCAAAGTGACGAGTTAGTTAACCAAACTCACAAGTTGTGAATAGAAACCCTCAAATATGTATTACTCTAATAAGTAACTGATCAGTTCAAGTCAGGTATTGAACTCAACCTTCACAAGGTGAATTTAACTAAAACAGCTTGCATATGCGGTGACGGGAAAGTTATGTAGCAGGCACTTCTCCAATATTTGAACAATATCAAACACCCAGAGTCCATTGACAATCCTCACATGTGTCCAACACTTACAGAATTTGATGATTATTCATTAAACTGTAGCAAGTACAGAATGTTAAAAAGTAAACGATAGGTTCCTGCTTCTTGCTACAGAGGTATCTTGCATAGTAATATATGAAACCTATTATAAGGGAGCAGGACTCACAGAAAGTTTTCTTTATCTCTGACTTGTTAATACCATTAACCACAAAGAAGTGGAGCATAAAATATAGTTAATTATCAAATTTCGACACAAAACATAGATTTATGCATTTTTTGCATTTTTCAGCTTATAGAAGTCCTTTAAAGAAAAAAAATTGTCTTCAATAATGGGTAGCTGATGTCTCTGATAATTTTGAACATCAAAGTGCTTATCAAGATACATACATTGTCTCATGAAATTTTAGATGAAGAATAGATAAGAACATAAGTTAGAATACTGATGGATGAGAGAAAAATAAACAGCAGTAGAACAGTTTCAATTGAAGAAGTAGAGGGAGATGATAAGACTGATAGATTTTAAATTGGAGAGAAACATTGTCTTTCTCTTCTCCCAGTAACTAAATTAAACGGACATTTATTTGCTAATGAAAATGAGAACTTCCCTATGATAATAGGCTCTAACTTCTGAAGTTACAATAAATTTGATAAATGAGAAAGGCTAATAGACAGCAAAAAGGAAAGCAAAAAACAAAGAGATTCTAAATAAAATGGATGCATGAACAGGCTCCGTAAGATCCTGTAGAATAGAATAAGTCATGCGGCATGATCCAATGTATTGACAACCAGTCATAAAAAATAGTGAAATCTTCTAGGAGCCTTGAACTCCGTCGTTGCCTGCCCCACGTCAGAAATTCGGCCACAAACCGAAAAAGGAGGGTCGTGTAGGCAGTTGACAACCAGCGTAAAACTTTATCAAATCCCATGAACATGAATCCTAAAATTATACGCGCAAATGCTAGGGCATTCCCTATAAGCGGTGTGTTGTACCTGTCTCCGAGTGCTTTGAAAAATGTGCAAGGGGCATCGCACAGGCGCTCGGTCAGGGTGGAAAATGGACAAAGGTTCTTGCACCAATCGAGACATAGGCAGGTAAAGAAGCTCGTCCAAGATAGTAGACCTCGGTTAGCAACTTGGAATATAGGAACACTGATCGGAAAATGCATAGAACTAGTGGATATCATGATTAGAAGAAGGAATATGAATATAGCTTGTTTACAAGAAACAAACTGGGTAGGGGAGAAAACTAAAGAGATAGATGGTTTTAAATTATATTATACCAGTAAAATTAAAAATAGAAATGGAGTAGAAATTTTGAAGAAGATGTAGTAGGTGTTAATAGGAAAGGAGATGGAATAATACAAATTAAGCTTGTATTAGGGGAAAACATAATTAATATCATTAGTGCCTATACACCCCAGGTAAGATTAGATACACAAGCTAAAAATTAATTTTGGGAAGATATGGATGAGATCATTCAAGGAGATGCGGTAAAAGATACAAAAGATAAAGCTTATGATGATTTATACACAAAATTAGGAACAAAAGAAGGAGAAAATAACATTTATAAGCTTGCTAAACAAAGGAATAGAAAAACAAAAGATCTGGATACAATTATGTGTATTAAGAGCGAGAATTCAAAAGTCTTAGTAAAAGATGAGGAAATTAAGGAAAGATGACTAAATTACTTTGAGAAGTTATTAAATGAAAGGGTTTTTAACATGTATGCCCCTAACAAATAAGTGAATATCATATATGTCCCTCACAAATATGTATTATCATATTTGTCCCCAACAATATATGCTACATTTCTTAATTATCCCTCTAATTAGAAAAAAAAAAACTCAAAACGATGGAGAATTTTCAATTTTTTTTAATGGACTTGATGAAAAATGACTGAAATATTATCTTCTTTACCATTCAAACTTTATCTTCTTCATCCTTGTAAATCCGGACAATTGTTAATCCAACCGAGACTCATTAACTCGTCTCAAAATTTCTTTATTTTTCAAGAAATGGACAAACTAATAGTGCATCTTTGAGAACCACATATTCTTCTTCACGTTACTTCTCCAAATTTGTCATCAATCTAGTTTTTTAACGATAGATTAGAAGCTTCATCATTTATTTTCCATAAAACTCTTAAATATTTTCTCATTTGATTGTCTAATTTAATCTTTTAATTTGTTTCTTATTTGTCTCGTAAGGGTAAAATCATGGTTAACTTAGTGATATCTAATATAGGGATAAATATGAAATATAGTCCAAATTGTTAGGGGCATATAAAAAAATATACATTTGTGAGGGGTATATATGATATTATCATATTTGTTAGGGATATGCATGTTAAAAACCCTAAATGAAAATGTTGTGGGCAACTTAAATATAGAGGACTCGATGGAGTGTCGAGAGAATATATTTTTCGTAGAATTAGGACCTCGGAGGTTTGAAATGCTCTAGGAATGATGAAATTAGGAAAAGCTTTAGGACTAGATGATATACCCATTGAAGTTTGGAAGTGTCTTGGGGATGTAGGAGTGGGTTGGCTAACAAAATTATTTAATGAAATTTTGAGGACTAAGAATATGTCCGATGAATAGAGATAGTATTTTAATACATATATATAAAAATAAAGAAGACATACAAAGTTGCTCCAACTACCGAGGAATTAAATTAATGAGTCCCACGATGAAAATTTGAGAGTGATCGAACATAGACTGAGACCAGAAACTACAGTGTCCAAGAATCAGTTTGGATTTACGCCTGGCATGTCAACAATGGAAGCAATTTACGTATTGAGGAGACTTATGAAAAAATATAGGGAGAATAAGAAAGATCTACATATGATTTTTATAGATCTAGAAAAAGCATAAGATAAAGTCCCTAGAGACATAGTATAGTGGGTGTCAAATAATAAAAGAGTAACTTTTCGGTATATTGAGGTAATTAAGGATATGTATGAAGGGGCAACGACCACAATTAGAATAACCACAGGAGAGACCAGTGATTTTCCTATTACAGTAGGTTTATACCAAGGTTCGGCTTTAAGCCCATACCTCTTTACTTTGGTTATGGATGAATTGATGCGAGAAATACAAGATGAGGTGCCTTGGTGTATGCTTTTTGTCGATGACGTCGTCTTAGTGGACGAGCGATGAGGACATCAATTCTATTTAATTTAGTATTTTATTTCATGACCATATTTGTTTTTTGGCAATTATAGCCATAAGTAATCATTCTTTTTGCATTAGAATATTTTTGAGATTTTTTAGAATTGTTTGATATTTGTATCAAGATATATTTTGAGCTTATTTATAGGCCCTGAGATAAATGAGAAAGATATGCTATCCTTGATTAAAAATTATTGTGTTGAGTTTTGTTTTTTTTCTCGCCTTTGTGCGATACAATTGAGATCCAACTGATTAGGGTTTGTGATAAATCATAATACAATTTTAGTGTTTGTGATAAACTCTAAAATCTACCCCAAATTAAAAATTCCCCAAATAAAATTACTCAAACCCTAAATTCCCAAATCAAAAACAATTTTCGAAACCCTTACTGCCGATTCTCTCTCTGTTCTCTCTCTCCCCGTTTTCCTGCCAAAACCCAATACGGCAACCTTCGACCCCCCCCCCCGTCGCATTCCGTCGCCATATCTGTAACACCCCACATTTTATTTTAAATTAAAATGCATTTTTTTTGAATTTTGCACATATGATGCACGTGCAAATTTTTATTCTCATTTTGTTACTCTCATTATCTATTTTTAGCATGCATAAGTTTTTATTTAGCCTTTTTAGTTAATCCATGGGCCTAAAGATTAAATTCTAGCCCATTAGGAGAATAGCCCACTAGGATAATTAAATTAATTAATTAGAAGAGAGCCCATAAATCAAGCCCATTAGTAAAAATCACAAATTTAAGTTGAGCTTGGACTAACACATGACAAGTTACAACTTTTAGTACACATTTAGAACTATAAAAAATGTACTTAACTTGTTTGTGCATGTGTGCATGCACACACATGTGTGACCGGGATTATGCATAGGTTTGGTGGGTTTTGGGCTAGAAGGAGATGAGAGGTTGGGAGTTGAGATGGTGAAAGGTTAGGAGCATGAAGAGTTGGAGGTTTTAGGAGTTAAGAAATGAAGGGTTGTATGAATTAAAAGAGAGTTATTAGGTGAAGAATTATGCATATTAGACCCTCACAATACCCTATAAATAGAACCCTCATTTCTCATTCTCCTTTGCACCAAAAACAATTTCTAAATAAGTGAAAGAAAAAGAAAGAGAGTAAGAGAGTTCTTGTTCTTGGAGAAATTTCTTGCTAGGAGAAGAAGAATTTGTTAGGAGGAGAAGCTCTTGCTAGGAGGAGTTCTGACTAGGAGCTAGGTGTTGGTTCAATCTTTCTCTTTGTTCAATCTCCAATTAAGGTGGGTGGTTTCATACTTTCTAGTAGTAGAATGTGCATGCTATAAAATATGAAAGAGTAATATAAGATAATGTGAATGAAAAAGATATAGATAAAATTCATGCTAGTGTATCATGCTATGAATGAGAAGGACTTTGTTGTGATTGTAGATACCATGCTAATTAAAAGAAGAATTCTTTTATAATATGAATCATGTTAGTATGTATATAAAATTTTGTGCTTGTTGAGTATGTGAAATTTTGTTGAAGAAGGTATATTCAAATCATGCTTGATAACTAAGAAAGAAGAAAGAAAACAAAATGAATTTAGTTAGTATTATGAGATGTGTTGACATATGTGTATTTTGCCATGTCATAATTAAAAATATAAACTATTGCTTGAAGGAGATTTTTTGTGAAATTCTCATGTTTGAGAGATATGCTAATGTTATAAAAATTGAAATTTGTAAAAAAAATAGGAACATAAACTAGTTTTATGAACACTACTCAAGTCTTATACAAGTTTATGTAAAAAAGGAGAAAAAGAATTGTTTAAGAAGTAGAAATAGAGTTCTAATGAATTTAAAATTGTTGTTTTACTGTTTTGATTTCAATCTCAGTCAAGAAAATTTTATTTCAAACTAAGGTGGGCGGTTTCATACTTTCTAGTAGTAGAATGTGCATGCTATAAAATATGAAAGAGTAATATAAGATAATGTGAATGAAAAAGATATAGATAAAATTCATGCTAGTGTATCATGCTATGAATGAGAATGACTTTGTTGTGATTGTAGATACCATGCTAATTAAAAGAAGAAATCTTTTATAATATGAATCATGTTAGTATGTTTATAAAATTTTGTGCTTGTTGAGTATGTGAAATTTTGTTGAAGAAAGTATATTCAAATCCTGCTTGATAACTAAGAAAGAAGAAAGAAAACAAAATGAATTTAGTTAGTATTATGAGATGTGTTGACATATGTGTATTTTGCCATGTTATAATTAAAAATATAAATTATTGCTTGAAGGAGATTTTTTGTGAAATTCTCATGTTTGAGAGAGATGCTAATGTTATAAAAATTGAAATTTGTAAAAAAAATAGGAACATAAACTAGTTTTATGAACACTACTCAAGTCTTATACAAGTTTATGTGAAAAAGGAGAAAAAGAATTGTTTAAGAAGTAGAAATAGAGTTCTAATGAATTTAAAATTGTTGTTTTACTGTTTTGATTTCAATCTCAGTCAAGAAAATTTTATTTCAAACTATTAGAAAGATTTTGATCTTGGATAAACAAGTTTTATGAAAAAGAACCACTTTCTGAATAGTTTAAACAAAAGTACGTTAATACATTTTCTAAACAAAAAATACACTTGGACTTACTGGTTAGCTAGTGCAAAACAGAGCACTGTTGTGAAAGATCTTGGGTTCAAAACCTGATAGTCACTTTTGTTTTTTTTTTTTTAAATTCCGAAACTGAAACTGGACTTAAGGGTATTTCGGCATATGATTTCGACAAAAGGTCCACTTGGACCAAATGGCTAGCCGATCTGGGGCTGGGCGTTGACTGCGGGTGTACAGGGGTCATGGGTTCGAAACCCAGAGCACCCATTTTGTTTCTTTTAAAGTTTTTTTAATTTTGGGGGAAGTTTTAATGAGAAAAATTTGAGGAATAAACTTCAATATGAATGATAAATGAAATGAAAAAATAATGAGAATGTTCTTTGTGTATTTTTGAAGTATAGAAAGAAATGAAACCTTAAGAATAGAGTTTTGTGGTGAAGAAAAGAAAAGTATCATTTTGTGAAGTGATCTTTTTAAAGAAATTACACTTGTAGTTTGTTTAAGAAATATTTTGTGGTGAATTGAGGCGTCGTGATAATTTAGATTTGTTATAACATTTCATGTGATGAAGTTGCACTCTTAAAAAAATAAATTGCTTATAAAGATAATGAATGAATAGATCATGAATAGAGACAAGTATTGATATTTTGTGAATAAGTTGAAGATGAAAAGATATAGGTTTAAGACATGTTTATTGAAGAGTACGTGTACCCATAAAATCTTGCACATGAAATAGTTGTGATTTACAGTTAGTGAGACCTCGGATACCGGCACTATCGATTGGAAAAGAGTTGAAAATATATTTTTGAGATATGGCCATGGAGCTATCTCAGGTTTTGTTGATTAAGTCTGGTAGGAGATAAGACTAATTCTAGGTTGGTAAATTTATTCATGTCTTGAATTAAATAACTAGGCACATAAGTGAAGATGTAGTAAACCTGGGCAAACGTAAGTGGGGCATTCTATATAGTCGGCAGTGGATTCCGAAGCTATAGACCCAGTTGGTGGACTGTGGTTGCTCCGTAGGAGACGGGCTTTTATATTTAAATCCGGGACTATGAGGACGGGTCAGCGGTAGACTCCGGGATCTTGAGTAGTCGGGCAGATAGTTTGCCATACTCCAAAGTATATATGTATACCGGGGCTAGAGGGTCACTTGCGGGATGATTCGCACGATGTGGAATCTGTTGTAACAGTCAACGGTGAACTCCGGGACTGGGATTCAAATTCGTGGAATGATTTAAACCTTATCTTATTACTGGGTAGTTGTCATGATGAGGGATCGAACCTTGTAATGTGGAGTACGTAGGCGCTTGCCCTCGAACCGATGTTAGTATGGAATGCATAGAATCCGAACAAGTGTGCATTAGTGCCATCTTAGTATAAAATGTGTGCATTAGGCATTAAGGCATGACATACACTTACATGTCTAGCATAGTCACAATTTAACACTTTATTGTTCATTCAACTTTTGTGATTTGTTAAAGTAATGAGATCGTTATATGTACGGCATAGAGAGGATAGCCGAGTATAACATTTTCGTCAGTTGTAAGTGACTGACGTGCCGACAGCTTAATATGCAGGTAACGGACTTTTCAAGAAGGAGTAAAGATGTTATGATACAGTCGATGATTTACATTGTTGTACAAGTAGTATTTTATTTTATTGTTGTATTTCTTTTATTCTTCCGCTGTGTAAGTAAAATTGTAATGAATTCTGATGTTGAAAAAGTTTTAATTTCCTTGTAAAATTGTACGAAGTGAAGTAAAGATCCTGTGAAATCTCGAATTCGGCCTTATTTGGAATTCGGGGCATTACAATATCTCCCGACGCCACCTCCTAGCGCCGCCAGCCAGAACACCCCCGAAACCCCGACCTCTCTTTCCCTGTATTCGACTCTAGCGGCAGAACCCATCAAATCCCCAACGCCCTTCCTTGCTCCGCCGTCGCGATGCTGCCGTCGCCCACGTCGTCGCGTCGACCCAGTCGCGATGCCCTCACGCCAGGCCGACCAACTGGCTAGCACCCCGTGCGCGCCTTGTGCTCCCCCTGAGCGCAAACGCCAGCCCAGATCCGCCAGCCCTTGTTTTTGCTGCCATTGCTACGCTGAATTCTTCGAACCCTCAGTATACTCTTTTCAACTTTCAAATATTTGTGTTATACTACTTTATTATCTCTATTATATTATTCAATTTAACTGTCGACCACAAATATTGAGATTGAGCGTTCCACTTGCCTAATTAGAGTACAAATCAGTATTGAATCTTTTACTTGCTAAGAACGCTGGGGAATTTAATTATTAATTGTTAGAACTGAATTATTAATTGGGTCTGTGAAACTTAATTCAATTCTTAAAAATCCATCAAACCTATTAATTATTTAAAGTTCCAACTCTGATCCGCATTACATGTTGGTAAAATTAATCCTTTAAGATTCCTGAAAATTCTCTATTTAGGGTTAGTTTTACATCAACGAGACTATAGCAAGAGTCGATGCTAAATTATAATTGTGGAGAGAAACTTTGGAAGCTAGAGGCTTTAGGATAAGCAGAACTAAAACAGAGTATATGGAGTGTAAATTTAGTGATATTCGGAACACAACTGAGGAATTAGTGAAGCTTGATGGTCAAGAAATACCTAAGAGAGTCAGAGAGATCGTTTCCAATATTTAGGCTCAATTATACAAAGAGATTGGGAGATTTGTGAAGATATTATACATAGGATCCAAGCAGGGTGGCTTAAGTGGAGAAGTATCAGTAGTGTTTTGAGTGACAACCGTATAGCTTTGAAGTTGAAGAAAAAAATTTATAGGACAACTATTAGACTAGCAATGATGTATGGAGCAGAGTGTTGGGCAACAAAGAAACATGTTCAAAAAACAAGTGTAGCAGATATGAGGATGCTCAGATGGATGTGGTAAAACAAGGAAAAATAGAATTAGAAACGAGCATATACAAGACATGCTAAAGGTAGCTCCAATCCAAGATAAGTTAAAAGAGAATCGCCTTAGGTGGTTTGGTCATGTCACACGTAGACCTAGTAGTGCCCCCATTAGAAAGAGTGATTTGATAATTATTGAGAGTAGAGTTAGGGGTAGAAGAAGACCTAAACTAACTTGAGTGGAAACAGTGAGAAAAGATATGATAGCTTGTGACCTTACAAAGATATTGCGCTAAACCGAGCAGAATGGAAAATCATGATTCATGCACCCGACCCCAACTAGTTGGGAAAAAGGTTTTGTTGTTGTTGTTGTTGTTTGTAGTGCCTATGCACCCCAAGTAGGATTAGATACACAAGCTAAAAATGAATTTTGGGAAGATATGGATGAGATCATTCAAGGAGTACCCTTAAGTGAGAAATTATTTATAGGATGAAATTTCAATGGACATTGTAGGTGAAGATAATATAAGATAATAGATGATGCATGAAGGACATGGATTTGGACATAAGAACGATGGTGGAGAAGCCCTCTTAGATTTTGTGGCGTCGTACGATCTCATACTAGCAAATACTTGTTTTAGGAAGATGGATGAACATTTGATAACCTTTAAAAGTGGGGCAAATATGAACCAAATTGAATTTTTCATTACTAGAAAGGTGGACCGTGTGACGTGTAAAGATTGTAAAATTATATCGGGAGAGAGCTTAACCGCACAACATAGATTATTGGTATTAGATGTTAACATCAAAAAAAACATATGTGCGAGGAAGGAGATTAGGGATCCAAGAACTAAGTGGTGGAATTTGAAAGGAGAGAAATTATGTTTTTAGAGATGAAGTCCTTAAAAAAGCGACATAAAATTGGGAAGGGGAGGCTAACATGATGTGGACTGAAATGGCTACGTGCATTAGAAAAATCTCAAATGAGGTACTTGGAGAATCTGAAGGTAGAGGACTACAAACTAAAGTAACATGGTGGTGGTAAAAAAAAGTTCAAAATATTGTAAAAAAAAAGATCAACTTTCCAAATATGGCAAAAAAGTAGAAATGAGGAGAATTTGGAGAGATATAAGACTATTAAAAAAGAAGTTAAGAAAATCATAAAAGATGTAAAAGTAAAAGCTTATGATAAATTATATACAAAATTAGAAACAATAAAAGGAGAAAATAACATCTATAAGTTTTCTAAACGAAGAGATGAAAACAAAAGATTTGGATACAATTAGGTGTATTATGAGCGAGGACTTAAGAGTCTTATTAAAGATAAGGAAATTAAGAAAAGATGTCGAAGTTACTTTAAGAAGTTATTAAATGAAAAAGTTGTGGGCAACTTAAATATAGAAGGATCGAGGAAGGGTCGAGAGCATATATTTTTCGTAGAATTAGGATCTCAGATGTTCGAAATGCTCTAAGAAGGATGTAAAAAGGAAAAGCTTTAGGACTGGATGATATACCCATTGAAGTTTGGAAGTGTCATGGGAATGTAGAATTCGGCTGACTAACAAGATTGTTTAATGAAATTTTGAGAACCAAGAAGATTCCTGATGAATGGAGTAAGAGTATTTTAGTACCTATATATAAAAATAAAGGAGATATACAAAGTTGCTCTAATCACCGAAGGATTAAATTAATGAGTCATACGATAAAACTTTAGGAAAGAGTGATCAAACATAGACTGAGACTATAAACAATAGTGTCTGAGAAACAATTTAGATTTATGTCTAGGAGGTCAACAATTGAACCAGTTATATACTAAGAAGGCTCATAAAAAAATTTTGAGAGAATAAGAAAGATTTGCATATGGTGTTTACAAATCTAGAAAAAATTTATGACAGTCCCTAAAGACAGTAAGGTGGGTGTTTAATTACAAAAGAGTAATTATTCGGTATATTGAGGTGATTAAGGATATATATGAAGAGACAATGACCAAAATTAGAACAGGCACTAGAGAGTAGTGAATTCCTGGACAGCAGTGAATTCCCGATTACAGTAGGTTTATACCAACGTTCAGCTTTAAGCCCTACTTCTTTGCTTTGGTGATGGATGAACAAATGAGAGGAATACAAGATGAGGTGCCTTGGTGTATGATTTTTGCCGATGACATCGTCTTAGTGGACGAGACTAGAGCATGAATTAATGCTAAATTAGAATTGTAGAGAGAAACTTTAGAAGGTAGGGGCATTAGAATAAGCAGAACTAAAATAGAGTATATAAAGTGTAATTTTAGCGATATTCGGAACATAAATGAGGAAATAGTGAAGTTTGATGGTCAAGAGATACCCAAAAGATACAGTTTTTGATATTTAGGCTCGATTATACAAAGAGATGGGAAGATTTATCAAGATGTTATACATACAATCCAGGCATGGTAGCTTAAGTGGAGAAGCGCTAGTGGTATTTTGTGTGACAAACGTATACCTTTGCAGTTGAAGAAAAAAATTTATAAGACATTTATTAGACCAACAATGATGTACGGAGCAAAGTGTAGGGCTACAAAGAAGCATGTCCAAAAAATGAGTGTAGCGGACATAAGGATACTAAGATGGATGTGTGGTAAAACCAGAAAGAATATAATTATAAACAAGCATATACAAGGCATGATAAAAATAACTCTTATACAAGATAAATTAAAAGAGAATCGCCTCAGGTGGTTTGGACATGTTACACGTAAACCTAGTAGTGCCCCCGTAAGAAAGACTGATTGGATAAATAATGAGGGTAGCGAGGGAAAGACCTAAACTTGATGAAAACTGTACAAAAAGATATGATAGTTTGTGGCCTTACAGAAGATATTGCGCTAAACCGAGCAGAATGGAAAAACCAGAAATCACGTAGCCGACCCCAACTAGTTGGAAAAAATGCTTTGTTGTTGTTGTTGTTGTTTCTAGGAGTCTTGACTCCTTAGAGACCGCATTTTAATGGGATAAGGCATAGATGATAATGATGCTATCTATACATTTCACTAACAAAACGTCCTTACATACTAAATGAACAGGTATATCAGCTAAAGCATATCAAGAGTTGTTAACATGCATGTTTTGCATTCTGAATGAATTTGATGAGTAAGTGGCCATGATATTGATAGGGCACAAAGAACAGACAAAAACTCCTTAAAGCCAAACTCAACTGGATGCCTAGATCATTGTTCAGACCTACAGCCACGTAGGGTTGGGTCAGTTGGCTAACTCGTTAGGAGCTGAACATTCTGTTTCACATTTCTCTGCATCTAGGGCTGCAAACGAATCGAGCTATTCGCGAGCTATTCGGCTCGAGCTCAGTCAAAGCTCGGTCAAAGCTCGGCTCGAACCGAGCTCGAGCTCAAGGCTGAGCTCGTTTCGTAAACGAGCCAAGCTCGAGTTTGGGTTTTTTTTTTTTTTAGGCTAAGCTCGCGAGCTATTCGGCTCGAATACGGTCAAAGCTCGGTCAAAGCTCGGCTCGAACCGAGCTCGAGCGAGCTCGAGCTCAAAAATGAGCTCGTTTCGTAAACGAGCCGAGCTCGAGCCTGAAAGGTATTCGGCTCGGCTCGGCTCGATTGCAGACTGCATCCATCTTAATGTCACAAATTCACTAGCACTGAAACCAACCACAGATCCTCATTTCAAACAACGTTAGACAATCTTTAATATTCTCAGATAACCATATTCTATGTGCTAAATATGGAATCAATAATATTTTTATTAACTTGTCGCAAACAGGAACATTATATGCAGCTAAGCACAAGAGCTTGCTGATGTAGCAGGTTAGATCAGTGACAAAAGTATTACATAACTACAAATATTTTGCATGTTCTTGCATCAGAATAGTTAAATATTTTCCCATAATTCTTCACTTTGCGTGTCAATGGAAAATTTTAATCTGTATGGAGATGACAACTGAAATAGGGATAATAGTACAGTAAGGACATACTAGGCGGCCTATCTGGAGGTGCTGGGGCAATATAAAATTTTTGGTAGTTCTGTAGAATTTCACATATCTCAGCTGGACGCAGCCACCGATGCTGTGCTTCAAAGAGTATCTGCTCAATATCTGTTGATTCCATAAAAGAGAGCCCAGTCAACAAAAAGAAATTGTACCTCTCAAGAAACTGTTTTTTTCCTACAAGATTATAAATATCTACTGCAACCATAACAAACAAATTCCCTAAGCAAATAATAGTGCCTACAAGTCAAATTCTCATGCATAAACAGAATTGATGCCCGCATCCGGTAGTGTGAGCAAGAGTTTTGTACCAACAGAAAATACGACAAGTAAACAACAGAACTGATATCATGGAAAGTTATCTTATTACTTATTTGGTTATTTATATTTTGAATGTCTTGCTTTACAGAGTATCACACCGCCTAAATGGCCAATGAAGCTACGACAACCCTCCAAACCAATGTGAAGCTGAGAATAAAAGCAGTAGCTAATGAAGAAAAAAGAACAATTATTGACAGATAATGGTAATCATGGATTTATAATACTTATTTATGTAAAACTAACCCTAAATAGAGAATTTCCAAGATTCTTAATTGATTAATTTTACCAATACGCAGTGCGGGTTAAAGTTAGTAATTTTAAACAGTTAATTGATTTGATGGATTTTCAAGAACTGAATCACGTTTAACAATCTCAATTAATAATTCAATTATAACAATCAATAATTAAATCCCTAAGTGTTCTTAGCAAGTAAAAGATTCAATATTGATTCGTACTCTAATCAAGCAAGTGGAACACTAGATCTCAATATTTGTGGTCGACAGTTAAAGGAGATAATATGAGAGATAACAGGGCAGTATAACACAAATACTTAAAAGTGGAAAGAGTAAACCGAGGGTTCGAAGAACAATTGGGACGACCGAAGATGAAGCCACTGTTGAAGGGACTGGCCGCTGGATCTGGCAATGGCTGGATCTGCTGCAGTCGAGGCTGACGGCGGCGGGGAGAGGGGCCAGGGGCGGCGCAAGGGCAGCGCGACTGCCTGGCGTCACTGAAACCTCGCGACACGGCTAGCGCTGCTGGCCGTTGTTGCGTCGGGATGCAAACGGCAGGAGGTTGGGATTTGGTGGGGTTGCGGACTGAGGTCGACGGCGGGGGAGGGAAAGAGGGGGCGATGGGGAGGACGACGATGATGCCGTCAGGGGTTGATTTGTGGGAGATGGTTGTGGCACAATGATGGGGTGAGAAGGCAGGTGCGGGGTATTGTAGAGGTCGCGAAGTACGGGGCGGGCTAGGGTTTCAATCGGGTCGAGAGTAGGGGGAAGATGACGATGGGAGAGAGGAGGGTTTTGGATTTGGGGATTAGGGTTTGGGTAATTTTATTTGGGGAAATTTTAATTTGGGGTAGATTTTAGAGTTAATCACTAACCCTAAAATTGTATTAGGATTTATCAAAAACCCTAATAATTGGATCTTAATTGTATCACACAAAAAGAGACGGAGATGAAGAGAAAAACTTCAACACAATAATTTTTAATCAAAAATGGCATATCTTTCTCATTAATCTCAGGGCCTACATATAGGCTCAAAACAAATCAAGATACAAATCTCAAAATATTCTCAAAATCTAAAAAATACAAAAAAGATTACATATGGCTATAATTGCCAAAAACAAATATGGTACTGAAATCCTAACTAAATAAGCAGTTGTCCTAGACGATGTCTGCGCTGATAGAAACGCCTGAATCGTCTTGAACCGATGTCCTCATCACTTATAAAATCACTTTTACTGCTTCCATGCTGGCAAATTTTATCCATAAGAAAAATGTATAAACCAAAAACTAGTGAATGTCTTAATCTAGCTTTATGAATGAAAAATTATACATAAAGACTCCTCTGTTCTTCTATAACACCTTAAAAGGGACCAATCGAGAAAACAAGAACATTCTTATTTGTCCAAACATGATTTGCACTGAAAAGGTTTCTAGGAGAGCTACGATTTTAGTATAATATCCCTCCGCATCTAAGTTTTCTTTCCTCATGGCTAAAAACCTGCTTTCTATTCAATCTAGATACACGAG
This sequence comes from Hemerocallis citrina, assembly GCA_017893485.1. NCBI lineage: Eukaryota > Viridiplantae > Streptophyta > Magnoliopsida > Asparagales > Asphodelaceae > Hemerocallis > Hemerocallis citrina. Next base: position 38,780,619 of record CM030363.1, read on the forward strand.
TAAAGATTCGTGTACAGAAATATAAGGTAATAGAACCAAACCATACACACTATAGAGCATGACAAAGCTACACTTTCACTGGAATTCCCCTGATAACCCCTCAACACATACAAGCACTATTCAGTATCTTCTGATCAATCAGTAATTCAAAGTTCATCCATGTAGGATCTTAAGCTGTGTGCTTATGCAGGTGGAGGTGTTTGGTTACCCAATTACTCTTTAAGCCCTATTATTTTCCACCGTACCGTTCTTTTACTATACACAACAATAAGTCACTTTAACTAGTGCGAATTTGATACAATGGGTGGCGTTATAGAACTCCTTTTAACCAGTTACTATAGTAGCAAACTGCTTGCTGCCCTATTCGATTATAACTCTATTATATATAGATTATAGTATGAAATCTCCACATTATAGTTTGTTAGGAAATTTGAGTCACTTCTACCAAGATCTTGTAGAGTTAAGTGACACAATCAACACAAACCACCAAGCAAATAAAGATCACACCAAAGCACACAAATTTGTCCCGGTTGGGGTTTTCGTCTTGATCCAAGGGAGAAGAAACCAAGATTTTATTCAACTAGAGAAGATACAAAAATATTATAATTCTCACACCAACCCTCTCTCAAGTCCTACCAGAAAATACTAGTTGTTTACAATTGAAGAACCTCTCAAACTCTCTTCAATGAAGTACACTCTCTTGAATCTCAATGGAGGCCAATTGCAACAATATATAGAGATCTAAAGAAACCCTAGTTTGATATCTTGATACAACAGTCATTAGATATTACTGAAGATATAACCCTACGATAAGAGTCGTACGATCTAACTTGAAGAGCAAGTTCGGGCTTCAAACAAATCACCTAGACCCGCACCCGAAATATGCATCAGTCGCGCTCGGTCGATCGCACATAGTTGCGGGCGACCGCAATCACCCAGATTGACACCCGATGAGGGGACAGACGGACAGTCGACTGCACAGTCGACTATCCACCTCTCTGTTGCTGTTGCTACTAGCTGACTGCTTTCTTCTTGCTTCTACTCCGTCTCCGATCATCTCGATTCCTTTATCGCCTCATCATCTTTATATATAACATAGTATGTAAGACATAAACCCAACAATCTCCACCTTGGATTGCATACTATGAATCTACATATGTGTGATTTAAAACTTCTAGACTCTTTTATTCTCTTCTTGCAAACAACTCGGTTTTGTGGCTTCTTCAGCTAGTGAATCTACCTCCACCTATTTTTCTACAGTTGGTATGCCCCTCAAAGGCACACCCCAGTAGGCATTGATATGGAGGCGCCGCCCTCCGCACGAACCCCACCTACCGCGAGGCACTCTCCACCTCTCGACGATAATTGAACGTCGTAGTCTCGCTCGAATGATTCTAGTGACTGCAAACTAGATAGTAGAACAATGGGCTTCAAACCACTCGGCCAGGGTTCCTTGTTCTCCCAAAGCTGGTAGAGGTTGTGCTTAACACCCCTCCTTCCCTTTATCACCTTATGACGACTCTTCCAAACTGATAGAACTCCATCTGGATCTGTGTACCTACAGTCCCGTGCTTCAAGAGTTCAGGCTCCGTTTCAACAAAGAAATATACATGACCTCCTTAGTGTGCGTCTCTTTCCGTCTGTCATCTTCGACTCATCTGTTCTCTCACCCATTACTTCACAAATCTTATCAATCTTTGTTCTCACACAATGACATGATACAAACTTGTAAGTAGAAACCATCTCCCTCTCGGAACAAATTTGAAAAAAATCCAATCAAATCAAAAGAATTGGAATCCACATCTAAATAACTTAAAACAAAAGTACCGTTTAAGCTATTACCTGATTCAACGACACTGAATTTGGCACCCCTCTAACTCAACTGCTTGCAACAATTTCTCATGTAATGCCCAATATCTCTGCAGTGGCTGGTAAGGAACATTACCCTTACATGCACTTTTCCTTCCATTCGAAGTACCATCCACCTCCAAACAACTCACAGAAGTTGACGCTGATTTATGACTCTCCTCCCTAAGTGCATCCTCCTCCAATCCCTCGACCATACCAACTACCAAAAATTTCTCCTTGGTAGATTTTCCGTATAGCATGGTTATCAAGTTTGATGAATTTTGTGGTGAATATATCAAGATGAAAGCTTTTAGATCATCTGTGCTAATCGTCGTTGGTTCAGATAACTCCGTATTGAACTCCACTGTATGATCTAGAAAAGTGGTCTTTCCTTCATTGAGTAACCTAACAACTTTCTTTTCCAGTACATCCGACCTTGTAACGGCAATTTCGAGTAGTCAGTTATGAGCCTTGCCCAAAGATTCGCAGCAATTCTCCTATACCTGACTTCGCACGTGTAATATCCCCAAAAATTTAAGTGTTTATAAAACTAGATTTTTGTATTATTAATAGAATGTGCATGCTTATTAAGCCCAACCCAATGTGCATGTTTTATTGGCCCAATCCATCCATAAACTTGCACATATGTGTATATGTATATGTGTGTATATATCTATATGTATGTATATATATATATATACTAAGCTACTATGTGTGTGTGTACTACTTAAGCCTACAATTTTTGACTAAAAGATTACTAGCCTACAATTTTTTACCAAAGAAGGCTTAGGTGTACACTCTAAGGCATAGGGTCTAAATCCTAGAGTAGTGACTAAGCCCTCTAGGAACTTCCACACCCCTCCACACTCCACTACCTCTCTTTTTCTCTCTTTGCAGCCGGCAGCAAAAGTAGCCTTCTTCCCCCCCCCCCCCATTTTCTCCATATATATGCTTTACTACTACTATTTCCTCCTACTACTTTCACTGCTACCACTATACTACTACTATTGCTGCTACTGTTAAAACTACTACTACTACTGCTACTGTTACTACTACTACTATTGCTGCTACTGTTAAAAATACTACTACTGCTGCTGTTTACAATTCTACTACTACTCCTACTACTATACTACTATACTAGCACTACTTTATACTACTATTACTGCTACTGTTTACTACTACTACTACCACTGCTGCCTACTAACCAGCAAAGCAAGGAGAAGACCAGCAAGCAGGGAGATTTTCAAAAAAGATGATAAAGCTAGGGGTTTAAGGTGGGTGTTCTTCCTCCTTGTATGCTTCTTTAATTTTTAGTATTTATAGATTGTTAGTAATATGTTGTTTGATTATTTGATTGTTAATAGTTTGTTATTTATATTTAAATAATCGTGTAGTAGTTTATTGACATGATTGTGTAATAGTTTATTTGTAGCAAAGGAAAAATTTTAATAATAGATTGCTTTGGTAGATGGTATAGATTGCTTGATGAATTAAAATTGAAAGCTTGAATTGTTATCGGTTGCAATCATTAATAGTAGTGATTGAAAAGTAAAATGCTAATGGTTATTGTAGTAATTGTTAATAGATTAAATACAAATGGTTATGTATGCATGCTTGTGCATAGTATTTATAATTGCCGGATTAAGGAAACAAAGGAAACGAAAAAGGAACAAAATAGAAAGGATAGAAAAGATATGTTTGTATAGATAATTACACAATTTTGAAATTGAGTAAATGAGTATTTGATTGTTTCATGAATACAAGTTCACACATGTACTTGTCTACACAACATAATATAGAAAAATAGTTAAGAGATATGTATGAAAGATATTAGTTGGCATGCACAAAAGAGTGGTCATACTTCATAAAAAGACATTGTAATAACATATGGGTATGTTGTTACTATACATAGTAGTGTTGTGCATGTGGGATGTGCAAGTTAGTATTTTGTCCGAGATAAATAATTGGTGAACATCTCGGAAGGTTGTCATATGGCGGTTGCCATTCCAAAGAGACTTCAAATTGCCTAGATTTTGAAATGGATAATATAAGAAGTAAACTAGGAAGATAAATCTAGGAAACTGAACGTGATAATAAATAAGTTAAGAAGTCACAATAAAATAATTATTAGAATAAAGTAGTAAATGACTTAAGTAATCAAGTTTCAAGTGTTAAGAACCTAGATTGTCCAAGGTTACCCATTAACTAATGCTATACTTGTTTTAAAGGAACTAGTAGAAGATGTTTAAGTAAAGCAATTTAGATAGTGAATTAAGAAATCCTTTTAGCGTAACTCAACCGCTAGTTCTAGAACTTCCTAGAAGATTAGGATAAATTGGTAAGGACAGGCACTAGTAGGACGTGTACTCACCTGTCAAGGGAACGCGTGCGCGTGGTCTCGTCTGGGATACGAGCGGCATGGTCTCGTCTATTAATTTCTGGGATTTAGTGATAAGGACTGTATGGTGGAAGTTAGGGAATGGACCCTCCAAATCCACCTAAGGTTCTATGTTGTTTAATGCGAACAGGGAGAAAGAGCAGGGCACTAGGACTCTCAGTGGAGCAGGTAGGACCTGCAGGGTCACCTTTATGTTCGTAACAACTTTTGGGTAAGGTCCGAGAGTGGCGTAGGACCACAGGGGCCGGACGGAGTATGACCGGGGAGTGGCATAGGACCACAGGGTCTCGGCATACATAATGACATAACTAATAATTTCTGACTGCAGTAGCGGAATTAGACCGAGCAACTACAACCTTACCAGTCACTAGATGAATGTCAGAAACAGGAAAGAGTACAAGCGTAGGATGCATGGTGAGGGATTGAACCCTACTATCTGGAGAATACAAACTTGATTTGGGGAATATGTAGTCTGGGATGCATATGTTTCCAAATTAAGTTTGCATTAGAATAGGAGCACCGTGTGCATTTATATTTGTGCATTAGATTTAGGTCATGACACACTCTTGACACTTTTGATTGCCGATTTTTCACATTTCATGTTGTCATTTATATTAATCTTAATATTGGTTGATTGTGATTGAGTGTTGAGGAGTGAAGCTCACTGTTTTTATCAGTTTGCGTCAATTGCATTCAACTGACGTGCCCACTTATCTTTAGATTGCAGGTTCACCCGATTTTAGGCTTAAGCTGTTTTGGGCATTCATATTCAAGAAGAAAGGCATTAAGGTAAGAAAAGACGTTTTTAATTTCCTGTGATTTTTCTGTGTTGTGTACTCGTTGAAGTAAAAGATTCTGGTTAGTGTCACGAGTTTCCAGTATACGGAAATCGGGGCGCTACAGCACGTCAATAACATCAGGATTAAACTCAAGGCTTCTGAATAAATCTCTTCCCAATTCTCCTACTTTGTGCCAATTGGTCTTCCTTTATCTCCTTCTAGGACTAGATCCAAGCTCTGTTGAATCGATGCTTCATGCATGTGATCTGATCAGCCATCTTCTCCAAGGAGAATAAACCCACAAACCTGAAGCTCTGAAACCAATTGTTCAGAAATTTGATTCCCTCTTCTAGTAGGATCTTGTTGAGTTAAGCGACACAATCAACACAAACCACCAAGCAAATAAAAGATCACACCAAACACACCAAAACATACAAATTTGTTCCGGTTGGGGATTTCGCCTTAATCCGGGGGAGAAGAAACTGAGATGTTATTCAACTAGAGAAGATATAAGAATATTACATTTCTCACCACGACACTCTCTCAAGTCTTACCATAAAATATTAGTTGTTTTGTCAGGGATGAAGATGGACGAGAACTGAGGTCGAGAGGCTGGATTAGTTTGTTTTCTTTGTTTTGTAATTGTGCACGTTTCTATATTTCACGCGCTATGCACACTTTTTTCCTTTCTTGTTTGAATGTGTAAAGGGTGGGTAGAGCGCACGTGATCTTCACGTGAGCTCTAACCGGTTCTCCCTCTCCTGTAACTACCTATAAATAGGTGATAGCGATGGTAAAATAAAAGCAAGTTGCAGCTGAATTGATCTTCCCCCAAATCTCATCCTCATTCCAAACCCTAGCTCCGTTTAGTCATGGCCAAACCTAAAGCTTCAAGAACTGCAAGCCCTGACAACGTGGTATCAGAATCGACCACCGATGACGATGATCCGGATGTAGGGAGCCCGACGGCGATGGATTCCAAGGTGGAGGCGCTCGAAGGGCAAATGGCAGTGGTTCAAACGCAATTGAATTACGTGGTGGAGCAATTGCAAGAAATGGCCAAGAGTCGAGCAACTGACCAAACTCCGAACATCTCAGCTTCAGTTCCCACCCGACCAAACAGAGAGGTATCAAACCCTAACCCAAATTCTTCTAATTTTAGAGTTCATAGTGATCCATTGAGTTTCCAAAGGACTTCATTTAAGATGGAGTTCCCTATATTTCATGAGAAGGATCCTACCGAATGGGTATGCGGGGCAGAGCAATTCTTGGATTTCTATGAAATTGAGGATTCTCAAAAGTTAAGGTTTGCTGCCTTGAATTTGAAGGGAAGAGCTGCACAGTGGTATAGAAGGCACATCAAACCTAGGAGTGCAACAATTACTTGGTCTGTGTTTGTAGAGGAGTTAATGACTAGGTTTGGGCCTATGATATTTCAAGAGTATAGTGGAGTTTTGTCGAAGTTGTAACAAAAGGGTGATTTGGAAACCTATGTCCAGGAATTTGATCGATTATCCAATTTTGTAGAAGACTGGATTGAGAATCATTTTTTGAGCACCTTTGTGAGTGTATTAAGAAATGAGATTAGATGGAATGTGAAATCCCAAAAGCCAAGAAATGTGAATGAAGCTATTGGCATAGCAAGAGGATATGAGGAGAAGTTATCATGTTTGCGGAAGACTACTAAGCCTACTTATACTACCCTAACTGCCACTACAAATCCAGTTAGCATTCCTTCATCTAACAGACATGTAGATTGTAGACTGCAAATCAACACCCACTAACTGATGAGGACATCAGTTCAAGACGATTCGGGCGATTCTATCAACGTAGGCATCGTCTAGGATGGTTGTTCCATTAGTTTAGTATTTTATTTCAGTACTCATTTGTTTTTGGTAATTATAGCCATATATAGTACTTTCACGATTTGCACCATTTATTTTATGCATTAGAATATTTTTGAAATTTGTATCAAGATTTATTTTGAGCCTATATATTAGCCTTGAGAATAATGAGAAAATATGTTGTTCTTGATATATAAAAAAAATTAATGTGTTGAGTTATTGCTCTTCATTCATCTTTTTGTGTGAGATATTGAGATAAAATTTAGGGTTTGCGAGAAGCACTAAACTATACCCCAAATCCACAAATCCTCAAATCAATTCAACCCAAAACCCTAATCCCCAAATCCAACTGAAAGTCAACCCTAACCCCTTCTTCTTCACTGCATCCAAACTCAAACCCTAGCTCTTCTCTTTGTCACCCTGTCGACCTCCTCTCTCACCCAGACACACCACCACTACCCTATCAACCACTAACTCCGACCACCCCTCTCATTCAATTCGAAACCCAACAACCCTCCCCTCCCCCCCGTCGCCGTCTCCTCCCCCCTCGACTTCTGAACCCATCCCCGAAGCCCCAGCCCCCGTCGATCCCATGTCGCCTTCCAGTCACCGTCGCCTTCGTCTCCACTGCGATCACCATCTCTGATCGCACAGGCCGCCGAGTGACCACCCGTCGCCAGTCGCCGCCGCAGCCACCCTCCAAAGTCGACAGCCCCTCTTGCTGTTCGACGCCCCTCGTAGCCAATCGCCGCAACCATCTTCGCTGCAAACTACTCCCTATTTGCAACCTCGATAAACTCTTTCCACTTCTCAAATATTTGTGTTACTGCTTTATCATCTCTATAATATTATTTAATTTATCTGTCGTCTACAAATATTGAGAGAATGCTTCTACTAGCTAATTAGGGTACGAATCGTTATTAACTATTTTACTTGCTATGAACGTTTAGGTATCATTATTGATTGGGTAAATATGAAAAAAAACCTTGAACTATCCCCTTTATGCAGAAAACCTCACTAAACTTTTTTCACGCAGAAAACCACACTCAAGTATGGTTACAAAAAACCCACTCCAGCGGCGTGAGTTTTCTGCTGAAGTTGAGTGAGGTTTTTGACAATAATGAGAAAGATGCATGATGTTTTCTGAACCAACTTGCAAAGATGAATGAGGTTATCTAATACAAATAGAAAAGTTAGATGTGGTTTTTTGAAAATATACTTCAAGGGGTTCTTTGCAACCATACTTGGATGTGGTTTTCTGCCTAAAAAAAGTTCATTAAGGTTTTCTGCATAAAGGGGATAGTTCAATGGATTTTTTTCAAATTTAGCCTTATTGATTGTTAGAATGAATATTTAATTGGGCTTGTTAAACTATTTCATATCTTAAAAATCCATCAAACCAATTAATAGTTTTAATTTCTGACGTAATCTGCATTACATGTTGATAAATTTAATCAATTAAATTTCTGGAAAATTCCCTATTTAGGGTTAAGTTTACATCATTTTGGTATCAGAGTGAAAGTTCTTAAAACCCTAGTTCTTGCATCATTGAGGTATCCTTTATTGCATTCATTTAGGATCATTTTAGAGTCTTGTTTTTCTTTTTTTTATAGATCATTATAGATTTTTAAAAAAAAAACTTAAGTGCATTTATGACACGTTTCCCTAAATTTCAGCAAATACATGTCACCACGACCCCTAGTTTTCCACCGTTGGTGAATGCATCTTCGCAGCACCATCACAAATCCCGAAGAGCCTTTCTTGTCCCTCCCAAACCACCCAATTAGGAACCCTAGACTTCCGCTAGCCCCTCCTCGAACTGAAATGAACAACTTTGATATTTTCACTACCCTCGCTGTCATTCAAGCAACTCTTGCCAATATCAATAAGAGGCTAGCGAAAGTGAAATTAAATCAAAATGTTGCTCCTGAGCTTCATCGTCAGATTCCTCAAGGGAATGATCGTGACGGCCGACTTCAAGATCATGACCCTGACGAGCAACACAAAAAGAACGTTAAGGCTGACGATACCCACTTTGAAGGCCGTATGGAACCCCAAGCTTATCTCGTTTGAATCTGTGCCATTGACCACTACTTCGTGTGGTTTGACATGGGCGAAGCCCTGAAGGTCAAATTTGCCACAAAGTATTTGACAGGAAAAGCTCAACACTGGACCAATCTTGAACACGCCCACAGAGGTCGAGGTCTGGCACCCATAGCTACTTGGGAGGCCATGAAAGAAAAGCTCACTGAGAGACATGTGCGCCTATCTTCCCAAACCCGAATGCTTGATTCGTGGAATCAACTCTATCAGGGAAGCAAATCCGCCCAAGAGTATGTGGATAAGTTTAATAACTTCCTCATTCGGTGCAATGTTTTAGGTAAGGAGAGCGAAGAACAAACTCTCTCTAGGTTCAGAACTGAATTACAAGCCGATCTTAGAAACGAGCTAATTCATAGAAACGTGTACTCCTTGGCAGTAGCTTATGCCCTTGTCCTCAATATGGATTCCCTTAAAACAAGTTCCCATTATAAGTCCAGCGATTCGAGATATCATTCCTCTACAATGACCTCCAGTGATTCCTCTAGACCTAAGCCCTCCTCATCTCAGTACTCAAATAAATCTTACCCCAACAAGCCTAATTCAAATTTCTATCCACCTAGAAATGACAATAAGGGTAAGAACACCAAAAAATACTACTCTAAGATTGATCCTCTCACTAAGTGCTATAAATGTAAAGGATACGGCCATGTTGCTGGCAACTGTCCCAGCCCAAGTAGGATCAATATAGTAGAATGTACCGCTGTCATCGCTAATGATTCAGACAATGAGTTTCCTATGAACCTAATGACAGCAATGACTTCGGCGAAGAAGAGAATGACCAGTATCTCCACTGTATTCGATCGATCTAATCACCTCACTTGAATGTAGTCAGATGTGCTCTGTCCCAAGCAAAAGAAGAAGATGATTGGAAGCGCACTGCTATATTTCACACATTTACGACAATAGGCGGCAAAAACTGCAAGGTGATTGTTAACAATGGGAGCTTCGTCAACGTTCTCTTCTGCGGTCTCAGCTAATACCGGACTTAAAGCTGAACCTCATCCACGCCCATACAAAGTATCTTGGATTGATGCGATAGACCTCCAAGTAACACATCGATGTTTGGTCCATGTAGACTTCAAAGCTTACAAAGCTTACAAAGAGCAAATTTGGTTGTGATGTGCTCAAAATGGATGTTGGTCAGTCATTTTAGGGAAACCTTGGTTATACGACCACGATGTGACCATATATATGATCGATCCAATCAATGTGTGTTCCAACACGACGGACTAAAAATAAAGCTCATAGTCATGAGACCACGAACTGGTCCAGCTGAAATAACACCAACTCCCTCGAGAAAGGACAAGTAGTGCATATGGGTGAAAAGGAGCTCGTGAAAGAGATTGACAAAGGAACGACAATTTTTCTACCACAGCGAGAGAAGTCCCTAAAGAGCTTAAGTCATCCATCCCACCTCAAGTTACTCCTGTCCTACAAGAATTTGCATATATGTTTTCTGCTGACCTCACCAACCAGTTGTACCCGCTGCGTGACATCCAACATGCTATTGATCTGATTCCGGGAGCGAGTCTACCTAGCTTGCCACATTATCGGATGAATCCGACAGAACATGCTGAGTTAAAAAGGCAAGTTGATGAGTTATTAGCACAGGACTTTATCAGAGAAAGCTTAAGTCCTTGCGCTTCCGCTCTATTGACGCCAAAGAAAGATGGAACCTATTGTATGTGTGTGGACAACCGTGCCACAAACAGGATCACGGTGAAGTACCATTTTCCCATTTCCCGTTTGGATGACATGTTGGACATGATGTTTGGTGCCACAATCTTTTTAAAGATTGATCTTAAAAGTGGCTACCACCAAATACGTGTTCATCCTGGTGATGAATGGAAAACCTCCTTCAAGACGAAGGATGACCGGTACAAATGGATGGTCATGACGTTTGGAATGACGAATGCCCCAAGCACGTTTACGAGAATCATGACGCAAGTACTCCGTCCATTTATGGGCAAGTTCCTTGTGGTGTACTTTGATGATATTCTCATTTACAGTCGATCTGTTGGGTACCATCTTGACCATTTGAGACAGGTATGCGGTGTTTTGAGAAAGGAACAGCTTTATGCTAATCCTACCAAATGTAACTTTCTCTCTGATCAAACAATCTTTCTGGAATTTATTGTGTCTGCTAGAGGAGTATCCGCTAACTCAGAAAAGATAACGAGCTATTACTGAATGGCCTGAGCCCCGTAATATTCGTGATGTGTAGAATTTCATAGTCTTGCCACCTTCTATCATTGGTTTGTGCAAGAATTTAGCACAATCATGGCTCTAATAACCAACTGTTTGAAGAAAGGTGAGTTTGTCTGGTCGAAATAAGCAATGAGAGCCTTTGGAGAAATCAAGAAAAGAATGACAACACCTGTCATGAGGTTGTCTAATTTCACTAAAGTCTTCAAAGTAATGTGCGATGCTTCTGGTATTGGTATAGGTGGAGCCCTCAGTCAAGAGAGTCACATGTTGCCTATTTTAGCGAAAAGCTGAATAAAGCAAAACAAAAATACTCCAGTAATGACAATGAATTCTATGCGGTAATTCAGTCACTTCGCTATTTGCGACATTACCTCCTACCGCAAGAATTGGTCATTTTCTCAGACCATGAGGTCTTAAGATTCCTTAATTCTCAACAAAAGTTGAACCCGAGACATGCTCAATCGGTAGAGTTCCTACAAGACTATTTGTATACCATTCGACATACAAAAGGGATTAATAATAAGGCCGTGGATGCGCTAAGTCCTTGTCACATGATCTTATCTACACTGTGTACCAAAGTTATTGGTTTTAAGAGATTAAAAGATGAGTATGCCTTCTGCCCAGATTTTCACAAGATCTGCACTTTTTTGAAGGATGGCATCACTCGAGTGATAGATGATTATTTCTTGAAAGATGATTATCTCTTTTATCGCTACAAACTGTACATTCCTAGTACATCACTACGAGAGTATCTTGTTTGGGAACTGCACGGGGGTGGCCTTGTTGAACACTTTGGGCATAGCAAGACCATTGATGCTGTGGAACACAGGTTTTATTAGCCTAAACTAAATAGAGACGTTGCGAAACTTGTTAACAGGTGTCATACTTGTCAACTTGCCAAACAACAAAAACAGAACACAGGCATGTATACTCCATTACCTGTTCCCAGTCGCCCTTGGAAAGATGTCAGCATGAATTTCGTGTTAGGCTTACCGAAAACGCAAAAAAAACACGATTCCATTCTTGTAGTTGTGAACCGTTTTTCTAAAATGACCCACTTCCTCCCATGTTCGAAAACTTTTGATACATCTCGTGTAGCTCAGATCTTCTTCGATAATATTGTGAAGCTACATGGGTTACCAAACTATTGTGTCCGATAGGAATGTGAAATTCACGAGTTATTTTTGGAAGACCCTATGGCACAAAATGAGCACGAAATTGAAGTTCTCTTCAGCCTTCCGCCCACAAACTGATTGACAGACTGAGGTTGTCAATCGGAATCTTGGCAATCGCTTGCGTACTCTTGTGGGAGAAAACTTGAGAACTTCGGACTTCAAATTAACGATTGCTGAATTTACCTATAACACATCTAAGAATAGAACCACTGGCATGAGTTCACATGAAGTTGTGCATGGTTATCGTTCTAGGCAATCCATAGATCTTGTTCCTATGTTAGATCATCACAGAGTCTCAGAGTCTGCATCTACATTTGCATTCCGCATTCATGACTTCCATAGAGAAATTTCCAAGAAAATTAATGAGAATAATTTTAACTATAAGCTAAAAGCAGATATTAGAAGAAAATTTAAAACTTGTAATGTGGGTGCGGAAGTGATGGTTCGGATTCGTCTGGAACGATTTTCAGTTGGATCCGTTAAGAAATTGAATGCACGTGTTGCAGGCCCATTTAAAATTTTTCATAAAATTAATGATAATGCATATGTCGTTGACCTTCCTAAAGATTTTGGCATAAGGAAGACTTTCAATATTGAGGATCTAGTACCCTATGAAGGTCCAGAATGTAATCCTAGATTTCCTCTTATAGATAAGCCTACCCTGCAGCCTACTGGCGAGACTCCGACTTTACCCCCACTACCTGATATTACTTTTCCACCGACAAAAAAATTGGATAATATTTTAGATGATCAGACAATCTCTACTAGAGATGGTGGTATTCATAAGTATCTGGTAAGATGGAAAAACAAGCCGGAGTCGGGGGATACTTGGATAGATCGTGAAGAACTCCAACGCTTGGATCCAGACCTTTTGAAGCACTATGACAAGAGGACTGGTTTTGACTCGATTGGATCGAGCCCTCTCCCACCAAGAAAGAATGATGAGGACATCGGTTCAAGATGATTCAGGTGATTCTATCAACGCATGCATCGTCTAGGATGGTTGTTCCATTAGTTTAGTATTTTATTTCAGTACTCATATTTGTTTTTGGCAATTATAGCCATATATAGTAGTTTCACGATTTGCACCTGTTATTTTATGCATTAGAATATTTTTCAGATTTGTATCAATATTTGTTTTGAGCTAATATATAGGCCTTGAAAATAATGAGAAAATATGCTATTCTTGATATATAAAAAATACTGTGTTTGAGTTATTGCTCTTCATTCATCTTTTTGTGTGAGATATTGAGATAAAATTTAGGGTTTGCGAGAAGCTCTAAACTATACCCCAAATCCCCAAATCTATTCAACCCAAAACCCTAATCCCCAAATCCAACTCAAAGTCAACCCTAACCCCTTCTCCTTCTCCACTGCATCCAAACCAAAACCCTAGCTCTTCTCTTTATCACCCTGTCGACCTCCTCCCTCACCCAGACACACCACCACTACCAAATCAACCGCCAACTCCAACCAACCCTCTCCTTCAATTCGAAACACAAGCTCTTCTCTTTATCACCCTGTCGACCTCCTCCCTCACCCAGACACACCACCACTACCCCGTCAACCACCAACTCCGACCAACCTTCTCCTTCAATTCGAAACACAACCCCCCCCCCCCCCGCGCGTCACCGTCTCCTCCCCGCTCGACTTCCGAACCCATCCCTGAAGCCCCAGCCCCTGTCGATCCCACACCGCCCTCCAGTCATCGTAGCCTCCGTTTCCGCTGCGATCACCATCTCCATTCGCACAGGCCATCGCGTGACCATCCTGTGACCCCCGTCGCCAGTCTGCTTACTGAACTAGTCCCATCGACCCCACCAGCCTGAGCTATTCCACCTAGAACTATACCCAACCAATCCAGAACTATTAGTATGTAACTGACTGAAAGCATGTTTGAGGGAGCTGACACCGCCGCTGCCACCCTCCAAAGTCGATGGTCCCTCTTGCTGTTCGACGCCCCTCGCAGCCAGTCGACGCATCCTTTATCGTCGTGTTGCAGCCATCTTCCCTGCCAACTACTCCCTTTCTGCAACTACGGTAAACTCTTTGCACTTCTCAAATATTTGTGTTACTACTTTATCATCTCTATAATATTATTTGATTTATCTGTCGTCTACAAATATTGAGAGTGAGTGCTTTTAAATGCTAATTAGGGTACGAATCGTTATTGGCTATTTTACTTGCTAAGAACGTTTAGGTATCATTATTGATTGTTAGATTGAATATTTAATTGGGCTTTTTAAACTATTTCATATCTTGAAAATCCATCAAACCAATTAATAGTTTTAATTTCTGACGTAATCTGCATTACATGTTGGTAAATTTAATCCAATAAATTTCTTGGAAATTCTATATTTAGGATTAAGTTTACATCACTAACATTCCCAGATTATTGCATCCCAACGAGCTGAGGGAAAGAAAGGAATATGGACTTTGTTTTAATTGTGATGAGAAGTACACTAGAGATCACCATTGAAAACTCGGAAATTCTATTTTCTTGAGATGTTTGAAGATGATATTGATGGAGAGGGTGTAGAGGAAGTGGAGGAGATTGAAGAACCTGGTGTTCCTACTAATACATCCACTATACAACAACCTGCTATATCCTTTCATGCCTTAACTAGGTCTCAAGTTTACCACCAAACAATGAGATAAGGGAAGAATTAATGGTAAGGAGGTGTAGATTTTGATAGATACTGGCTCTACTCACAACTATTTGGATCCTCAAACAGCTGTCAAGGCTGGTCTTCTGATCAAGAGTGAGCCGAGGATTCGAGTGACAGTTGCTAATGGCCAAAATATGTATAGTGAAGGGAAAGTGGATATGGTAAAGTTCATTGTACAAGGGGTTGATCTGGTAGCTGATCTTTTGTTATTACCCCTTGGCCCAGGTCAAATGATTTTGGGTGCACATTGGCTCAGATCCTTGGTCCAGTTACTTTTGATTTTAGTAAAATGACCATTGATTTCAAGGTATCAGGTGTTTTTAAAAGGCTACAAGCTATTGTTAATCCTCAAGTTTATATAATGGAGGTTACTAAGCTATATAAGGCTTCGGGGCATGTGTGTCAAGCCTTTATGATACAAGTGCATGATCAAGAAACTCTCTCCATAGCTGAGGCAAAGGAATTTTGGCAATTGGATGGTGAACCACAATGCCATAAGGATGTGCAACTGATTTTGCAGCAATATCCAGAAGTATTTGTGGAGCAAATGAGCCTACACCCCAGTAGGAAAATAGACCATCAAATTACAATTATTGAAGGGAAAAAGTATGTGTGTATACGCCTTTATAAGCATCCATTTTTGCACAAAAATGAGATTGAGACGCAAATTAAGGAGATGTTGAAGGCAGGGTTGATCAGACCAAGTAGTAGTCCCTTTGCTTCCCCTGTTATTTTAGTTAAAAAGGCATATGGGAGTTGGCGTCTATGTGTCGACTAAAGAGAGTTCCATGCGCAGACTATTAAGGCCAAATTTCCAATTCCCGTCATCGACGAGTTGTTGGATGAGTTAAATGGAGCTAAATTCTTCTCAAAGATAGATCTCAGGTTGGGGTATTATCAGATAAGGGTCAATGAAGCTGATGTTCATAAAACTACCTTCCGCACTCATCAGGGTCATTATGAGTTTGTTGTGATGCCATTTGGGTTAACAAATGTGCCTGCTACTTTTCAGTGCTGGATGAATAAGATATTTCAAATGTTTCTTTAAAAAATTATTCTAGTTTTCTTTGATGACATCCTTATATATAGTAAAGTCTTGGGAAAGCCATTTGCAGCATTTATCGACAGCATTGCAGGTGTTAAGTGATCACCAATTAGTTGCGAAGGTGAGCAAATGCAATTTTGGTCAGAGCTCGGTTGGGTACCTTGGCCACATCATAAGTGATAAAGGGAGAGCTGTAGATCCTGCCAAGGTGGAAGCAATGCAGAATTGGCCAGAACCAGCTACAACTAAAGAGTTGGGAGGTTTTTTTGGGCTAACCGGTTATTATCGCAAATTTGTGTGGAAATATAGGGGTATAGCAGTGCCTCTCACTCAACTTTTAAATAAAAATGATGTAAAACCAACCCTAAAATAGAGAATTTCCAAGAATTTTAATGGGTTAATTTTACCAACATGAAAGTGCGGATCTAAGTTGGAAATTGTTAACAGTTAACAGGTTTGATGGGTTTTCAAGAATTGAATCAAATGTAACAGTTCCAATTAATAATTTAACCTTATAATCAATAAGTAAATCCCTACGTGTTTTAGCAAGTAACAAGTTCAATACCGATTCGTACTCTAATCTAGCATGTAGATCACTCAATCTCAGTATTTTGTGGTCGACAGGCAAATTAGATAATATGCTAGATAATAGGGTAGTAAAACACAAATACTTAGTAAAGGAACGAGTATACCGAATGTGAAGAAACCCAGCGTAGATGTAGGAGCGAACAGCAACCAAGATCACAGCAACACAGTGAGTAAAGTCAGCAACTAAGCCAACGCAGTTGGCAGATCAGGTTGCCGGCGGTTGACGGCGAGCGGGGGCGGTGGCGTCGGCGGGGCGCGACGAGAGGTGGGGCGAACGGAACTCACGGGAAGAGAGAAGGCAGGGGGGCTGTCGGGGAATCTGGGTCGAATAGGGTTTGGGTAGACGGGCTGTGGCCGGGAGAAGACGGAGAGGATGAAGGGGCTGACGGATTTGTGGGGAAGGTGGGGTCGCGGTGAGGTGGTGACGGGAGGGCGTCGACGGCGACGGTATGGGATTTGGAGTGGCGACGAGCGGGGGTGGATGACGGTGGATTTGATTTGTATTGGGAATTTTAATTGGGGATAAATTTTAGAACTAATCACTAGTTCTAAAACTAGATTAGGATTTATCACAAACCCTAATTTGTCTCTCAGTTGTATCACACAAAGGAGGAAAAAATGAAGAGCAAACTCAACACAGATTTTTTTGATCAATAATGGCATATCTTCTCATTCATCTCAAGGCCTTTAAATAGGCTCAAAATACATCTTGATACACACCTCCCAAAATATTCTCAAAATCTAAAAAAATACAAAAAAATTACATATGGCTATAATTGCCAGAAACAAAAATGGTAATGAAATAAACTAAACAGGAAAGATGTCATCATTCTCTCCGGGTGGGAGAGAGCTCGACCCAGTCGAGTCAAAACCAGTGATCCTGCCATGGTGCTCCAAAAGATCTGGATCCAGTTGCGGGAGCCCCGCACGATCACTGCAAGTGTCATCCGACTTTGGCTTATTTTTCCACCTTACCAAATACTTGTGCATACCACCATCTCTAGTAGAGATTATCTGATCATCTAAAATATTATCCAATTCTTCTGTCGATGGGTAAGTAATATCTGGTAGTGGAGGTAATGGGGGAATCTCACCATTAGGCTGCAGGGTAGGCTCATCTATAAGAAAATTTCTAGGGTTGAATTCTGAGCCTTCATAAAGTACTAGATCCTCAATATTGAAAATCTTACTTATGCCAAAACCTTCAGGAAGGTCAACGACATAGGTATTATCGTTGATTGTATGTAGAATCTTAAATGGGCCTGCAGTACGTATGTTCAAGTTCTTAACGGGTCCAACTGGAAACCGTTCCGGATGAATCTGAACCATCACTTCGTCACCAATATCAAAAGTTATAAATTTCCTTCTAGTATCTGTTATTAACTTGTAGTTAAAATTATTCTCATTAAGTTCCTTGGAAATTTCTCTATGCAAGTCATGAATGTTATATGCAAATGTGGGTGCAGACTCTGTGACTTTGTGATGTTCTAATACATGAGTAAAATCTATGGGTTGCCAAGTGACTTGGGAAGGAATGGGTGTCTCAGGTATACTCAATGGAGGTGACTGGATAGGCTGAATACAATTGAGAGACTGGTCATCCTCTTTTTCATCAAAGTCATCACTTATATTAGGTTCATAGGTAAATTCATTGTCGGGCTCATCAGCGATGACTGCGGTACCCTCTACTATATTGATCCTACTTGGACTAGGACAGTTGCCAGCAACATGACCGTATCCCTTACATTTATAGCACTTAGTGAGAGGGTCAATCTTACTGTAATCTCTTTCGGTGTTCTTACCCTTATGTTTATCTCTATGTGAATTAAAATTTGAATTAGATTTGCTGGGGTAAGACTTGTTAGGGTACTGAGGAGAGGAGTGCTCAGGTCTAGAGGGGTCAGGAGAGGTCATTCTAGAGGAATGATCTCTCGAGTCGCTGGACCTAGAATGAGAACTAGCTTTAAGGGAATCCATGTCGAGGACTAGGGCGTAGGCTGCCGCTATTGAGTCCACGTTTCTATAGATTAGCTCATTCCTAAGGTCAGCTCGTAGTCCAGCTCTGAACCTAGAGAGAGTTTGTTCTTCACTCTCTTTACCTAACGCATTGCACCGAATAAGGAAGTCATCGAATTTATCAACATATTCTTGTGTGGATTTACTTCCTTGATAAAGTTGGTTCCACGAATCTAGCAATCGGGTGTGGAACGATAACGGTACATACCTCTCGGTGAGCTTCTCTTTCATGGCCTCCCAAGTGGCTATGGGTGCCAGGCCTCGGCCTCTGCGGGCATGTTCAAGATTGGTCCAATGTTGTTGAGCTTTACCCGTTAATTTCATAGTGGCAAATTTAACTTTAAGGGCTTCGCTCATGTCGAACCACACAAAATAGTGGTCCATGGCACGGATCCAATCGAGGTAAGCTTGGGGTTCCATGTGGCCTTCGAACTGGGGAACGTCAGCCTTAACGTTCTTTTTGTATTGTTCGTCAGGGTAATGTTCTTGATGTTGATCGTCATGAACATTCCCTTGAGGGATCTGACGATGGGCATGAAGCTCAGGGACAATGGTTTGATTTAGCTCCACTTTTTCAAGCCTCTGATTGATATTGGCAAGAGTTGCTTGGATGGCAGCTAGGGTAGCGGAGATATCAGGGTTGTCCATTTCAGGTCTGGGAAGTCTAGGGTTCCTAATTGGGTGATTGGGAAGGGATAGGAAAGGCTCTTCAGGGTCTGTGATGGTGCTGCGAAGACGCATTCACCAAAAGTGGAAACTATGGGGAGTGTGTCCTAATTTTTTTTTTTTTATAAAATGATTCTGAAATAAACTAAAATAAAATAAAAATTAAATAAAATAAAAGACTACACGATACTAAATGAATGCAAAAATGATGCCTACGATGCAAGAACTAAGGTTTTAAGAACCTTCGCTCTGATACCAAAATGATGTAAAACCAACCCTAAAATAGAGAATTTCCAAGAATTTTAATGGGTTAATTTTACCAAGATGAAAGTGCGGATCTAAGTTGGAAATTGTTAACAGTTAACAGGTTTGATGGGTTTTCAAGAATTGAATCAAATGTAACAGTTCCAATTAATAATTTAACCTTATAATCAATAAGTAAATCCCTACGTGTTTTAGCAAGTAACAAGTTCAATACCGATTCGTACTCTAATCTAGCATGTAGATCACTCAATCTCAGTATTTTGTGGTCGACAGGCAAATTAGATAATATGCTAGATAATAGGGTAGTAAAACACAAATACTTAGTAAAGGAACGAGTATACCGAATGTGAAGAAACCCAGCGTAGATGTAGGAGCGAACAGCAACCAAGATCACAGCAACACAGTGAGTAAAGTCAGCAACTAAGCCAACGCAGTTGGCAGATCAGGTTGCCGGCGGTTGACGGCGAGCGGGGGCGGTGGCGTCGGCGGGGCGCGACGAGAGGTGGGGCGAACGGAACTCACGGGAAGAGAGAAGGCAGGGGGGCTGTCGGGGAATCTGGGTCGAATAGGGTTTGGGTAGACGGGCTGTGGCCGGGAGAAGACGGAGAGGATGAAGGGGCTGACGGATTTGTGGGGAAGGTGGGGTCGCGGTGAGGTGGTGACGGGAGGGCGTCGACGGCGACGGTATGGGATTTGGAGTGGCGACGAGCGGGGGTGGATGACGGTGGATTTGATTTGTATTGGGGATTTTAATTGGGGATAAATTTTAGAACTAATCACTAGTTCTAAAACTAGATTAGGATTTATCACAAACCCTAATTTGTCTCTCAGTTGTATCACACAAAGGAGGAAAAAATGAAGAGCAAACTCAACACAGATTTTTTTGATCAATAATGGCATATCTTCTCATTCATCTCAAGGCCTTTAAATAGGCTCAAAATACATCTTGATACACACCTCCCAAAATATTCTCAAAATCTAAAAAAATACAAAAAAATTACATATGGCTATAATTGCCAGAAACAAAAATGGTAATGAAATAAACTAAACAGGAAAGATGTCATCATTAATGATGACATCTTTCCTGTTTAGTTTATTTCATTACCATTTTTGTTTCTGGCAATTATAGCCATATGTAATTTTTTTGTATTTTTTTAGATTTTGAGAATATTTTGGGAGGTGTGTATCAAGATGTATTTTGAGCCTATTTAAAGGCCTTGAGATGAATGAGAAGATATGCCATTATTGATCAAAAAAATCTGTGTTGAGTTTGCTCTTCATTTTTTCCTCCTTTGTGTGATACAACTGAGAGACAAATTAGGGTTTGTGATAAATCCTAATCTAGTTTTAGAACTAGTGATTAGTTCTAAAATTTATCCCCAATTAAAATCCCCAATACAAATCAAATCCACCGTCATCCACCCCCGCTCGTCGCCACTCCAAATCCCATACCGTCGCCGTCGACGCCCTCCCGTCACCACCTCACCGCGACCCCACCTTCCCCACAAATCCGTCAGCCCCTTCATCCTCTCCGTCTTCTCCCGGCCACAGCCCGTCTACCCAAACCCTATTCGACCCAGATTCCCCGACAGCCCCCCTGCCTTCTCTCTTCCCGTGAGTTCCGTTCGCCCCACCTCTCGTCGCGCCCCGCCGACGCCACCGCCCCCGCTCGCCGTCAACCGCCGGCAACCTGATCTGCCAACTGCGTTGGCTTAGTTGCTGACTTTACTCACTGTGTTGCTGTGATCTTGGTTGCTGTTCGCTCCTACATCTACGCTGGGTTTCTTCACATTCGGTATACTCGTTCCTTTACTAAGTATTTGTGTTTTACTACCCTATTATCTAGCATATTATCTAATTTGCCTGTCGACCACAAAATACTGAGATTGAGTGATCTACATGCTAGATTAGAGTACGAATTGATATTGGACTTATTACTTGCTAACACGTAGGGATTTACTTATTGATTGAGGTTGAATTATTAATTGGAACTGTTACATTTGATTCAATTCTTGAAAACCCATCAAACCCGCTAACTGTTTTAAATTTCTAACTTAGATCAGAACTTTCATGTTGGTAAAATTAACCCATTAAAATTCTTGGAAAATTCTCTAATTTAGGGTTGGTTTTACATCAAAAAATGCATTTAGCTGGACTTCAACTGCAAGGGAAGCTTTCAATTGCCTCAAGTTCGCTTTGACAACCACTTATGTTCTTAAGCTGCCAGATTTTTCTAAAGCTTTTGTGGTTGAAACAAATGCTTCTCGGTATGGAATTGGAGCTATTTTAATGCAAGACTTCCATCCTTTAGCTTATTTGAGTAAAGGACTCGAAGGAAAGGTTCTAAGTTGGTCGACCCGTGAAAAGGAAGTTTGGGCAATCTTAGTTGTAGTCAAGTAGTGACACCATTATCTTCTAGGGAGAACTTTCATAATTAAGACGGATCAGAAAAGTATCAAGTTCATTCATGAGTAGCGTATTAACACAGAGATGCAAGAAAAATGGTTATGGAAGTTATGGGGATTTAACTTCATTGTAAAGTATAAAAAGGGAAAAGATAATATCAGAGCTGATGTTGTCCGGTAGAAGAGCAGCAGATGGGGAGCTCCAGGAAATTAATTTTGTCGTTCCCCAATGGTTGGAGGATGTAAAGGCCATGGTTCAAAATGATGAGTATTTTACAAAACTGCAGTTGCGGTTGGATAACCATGAGTTATCTAACGATATGTACAGATTTGAATGGGGTATGGTATTATAGAGGCAAGATCCCCTATCAGACATTTGATATTTTTGGAGAATCATGCTACAAATGTGGGGGGTCATTCTGGTTTTCATAAGACCCTATACCGTATCAAGGGATCCTTTATTTGGCAAGGCATTAGTAAAGACATCAAACGCATGGTTCGGGCGTGTTTGATATGTCAAAGAAACAAACCAGAGTCTACAACACCTGCGGGGCTTCTCCAACACCTCCCTATTTCTGATAAAGTATGGGAAGACATCTCGATGGATTTTATTGAAGGCTTACCCAAAAGTTGGGGGAAAACAGTCATCATGGTTGCGGTTCATCGACTATCGAAGTATGCACATTTCATTAGCCCGTCTCATCCCTTCACAGCTCACTCAATTGTGCAAGTGTTTGTGGATCATATCAACAAATTACATGGCATTCCTAGAAGTGTAGTGAGTGATCGTGACCCTATGTAAGTAATTTCTGGAAAGAGTTCTTTTAGCTCCAAGGAAGTCGATTGTTGCAGTCGACCGCATATCACCCCCAGACTGACGGCCATACAGAAATTGTTAATAAAGCAGTAGAAATGTATTTGCATTGTATGTGTGGATTGAAGCAAAAAAGACTGGGTTAAATGGTTGAGTTGGGCAGAGTTCTGGTATAATACCAAATGGCACTCGAGTACATGAATTACTCCATTCCAAGCTGTATATGGAAGGCCTCCTCTATCTCCACATCACTATGTGCAGGGAACTGCAGCTTGTCCTGACGTTGGTGAGAAATTGCTTCGTAGGGGTGCACTAATTAAGTTACAGAAAGATAATATCAAAGCCTCCCAGGATCGTATGAAGATGTTTGCAGATAAGAAGCGTACTGAGAAAGAGTTCGTAGTTGGAGACTTAGTCTTACTCCGCTTGCAACCTTACAAACAGTCTTCTGTTATAGGTGTTCTGCCTCAAAAGTTGTCCACACGTTATTTTGGCCCTTGCAGAGTGCTTGAAAGAATTGGCAAAGTTGCTTATCGCCTAGAACTACCTCCGTCATCTACCATTCATCTTGTGTTCCATATTTCAAAGCTGAAGAAATGCCATGGCAGCCATTTACCTGCAGTTTCTGAGAGTTTGCCTAATTGATGGATAGATGATGATTCTGAGCTTCATCCTGAGCTGATATTGGATTGCAAATACTTTGAGAAGTGAACTAGGATGGGAATTGAGCTGTTAGTTAAGTGGCAGGGGTTGAATGATACTCGGGCTACTTGGGTTGATATGGATGACCTTCGTCGTCGATTTCCTACTTTTGAGCTTGGGGCAAGCTCTTTCTGAAGGGAGGGGAGTTGTCAGGGATGAAGATGGGCGAGAATTGAGGTCGAGAGGCTGGATTAGTTGTTTGTTTTCTTTGTTTTGTAATTGTGCACATTTCTCTATTTCACGCACTGTACGCACTTTTTTCCTTTCTTGTTTGAATGTGTAAAGGGCGAGTAGAGCGTACATGATCTTCACGTGAGCTCTAACGGATTCTCTATATCTTGTAACTGCCTATAAATCGGCGATAGCGATGGTGAATAAAATCAAGTTTTAGCTGAATTGATCTTCCCCCAAATCTCATCCTCACTCCAAACCCTAGCTAGCCATGGACAGACCTAAAGCTTCAAGAACCGCAAGCCCTGACATGTTTACACTTGGAGAACCTCTCAAACTCTCTTCAATGAAATACTCTCTCTTGGCTCTCAAAGGAGGCCATTTACAACAATATATAGACATTTAGAGAAACCTAAGTTTGATATTGTAATACCCCGTACTCCATTTACAACAATATATAGACATCTAGAGAAACCTAAGTTTGATATTGTAATACCTCGTACTCCATTTACAACAATATATAGACATCTAGAGAAACCTAAGTTTGATATTGTAATACCCCGTACTTAAGAGTATATATATATATATATATATATATATATATATATATATATATATATATATATATATATATATATGGAATAGGTAGTTGGGCCTATAGAGTGTAACTATGGGCTTGGTTGTGTAGGATATGGGGCTTGGGCCATGAAATGCCAACGGAATTGTGAGGTAGGCTTGCTAGTTTTTTGTGCTTAGTGTGGGGCCCGGTTGGCATTTGTGACGTGTGTGCATGGGTGCTTTGCATGTGCACGTGTTATTGATTTGATATGGTGTGGGTGCTTGAACATAGTCCCACATAGGAGGTGCACAAGGAATGTGAGTACTTATATATAGTATGTCAATGATCACTAGGTACCTAATAGCCATGGCACCTTTAGTGAGGCAAGTCTGTGGTGAACCGTTGTTAGATACTACTTTTGCGTGCGCACGTGCGCAGCTGAGCGAAGCTCGGGACATTACAGATAACTTGATACAATAGTCATTAGATATTACTGAAGAGATAACTCTACGGTAAGAGTCGTGCGATCTAACTTGAAGAGTGAGTTCGAGCTTTTAACGAATAACCTAGATCCGCACCCGAAATCTGCATCAACCACGCTCGGTTGACCGCAATCACCCCAGTGTAGTCGAAGGTAAAAGACGCAAAACAACTTCACTACCCCGTATAAAGCCTGAGGTGCAAGGCGCAATTTGAAGCGCAAGCCTCACTTAACCAATGTACACTATTACTTTTTGAGATTTTTGAAATTTATAAATAAAATTATATATCATGATAACATAGATCGCCCATTAAGTGGCCAATCGAAAATAATCAATCTAAATGAGAAATTTTTCTCATATATTATAAGGTTATTTTTCCATATATTATAATATTATGTGCAGTAATTACATTTTTTCCTTAATCATTGGAATAATACCAAAAGTGGGCATAACATGAACCCATGGCCTCTCACATTCTCAAGACTAAGGCTCGTGCCTCAGTTGGCCTTGCAAGAATGAGGCGCAAATAGTCTAGGCATATGCGCCTTGCGCCTCAGGCATGCCTTCGACTACAGTGAATCACCCAGATTAACACCCCGAGGGGGGGGGGGGTTCGACTGTCCACCTCTCTGTTGCTGCTGCTACTAGTTGACTGCTTTCTTCCACTCCGTCTCCGATTATCTCGATTCCTCCATCGCTTCATCATTTTCATATCTAACATCGTATGCAAGACATAAACCCAACATAGTTGTGGTGGTTAATTATGGCCTTATGGGTGCATCATCGTATTGAGAATGCTTGATGTAAATTTAGCCTTAATTGTCAAAAAACTAGTGGAATGCAATGCCTGCCATAGTACTACTAGCCAAATTAGCATTTTAAAGTTATGTCAATCATATAGTGAACTTCTCTTGGACCCATGTTCTAAATAATATCACAGTTATCTCAAAATGACAGCAACATTACAATCGGAAAGCCTAATGGTAAGAGGGTAAGAATTTATGGGATCATCCGTGTCTTCTCATCTGTAAACCCAAGAATATTATTCCTTCGACCAAGCACTTTCCATTCTATTGGCCCGACCCACAGATGTCGGCATATGCCCTTTCGCCACTAGCACAAGTCCGATAACAATCAGATCATGATGTAACATCACATCATCTATACCTTTTTAACTAAAAATAGCTAAAAGTCAACTACCACATACTCATTCGAGAACATGAAAACTAATCGGCTTATTTTTTTTTTCCAACAATTTGTGAAATTTTGGCAATATATATATCAAGCTAATTTATAAACCTCCGCAATCGAAGTATGTACTACTCTAACATACAAATTAAATAGCAATTTACCCAAAAGCCAGAAAATTCTCACCTAATTGGTGGTTAAGCCCCAATCGCTTGCTATCAGCCATCAAAAGCCTCCTGTTCCCGAACCCTCACAGAATCTGCATCAAAATTCGTGCTGCAAATCGCACTACCATAACAACAGTAACCTTCCGATCAGAGCCTCGATTTCAAAACAAACAAACAAAAAAAATCAAATTCTCACCTCGTTCAGATCAGCTCCCGCATCAAAATTCGTGCACAGGGTGGACAGTGGCCGTACAGGATGACTACCTAGCCTATAAATTGGCGCGCTAAAATCGAGAGTTTGGGAATCGGATTAGGGTTTCGAAACAGAGAGGGGGCGAAATTTCGAGGAAGAAGACAAGAAGAGTGAGGAAAGGGAGCTACGGTCGCCTTAAGGCATGACTAATAATTGGGTAATTTTGCAGAAAAGCGCCTGGTTTGTGGTGGACATTTTATAAAAGAGGACGCGTTGTTTGATTAGTTTTTTGTTGGGGAGTATAAGTGGAGATCGGTCGTCAGGAAGTCGTTTTCCGTCCGAAAGTTTTATTGGTTTGGTTTTTATTTAGGTTTTTTTAATGGCTAAATTGGAAGAAAAAAAAAAACTTGAACTATGACATTTATGCAGAAAATCTCTTTTAATTTTTTTTATGTAGAAAAAACCCCTGAACTATGATTGTTGCAAAAAAAATCCTGAAGTATTTTAAAAAACCACATCTAACTTTTCTACTTGTATCAGATAACCACAATCATCTTTGCAAGTTGTTTCAAAAAGCATCACATATCTTTCGCATTATTATAAAAAAACACCCTCAACTTTAGCAGAAGTCTCACGCTGGCAAGGTGAGTTCTTTGCAACAATAGTTCAGGGGGGTTTCTGCATTAAAAAAATGGGAGTTTTCTATATAAAGGCCATAGTTCAAGGTTTTTATTTTTCAAATTTAGCCTGTTTTAATTAGGTAAGTGAAATTTTATGTTTAGAGGTGGAGGAAGTGATTTTCATGTTGTTTTGTGATGGGTAA
The DNA here is from genome assembly GCA_017893485.1 of Hemerocallis citrina. Lineage (NCBI taxonomy): Eukaryota > Viridiplantae > Streptophyta > Magnoliopsida > Asparagales > Asphodelaceae > Hemerocallis > Hemerocallis citrina. Next base: position 38,807,726 of record CM030363.1, read on the forward strand.
ATGGAGTTTTATGTTCGGATTTGTGGATCTAATACACGAATACAGGGATTTAACAAAGGAAAATAAGCAAGGCAACATATGTCAGTCGACTGTATTTAATTGCCGTCTACTGCAACTACCAGGTTACTCTCGACCAAGATTTGACAATTGACGCTGGAGGGACAGCCTACCGTAAGCTACAGTCGAGCTTTTTTTACTTGCTCGAGTCTCAAAGCATACGACTGCATATTGGAGCAGTCGACCACAAAGACACAGATTCGGGAAATTGGTCAATATTTAAGATTCAATATGTATTGTATGGTGTACGATTCTATAGTTATTCCAACAGTGTTCTATTATCAATGGGGAGTTTGAGCAACCGTTCTTGAGAGAGATTAGAGTGGAGATAAACCCTATACCTTGGAGGTGAGATCTTAAGTGATTGTAAACATGCTTCTCTCCATATTATATACTAGAAATCGCATGAGCGCATGGAAGTAGTCATTGCATTTAGTGAACCTCGATAAACATCTTATGTGTTTGTGTGTTGTTGGCTGCATATGTTTGTGTTTCTTTGATTTTGATTACTTGTTGCATCTCAGGTCAGCTATTGAACTCAACAAAGTTGTATCAGAGCACAATGTTGGTTTTTTAGTGGGAGAAGGGGAAAGTCGAAAGGTTCGAGGGAACAGAGTTCTCGATGTGGAAAATCTATATGATAGCGTATCTCCGACATATCTAAATGATCCATTGTTTGGGAAGCCATAAGGAGCGAAGGTATATTTAGTTGCGTTGGTGGCTTAGAACCGTTTGGATCATAAGGAACTTGGACAAATTCAGTTGTTGTTGAGTAGGAAAACATTATTCCATATTGAGAAGACAAAGACCGCAAAGGAGGTAATGGAGATTCTCGCTGATATATATAAGAAACCGTCCACATTGAATCATATTCCTCACTTGAAGAAGTTAGTCAACATGAAGTTGTCAAAGAGGAGTTCAGCAGTCGAGCATGTGAATAATTTCAGCTTGGTATACAATCAATTGGAATCGTCAGGGTTGAAGTTTGTGGAGTGAGCACAGACATTGTTCCTACTATATAGTCTCCCCGACAATTACGATCTGGTAGAACAAACTATCACAAGTAATATGACTAATTTGACTACTCTGAAGGATGTTGTATAACCCCCGTTCCCGTAATTACGTATTTCCTGAATATTCTCGATATTTTGATTATTTATAAATTTATTTTGCGCTAAATTGGTTTCGGATCTTTTACTAAGTGTTTTATAATTGACAATTATATTACTTTGAATAACGATGTATTTTTTATTTATAATTGATCGACTATCTATATGTTATATTATTACTATTTGGATTTTAATAAACTTGTTAATCTCAAATCCTATTATGATACATATCATTCTTATTTTTATTATTATTGTTGTTGTGATCACTATTAGTATTGTTATTATCGTTTTCATTATTATTATTATTATTATTGAATTATTTTCATGAAAATGTTGAATCCAAATTATATTTTGTTATTATTATTATCATTATTGTTATTATTTTTATTATTTTTATTATTCTTATTATTATTATTCTCATTATTATTGTAAAGCTCATTTATTTTAATAAATCTTGTATTATTATTTAGTAACATGAAGCCCAACATCTAAAGCCCAAAATTTATATTCATTTTTGTATTATTTATTTATATATAACCTGAGCCCAAAGTTTAGCCCATCTCCTATTTGATTTTTAACCCAAATCCATATTTATTGGATCCTAAACCCAAATCCTAGCCTACCCTAAACCCATTAACCCAAATAATCACCAACAGCCAAATCCCCACATTCTCCCCTATTCACTGCCTAATAACTACCCGAATATTCTTCGCACATTGTGATCTAATCGTCGTGTCGATGGGATTCCGATCCCGTTATTCTTCGCACATTCAGATTTAATCGTCATCTAAAGGCAGGTCTACTTGAACTTGTTTATTACTCTAGTTCAAGATTATTGATTTCCGCAAGTAGTTCCCTTTCATTTATCATATTGTTACATTGTATACCTTCCGTTGAGTATATCGAGGGTTTATACGAGCTAACCCGAAGTATCATCGATTTCGTGCCAATATCTGTGTAACACCCCGAATTCCAAAATACAACTGAATTCGAAGTTCCACAGGATCTTTACACTTCTTTCGTATAATTTTACAAGGAAATAAAAAATTTTCTTTCATAAGAGTTTACAATTACATTACATATTTACAGCGGAAGCAAATTACAACAATTTACATGAATTGAAATGTACAACTCTTGAATCAATATTTAATCAGCATGCATTCTTTAGTCTTGTTAACCACTTTACCCTGCATAAAATCTGTGGGCGCGTCAGTTCATTCAACTGACAAAATATTATACACGGTCATCCTCTCTATGCTGGAAACAGTACAACAATTCTCATTACTTAGCAAACCACAAACTTGTCACAAAAAAGCTAAAGGGACTATCCTATTAATGTCGTGTTGTAAATGTGCACTTAGTTCTTAATGCAATTGTTTATATTATATGACACTAATGTGCACTTGTTCAGAGTCTATACAGCCCATACTACATAGGTCCGAGGGCAAGCCCTTAATTGTTCTTCATCTTGTAGGGTTCAATCCCTCGCCATGACTTAATCTACTACTGTAACTACGGTAAGTATCCTAGATGTTTTCTGACCTACGAACTCATGTCTAGGCGCCCTGGAGAGAATCCCAACGCACTGACACATGACTCATCATGCAGGCATCCTGTGGTAATTCAGCTCCTACCATAGACATGACACCACCCGCAGTCATCAAACACCATACGAGCGTCGCCACCGGGACAGTACTCTGGAGCAGTATCCACACCCTATCATGACTCATCATGGGACATCCTGTGAATACTCTCACACCACCAATCCAATGGACCTCATACTCAATGTTTTTCTCATACTTTCATCACATCTTCACTATGTATCTAATCCTTAGTTTAATTGAATCATAAATAAAAATCAACTCTTAGAATGTAGCACTTCCACTATACCGGTCTTATTCATTTAATTCACATGACCCAACCTCGGTCTTCTCATTTCAAATATCATTTCACAATTCTTTCATTGCCGGTATAAGGCTTGGCTATATCATAATTCTCAATTTCAACTCATAATTGCAACATCGAGTTTTCATACTCATAATTTCTTTTTCATGATTAATCGTAATTCATATTTCATGTTCACAACATTCATGCAATTATATTCATAATTCATCATAAATCATCATGTCTTTAAATTCCAATTTCATATACCATGTCAATCTCAATTTATTCAAACGCATGTGTTTCAATAATCTCATTTAATCCTCGTGCTATCGCTCATTTCCTTTATTCTACTTAAAGGGTCACAAATCGTATTTTCATTCACAACCAATACTCAATTTAACAATGAAAGCACATAGATGCCATGTTTAATTTTTCTTTTATTCAAAACTTCTCTTTTATCACTACATAATTTTTCTTATGCAAATAAATACTTTTTATAATTTTTCCAAAGGTAAAATTCCATAAGATTCTACCCAATTTTTCAAGTTCTAAATCACTTTTATTTAGTCAAAATAGTACCCAAATATTTTTCATAGCATCTACATTTTTTTAGAATAATTTACATATTTTTCCAGATTTTTAAAATCAAAAATTTAATTAAAAACCTCAAAAAATCAAATTTTCTCAAAACCGCCGAACACAGGCTTCGAAGCCGAGACCCGAGAGAAACCAACCGCAACCGCAAGCCAACTAGGCTAGGGTGCAACCACGCTAAGAGAAGGGAATAATAGGGTTAAGTGTTTTGGGTTTCGGGTTTTGGATTTTTTGTCCAAAACGAAAAATAAAAGGCAGAGCCTAAGTTTTGAACTCAAGACTGTGGGTCGCCGACCCGTTACTGTAGCGCCCAGGCACCCCACGACCACTTGGTCTAAGTGACCAGGTTGTCGCAAAAAGATTGGGATCGTTTTAATTCGATTGTTGCCCTCTACTAATTATTAAAAATTCCCAAAACGATTTTTGTTCTTTTTCTTCTCTTTTTGAAACATAACTATCCAGATTTTGAAACATATATAAATACAGTAAACCAGTAATTTTAAGCTCATTATTTGCCTATAAAACATGCATTTTTGGTCTTATTTTAAGTTGTAGATGCATAGTGTCGACATTGAGAACAAATCATAGTTGTACACAATTGAATATAATTTTCTACAAAATACTTCATTCATTCATCCCTTTATTTACTAGTAATCTACAATTTTTTTAAAACACAACTTTCTCCTTTTACTACAATAGAGTTATTTTAATTAAAACAATCACTTCCACAAGATGCATTCAACTTGTCTCAAATGTATGGATTTTCTTAACACAAAATGGTTCTTAACTATCTAGCATGGCAAAATATGACATCTTCTAGCAATTTAATTCATAATTTATCAACTAGCAATCATTTCAACAAACATCTTCTAAATAATCAATTCATCTCTACATGAGCAAACATGGAGTCAATTTCACTTAAGTTTTCATTGATAATTCTATCAAAACATTCCTAGCATGGTAACTAGAATTAGAAGTATGAGAAACACCCACCTAGTTGGAGAAAAACGAATAGAAAGCTCATAGAAATCTCCTAGAATGCATGAATGGACCCTTCTCCTCCTAAGTTGTGCCTCAAAATATGCCTCCTCCTCCTTGGATGTAGCAACCCGGGCTCCCCCCTATTGTCGGCCTCTCCTTGGTTGAGCACACACAAAATATCCCCTCAATCTTTTACTCACCAAAACTTTCAATCTTTTCTCACTCTAATCCTTCTTTTCTTTGATAAATTTCTTAGTGTACTAAATGAGAAGAACTAAGGGGTATTTATATAGTTTTTTTTGTGAGAATAGATAGCTAGGATTAAATCAAATGGTTAGAGATCAAAGGCTAGGATGAGTTAGGGAGTTGTAGCAACCACCCATGATCACATAACCACCTCAATCCACAACTCCACTCTCTCCATCTCTCCTTGCTCCATCCGGCCTAGGGTGGGTGTGCAATGCACACTTTAGTGCTTGCACGTGCCAACTAGTACCCCCTCCTTATAAGTGTACATGTGCATAAAAATTTTATTTGTTCATGAAAAAATCTACAATACAAGTTCAATTGTTTTAAAAAAGAAATAAGTTAAATGGGCTCATTAATGGGCCAATTTAACCATGGGTTTAAATAATTAAAATAGTTAATTAATAAAGTGGGCTAAAAAAACAATTTGGGCTTTAGATTTTAATTAGGCTTTAAAAAAAAGTACTTTTCGAAAAATAAGGGAGAACAAATACTATAAAAATATTTCATACGAAAAATTTACACAAATGAGATCACACGTGCAAAACACGTAAAATCACAAAAAATCTCATAAATGAAAACTAGGGTGTTACAATCCGTTGATTCAGACCCAAGCTTGTATGCACACACGACATGAATAAATTGACTAGAAACTCATATCTAGGAAATATAGTGATTTGAATGCATGTTGATTGAGATCTCATGAATTGAATCGTGGCATGATAATTTTGCCTTGTATGCTGTAGAAATTCATCTTAACTAGTTGTATATAATGTTAATGCATTCCATGATCCAAGAACATGTGCATTATTCATTTTGACGAATGTATATGATGACATTTTATTATTTCCTACTGCCTGCCCCATGTTGTACTGAGATTTCGACCCTGTTGCTATTAAAATCAACTGGAGCTATATAAAAAGGAACTATAGCTAGAAAATCTTACGGATCTATATTCCGATCTGTGAGCTGTGAGATATTACAGATTTAGTCACTACTGATCTGTATTTTTAGAATTGCAGCTTAGTGAAACACCGACACAACTTCCAGTTGAAACACCATAGTAACAGTAGTGTAATGACAGGAAACTCTCCAGACACTTTGTAGACATGCTTAGGATTCATTTTCTAATTTTTGTAGATTTTTATATTGATTTTATATCTTGATTTCACACGTAGAGTTAGGACTGTAAACTGCTGCCATAACCCTTAAGCTGTAAAGATTAGGGTAAGAGACCTAGTTATAGTCAAAATCAATTGAAACTTACTGAGTATGAATTGTGTCCCCATATGTCTAGTTTACAGCCCTTTTGATGGAATCGAATTCCAAATTATAGTTGTGAGTTATTGTTGTTTTAGTACGGTTGTGTCTGCTCTTTTCAGATTCACAATTACGTGTATATTATCATGCATCGCATCATTTTGTTGCATCCTTATCATCACCTTGACACTCTTATACATGCTTGCATGATCATGAATGACAAATAAAATATTAAACAAGTCGGGGTAATGAGGGTTTAGTAGTGTATAATCTCAGAAACTGTACTTGGTAGGGCCCTTCTTGTTTACATGGACTATTGACATGGAAGGTGGAGAAATACTTGTGACCTTGTTATCATGTTATCTTGTTACACCGAGTACACGCTTTGTAGATCCCACCACTATGGTCTAAAACGTACACTGTTTTGCATACACCGAACTTGTGATATGGAACACAGTAGTACGTGAATTAAGTAGGATAATAAAATGTTAATAAACCTAAGTTGACACTTGTACACTTGATCATGACAATTATTTATCGACATTGTTATTGCTTTTGATTTTGATTTTGCTTCATATTCCTTGATGTACCATGTTCCTCTACTCTTTGCTTTTCACTACTTGCTTGCTGTCCGTACTTGCTCTAACGGATATTTTTCCCCCAACTCTAGTTGATCAAACCACAAGTGCACAAGAAGAATTGCCAGAAGGCATTGGTGAACAGTTCTTCAAGGATTGGAGCATGAGCTGCTTTGAAATAAATTGTTTCTTCCATGTTATTTTTACATTGCATTGTACTTTTGTTGAACTTTGTATCCCGGGCTTTGTTGACCCATATTTGTTGTTTACTTCCAGTTGTTGGTTGTTATGTTGGACTACTGCATGTTTTATCTCAGTATTTGTTCACGTGATTATGCTTTTTCCTGCGTGGTTGTGATTATTCTTTCATGTTGTTAAGAGTGGTACCGCTTATGGATAATGTTAATATCATTCGCTGGGCCTTCGTCACAGACTCGTATTCCCGTATTTTGGGAAGCGGGGCATGACATGTTGTGAGCAACATCATGAATAATAACGTGAGAAGGAAGATAAATGGAGAGTCTTTATCATCTTCCAGCAACTTCGCACTGTCAGTTGAGAACCGTGAGAGAGCAATAACATAAGGAGGTCAAAAAGTAAATATAACATGTCAAAGTCTAGAACAGGAAGTCGCAAAGGCGACTATTGACACTGTAATAAATAAGAACACAAGAGAGACTAATGCGAAGTGTCACGCCCCGCTTCCCAAAAATATGGAATACGAGCACGTGACGAAGCCCAGCGAATGATTTTTACATCATCCATAAGCTGTAGGATCGACTCAACATCACAACAAGAATATATAACAAGAGAGATATATAAAACCAAGCATGCATGATTAATTTATTAGCAACAGAAACAACTGAAATATGATAAAACATCCAAGTAGTTTCAAGTCTGAATCAAATTAAACTCGGGAACATCAACCCGTTACAAGTTCTCAAATTTCAAGAAATAATAATCCAAAATAAACAAATAATGCAAGAATTTAAATATTCTAGTCAGGTCCTCCTCCACTTGGAAGCTAGAACCTTTGCTCACCAAATCCCGCGGGCAGCTCGTCTCCAAAGTCTGTTTAATAAATATAAACAGGAAAACAAAGGGGAAACAAGAGAAAATACCCTTAGTGCAAGCTAGGGCCACAAATAGTGAAAACAAGTACATGTAAGGAAAACAAGAATTGGAATCAAGAATATAGCAGAGTTATAAGAAGTAGTGGACAAAACAAGGACCAGCTAGCAAGAGGAAACATCTTAATAACTAGATTGGATAACTACTGCTAGTGCTGTAAAACATGTCAGGTATACCTATAGGGGTATTTAATATCAAGCGCCAAATCTCAAGTCTAGTGTCATGTGTTATTTAAATTTCAGGTCTCAAATGTCAAGTTGTCAAGTTCAAGTGTCAAGTCGTCTAGTTCAAGTTATCAAGTTCAAGTCTAGTTCAAGTTATCAAGTTCAAGTCTAGTAGTGGTTACTATCTAGGTAGCACGACATGCATCCATATTTTTACTACATGGTTGCTACAGTCAAATAATTTCGTTTAGACTTAGTAATGGATTTTATAGGGCGGCGTACTCAGGTATCAAGTATCAAGCAAGCCATGATTCATGAATCGGAAATTAAATAACAAGTTCACGAAGCAAGTTCGCGAATCCACAAGCAAGTTCAAGAACCGCACAATGGGTTCATGAATCAACAAGTTCATGAGCCGAGTAACCGACTCCATGAATCGAACAAGATACAACAAGTTCATGAACCAAGTATTGGGAAACACGGGCCCCCTTCCGAGTACACTTATCTATATTGTCCATTCTATTGTCTTTTCCCATAACCCCGGCTTGTTACTTTTATTAACTCTTATCAAGCAAGCATACATATGTAAAATGTTATGATTCAATTCTAGAAAAATTTGGGGATGTCCTATATGGTGTCCAGCAACTACATGTAAAATTTGGAGTCAATCGCTCGCTGGTTACACCGCTAAATTAATTTGTGAAGTAAAAATATACAGCAGTTTTGCAAATCTGCTTCTACTGACACAGCTGCAGTATAACTGCCATAACTCCTAGACCGTAACTCCAAATTCGAACATTTTGGAGTCTATCGATATCTACACATCCGGATCTACAATTTTTATTCAGGGCTCAGGCCCAGATTCAAATGATAAAAGGGTCGAAACCGCAAAAGAACATTCAGACAGCAACACAGAAATAATTTACTAATGTAGATTTCATGGGAAAATGTCATTTGGCGTCTAAGTTGTTATGTAGCATAAATACATAGTCATGGAGGTCAAAACAGCAACTAATAAATGTTTTTCAATTCATAATAGTCGCAATTTGTCAAAATACTAAATATATATGTATCTACAATTTTAGGCCTCCTTAATTCATATGTCCATGTGATTCATGTGTTCAAGGGGGTAAAAGGGTCCAATTGATTATTATTTAATACGAGAAAGTTTTGTGACTCTTAGAATTGTGGGTTTGAAGGTTCAAAATTGATTTACAATGATATTTCAAAAGGGAGTCACAATCTAACTATTTGCAGTATTTCAAGGAGGCTTGTACTAGAACAATAAGATGTACAAGGTTACTTGCCTTAGATGACGATGATAAACTCCACTTGTTGCAGCAATTTGGGTAGAAAAATTCCGGAAGAAGTCCTCAAAAAGCGCGTGCGAAAAACTACCGAAGATCGAGTTTTCCACCCACACAGGATCAGCCAAAACAGCAGACAGCCGATCGGGATTCGCTGCGCCAAAACAGCGAACAGCAAACCCACCCAATCAGTTCTCTCCCGCACACCGGATCGACGCCTAGAACAGCGAACAGCGAGGTGGGATCCGCTGTGGCCAGAACACGGGACACCGATCAGGTGGGCTCTGATAGCGCGGATCTTGACGCGATCTGATGGTCGAGATTCGATCCCGCCTTTCCCTCCTTCTTCGTTCGCTTCTTCGACGATCTGAGAACGGGACAGAGATTGAGTGCGGCGACGGCGCGGCGATGGCTTCGACGGTGACGAGGAGGACGATGACGGCGGAGACGATGGTGCGACGTCGAGAAGCGACGTCGAGAATCGGAGGGCGGCGCTGCTCTGCTTCCTGGGTTCGAACAGGGGAGCGAGCGGGGGAGAAGCTTGTGGTGGTTCGGGGGTGTGCGGTTGATGATGGTGGAGGTCGTGGTATGGGGACGACGACGGGAGTGTCTAGAAGTGGTCGGAGGGCGAGGTGACGGTGCAGAATCGATGGGTTACAGTGGTTGGGAAATGGCGAATTGGGTTGGGGACGGTGATCGAAGGAGTTGACGAAGTCGGCAAGGGCTATGGTGGTGCGGGTGAAGGCGAGGCGAATTGGGAGTCGAATGTGATGGGTCGAGCGATGGTGAAGGTCGAAGAAGTGTTGGAGGTGAGTTGGATTGGGTTCGGGAGGTTGAAGATGACGGGTATTTGGGTTCGATGGTGTTGGTGACGAGGGGATAGCGGCGTGGCGGTGGTTGACGAGGAGCGGGGGTCATGGTGATGGGGATGAGGAGGTTGGCGGAGAGGCGATCGGAGGGCGAGGGATTTGGGTCTCGAACGAATGGAGAAGATGAAGGAAACAGAAGAGAAGGAGAGCGGCGGGTTAGTTAGGGTAGCACAGTATACGGGGGTTAGGGTTAGAGTGTTAAGGGTTTATATAGTGTAGGGTTAACGGGTTTGTGGGTGATGCTGTTTATTTCTGGGAGACGTGTGGATGCACCAGGTGTGAGTTCGGACTCAATTTGTATTGAAGGAGAATGTCGCTCGTCTGCCGACCTTCGGTTGACCTTCTGGGACCTACGATGAGCTCGGAAAGATGTTGAAGGCTGGGCTCGGATCTGAAGGGTCGGATCCGAGGTCTTGTGTACCTGCAGACGGTCCTGAAACACCGGGGTTTATCCCGGTGGCGGACCCTCCGACGCTCTAGTCAGTCTCTGTGAGAGAGTAGCAATAACTAGGTATATTTAAGTGGCAAAAGATTGATTACCTCAAAAGGTGGGTGTGGGTTTAGTATTTATAGAGAATCCCAACCGGGTTTGGTTCCCTTTGGGGGCCGGGTCTGGATCCGAAGGCCCGTGGGCCTGACGTGGCAGGAGGCCCAGGGGGTTTAGGGCAGACGTGGCAATACCAGGAGTGGTATAGGGCTGACGTGGCGAAACCCTTGGTGGTATTTGGAGCCGTCGTGGCCGATCGTGGGTCTCCTGTTCTTCTGGGGGGATCGGAGGGCCTAGGCTGCGCCAGGTCATCCTTCTGCTTCGCCGGAGAGGGGGGGACGGCCTGTGGCACTGTCACGGGTCGGACTCCGAGGACTACCAAGGCTCGTCGGCACGAGGAGGCCAGTACTGTGAGGGCAAACAGGAGGTTCGGCGCCGACCCTGAAGTGGTTCGGGGCCGAGCTAGATAGCTATTTTTATCTTTTCGAGTGAGAATTGTATTGGGCCCTGGTTGGGCCTCAGGCCATTTTTACCCTATCACACAAGCCCCCCACTCCTGCGGGGGTGCGGGAGCAAGCCTTGGGGGAGTGTTCATGGTTGTGGAAAAAATGGGAGGACGACTCACAGGGCCTTCTTGGTGGGGTTGTCCTGAGGCTTTGACCGGACCTCGAGCTTGTCGAGGGTTTATGGGTAGGTGAAGGCGATGGCGAACCGTTGTATCTTCCGGAGAAGAGTACCCTGGTGCCTGACAGAACCTCGAGAGGATGAGGGTTTATGCGTCGACAAGGGTGATGGCACGCCGTTGTTTCTTCCTGAGAAGAGTACCCTGGTGCCAGACCGAACCTCGAGACGAGGGGGAATTATGGGCTGGTAAGGGTGATGGCCAGCCGGTGGATCTTCCGAAGAAGAGTACCCGGGTGCCAGACCGGATCTCGAGCTGGCGAAGGATTATGGGCCGGTAAGGGTGAAGGCGAGCCGTTGTTTCTTCCTGAGAAGAGTACCCTGGTGCCAGACCGAACCTCGAGATGAGGGGGAATTATGGGCTGGTAAGGGTGATGGCCAGCCGGTGGATCTTCCGAAGAAGAGTACCCAGGTGCCAGACCGGACCTCGAGCTGGCGAGGGATTACGGGTCGGTGAGGGTGAAGGCGAGCCGTTGTTTCTTCCTGAGAAGAGTACCCTGGTGCCAGACCGAACCTCGAGATGAGGGGGAATTATGGGCTGGTAAGGGTGATGGCCAGCCGGTGGATCTTCCGAAGAAGAGTACCCAGGTGCCAGACCGGACCTCGAGCTGGCGAGGGATTACGGGTCGGTGAGGGTGAAGGCGAGCCGTTGTTTCTTCCTGAGAAGAGTACCCTGGTGCCAGACCGAACCTCGAGATGAGGGGAAATTATGGGCTGGTAAGGGTGATGGCCAGCCGGTGGATCTTCCGAAGAAGAGTACCCAGGTGCCAGACCGGACCTCGAGCTGGCGAGGGATTACGGGTCGGTGAGGGTGAAGGCGAGCCGTTGTTTCTTCCTGAGAAGAGTACCCTGGTGCCAGACCGAACCTCGAGATGAAGGGGAATTATGGGCTGGTAAGGGTGATGGCCAGCCGGTGGATCTTCCGAAGAAGAGTACCCAGGTGCCAGACCGGACCTCGAGCTGGCGAGGGATTACGGGTCGGTGAGGGTGAAGGCGAGCCGTTGTTTCTTCCTGAGAAGAGTACCCTGGTGCCAGACCGAACCTCGAGATGAGGGGGAATTATGGGCTGGTAAGGGTGATGGCCAGCCGGTGGATCCTCCGAAGAGGGGTGCCCTGGTGCCAGACCGGACCTCGAGCTGGCGAGGGGATTATGGGTCGGGCCGTTTGTGGGCGAACCGTTGTGCCTTGGGGCTGTTTGAGTAGGGTAGTCTGTTGTTTTCGCGGAGCATTTGGGGGCGCCCTGGGATCTGTGCAAGGTTCCCATTTCCTAGGTGCGTTAATGGCGCTGCCTAATAAATGTATGGCGCATGGTCTTCCGTCGTTTGGTTTTCCCCATGTCATAAAGGCCAGCCCCTGGGGGAGGCTATAAGTCCCCCCCCCCTCTTTCTCGTAGTGGTTCAGATCAAAGCAAGGGTGGTCTGTTTGGCCCTTAAAGGTGTCTGCTTCGGCGGACGCCTGTCTCTTGATAATTTTTACCCCCGGTTGTGTCGGAGAGGTAGTTTCTTTGTCGCCCGGATCTTCTCTTGGATCTGATGGCCCTGATGTGGCGGCCAGATCCGGGGGGGATCCGGGCGAGAGGGACAACGACCGAACTTCGAAGGGTGAGCAGTTTGCAACTGTGGAGGTTCTATCCTTCCGAGAGAGATGAAGGGCGTTCCGGGCCGGTTGTTTGCAACTGTGAAGGTTCCGTTGCTGGAGTAGGCTGGACTTTTGCAGTTGCATCAACTGGCTCGGAATGGTGCACTTCTTTCGACCTCTGGGTGTTGATCTGCTTTCGACCGGGGTGCTTGCCGAGGGGGGCATCTTGAAGCTTTGGGCCCCGGGTAGATGAGTCGTTCTCCGATTGGAGGCTGACTACTCTGCGTCCCAATAGGGCTCCAGGTTGAGGCGGTTTCTGTCTCACCCGGGAACAGTTCGGGTCTTCGGCCGATGACGCTGTAAGCCCCGAGCTGCTCACGGGTGAAAGGGGAACCGACCCAGTCTCGGAGCCCGGGGCGTCTGTCTGAGGACGACGCCTTAAATCTTAAAAATAAAAATGTTCCCTCCTCCGAATACTTCTTCCGCGCTGACCTCCTTGTCTGGCTGCCAGCCTGTCAATGGATGATGTCAGCATCGCACGTTTTGAGGATGTGGCGCGAATTCCTAGGCGGCAGTTGCATGTCAGATAGGTGAACAGTACTCGCGGAAATCGAGGAGTCGCTTTTATCTCCTATAAATATTCCCCCCTCTCCCCTATCTGTCCACTCCTTTCTTTTTCAAAAAATTTTTCAACACTTCAGCGCTCATCTTTGCATCTTGCTGTACCAGGCTCGCCCTTCCAAAGTAACCCCAGGTGAGTTGGCAAGTCTACTTAGTTTAGGCATAGATGGACAGGGCTCAGTCTGGCTCATCAGCGTCGACGTCTAAGGGGGGAAGTGGAGCCTATCTCTGACTCGACGTCCTGGGAGGAACCCGTACTCGAGGAGGAGTCAGTGTACGTTGATGAGTCTTCTGACACGGTTTCGTGGGAGGAACCGGTGGTTGAGGAGGAGGTACATGGTGCGAGGCTGTCGCGCTCTCGTCGTCCCTTCGTGGTGGAGAGCAGCGAGTCGGAGGAAGCGACTGATGGTACGGACGACGTCCGTGTTTTGGAGTTGGCTACCGAGGGAGAGAGAGGCGAGGGCGGCATTGTAGGGAGATCCCCGGTTCAGGGGGCAGGTCCGAGTTCCATGTTGACTGGTCGGGGGCCCTTATTCACTCCCTCGCCGGAGCGAACCGAGAAGAGGAAGAAGGCTCCGAGGAAGGTAGGGTTGGGGACTGGTGGTTCGAGCCAGGGGACAGGTTCGCCCGTGTAGCCGAAGCATTTCCGTCAATATCCTGACGACCTGTCCGACCAGGAGCTCTTTGGTGTGCAGGCCTCTTCGCCGAGTCGGACGAGAGTGTTGATGGACGCGATTCTGACCGTCTTGGATGGCGGGGACTTGGAGGTTTTGCAGCTGGCGTACCACATAGGTCCTAGTTACGAATTGATGCTGCCGAGCTCTACTCTTCGCCCAACCGATCCCCTGTCTGCTTGGTATTGTGTCTTCCCCGTGGACGCGTTTATTTATGGACTGAGGCTGCCGGTCCATCCGTTTGTTCGGGAAGTGTTGAACTGGGCCTCCTTGGCGCCGATGCAGTATGGGCCGAACTCTTGGAAGCAGATAATCAGTTTTGTACTGATGTGCGAGGAACAACGGGTACCCCTGCGCTTGAACGTGTTCCGAGCAACGCTGATGATTAGTTCGGCGGCCGAGGGGGTTTACTATATCTCCCCCCGGAGCAGGAGGAGGGTTGTTCATAGCCACCCGGACTCTATCAAGGATTGGAAGAAAAAATATCTGGTGATCCGGAGTGAAGAGCCCTGGGACATTCCGACTCGATGGAACTACTCCAAGCCGAGTTATCCTGCGCCGGGGCAGGGGGATCTGACGGTCGAGGAGTGGGGGTTTGTCGAGCGTCTCCGTTTGTCCCCTAGTATTGATTGGACGAAGGTGACGGAGGTTCGCCTGGCGAGCGTTGGACTGAGCCCAGCCGTTCTCCGTATGTAGTTGTTTCTTTTCCCTCGATCCTTTCGTACATTCTTGCTCATTGCTCTTAATGGTTTTTTCTGTAGATATGGATGAGGCATCGATCAAAGCAAGGAGGCTCGCCATGAAGAAGGAAAATGCCGAGAAGAAGAAGGGGGAGGCGGCGAAGAGGCCGAGGGAGCCGCCCCTTGTTATCTCGGAGGTACCGCTCGAGCCGAGGGTTAAGAGGACTCGTTCGGAGACGGGCAAGGGGGGTGCCCCTTTGAGGGGTAAGGGCCCGGCGAGGGCATCCGATCTTGATAAGGGGAAAGGTCCCTTGGTAGGGGTCGAGGAGGAGGACCCGGTGGTGGAGTTGTTGCGGCAGCGGTGGGCGTCGGACTGGTCGGTTCGGATGGGCGACTGTCTGACCGAGGAAGCCCAGGCCGTAGAGGTGGTGGAGAAGCTGGCAACGCCTCGTGATCGCCAGATGATGGAGAACGAGCCCGTGGAGGTGGCATTCACGCGCCTGGCGCAGGCCACCGTGTCGGTAAGCTTGTCGACCACCTCCTTTCTGTTTAGTCCTGCCTCAGGAGTTTTCTTCTTATCTGCGTCTTTCGGTTGCAGGCTTGTATGCAGGGAGCTAATGTGAAGAATCTCTACGAAGCGTCCCTGTTACAAGAGCGTGCTCGGGCGGTCAAGAGCGGACGAGAGACGAAGGAGATGCGGATCGAGCTCGAGGGTTCGCATCAGAGGGAGCAGCAGATGAAGCTGGAGCTCGAGGCCAAGGACACCGAGTGGGGGAAGAGGGTGGCCTCCTTGAAGAGGAAGTTTGCCAAGGAGAAGGGGGAGTTGACAGCTGCGTTCGCCAATGAGAGGAAAGAGCTGACGGATGCGGGCCAGCGGATGGTGATAGCCGCCCAGGATGAGTGCTACGCGAAGGCCCTCAGTCATGTGAGGCATTTCTATCCGACCCTCGATCTGTCGAACTTCGAGTACGACATGGAGATTGATGGGACCCCGAAGATTCCTGCCGGAGAGGGGCTCGTTGACAACCCGGCCGTCGATCCTCCTGTGAACCCGATCGACGCCGAGGAGGGAAATCGAGTTGTATAGTTTTGTCTTTCTTTCTTCTTTCCTCCTTTCGATTGTATTTGCCTCCCGCGGACTGGCCCCCGCCTTTTCGTGTATATATAAAAAAGTAATTCGGACTTGCCAAGGGTTTTGACGCCGGTCGTTTCCGGATCTCCCCGCTTATGTGCTTCGAGCTGGCTCACTTCGTAGGTTGTGGCTTCCCTTCCCGAGGTGGGCCCCCGTCGTTCCGTCGTGGCGTGCCGCTCGAGACAAGGGGAGTATTTCTGTAACGGCCTTTGCCCCGGTTGACAGTATACAAAGTGATGAAGGGGATGTGGCTCGGCCTTATTGTTTCGCGAGGAATCGGAGTGGGGTGAGGTGACGCCTTGGGGGTCGACCCCCTAACCTGGTATTAGGTCGGGTCTGCCGAGGTGTTTGGAGTATGATACAACGAGATTTCCTTAGTATAAGATAGGGGGGGCCGCTAAAACGGTCCTATACAAAGGAAAGCTTTACAAAAGGTTTACTTCTAGCTAAGTTAAAGTCTATGCTTGCTCTTTGCAGGAGTTCACTGGGTGCTAGGCGTCAAGGGGGAACCTCTCTGGCTCGACGGTAGGTCCGGGGGTAGGGCCGTCCTTCTTAGGTTTGAACATGACGGCGTTGAGGGGGAACATTCCTCCTCCGACGGTGGTCATGTAGCACGATCGCGCTGCTTCTTGGCTGCCTCGGACGACGCCGACCCCTTGTAGGGTGGAAAATTCGAGCTCCAGATGGTAGGCCGAAGGCACCGTTTGGAGGGAGCATAACCTGGATCGGCCGAGTATGGCGTTGTAAGCCGTCTTGACGTTGGTCACCATGAAGTCCATAGGCTCGGTCCTCTTGGCGGGAGCCGATCCCGCGGTAACATCGGGGGTGACAATCCCTTCTAGTACGACAGGGACGCCGTAGAACCCATGTAAGGTGTATCCGGCCGGTTGGAGCTTGCCTCTAGGTAACTGCAGTTTCTCGAAGGCTTCGAGGAAAAGAATGTTCACCGAGCTGCCGTTGTCGACAAGGATTCGGCGAACTTCACACTTAGCCATGCGGAGGCTAATGACGAGGGCGCACGATCGCGCTGCTTCTGGGCTGCCTCGGACGACGCCGACCCCTTGTGGGGTGGAAAATTCGAGCTCCGGATGGTAGGCCGAAGGCACCGTTTGGAGGGAGCATAACCTGGATCGGCCGAGTATGGCGTTGTAAGCCGTCTTGGCGTTGGTCACCATGAAGTCCATAGGCTCGGTCCTCTTGGCGGGAGCCGATCCCGCGGTAACATCGGGGGTGACAATCCCTTCTAGCACGACAGGGACGCCGTAGAACCCATGTAAGGTGTATCCGGCTGGTTGGAGCTTGCCTCTAGGTAACTTCAGTTTCTCGAAGGCTTCGAGGAAAAGAATGTTCACCGAGCTGCTGTTGTCGACAAGGATTCGGCGAACTTCACAGTTAGCCATGCGGAGGCTAATGACGAGGGCGTCGCAGTGGGGGAGGCGAACGCCTTCGAGGTCCTCCCCTGAGAATGAGACTGGCGCGGGTTGTAGCTCGGGAGAGGGGTCGCCTTGGACAGCATTCATCTCTCGGATGAAGGCTTTTCGGAAAGTATTCGATTCCCCTCCTATTAGCCCTCCATGGACTCAATGTAAGATAAATGGTGTGTCTGCGGCTCCTTCGGACTCGGGATCCCGACCCGGTATGCGGCTCGGAGGGGGGTTCGGGGGCGAGTGTATCCCGCTCCTAGTATCTCGTCGACCCCGCGGGACTTCTCGGGTGAATTCTCGGAGGTATCCTCTGGAGATGAGTTCCTCAATCTCGTCTTTCAGGGCCCGGCATTGATCTGTGTCGTGTCCATGGTCTTGGTGGAAGCGGCAGTAGAAGCGCTGATCTCGGTTCTTGCCGTTGTTAGGTCGGGGAGGTAGTCGAACAATGCCTTTGTCTTCGATTTCTAAGAGGATGGCGGATACGTTGTGCGTCAAGGGAGTGTATCTCTCGAAGCGGGGGACCGGCGGGACCTTCTTCATGGCCCCCGGGTCCTTTGGAGCTTTCTTTGATGGTTCGACTTCTTCGGTCTTCCGCTTTCCCTTCCCGGTGGCATCCCTGGCATCTTCGGGGTTAAGGGCCTCTTCTGCCCTAATGTATTTCTCGACCCTACTGAGGAGGTCGGGGAAGTCGACGGGGGGTTTCTTCGCCAGAGAAGCCTTCAGCTGTCCGTGACGGACGTTGTGTCGGAATGCCGCTGAAGCGACGCCCGGGTCGAGGGAGGAGACCGACCTTGCCTCAGCGGTAAATCTCCGGACGAACACTCTGAGTGATTCCCCCTCTAACTGTTTGAGTCCGAGTAACGAGGCGCTGGTCCTTTCGGTCTTCCGGCTGGTGACGAAGTGGGCGAGAAAATTGCCCTCGAGTTGGTCGAAGGAGTAAACGGAGCCAAGGGCGAGCTTCGAGAACCACTCACGAGCGGGACCCCGAAGGGTGGCAGGGAAGGCTCGGCATAGCAGGGGATCCGAGGCGCTGTGAATCATCATGAGGGTTTTGAAACCCCCCATGTGACCAGCAGGATCTCCCTCGCCGTCGTAGGTCTCGAACTGAGGGGGTCGGAAATTCCTGGGTATTTCCGCTTGGAGGATGGGGGCGGAGAAGGGAGGACGGACAGGTCTTTACCCCTGAGCCGCTCTTTGGCCGCCGTCCCCTATGTGATCGAGGCGATCCTCCATCCCTTGTAGGCGCCTTAGGAGAACGCCATCGTCCTCAGGCTGGATTATTGAAGGGCGGGACGCGCTGGCTTCGGCGTCCGACCCTGTTTGGGAATGGGGGGTTTCTTCCCTGGGGGTCCGTCGGAGGGCTCCCAGAATTTCTCTTCGGAAGTCTTGGAACTCCTTGTGAGTGACGGGGGCTCCCTCGACTTGGTTTGGTTGGTCCGAGGGTTGTCTTCCGACTCGGCTGAGCGCGGATCTTCGTACCTCGGGCGGCGGTCTCGGACGGTTCGGGACCGGGTTGGAAGCGGCCCTTCCCCTGCTGCGGGTAATCCTGCGGTTGAGGATTATTCCCCGGAGGTCGGGCTGGGCTGGCCGGCCGACGCTCCTTTGGGACTCCCGAGGGAGAGCCTTGTGTTTCGACGTGCGTGGCCTGGCTTTATCAGTGGGTGGGGGCGAGTCCCGTTGGTTGACGGAGGAAGCAGCCCCCTTGCCTTTGGAGGCCATGAGGGTTCGGCTGTCGAGGTCTTTTGAGGGTCTGGATCGGATCGGCTTCTGGAGCAGCTGTTCCCACAGACGGCGCCAACCTGATGCTGTTTATTTCTGGGAGACGCGTGGATGCACCAGGTGTGAGTTCGGACTCAATTTGTATTGAAGGAGAATGCCGCTCGTCTGCCGACCTTCGGTTGACCTTCTGGGACCTACGATGAGCTCGGAAAGATGTTGAAGGCTGGGCTCGGATCCGAGGTCTTGTGTACCTGCAGACGGTCCTGAAACACCGGGGTTTATCCCGGTGGCGGACCCTCCGACGCTCTAGTCAGTCTCTGTGAGAGAGTAGCAATAACTAGGTATATTTAAGTGGCAAAAGATTGATTACCTCAAAAGGTGGGTGTGGGTTTAGTATTTATAGAGAATCCCAACCGGGTTTGGTTCCCTTTGGGGGCCGGGTCTGGATCCGAAGGCCCGTGGGCCTGACGTGGCAGGAGGCCCAGGGGGTTTAGGGCAGACGTGGCAATACCAGGAGTGGTATAGGGCTGACGTGGCGAAACCCTTGGTGGTATTTGGAGCCGTCGTGGCCGATCGTGGGTCTCCTGTTCTTCTGGGGGGATCGGAGGGCCTAGGCTGCGCCAGGTCATCCTTCTGCTTCGCCGGAGAGGGGGGGATGGCCTGTGGCACTGTCATGGGTCAGACTCCGAGGACTACCAAGGCTCGTCGGCACGAGGAGGCCAGTACTGTGAGGGCAAACAGGAGGTTCGGCGCCGACCCTGAAGTGGTTCGGGGCCGAGCTAGATAGCTATTTTTATCTTTTCGAGTGAGAATTGTATTGGGCCCTGGTTGGGCCTCAGGCCATTTTTACCCTATCACAGTGGGTATTTGGGTATCCGAATTGAAAAGGGCCCAACTGGAGAATTGGTCAAAAATGTATCAAAATGGGAAAAAAGAGATGAATATGAAGAAATAGCCATTTCATCATGAGTAATGACACAGAGCATCCAAACGAATTCGATAAAAAGACCAGAAATTGAGTCGAAAACAAATTGATGGTTTTATTCGAACGAAAATAAAATACTGGATCTCAAATAGATAAAAGAGTACAATTGAGCAAAATACAGTATAAAAATACAAATACGAGAAAACAGGAGTTACACGAAGAGTATAAGAAAAAACAATGCGAGTCAGAAGAAACCAATGTGTTAAGCAACAGAATTCTTGTGTTTATCTATTGGCGTTGATATGATGCAAGGTTATTGGTTTATTGATTCATTTGTTTTTTTATTTTTTTTATTGTACACCCATGGAGAATGTTTTTAAGAATTATATGACAGGTGATTTTGGTTCAATCACAGTTGGGAATAGGCAAAGATGTCCAGTTGTTGGAACATGCACAATTACCGTGAAGCTCACAATGGTGGGCAACTTGTCTTGCATGAAGCAAGACATATTACCGACTTGAGGAAAAACTTGATATCGACTAGCAAATTGGATAAAAAGGGGCTTACAGCAACATTTAGACATTGAGACTTAAAGATTACTACAAGTGTTAGGTTCATGGCAAGAGGAAAACATGTTGACATGTTGTACTTATTCAGATGGGTGATTGAGGTGAAATTATTGCCACAGCATAAATCAATAATTCTCTCTAAATTTTATGGCCTGTTAGGTCGAGGCATCTTGGTAAAAAAGTGTCAAGCAACTTTGTTCCATATATCTTTTGTTAGGGCCGAAGAAAGTTGAGATGTATTTTTGTGAAAATTGTGTAATGGGCATCCAAAAGACAATTAGTCTTCAAATGAGTAGGCGTGAAAAGAAGCTTAGAAAGCTAGAGTTGGTACATACAGATATATGGGATCCAGCGCAGGAACTCTCTTACGGTGGTAAGAGATACTTCGTCACATTTATCGACGATGCTACTAGAAAAGGTTGGTGTGACAGGGTAAAAATGGCCTGAGGCCCAACCAGGGCCCGATACAATTCCCACTCAGAAAGATAAAGATAGCAACCTAGTTTGGCTCCGAACCACTTCAGGGTCGGCGCCGAACCTCGTGTTTGCCCTCACGGTACTCGCCTCCTCGTACCGACGAACCTCAGTAGCCCTCGGAGTCCGATCCGGGACAGTCCCACAGGCCGTCCCCCCTCTCTGGCGGGGCAGAAGGATGACCTGGCACAGCCTAGGCCTTCCGATTCCCCCCCGAAGCACAGGAGACCCGCGATCAGCCACGTCAACTCCAAATACCGCCAAGGGTTTCGCCACGTCAGCCCTATACCACTCCTGGTATTGCCACGTCCGCCCTAAACCCCTTGGGCCTTCTGCCACGTCAGGCCCACGGGCTTTCGGATCCAGACCCGGCCCCCAAGTGGAACCAAACCCGGTTGGGATTCTCTATAAATACTAGACCCACACCCACCTTTTGAGGTAATCAATCTTTTGCCACTTAAATATACCTAGTTATTGCTACTCTCTCACAGAGACTGACTAGAGCGTCGGAGGGTCCGCCACCGGGATAAACCCCGGTGTTTCAGGACCGTCTGCAGGTACACAAGACCTCGGATCCGACCCTTCCGATCCGAGCCCAGTCTTCAACATCTTTCCGAGCTCATCATAGGTCCCAGAAGGTCAACCGAAGGTCGGCAGACGAGCGGCATTCTCCTTCAATACAAATTGAGTCCGAACTCACACCTGGTGCATCCACACGTCTCCCAGAAATAAACAGCATCAGGTTGGCGCCGTCTGTGGGAAACAGCTGCTCCAGAAGCCGATCCGATCCAGACCCCCAAAGGACCTCGACAGCCGAACCCTCATGGCCTCCAAAGGCAAGGGGGCTGCTTCCTCCGTCAACCAACGGGACTCGCCCCCACCCACTGATAAAGCCAGGCCACGCACGTCGAAACACAAGGCTCTCCCTCGGGAGTCCCAAAGGAGCGTCGGCCGGCCAGCCCAGCCCGACCTCCGGGGAATAATCCTCAACCGCAAGATTACCCGCAGCAGGGGAAGGGCCGCTTCCAACCCGGTCCCGAACCATCCGAGACCGCCGCCCGAGGTGCGAAGACCCGCGCTCAGCCGAGTCGGAAGACAACCCTCGGACCGACTAAACCGGGTCGAGGGAGCCCCCGTCACTCATAAGGAATTCCAAGACTTCCGAAGAGAAATTCTGGGAGCCCTCCGACGGGCCCCCAGGGAAGAAACCCTCCATTCCCAAACAGGGTCGGACGCCGAAGCCAGCGCGTCCCGCCCTTCAACGATCCAGCCGGAGGACGATGACGTACTCCTAAGACGCCTGCAAGAAATGGAGGATCGCCTCGATCACATAGGGGACGGCGGCCAAAGAGCGGCTCAGGGGTACAGACCTGTCCGTCCTCCCTTCTCCGCCCCCATCCTCCAAGCGGAAATACCCCGGAATTTCCGACCCCCTCAATTCGAGACCTACGATGGCGAGGGAGATCCTGCTGATCACATGGAGGGTTTCAAAACCCTCATGATGATTCACAGTGCCTCGGATCCCCTGCTCTGCCGAGCCTTCCCTGCCACCCTTCGGGGTCCAGCTCGCGAGTGGTTCTCGAAGCTCGCCCCCGGCTCCATTTACTCCTTCGACCAACTCGAGGGCAATTTTCTTGCCCATTTTGTCACTAGCCGGAAGGCCGAAAGGACCAGCGCCTCATTACTTGGGCTCAAGCAGATAGAGGGGGAATCACTCAGAGTGTTCGTCCGGAGATTCACCGCTGAGGCAAGGTCGGTCTCCTCCCTCGACCCAGGCGTCGCTTCAGCGGCATTCCGACACAACGTCCTTCACGGACAGCTGAAGGCTTCTCTGGCAAAGAGACCCCCCGTCGACTTTCCCGACCTCCTTAATAGGGTCGAGAAATACATTAGGGCAGAAGAGGCCCTTAATCCCGAAGATGCCAGGGATGCCACCGGGAAGGGAAAGCGGAAGACCGAGGAAGTCGAACCACCAAAGAAAGCTCCAAGGGACCCGGGGGCCATGAAGAAGGTCCCGCCAGTCCCCCGCTTCGAGAGGTACACTCCCCTGACGCATAACATATCCGCCATCCTCTTGGAAATCGAAGACAAGGGCATTGTCCGACTACCACCCCGATCTAATAACAACAAGAATCGAGATCAGCGCTTTTACTGCCGCTTCCACAGAGATCACGGGCACGAAACCGACCAATGCCGAGCCCTGAAAGACGAAATTGAAGAACTCATTTCCAGAGGGTACCTCCGAGAGTTTACCCGAGAAGGCCCACGGGATCGGCGAGACGCTAGGAACCGGAAGCAATCGCCTCCGAACCCTCCTCCAAACCAGACCCAGGGTCGGGACCCCGATTCCGAGGGAGCCGCAGATATCCCTTTCATCTTGCACTGTGTCCACGGAGGGCCGATGGGAGGTGAATCAAATACTTCCCGAAAAGCCTTCATCCGAGAGGTGAACGCTGTCAGAGACAACCCCTCGCCCAAACTGCAGTCAAGGCCGGTCTCCTTCTCAGGGGAAGACCTTGAAGGTGTTCGCTTGCCCCACTGCGATGCCCTCGTCATTAACCTCCACATGGCTAATTGTGAAGTCCGCAGGATCCTCGTCGACAACGGTAGCTCGGTGAATATTCTTTTCCTCGAAGCCTTCGAAAATCTCAGGTTACCCAGAGGCAAACTCAAGCCGGCCGGGTACACCTTGCACGGGTTCTCCGGCGTCCCTGTCGTGATAGAAGGGATTGTTACCCTCGACGTTACCGCCGGGTCGACTCCTGTCAAGAGGACCGAATCCATGAACTTCATGGTGGTCAACGTCAAGGCGGCTTACAACGCCATACTCGGCCGGCCTGGACTGTGCTCCCTACAAGCGGTGCCTTCGGCTTACCATCTGAAGCTCAAGTTCCCCACCCCGTAAGGAGTCGGCATCGTCTGAGGCAGCCAAGAAGCAGCGCGATCATGCTACATGACCACCGTCGGGGGAGGTGTGTTCCCCCTCGACGCCGAACGAGCATAGATTATGGCCCGGCTAACTGTAAATCCGTTTTTGTGTAAACCCTCATGTGTAAAGGGCTGCCTTAGCGGCCCTCCCTACCTTATACTAAAAATACCCCTTTTTGTCCGAACCCAAATGTCTCGATAGTCTCAGTACGAGTCCGGACCGAGGGTCCTTCCTAAGGCCCCACTTCGATCCCTCGCGGAGCGATGGAGCCAGACCTTGCCTCTGACATTGCGCGCTACACTACTGGCCGGAGCGAGGAAGGAAAAGGATTCTTTGTTCATACCCCTTTATTTTCGTTCCAAAGAGAAAAAATAAAACGAAAGAAAAACAAAGACCGTTACAAGACCGCTCCACTCATCTCAAATCAGGAAGATCAGGGCCCCTCGGGCCCAACGAGGGACGAAGAGTACTCCGACCAAGCAACTAGGGGCCCCTCTCCTCGTTGTGGTATTCCTTAGCCTCAGCCACAATCGACACTCCAGCCACAGAACTCTGGGCGTCATCCGGTCGCGTCCGCTGCAACAGCAGCAGCGTAGAGGGAACCCCCTCCGCCTGTCGACCCGCGGAGGAAGAGAACGAGGCACCCAACACCGCCTTGTAACGAGGCATCTCCATCTCCTTCTCCACAAAGACGTCGCGAGGTAACCCCCCAGGAGAGGGCCTCGGCACCAAGGTACTAAGCCCGGCCTGTCTAAGGTCCGCACCGCCGAGCTCCCGATCCCACATCGCCCATCTTAACCAGCGCGCCTCCGCACTTAAGACTGCGGACTTATTCCGATAAAAGTTACAAGCCGTATCGGTGTCCCGAGCCCCCCTTCGATGACGAGCCAGCGCGGCCTCCAGGACCTTAACCTTACTCCGGAGCCACGCCACATAGAAACTACGGGAGTCCACCTCAGGGAGGAGAGCCGCGACCTACAAGATAACCAGCCAACTCAACACACATTCTCAAGAAGATTCAGAAATGTCCGAGGGGAAAACAACCGGCCGGTCAAAAAACTTTTCTTGCCACTATAAATCCAGGTGCTTCTTACAAAAAATGCGGTGGCCAGTCCGCGGGAGGCAAACACAATCGAGGGAGAGAAAAAGAAAGACAAAAATTACACAACTCATTGACCCACCTCCGCGTCGACGGACGGATCCACGGGTGCGTCGGCCGGTGGGTCGACGGCAGGCCCTTCTTCGCCAGGAGTCTTCGACGTCCCCTCGATCTCCATATCATACTCAAACTTGGACAAATCGAGGGCCGGGAAGAAGTGCCTCACGTGGCTGAGGGCCTTCGCATAGCTTTTGTCCTGGGCCGTGATCACCATCAGCTGGCCCGTAGTCAGCACCTCCTTCGCCTCCTTGGTGAACTTCGTCTTCAGGGAGGCCATCTTCTTCTCCCACTCCACATCCTTGGCCTTGAGCTGGAGCTCCAGCTGCTGCTCCCTCTTATGCGAACCCTCGAGTTCGATCCGCATCTCCTTCATCTCCAGCTCGCTCTTTTCCGCCCGAGCTCGCTCTTGGGCCAGGGACGCCTCATACAGGTTCTTTATGTTGGCCCCCTGTATGCAAGCCTACAGCCAACGGCAGATAAAGATCAGGCCTCCGCACGAAAATCAACAAAGAGGGATAGGGTCGACAGACTTACCTGCACAGTGGCCTGCGCCAGGCGTGCGAACGCCACCTCCACAGGCTCACCCTCCATCGCCTTGCGATCGCGAGGGGTCGCCAGCTTTTCCACCACTTCAACGGCTTGGGCCTCTTCTGTCAGGTGGTCCCCCATCCGAACCGACCAGTCCGGAGCCCACCGCTGCTGCAACAACTCCACCACCGGATCCTCTTCCTCGGCCTCAACCCAGGGACCTTTCCCCTTGTCAAGAACAGGGGCCCCCGCTAGGCCCTGACCCTTCGAAGCAGCCGCACCCTTGCTCGTCTCCGAGCGACCCCTCTTGGTCCTCGGCTCGAATTGGACCTCCGAGATGATTAGGGACGACCCCCTCGGCCTCTTCGCCGCCTCCTTCTCAGCCTTCTCCTTCCTCATGGCGAGCCTCTTTGCCTTGATCGACGCCTCGTCCATACCTGCGGGAAAAACCATTAAGAGCAATGAGCAAGAAAGCAAGAAAGGACCAAGAGAAAAGAAACAACTACATACACATAACGGCTGGGCTCAGTCCAGCGCTCGCCAAATTGGTCTCCATCACCTCCGTCCAATCCATACTAGGTGACTGGCGGAGGCGCTCGACAAACCCCCATTCATCGGCCGACAGATCCCCCTGCCTCGGCGGTTGGTAGTTCGGCTTGGAGTGGTTCCATCGAGTGGGAATGTCCCATGGCTCTTCACTCCGGATCACCAAATATTTCTCCTTCCATCCCTTGATGGAATCCGGGTGGTTGCGAACGACCTTCCCCCCACTCCGGGGAGAGATATAGTATACACCCTCGGCCGACGAGCTGACCATCAACATCGCGCGGAACACATTCAACCGCAGGAGTACTTGCTGTTCCTCGCACATCAGCACAAAGCAGATAATCTGCTTCCAAGAGTTCGGCCCGTACTGCATGGGCGCCAAGGAGGCCCAGTTCAACACGTCCCTAACGAACGGGTGGATTGGCAACCTCAGGCCAGAGATGAAAGCGTCCACTGGGAAGACACAGTACCAAGCTGATAAGGGATCGGTGGGGCACAGAGTAGAGCTCGGCATCAGCAGTTCGTAACCAGGCCCTATATGATACGCCAGCTGCAGAACCTCCAAATCCCCGTCCTCCAAAACGGTCGAGATCGCGTCCATCATCACCCTCCTCCGGCTCGGCGAAGAGGGTTGCACTCCGAAGAGCTCCCGGTCAGAAAGGTCGTCGGGATACTGACGGAAATGCTTCGGCTGAACGGGCGAACCCGTCATCAAATTACGGAAAACAGGCGCCTGGCTCGAACCGCCGGTCCTCGACCCCGGTTTTCTTGGGGCCCTCTTCTCCTTCTTGACTCGCTCCGACGGTCCTCGACCCTGAACGGTGGATCTCCTCGCTATATCACCCTCGCCTCTCTCCTCATCGGAAGACAACTCCAGCACGCGAATGCCGTCCGAACTGTCGCCGGCTCCCTCCGACCCGCTACTCTCCACCACAAAGGGACGTCGGGAGCGCGACAGCCTCGTCTTATGTACCGCTTCCCCCTCACCTACTGAGTCCTCCCAAGAAACCAAGCCAGTAGGACCCACAACGGGCACCGACTCCTCCTCGAACACGGGCTCTTCCCACGACGTCGACGGAGAGTCAGGCTTTACTTCCCCCCTGGACGACGATGCCGACGAACCGGACTGAGCCCTATCCATCTGACGACCTTCCCCCCACTCCGGGGAGAGATATAGTATACACCCTCGGCCGACGAGCTGACCATCAACATCGCGCGGAACACATTCAACCGCAGGGGTACTTGCTGTTCCTCGCACATCAGCACAAAGCAGATAATCTGCTTCCAAGAGTTCGGCCCGTACTGCATGGGCGCCAAGGAGGCCCAGTTCAACACGTCCCTAACGAACGGGTGGATTGGCAACCTCAGGCCAGAGATGAAAGCGTCCACTGGGAAGATACAGTACCAAGCTGATAAGGGATCGGTGGGGCGCAGAATAGAGCTCGGCATCAGCAGTTCGTAACCAGGCCCTATATGATACGCCAGCTGCAGAACCTCCAAATCCCCGTCCTCCAAAACGGTCGAGATCGCGTCCATCATCACCCTCCTCCGGCTCGGCAAAGAGGGTTGCACTCCGAAGAGCTCCCGGTCAGAAAGGTCGTCGGGATACTGACGGAAATGCTTCGGCTGAACGGGCGAACCCGTCATCAAATTACGGAAAATAGGCGCCTGGCTCGAACCGCCGGTCCTCGACCCCGGTTTTCTTGGGGCCCTCTTCTCCTTCTTGACTCGCTCCGACGGTCCTCGACCCTGAACGGTGGATCTCCTCGCTATATCACCCTCGCCTCTCTCCTCATCGGAAGACAACTCCAGCACGCGAATGCCGTCCGAACTGTCGCCGGCTCCCTCCGACCCGCTACTCTCCACCACAAAGGGACGTCGGGAGCGCGACAGCCTCGTCTTGTGTACCGCTTCCCCCTCACCTACTGAGTCCTCCCAAGAAACCAAGCCAGTAGGACCCACAACGGGCACCGACTCCTCCTCGAACACGGGCTCTTCCCACGACGTCGACGGAGAGTCAGGCTTTACTTCCCCCCTGGACGACGACGCCGACGAACCGGACTGAGCCCTATCCATCTGTGCCTAAAGCTAAAACAAACTTACCAAACTAACCTGGGACCGCTTCGGGAGGGCGAGCCGAGTACGGCAAACTGCAAGAACAATGCTGAAGGGTTGGGAGATTTTTTGAAGAAGAAAGCAGCGAGATTGAAGTGGGCGAAAGGGGAAAAGGGGGGAATACTTATATAAGAGAAGAACGGCTCCTCGACTTCCGCGATTACTATTCACTGATTGACGCACAACTGCCGCCTGGAAAATCGCGCCGCGTCCTCGAAACCTGTGCGGAGGACGTCATCAGACGCCAGACTGACAGCCCAACTCTGGGGTCTGTTCGGATGGAATACGCGACGGAGAAAACATTTTTACTTAAGGTTTAAGGCGCCGTCATATGACAGACGCCCCGGGCTCCAGCGCTCGACCAGTTCCCCTCTCACCCTCGAGCAGCCCGGGACTTACAGCTTCGGCAGCCGAAACCCCGAACTGTTCGAGGGTGGGACAGAAACCGCCATCGCCTGCAGCCCTATCAAGACGGACTGGCCGACCCCCGATGGGAGGTGGTCCCCCCATCCGAGGCCCTTCAGCCCCAAGACCGGAATACGGTTGGTGCATCTTTCGTCCGGATCTCTCCCGGGCCAAACATCCATGACAGGGTAGTCTGACCCGAAAAGGGATCCAGATGGCAAAACCACCACCAATCCGAGGCTCCTCTTCCACCAGCACGGATCTCGGCAGTTACCCCTCTCGCCCTGATCTCCCCTGGATCTGGCTGCCGTATCAAGGTCCATCAGATCCAAGAGAAGATCCGGGCGGCAGAGTAACCACCTCTCCGATGCTGCTGGGGTCGAAAATATTAGCAAAAGACAGACGTCCGCCAAAGCAGACACCTCTGAGGGCCAATGGGCCACCCCTATTTTGATCATACCTGCGATGGAGGGGAGAGGTATTTATAACCTCTCCCAGGGACTAACCGTTGGGGCGCGGGGAAGGTCAATCAACGGAAAACCATGCGCCATCTACATTTATTAGGCGGCACCATTAAATGCCCCTAGAAAATTGGACCATCACACCGTTCTCGGAGAGCCTTCAATGCTCCACAGGAATGGCGGGATGTCCCCGCTCAATCACTCTAGGACGCCAACCGCTCGCCACCCCCCTTGTTGGCCCGTAATCCCTCGACCAGCTCGAGGTCAGGTCTAGCACCAGGGTAGTCTTCTCAGGAAGGCTTCACGGCTCGCCATCGCCCTTGCCTTCAATTTGAACTTTTGAAGGCTCTCCGAATACCCTGGAAATTTGAACTTTTTATAAGATAATAGAGTCCTTTACATTTATTTACACAGCGGGAGGTAAAATGAAGTACAATAATGAAAAATTATACAATTGCAACATCTTTAACTTTTAAATAAATCAACAGCAGCATATCAACTTTATATCTTCATGAAAATCCAACTCCTGCATATAAAATTGTGGGCACGTCAATTGCGTACAACCGACGAATTTTTTTTATACACGGCCATCCTCTTTATGCCGAAAATATAACGATCTTAATACTTTTAACAAATCACAAACTTGAATGCAAATAAAGTATTAAAATGTGACTACTCTAGACATGTAAGTGTATGCAATGCCTTAATACCTAATGCAGATATTTCATGCTAAGTTGACACTAATGCATACTTGTTCGGATTCTATGCATCCCATACTACATAGGTCCGAGGGCAAGCACCTTGATGCGGTTTATTTCTGGGAGACGTGTGGATGCACCAGGTGTGAGTTCGGACTCAATTTGTATTTGAAGGAGAAAGCTGCTCGTCTGACGACCCTCGACTGACCGGGCGGAACCTGCGGCGACCTCGGAATGAGGCGGAGATCTGGGCTCGGATCAGAGGGTTCGGATCCGAGGTCTTGTGTACCTACAGACGGTCCTGAAACACCGGGGTTTGTCCCGGTGGCGGACCCTCCGACGATCTAGTCAGTCTCTGTGAGAGGGTAGCAATAACTAGGTGAATTTAAGTGGTAAAAGATTGATCACCTCAAAAGGTGGGTGAGGGTCTAGTATTTATAGAGAATCCCAACCGGGTTTGGTTCCGCTTGGGGGCCGGGTCTGGATCCGAAAGCCCGTGGGCCTGACGTGGCAGAAGGCCCAGGGGGTTTAGGGTAGACGTGGCAATACCAGGAGCGGTATAGGGCTGACGTGGCAAAACCCTTGGTGGTATTTGGAGCTGACATGGTTGATCGTGGGTCTTCTGTGCTTCTGGGAGAATCGGAGGGCCTAGGCTGTGCCAGGTCATCCCCATGCTTCGCCAGAGAGAGGGGACGGCCCGTGGGGCTATCACGGATCGGAGTCCGAGGACCACTGAGGCTCGTCGGATACGAGGAGGCCAGTTCTGTGGGGGTGAACTTGAGGTTCGGCGCCGACCCTGCAGTGATTCGAAGCCGAACTAGATTGCTATTTTTACCTTTCTTGAGTGAGAGTTGTACTGGGCCCTGGTTGGGCCCCCAGGCCATTTTTACCCTACCACACAAGCCCCCCACTCCTGCGGGGGTGCGGGAGCTAGCCGGGGAGGAGTGTTCATGGTCTTGGAAATGGGATGGCGAATCGTTGAATCTTTCGGAGGAGAGTACCCTGGTGCTCGAGAGGGATTATGTGTCGACAAGGGTGAAGCGAGCCGTTGTTTCTTCCTGAGAAGAGTACCCTGGTGCCAGACCGAACCTCGAGATGAGGAGGGATTATGGGTCGGTAAGGGTGATGGCGAGCCGTTGGCCTTCCTGAGAAGACCACCCTGGTGCCAGACCTGAACTCGAGCTTGGCGAGGGATTACGGATCGACAAGGGCGATGGCGAGCCGTGAAGCCTTCCTGAGAAGACTACCCTGGTGCTAGACCTGACCTCGAGCTGGCGAGAGATTACGGGTCAACAAGGGTGATGGCGAGCCGTTGGCCTTCCTGAGAAGACCTCCCTGGTGCCAGACCTGACCTCGAGCTTGGCGAGGGATTACGGGTCGGCAAGGGCGATGGCGAGCCGTGGAGCCTTCTTGAGAAGACTACCTTGGTGCTAGACCTGACCTCGAGCTGGCAAGGGATTACGGGTCGGCAAGGGTGATTTCGAACTGTCGTGCCTTAGAGCATTTGAGCGGAGGTAGCCCGCCGTTTCTGCGGAGCATTGAAGGCTCTCCGGAATCTGTGTGATGGTCCAATTTCCTAGGGGCATTAATGGCGCCGCCTAATAAATGCAGATAGCGCATGGGCTTCCGTCGATTGGCTTTCCCCGTGTCATAATGGTTGGTTTATGGGGGAGGCTATAAATACCTCTCCCCCCACAGTGGGTTTGATCACAGCGGGGGTGGTCTATTGGCCATCGGAGGTGTCTGCTTCGGCGGACGCCTGTCTTTTGCAAAAATTTTCAACCCTGGCGGTGTCGGAGAGGTGGTTACTCTGCCGCCCCGATCTTCTCTTGGATCTGATGGCTCTTGATACGGTAGTCAGATCCAGGGGAGATCAGGGCGAGAGGGGTAACGGCCGAAATCCGTACCGGTAGAAAAGGAGCCTCGGACTGGTGGTGGCTTTGCCGTCTGGATCCTTTTTCGGGTCAGACGACCCTGACACGGTTGTTTGGCCCGAGAGAGATCCAGACGGGAGGGGCACCAACCGTATTCCGGTCTTGGGGCTGAAAAGCCTCAGATAGAGGGGTTGCCTCCGATCAGGGGTTGGCCACTCTGTCTTCCGATAGGGCTCCAGGCGATGGTGGTTTCTGTCCCACCCTCGAACAGTTGGGGGTTTCAGTGCCAACCCGAGGCTGTAAGCCCCGAGCTGCTCGAGGATGAGAGGGGAACCGATCGAGCGCTGGAGCCCGGGGCGTCTGTCGAAGGACGACGCCTTAAACCTGAAGAAAAACGTTTTCTCCGTCGTATACTCCATCCGAACCGACCCCTGAGTCTGGCCGCAAGCCTGGCACCCGATGACGTCAGCAGCGCACGTTTCGAGGATGTGGCGCGATTTTCCAGGCGGCAGTTGTACGTCAATCGGTGAATAGTAATTGCGGAAGTCGAGGAGTCGTTCTTATCCTCTATAAGTATTCCTCCCTCTCCTTCTCTCGCCCACTTCTTTCTTGCTGCTTTCTTTAAAAAATCTTCCAACCATTCAGCGCTTGTTCTTGCAGTTAGCTGTACTAGGTTCGTCCTTCCGAAGCGGCCCCCGGTTAGTTGGTAAGTTCATTTAGTTTAGGCACAGATGGATAGGGCTCAGTCCGGCTCGTCAGCGTCGACGTCCAGGGGGGAAGTGAAGTGGGCCTCCACATCGACGTCGTGGGAGGAGCCCGTGCTTGAGGAGTCGGTGCACGCTGCGGAGCCTTCCGATTCAGTTTCGTGGGAGGAACCAGTAGGTGAGGGGGAGGTGGTACACAAGATGAGGCCGTCACGCTCCCGTCGTCCCTTCGTGGTGGAGAGTAGCGAGTCAGAGGAAGCCAGTGATGGTTCGGACGACATCCAGGTACTGGAGTTGTCCTCCGAGGAGGAGGAGGGGGGCGAGGGCGACATGATGAGGAGATCCACCGTTCAGGGTGCGGGCTCGAGTTTCACGCCGACAGGCCTGGGGCCCTTATCTTCTCCCTCGTCGGAGCGAGCCAAGAAGAGGAAGAGGGCCCCGAGGAAGGCGGGGTCGAGGACTGGTGGTTCGAGCCAGGCGCCTGTTTTCCGCAATTTGATGACAGGTTCGCCCGTACAGCCGAAGCCTTTCCGTCAGTATCCCGACGATCTTTCTGACAAGGAGCTCTTCGGTGTGCAGCCCTCTTCGCCGAGTCGGAGGAGGGTGATGATGGACGCGATCCCGACTGTCTTGGAGGGCGGGGACTTGGAGGTTCTGCAGCTGGCGTATCACATAGGGCCTGGCTAAGAATTGTTGCTGCTGAGCTCTACTCTGTGCCCCACCGATCCCCTTTCTGCTTGGTATTGCGTCTTCCCAGTGGACGCTTTCATCTCCGGGCTGAGGTTGCCAGTTCACCCGTTTGTTCGGGATGTGCTGAACTGGGCCTCCTTGGCCCCCATGCAGTACGGGCCGAACTCTTGGAAGCAGATTATCTGCTTTGTGCTGATGTGTGAGGAACAGAAGGTACCCCTGCGGCTGAATGTGTTCCGTGCGATGTTGATGATCAGCTCGGCGGCCGAGGGTGTTTACTACATCTCTCCCCGGAGTAAGGGGAAGGTCGTTCACAGTCACCCGGATTCCATCAAGGAATGGAAGAAAAAATATCTGGTGATCCGGAGTGAAGAGCCCTGGGACATTCCCACTCGATGGAATCACTCCAAGCCGAGCTATCAAACGCCGAGGCTGAGGGATCTGTCGGCCAAGGAGTGGGGGTTTGTCGAGCGCCTCCGTTCGTCACCCAGTATCGATTGGACGAAGGTGACGGAGGCCAACTTGGCGAGCATTGGACTGAGCCCGGCCGTTATGTGTATGTAGTTGTTTCTTTTCTTTCGGTCCTTTCGTACTTTCTTGCTCATTGCTCTTGATGGTTTTTTCTGCAGATATGGACGAAGCATCGATCAAGGCAAAGAGGCTCGCCATGAGGAAGGAGAAGGCCGAGAAGAAGGGGGAGGCGGCGAAGAGGCCAAGGGGGTCGTCCCTAGTCATCTCGGAGGTCCAGCCCGAGCCGGGGACCAAGAGGATTCGCTCGGAGACGAGCAAGGGGGCGGCTGCTTCGAAGGGCCAGAGCCTAGCGAGGGCCTCCGTTCTTGACAAGGGGAAAGGTCCCTTGGTCGAGGTTGAGGAAGAGGACCCGGTGGTGGAGTTGCTGCGGCAGCGGTGGGCTCCGGACTGGTCTGTTCGGATGGGGGACCGTCTGACCGAGGAGGCCCAGGCCGTCGAGGTGGTGGAGAAGTTGGCGACCCCTCGCGACCGCAAGGCGATGGAGGGTGAGCCCGTGGAGGTGGCGTTCACGCGCCTGGCGCAGGCCACCGTGCAGGTAAGTCCGTCGACCCTATTCTCCTTGTCAATTTTTCTGCGGAAGTCTTTTCCTTATCTGCGCTCGTTGGTCGCAGGCTTGCATGCAGGGGGCTAACATGAAGAACCTCTATGAGGCGTCCCTGGCACAAGAGTGAGCTCGGGCGTAAAAGAGCGAGTGGGAGATGAAGGAAATGCGGATCGAGCTCGAGGGTTCGCACAAGAGGGAGCAGCAGATGAAGCTCGAGCTCGAGGCCAAGGATGCAGAGTGGGGGAAGAAGGTGGCCTCCTTGAAGAAGAAGTTCGCCAAGGAGAAGGAAGAGGTGACGACTACGGGCCAGATGATGGTGATCAAGGCCCAGGACACATGTTATGCGAATGCCCTCAGCCATGTGAGGCACTTCTACCCGACCATCGATCTGTCCAATTTTGAGTACGACATGGAGATCGAGGGGACGTCGAAGACTCCTGGCGAAGAAGGGCCTGCTCTCGACCCGCCGGCCGACCCATCTGTGAATCCGTCTGTCGACGCTGAGGTGGGACAATAAGCTGTATAATTCTGTCTTTCTTTTCTTCCTCTCTTGACTGTATTTGCCTCCCGCGGACTGGCCACCGCCTTTCTTTTTGTAAGGAGTACTTAAATTTATAGGAAAAAGTTTTTTGACCGGCCAAGTGTTTTGAACTCGGATTTTTCTGAACCTTCTTGCGTGTGTGCATTGGGTTGGCTGGTTCTCCTGTAGGTTGTGGCTCCCCTTCCCGAGGTGGACCCCCGTCGTTCCGTCGTGGCGTGGCTCCGGAGCAAGGTTGAGGCCCTGGAGGCCGCGTTGGTCTGCCACCGAAGGGGGGCTCGTGACACTGACGTGGCTTTGAACTTTTATCGGAATAAGTCTGAAGCCTTAAGCGAGGAGGCGAGCCGGCTGAGGAGGGCGATGCTGGATCGGGGACTCGACGGTGCGAGCCTTGGACAAGCAGTGTTGGGTGCCTCGGTGCCGAGGCCCACTTCTGAAAGGTTACTTCGCGATGTCTTTGCGGAGAAAGAAATGGAGATACACCGTTACAATATTATGCTGGGTGCCTCGGCATCTTCCTCGGTGGGTCGGCAAGCGGAGGGGGTTCCCTCTGCGCTGCTGCTGTTGCAGCGTACGCGACCAGATGACGCCCAGAGCTCCGTGGCTGGGGAGTCGACCATGGCTGAGTTCAAGGACCATCATAACGAGGAGGGGGATTTTAGTCGCTCGTTCGGAGTAATCCCTCCCTTCAGCGGACCCGAGGGGCTCTAAGATGGCGACTTCTTCCAGTTTGAGATGAGGGGAGTGGTCCTGTAACGGTCTTTGTTTGTTTTCTTGGGACGAAATAAAAGGGTACGAATAAAGAATCCTGTTCCTTCTTTGCTTCGGCTAGTAGTGTAGTGAACGATGGTGGTTTTAGGGAGAGTCCACCGATTCGTGAGGGATCGAAGTGGGGCCTTAGGGAGAGTCCCCAGCTTGGATTCGGTTGGAGCCTACCGAGGCATTGGGGACGATACCGGAGTGAGGACTCAGGCGCCGATCTCATTATCTGGCATTAGGGTTTTAACAAAAAGAGATCTCTTTCGTATAAGATAAGGAGGGCCGCTAAGACGGTCCTGTACACATGAGTGTTTACACAAAAACCTGTTTACATTTAGCCAGGCTAGAGCCTATGTTTGTCCTTCAAGGAGTTTCATTAGGTACTCGGCTTCGACTGGGGTCTCCTCCCGCTTGGTGACAGGTTTGGAAGCAGGGTCGTCCCTCTCAGGTTTGAACTTGACGGCGTCGAGGGAGAACACACCTCCCCCGACGGTGGTCATGTAGCACGTCGCGCTGCCTCTTGGCTACCTCGGACAGTGCCGACCCCTTGCGGGGTGGGAAATTTGAGTTTCTGATGGTAAGCCGAAGGCACCGCTTGGAGGGAGCATAGTCCGGGTCGGCCGAGTATAGCGTTGTAAGCCGCCTTGACGTTGACCACCATAAAGTCCATGGACTCGGTTCTCTTGACAGGAGCAGATCCTGCGGTAACGTCGAGGGTGACGATCCCTTCTATCACCACGGGGACGCCGGAGAACCCATGCAAGGTGTATCCGGCCGGCTTGAGCTTGCCTCTAGGTAGCTTGAGATTCTCGAAGGCTTCGAGGAAAAGAATATTAACCGAGCTGCCGTTGTCGACGAGGATTGGGCGAACTTCACAATTAGCCATGTGGAGATTAATGACGAGGGCATCGCAGTGGGGTAGGCGAACGCCTTCGAGGTCCTTTCCTGAGAAGGATACCGGCATCGGTTGTAGTTTGGGCGAGGGATTGTCGTGGACAGCATTCACCTCCCGGATGAAGGCCTTTCGGGAAGTATTTGAATCTCCTCCCATTGGCCCTCCGTGGACACAGTGCAAGATGAAGGGCATATCTGCGGCTCCCTCGGATTCGGGATCCCGGCCCTGGATGCGGTTCGGGGTAGGGTTCGGAGGCGAGGACCTCCGGTTCCTAGTATCTCGTCGATCCCGCGGGACTTCTTGGGTGAATTCTCGGAGGTACCCCCTGGAGATGAGTTCCTCGATTTCGTCTTTCAGGGCCCGGCACTGGTCGGTTTCGTGTCCGTGATCTCTGTGGAAGCGGCAGTAGAAGCGTTGATCTCGATTCTTGTTGTTATTAGATCGGGGGGGTAGCCGGACATGCCTTTGTCTTCGATTTCTAAGAGGATGGCGGATACGTTATGCGTCAAGGGAGTGTACCTCTCGAAGCGGGGGACCGGCGGGACCTTCTTCATGGCCCCCGCGTCCCTCGGAGCTTTCTTTGATGGTTCGACCTCTTCGACCTTTCGCTTTCCCTTCCCGATGGCCTCCCTGGTATCTTCGGGGTTAAGGGCCTCTTCTGCCCTAATGTATTTCTCGACCCTGTTGAGGAGATCGGGAAAGTCGATGGGGGGTCTCTTCGCCAGAGAAGCTTTCAGCTGTCCATGACGAACGTTGTGCCGAAAGGCCGCAGAGGCGACGCCTGGATCAAGAGAGGAGACCGACCTCGCCTCCGTGGTAAATCTCCGGACGAACACTCTGAGGGACTCTCCCTCTATCTGCTTGAGCCCAAGTAAAGAGACGCTAGTCCTTTCTGCCTTCCGGCTGGTGACGAAGTGGGCGAGAAAATTGCCCTCTAGTTGGTCGAAGGAGTAAATGGAGCCGGGGGTGAGTTTCGAATACCATTCACGAGCCGGACCCCGAAGCGTGGCGGGAAAGGCTCGGCATAGCAGGGGATCCGAGGCGCTGTGAATCATCATGAGGGTTTTGAAACCTTCCATGTGATCAGCGGGATCTCCCTCGCCGTCGTAGGTCTCGAACTGAGGTGGTCGGAAATTCCTGGGTATTTCCGCTTGGAGGATGGGGGCGGAGAAGGGAGGTCGGACAGGTCTGTACCCCTGAGCCGCCCGTCGGTCGCCGTCTCCTATATGATCGAGGCGATCCTCCATTTCTTGGAGGCGCCTTAGGAGTATGCCATCGTCTTCTGGCTGGTTTGTTGAAGGGCGCGACGCGCTGGTCTCGGCATCTGACCCTGTTTGAGAGCGGAGAGTTTCCTCCCTGGGGGTCCGTCGGAGGGCCCCGAGAATTTCTCTCCGGAAGTCTTGGAACTCCTTGTGAGTGACGGGGGCTCCCTCGACCCGGTTTGGTCGGTCTGAAGGCTGCCTTCCGATGCGGCTGAGTGCCGACCTCCGTCCCTCGGGCGGCGGTCTCGGATGGTTCGGGGCCGGGTTGGAAGCGGCCCTTCCCCTGCTGCGGCTAATCTGTCGGTTGACGATTACTCCCCGTAGGTCGGGCTGGACTGTACGGGTGGCGCTTCGCCGGGATCCCTGATGGGAATCTCCGTGCCTTGATGCGCGTGGCCCGGCATTGGTATTTGGTGGGGGTGTGTCCCGTCGGTTGACGGAGGACGCGGCCCCCTTGCCCTTGGAGGCCATGAGAGTCAGGCTGTCGAGGTCGCTCGATGGTCGGGCTCGGGTCGGCTTCTGAAGCAGTTTCCCACAGACGGCGCCAACCTGATGCGGTTTATTTCTGGGAGACGTGTGGATGCACCAGGTGTGAGTTCGGACTCAATTTGTATTTGAAGGAGAAAGCTGCTCGTCTGACGACCCTCGACTGACCGGGCGGAACCTGCGGTGACCTCGGAATGAGGCAGAGATCTGGGCTCGGATCAGAGGGTTCGGATCCGAGGTCTTGTGTACCTGCAGATGGTCCTGAAACACCGGGGTTTGTCCCGGTGGCGGACCCTCCGACGATCTAGTCAGTCTCTGTGAGAGGGTAGCAATAACTAGGTGAATTTAAGTGGTAAAAGATTGATCACCTCAAAAGGTGGGTGAGGGTCTAGTATTTATAGAGAATCCCAACCGGGTTTGGTTCCGCTTGGGGGCCGGGTCTGGATCCGAAAGCCCGTGGGCCTGACGTGGCAGAAGGCCCAGGGGGTTTAGGGTAGACGTGGCAATACCAGGAGCGGTATAGGGCTGACGTGGCAAAACCCTTGGTGGTATTTGGAGCTGACATGGCTGATCGTGGGTCTTCTATGCTTCTGGGAGAATCGGAGGGCCTAGGCTGTGCCAGGTCATCCCCATGCTTCGCCAGAGAGAGGGGATGGCCCGTGGGGCTGTCACGGATCGGAGTCCGAGGACCACTGAGGCTCGTTGGATATGAGGAGGCCAGTTCTGTGGGGGTGAACTTGAGGTTCGGCGCCGACCCTGCAGTGGTTCGAAGCCGAACTAGATTGCTATTTTTACCTTTCTTGAGTGAGAGTTGTACTGGGCCCTGGTTGGGCCCTCAGGCCATTTTTACCCTACCACACACCTACATACTCCACATTAAAGGGTTCGATCCCTTGCCATGAAAACTACCCAGTAATAAAAGCAAGGTTTAGACATTCCACGAGTACGGATCCCAGTCTCGGAGTACACCGCCTGACTGTTATAACAGACTCCTCGTCGTGCGAACATCCTACAAGTGCCCCTCTAGTCCCGGTATACGTATATACACTGGAGTACAGCAAACTATCCGCCCGACTACGCATAGTTTCAGATTTAAAATAAAAGCTCGTCTTCATCGAAGCAACCTCGGTCCCGGAGTACACCGCCTAACTAGGTCTATAGTCCCGGAGTACACCTCCCGACTATATAGAGTGTCCCACTTATGTTTGCCCAGGTTTACTACATCTTCTCTTAGTGCTTAATTTTTAAGTTCAAGACATGAATAAATTATCATATCTAGAGTTAGTTTTACCCCATACCGAACTTAATCACAAGTACCGAGATAGCTCCATGGCCATATCTCAAAAATATAACTTAAATCTTTTAATTCGACAATGCCGGTACCTGGGGTCTCACTAAACCTCTAGATCACAACCTTTCATGTACAAGAATCCATGGGTACTCATACCCTTCAATAATCATGTATTAACCTCATGGTATTCATATCTTTAACTTATTCACAATTTAATCAATGTCTTATCTTAGCATCACTCATGATTCATTTATTCATTCATATTTTTTTTAAAAACAATATTTCTTTTCATGAACATAGATTCACCCACTTTAAAATCTCTTTAGTAATTCAATCACATGTAATATATCTCAAATTACATCAAGTATTTCTTAAATCAAATAAGTGTATAATCTCTTCAAGAGAAATCAATTCATATAACAATAATTTACTTTTCTTCTAAAAATAAAAGTCATACTCTTAAATAAAAATTTTGAAGTCATCAACTCATTTTTTTAATATCTCAATTTCACTTTTAATTCTCAAAATATACATGAAAAATTATGAAACTACTTTTAATAAATTCTATATCATTTTATAGAATTATTAGAATTTTTCCCCAAATTTTTATTGTTATTAAAACACTCCTTTTGATTTATAAAAAATCCCAAAATATTTGAAGCCACCGGGTTTCGAACCCAAGCCCAACAGCAAGCTACAGTAACCGATCCTAAGCGCCACCGAGAGCCACTAAGTCCAAGTGGACTTTGTGTTATAAATGCAGGCCGAAAGTGTTACATACTGTATTTCAGTGATTTGGGTGAATTAAAATAAATCAAGAATAAAAAGGGTATACCAGGTTTCGAACCCAGAACCTCAAACCACACCCATGCTACAATAATGATCTTAAAACTCAGCCGATAACCAGTAAGTCCAAGCCCAATTACTGTTATGAAAACAGAGGCCAAGATTTTGATCACATGGCACAGTAACTAGTTTATTTCACAAAACTCAAAGATATGATCGATCTAATCTCTTTAGAGGACTGTAATTATTTTATCTAGACTGAGTTTACTTTGAAACAGTAACTCACGAATTTTTTTAATTGATATTTTAGACATTATATCTAAATTGTAAATTATTTTTCTTTCATTAATGAACATGAATTGCATTTCTTCAATTTAATCAAAAAATAGCAATTTGTATCTCTTACAACCAATTAAATGAATCTATGTGCACCAATTTAACTTCACAAAAATTTATTTTTACCATAAGAGAAGTCTCAACAATTTTTCATACAATTATATATTTCGACATTTGTAAATCAACATGCAAATTTGTTCATGGCAATAACTCATTGTTTCATTTTCTCATTTCTAACTAACATGATGGCAATTAGTTTCTTAATCATAACAAAATTTCTACAATTCGTGGCACAACACAATATCATGGATTTGTTCTACATTTATCACATCAAATTTATCTATACTACTCATTTAACATTACTAGCATGCATTCCCTACATTTAGAAAGCACAAGATCACCCACCTCTTATAAAGAATTTGCAACAAAGATGATGGGACACAACTTCTAGCTCCAACAAGCAACACCTAGTCCTTCTCCTCCTAGCAAGAGCACTCCAAAAGCCTCCAATTCAACAAGAATACTCTCTAACTCTCTTTCTTTTTCCTCTCTTGATTTGTTTTGTTTTGGTGTGAAATGAGAAGAAAAATGGGGGTATTTATAGGGCAAATTGAAGGGATAAAATGTAATCTCATCCACCTAATACCTACCCACTCACCTTTCCACCTCCCCACTTTCTCCACCTCTCCAACTCCTAACCCCCGGCCTCTCCTCTCCCATAACCAGCCTCCCTCTCTCTCCTAGGACATGTGCACGTGTTGTGCACTAGTGCACACACATACACAAAATTAAATACAAATCCTATAATTCTAATATGTGTATTAAAAGTTGTTACATGTCATGTATGAGTCCATGCACAATCAAAAATGGGATTTAATTAAATGGGCTTGTCTTGTGGGCTTGATTTTTAATTAATTAGTTTAGTGGCTAGAATCTATTCTTAGGTCCATGGGTTTAATGAAAGGCTAATAAAAAGACTCATGCATGCTAAAATAATAAATGAGAGTAAGAAAAATAAAAATGGAAAAATTAGCACGTGCATCATATGTGCAAAAATTGAAAAATATATTTTTAATTAAAATAAAAAAATACAGGATGTTACACTCAAGCCCGACCCACTACATGGGCTCACGAAGACTAGCGAATTGGCTACGTCGATCACCACCATCCGTCACGTTTGGAGTCGCATGCCACCTCGGCCCGAACAAATCACTGCTCCCGTTAATCATCGCGCTCCATGTCCTCCCGACAAATGGTAGCTCCTACAATTCCAGATTCCCTTCCTTACACGGCAAGCAAGTCGGCACCCGAGTCGTCGCTCCAACACGTACGGGGGTCACGGGTCTCTGAACTGCCCGACACAAATCTCACATAAACGGACTTGAATTCGAGGGTCTCTAACTCAACCAAGTGACTCTAAGTAACTTAAACACAAGCAAGTCCTAGATTGAGACGTCAAAGTGGTCACAATCAACTCCAACCCTAACAACAACACACATCTACCTATCTCAACTCTATTCTAGTTCTGCACTAAGGACCTAGAAATAACCATGTCATTGATAAGATGACCTAAATTTGTCTACAATTGTCTCACATCAGTACCCAAGCAAAATATGGCTTATAAATAACATCTACACCACTCAATTAGTCATACAAGGCTCCATCACATCAATGTCACTTCAAACAGTAAACTTGGGTTCAGGTCTGACAGAACCAGTATACTATAAAAATCATATACAATATCACACTGCATCAAAATTTACACTCTTAGGCTTTTTGGAAAAATCTAGGTGTGGTCTACAACTTCTTAGTTGAACATTTTCACAGATTCGGATATTAACATGCTCAAAAACTTGGTTCTTTAACATGCAGCAAAATCATTTTCAGAACAGAGCACTTTGTGTACAGTGTTTAAGAAATGTATCTTATATATATCAAAAATTACTGGATTGACATGAAATTTACGAATCAAACACCTAACATACATTCACAACACATATCCAAAATTCAAGTCTTTTCATAATGTAGATCTTGAGTTATGCCTTTTTTATTAACACCCAAAACAGAGCATTCAACAACAGCAGTTCTGTTTATCATTTTGACTAGCTGAGTTTGC
This sequence comes from Hemerocallis citrina, assembly GCA_017893485.1. NCBI lineage: Eukaryota > Viridiplantae > Streptophyta > Magnoliopsida > Asparagales > Asphodelaceae > Hemerocallis > Hemerocallis citrina. Next base: position 38,850,524 of record CM030363.1, read on the forward strand.
ATGATTTATTTACCATAGCTATAGTGGTTCAAACTTCATGAAATTTGAAATTTAAGCTCTAGGCAGATAATAGAACAACATAAATTAACATAAAGTCATTTCCAAGAGCACACAGTGAGTTCCAAGTATTTTAATTTACGACACTAACATGCAGCAAGATCTGTTCTGTTTTTGAACAACATGCAAGTTCGTACTTTTGTTAATTAGAAAGAAAATCATAAAAATCTAAAAATTTTACTGAAGGTGTACGATATATATATGATCATCCCCTAAAAATTTCAGACCAAAATATAAAGTAGTGTTCATGATATTAGCTTCATACTGACAGGCAAAAATTCTGCTTTTAACAATGTTACTGTTTTGGTTTCTTTTAGCATGAATCTGGCCTTTAGACTCGTAATATTTTGCATGCATTCAGTTTTAGACATCATAACGAGTTAACACCACATTTCACAGCAATTTAAACAACCATGAGGTTAGAAACACCCACCTTGATGTTATGATGAAGATGAGGTCCTACAAACTCCTAGCTTCAAGCTTGACCTTCTTGCTCCTAGCTCATTGCCTCTAGCTCTCTCTCTTTCTCTCTTCTCTTCCTAAGAAATTTCAGAATTTTGTGAGAGTGAGAGGGTGTGAGAGGGTTAAATAAAGAGGGAAGTGAGAGGGGGTGGGTGAGGCCAAGTGTCTTGTGGTTTTTTCTAAAACCATGAGCTCTTGTGCTTGGTTTGATCCATGGTTTGATTCTAAACCATTGGATCAAGGATAAGAAGTTGATGGAGGGCTAGATCTTTGTGCATGTAAAGGGGTATACTGATTTTTATTTTTAATGAATACAACATAAGTATGATGTACATTATTATGTACAAGTACCATTCATTCATATACACATACATATACATATATAAAATTAATTGAAAATATAATTCAAGAAATATAATTTTATTTATAATAGAAATTTTACATATAAAATTAGGGTTGTTACATCGCCTGTTTAATGCTCTTGATGGGGGCATATCGCAAGAACTATGGTTAGGTAAACATGTTATTTATTCACATTTAAAATTTCATGATTGTATTGCCTATTCACTAATTGACAGGGAAGAAAGAAAGAAACTGGACTCAAAATCCAGAAAGTGTGTCTTCATTGGCAACGACTGCAATGAGTATGGTTACAGACTTTGAGACACTGTTTATAACAAGGTCATTTGCAACATGAGTGTGGTTTTCAATGAAGAGTTATTATATAAAGACATGCACACAGATTATGGCAATACAACATGTTCAGATTCAGATTCTGAAGATGGCCTTAGTGTTGAAGCCTCTACAGTACAACAATAGGTACAAATACCATTGGCAAAATAGGAGGCTGATGATGAGACTATTGGAATTGAGCAGGATGTCCAAGACGAACATGTAGAGCCAGAGCCATTCAGGTATCATGAACTGGTCGGTGAACCAGTACCTGCTTTGAGAAGGTCGATACGAGAGAGAAGTCGACAAAGATATTTGATCTATCAGCCAGCACAGTTCGCGAGCATGTTTTGTGCACAAATTTAGGTAAGCCTGAGACTCACGACGAGGCTTTGAAAGATAGGGCTCGAATTTAGTGGGAGTCTGTCATGAAAGACGAGATGAACTCCTTATAAAAAACCAAACATGGGAGTTAACCAAGTTACCTGCAAGAAAGCATGTTATTATGAACAAGTGGATTTTCATAATCAAGGATGAAGCAGATGGTAGCAAAAAGGCACAACGCAGGGATGGAAAAATGGGCTCAGTGGGCCGGTCAAGTTCACTGCCCACCGGACCAGTCAATGTATCAGGCCGGTTTCGGTTCAGATTCCAGCTCATGTTAGAACTGGTCCGGACTGGTCCAGTTCCAAAGGGGAATGAAGCGTGCCCGTATCGGCCCGCCAGCTTGGTCCCCTTGGTTCCGGTCCAGGCCATTTTTTGAATTATTATTATTATTTTTTATTTCTCTTAACATATAAAATAAAAAACATGTAATATTGAAAAACACCTCAGCAATTATTATTATTGTAAAAAGTTACAATTTTTGTTAATAGAAATTTAAAATTTGAGTTGGTTTACAAGAATTTTAAAGATTACAATTGATCTTTAATCATCGGGAGTTAGTGAAATTTGGTCTTCATACTCTGAGAGTTATTGAGATGTGGTCTTCATTCCTCGGAGTTTTTGAGATTTCGTTTTCATTATTCGGGAGTGCTGCTACCACTTGAGTCTTATTTTATTCATTGAGTTCTAATTTCTGCTTCCATCTAATCTTCTGAGCACAATAGCATTTGTAAAGTCTCTAGTAACAAATGATTCATTTTCTCATTTAATATCACTTTCTAATGCGACGGCGAGGGGAGGGGGGAGCATCAATTCATTTTTCTTATTATTGGCGGCTTCAGTACTAAAAATATTACATGCTTCTCTAATTTCTGATGTGATATCCGTACAATTATGGGGATACATCAAATAACCAAGTTGTATGGTTTTTTTATTTTTTTATTAAAGGAATCAATCATTAACAATCCAATGACAAGTATTGCACATAATGAAAATATCATTACAACATTTCTAACAATCATTAGTTAATGCAACTTTAGAATGTAAAGAAAACAAAGTCGCAACTAAAGTATCTTTAAGCTTATTATATATTTTGAAACAATCGGATTTAATGATATTTCCTACTTAGGTACATTTTAGTAAATTAGTAACCAGTAATTGCTCACCTTACGTTTGATGCTTATGAACCGGCCCACCACAACCAGTTGGAGCCAATTCCTTCCGTATAGATATCTCCTCATCACTTCATATTCAAAGCGCATTCATTTCCTACTTAGGTACATTATAGTTCTAGTAAATTAGTAACAGTCAATACTCACCTCACATACTGTTGCCGCTGGATTCTGGTGTGGGGACAATAGATGAGATTTGTAGGTTCGTGAGGAACTCGAACAGGCAGAATCCTTCTTCTTCCTTACTGACTGGTTGACTCCTTGGTGCTCCCTTGAACCTGCACAAACGTTCGAGACACCAGGATGGATCCCGGCGACGAACCCTCCGACGCTCAAGTCAATACACAGAAAAAGTGAAGAGAAAGAGCTTTAGTGTGCAAAGAGTGATCACCTGTGATAGTAGGAGGTAGGGGGGGTTTTATAGTCGCCAAAGGAATCTCTTTCAGGATAAGAGTGAATCCCTACTTCCCAGTGTGGCAGGATAAGGGTGGTTATAACCACATCCTCAATATCAGGGGGAGCTAGGATTTCCTTCAATCCCGTTGAACTGGCCCCTAGCGGGTTGAGACCCGTTCTCAACTGGTCAGATCCGTTCATGGGTTAGCCGGTCCAAGAGGAGGGACCCGGTTCCCAATTCAGACCCGTCTGTAGGCGCAATTACTGTCTTGCCCCTGGGACTTTACGATTCGTGTCCACTTTGAATGGTTCTGATTTAACCCCATTTTTAGCCGTATCACGAGCCCCCTACTCCCAAAGACCGTGTGTTACGGCCTTTGGGGGTGTTCGAATCTTGTCTGAGAGGTGATGGTGCTTTTTTGAGCTGGTAACGTGCCTAAGTTTGCTCTCAGGTCCCTCTGGGTTTTTGGTGATTTTTTCCAATTTTTATATTATTTTTTCGAACCATTTATTCAACTTTGCAAAGCAATGATTTGCTCCCCGAGAGCACTAATTAATCATTCTAGTTGATAATTATTTACCTGGCGGCTCAAAAATATTTCCCCGAATTTACAATTATTTTTTCAGATTTTTTAATTAATTTTCCTGAATTTTTAATCATTTTTTGCAATTTTTAAATAAATAATCCTAATTAATAAAATAAAAAAAGAATTTATCGCCTTATTTACGACGTGGCGAAATCTGAACCATCTATCAACGGTTGGCGTGATTATCTGAGCGATCTGACGGCTCGAGTGGCTCGGAGGTGTTTTTCTCCATATGGGCAACTCGGTAGCTCGGTGCTTCGATGGTTGCCGAGCTACGTGGCCAGATTTGGGTTGTCCATCGGGCTCGAATCACAGCATAAGAGGTTCGGATCATGAGAAAACGTGATCTTGCTTACGTGACGTAATCTGAGCCACCCATCAGTTGTTGGTGCGAAAATTTGTACGATCTGACGGTCCAAGGGGCTCAGAGGCATTTTTTTCCCAATATGGAGGTCGGTGCCCCGGTAGCTCGGGGGCGTCTTTCTCCGAATGGGCACCTCAGCACCTCGGCACCTTGGTAGCTTGGCAGCTCGGTAGTGATTTTTTCGTTTTGTGTGCTCAGATCACGAGAAAAGCGTGATTTTGTTGTTTTGTGAACGTGGCAAAATCTGAGCCATCCATCAGCCGTTGCACGAATATCTGGACGATCTGACGGTCCAAGGAGCTCGGAGGCATTTTTTTCCCAATACGGATGTCGGTGCCCCGGTAGCTCAATCGGGGGCGTCTTTCTTCGAATGGGCACCTCGGCACCTCGGTAGTTCGATAGCTCATAGTGATTTTGTCGTTTTGTGGGCTCAGATCATGAGAAAATATGATTTTATCATTTTGTGGGCTTAGATCACGAGAAAACGTGATTTTGTCGTTCTGTGGATGTGGCAAAATCTGAGCCATCCATAAGCGGTGGGCACGAACGTCTGGACGATCTGACGGTGTAAGGAGCTCGGAGGCATTTTTTTTCCAATACGGAGGTCGGTCCTTCGGTAGCTCGGGGGCGTCTATCTCTGAATGGGCACCTCGGTGCCTCGGTGGTTCGGCGCTTCGATGGCTGACGAGCTTCGTAGGTAGATCTAGGACATCCATCAGGCTCGAATCTCGGTGCAAGAGGCTCAGATAACGAGAAAACGTGATTTTGTCGTTTTGTGGACGTGGCGAAATCTGAGCTATCCATCAGCGGTGGGCGCAAACGTCTGGACGATCTGACGGTCCAAGGAGCTCGGAGGTGTTTTTTCCCCAATACGGAGGTCGGTCCCCTGGTAGCTCGGGGGCGTCTATCTCCGAATGGGCACCTCAGTGGCTTGACACCTCGGTAGCTCGGCGTTTCGAGACAGCACGGCTGTAGGTTGTTTCCGCCTTCAAGAATTCTGTCGTTTTACATTCTTAATGGGCTTGAGTGTGGCCCAATTTGTTAGAAGCCCAAGAGTCACTCTTTTTACTATAAGTTCTCACCCCCTTGAACACTTCTCCCGTTCTTTCACTTTTTACTCCAAGAAAAAGTTTTTGCTCTTGAGTTGCTCTGCTAGCGGTGATTTTTCGCTTTTGGGTGGTTTTGCTAGCTGTCGCGGCGAGGTGAAGTGATTTCCGGCGAACTATTCCGTCCGAGAACGTCACATCAAGGTAAATATATGTATTTTCACTTAGATATATATACTTCTCAAGATATCTAGAGTGTCCTTGGGTAGTGAGGCCTCTTCCTCGGGAGGCGAGAGTGAGCAGACGCTAGAGGCTCCGCTCGTCCAAGAGAAGGGGACGGAAGTAGGAGGGTCGGCGGTGAGTGTGCTAGTTGCTTCGTTAGCCCAAGAGAAGGGGAAGGAGGTAGCGGGGTTGGCTGTGGTCGAGCCAGTTGCTCCACTCGCCAAGGGAAAGGGGAAAGAGGTGGTGTCGTCAGTAATAGTCGAGACGGTGATAGAGCCCGTCAGGAGTGGAGGAGAGATGGGTCGGTTGTCGTCGGAGATATCAGGCCATGGGGGAATCAGGCAGTATACTAGAGACCTGCTGACGAAGACCATCTATGGGAGGTCGGAGTCGTATGCAGAGAACGAGCCGAAGGAGGTCACCAAGGTCGATGACATCGCCTCGGTTTTGACAGAGATGGACCTGCTCCGGATCCGGAGGAGCTTCATGATACCCTGGGAGTACACTCTAATCCTCTCCGGACTAGGAGTGCGAGTGTGTACGGCGATCTCGCCCGATACGTGCATCTTTGCCTACGACGCACTGAATGCAGGTCTGCGTCTGCCCCTTCACCCCTTCGTGACCGAAGTGCTGTGATGGTATGGACTCAGTCCGATCCAGTTCATGCCGAACATGTGGCGCCACATGCTCGACTTTTTGCTTCAGTGTCGGACGGCGAAGATGGAGCCTCAGCTCGTCGTTCTCCGAAGTATGTATCGGATCAACCGGATGAACAAGATGGAGCACCGGTACTACTTATCGCCACGAAAAGGTGTTAAGTTGATAGAGAATCCGGACTCTATTAAGTCGTGAAAAAGGAAGTACTTTTTGATCCGAAGCCCCACAGGGTGGGACTTCCCGACCAGCTGGAAGGAGGATGTGCCGAAGTGGGCTAAGGCTGAATCGGTGTTGACTCCGGCTGAAGCAGAAGTTGCGACGAAGCTGATTAATCTTCCGACCCTGAGCTGGAAGGACATGACCGAGGAGGTCCTCCACATGTCGAGTCTCAGTCCGATCGACCCAAGTACAATCTGGACATCTTACCTTTTTAATTACTCTTTATAATGCATCCTCCTCGTCTTAACTTTGTTTTTTCTCTTTGGCAAAGGCTCCGAACATAGACTTTAAGGCAATCATGGCGGAGCGGAACGTGAGCGGTGCCAAGGGACTGACGCTAAGAAGAGGAAGAGGACGACCACGGGACCAGCGTCTGGCCGACCTACCAAAATGCCTTCTGCCGCGGTCGAGACTGTGAATCTGGCGTCTCCTCAGCGGTCTGCCCCGGTTGCTGCTCTTCCTCAACCGACCCCGTCCAAGCCTTCAGCCGGAGCGTTCTCCATCTCCACGACATTGGCGCTTGAGGTTCCACCCCTCACCGAGAAGGCCGAGGCGATCCTGACCGAGGAGCACAAGAAGCTCTTCGTCCCTGACTGGCAGGTGATGAACCATGATGGCTTTTTGGGGGACTCGTCCATGAGCATGCAGGCCTTGCACCATCTACCGACCCCGAAGGACCGAGCGGCCCTGAAGGCGAGGACAACGGGTGACGACGCTCTTAAGATAGCTCGGGCGACGATGTCGGTGAGTCTCCTAATCGATATGTTGATAATCCAAAAAATTTCTAAGTCATTTGCTCGGCTTTTCATTGTTTCTTTCTCTCTATTGTTTAGATCACGTGCCATTTCAGCCACCTCCTCAAGAAATTTTTCGAGCAAGAGAAGGAGTTGAAGCTGTCGTGCGACAGGGACCGAGCCGAGAGGGCGAGGGTCGTGAAGCTTTACGAGGCAGAGCAGCGCCGCTCGGAGTCCCTGGCAGCTCAGGTCGCATACTTTGAGATGGCCCTGGCACAGGCGAACGAGAAGGCAGCCTTGGAGGCAGCTCGGGCAGACGAGGAGATGGAAAATGCAAAGAAGGCCTTAGGAGACATGGAGAGGGAGAAGGACGAGGCGGTGGCAGCGGCGAGGGTGGCGATAGAGGCCAAGGCAAAGAAGCACATGATGGCGAACATGGAGCAGTCCTACGCCACAGCCCTTGAGCACGTCGAGGCTTGCATCCCTGGCTTTGACAGGTCGGGATACAGTCTGTGGGGCCTGCCCGGTGGCGAGGCCCTCGAAGCCGACCAAGAGGGAGGCAAGGAGGACGAGGAGGAGGAAGAGGAGGAGGAAGGGGGCGACGAGGTCGTGGCCGACCCCCAGACAGCGATAGTGGAGGTCGGGGAGACGACCACCGAGGAGCCCATCGCTGAGCTACCACTCAAGGTGGCCCTCTGACTTCAGCTGTCTAATTTTGTCGTCTTTGTCTCATGTATTGCCTTATAGAGGACTGGCCACCGCTCTTTTTTAGTAACCAAGCTTTTAAATGAATGAACTTCTCTATTTTGAACAAGTGTTGGAGATTTTTCTTTTGGATTCTTTGATTGTCTTTTGGCAAAAATCGGCTAAGTGTTGGGGCCTGAGTTGTTTCATATGCGAGTGGATGTTTCCCAAGCTTAGCGTGGTTGTGTCCTTGCCTTTGCAGATCACCGAGCCGTATCAAATAGTCGAAGCAATGTCGACAGTGGAAGCGGCCGAGGTGTCTCGTCTTCGGTCTGACCTAGGAGCGGCTAGGTTGGCTCTCTCCCGAAGTCGAGAGAGGCTTCTCAAGAGCGAGGCAAAACTAGGTCATCACAAGCTGGCGCTAACACGTCGCACCTCCGAACTGATGCGACTGAAGGAGCAAGCTCGGAAAGTCGAGGAGGGGAGTCCCTCGAAGTCCAGCAAGCTAGGTAAGAAGCTAGAGTCCCTTCGACAGTCTTTGTTCGAGGCTAGAGCTGAGAGAGACGAACTAAAGAATGTGGTGCTCGAAAAGAGTTTGGAGACGGCGCAGCTTCGGCGGACTATCACTGAAGCTTCTCGTGCAGGCGATAGGAGTCGAACACCTCGGCTAAGTGTTAAGGTAACAAATGACTCGCTGAGGGAGCGACTCGTTGAGTTAGAGGCAGAGGTTCACCGGCTGCGATGCCTCTCAGAGGGAAGCAACGTTAGGACCACTTCTTGCACCAGAGGAGAGTACTCACAGGGACGGTCGTTTCACGAATTGGCATTACATTCGCCTCCCACCTTGGGGCATTCTGGGGACGCACAGAGTGGCGTGGACGGCTCGTCGAGCGGGGCCTCAGTCGGTGCAACTCTCGATGACACAACTCGGCTCGCCGGCTTAGAGACCTCCACAGGTGTAAGTTCGCAGCGGCAAGGTGTTCTGTAGCGCCCCAAATTTCTAATATGAGAGCTTAGAAAATAAGTGGCGAAATCCCAGCAATCCACTTCAATACAACAATAAACACCAACAACATCACTAAAATTTTTCTTTCTCTTATTACAACAAATTTTTCAATTACAGCGGAAGTCTAATCAACTCAACACAAATTAATATTTTATTTACAACTCAATAATGGTCTCAAATATCCTTTACAGTTTTACACCAATCACTAAATAATCCAATTATCTCAAACTGCCCACTCAAGCATCCAACCTCCAATCTAAGCAATAACCCGCAACATGTGAGGCTAGAGTTGAACCCTAACCCCAAAACTACGGGGTCAGCCATAAATGGTGTGAGTGGTGACAAATCAACAAATAGCATAAATGAACTTAAAACATAATAACCAACAAATAATAATCAAACACTGAAGTATGAAGTACGACAAAAGAATAATGGGTGATACCAAAACCAAAAGCCAAGTGTGTAAAAACAGGAAATCCGAATGCATAAAAGTGATTCAAGAAAACATCATGACTACATGCTGACAACGATGACTACTAAGAGATGAAGATAAACTATGATAATTTACCCATGCTTGATCATTCCGGAGATTGATCCCACATCACAGGTATTTTCCCTGGATAATTCAGGAGATCATCCCACATCTAAACATAGATTCCTTATCACAATAATATCCCAAAAGCGTCGCCTCGACTCCGATCATTCCGTAGTTCAATCCCACATCACAAGATAATTACTTGGATAATTCAGGAGAAATACCTCGCATCACAGGTTAACTGTCTGGATAATTCCGGAGATAAATCACACATCATAAGTTAACTACTTGGATAATTCAGGAGATTAAATCCTACATCAAAAGCCATACTGAGGTGCATAACTCAAGTTCCCATTCGTCATGACACTACTAATGCCTGTCCTTATTAGTTTGGGTTACTGAACAAATATCCTAGAGTAGTGTACCCTACCGGACTAAAAATCTGAATAACTGAAAATTTGCCTCGATGGGCCTCAACAAATAACTGAACAAATATCTCAACACCGGTATACTAGGGTCACCTACCTCTAGAGACTCAAAAACAAATATCTGAACAAATTCCACTTAACAAGTGGCTCAACAAAGTATCTCAAAATCATGTTCTTAACTGAACATCTCAAAAACAAATACTTAACTGAACATCTTAAAATCAAACACTAAACAAAATATCTCACAATCAAATACAAAGATCCTTCAGGACCAGTCGACTGCACATCAGATCAGTCGACTGTCCAGAGGACATAATCCAACATTTCTCAAAAATAAACTAAGGAAAGATCAGTCGACTGTCCCGACAGGACTGAACAAATTACAAACAGAAGACCAGTCGACTGACCTCAGTCTAGGTCGACTGTCCCGAACAAAACTCAAAGACTAAAAATACACAGTAGGCTCGTACCAGTCGACTGCTTCGCAGTCCAGTCGACTGTCGGCTACAGACTTACAAAAAGTATAGGTCGGAACACAAATCAAACGGGAGTATTCTAAAGATTCATCGATCATAAATTTAATTTATATCCAGGCAAATAAACAATTCTCAATAATCTCCATCATGGTTACATTACTCAATCAATCAATTACTCCAATCTCATATTCTCATGATCTCAATTCTTAAATTCTCCCATTAGGGTTTTTCTCAACAAAATGTCTTCCATAACTTAATCCAAATCTGATTTACAACCATAAGGTCCAGGTGTTTACCATCTAATCACAACAAAATCAATTCTTAATATGTCTCCCAACAATACGATCTCATAGATCAACATTTCCTCAACAAATCTTAATATTTTCTCCTACATGGTTCAAATATCAACAAGAGTTCTCATCCTCCATAACAAATAAAAGATCCATACCATACATTCAATGGGACTAACAAAATAATGGCATAATGATCACAAACAAGCATAACAAGATCTTACGTCATTGATCAATCAAGACAAACAAAACAAGCAAAGCAAAACAAAACAACAAAACAAACCACTCACCTTTGATTTGATGAAAATCCGCCAAAAGCTTTCTCCTTGCTAGATCCAAGAATCCTCCTTTGTTCTTCAAAATCCAAAAATTCTGTGAGTTCTCAATGACGGCTGGGGGAAAAAGGATTTTCCCTTATATATGCCGGATAGAATATTAGGGTTATATTCCCTCTTTACAAAATAATCCTTTCCAAAAGTACATCTCACATATATAATCCTTTTCTTGAAAATTAAACCAAATATCATTTAAATTAGGATCTAATAGAAAAATATATTTTTAAACCTCAACAAGTGCTGATCGGAATGTCCAGCAAATACATTTTGCACTCTAACCCTCAAAATGTCACTTTTGCAAATAAGTCATTCTTTTCTCAAAAATTACAAATAGTACTAATTAATTTCAGAAAAATCTGGAAAAATACAAAATAATCTTCAAATAATAAATAATGATCTTTCATAAAGAAAACTTAATTTTTCAAACTTCTGAAAAGTCATTTGCACGTGTTTTGCACGTGTACAAAAGATAAATTTCTTAGAAAATATTTATTTAAATCCTCAAAAATTATTTAAATTCATTTTCAAATAATTAAAATAATATTTGAAAATACGGGGTTCTACATGTTCACCGACCTCGTTTGTCGCTTAAGAGGAGTATCCCACTTCCTAGGAGGCATTAGGGCGTATCCCTTGTGATGTTGCAAACTTTTTTGTACAAGTTGTGTATCTCAATGTAAACATGAGCAATTGGTTTTGTAATCAGACTTGAATCCCAATTTCGAATGAAATGGTACTTGTTTTGCAAACTTGCGTGCTTTGCTTGCGTTTGTAGTTGTCAACAGTTGTAGGAGTAATTCCGAACGGCGAACCACTTCTTACTCGCTTATAAGCCAGTAGTTGAAGCGGAATCGAGCCAAGTATTGGACTCTGAACTTATCGTTTAAAGAGAGAGTCAACGGTTGTGGGAGCAATTCCGAATGGCGAACCACTTCTTACTCTCTTATAAGCAAGTAGTCGAAGCCGAGTTGGGCCAAGTGTTGGACTCCGAACTCGTCATTTAAAGAGAGAGTCAACGGTTTTGGGAGCAATCCCGAATGACGAACCACTTCTTACTCGCTGATAAGCAAGTAGTCGAAGCGGAGTCGAGCCAAGCGTTGGACTCCGAACTCATAGTTTTAAAGAGAGAGTCAACGGTTGTGGGAGCAATTCCGAATGGCGAACCACTTCTTTCTCGCTTATAAACAAGTAGTCGAAGCGGAGTCGAGCCAAGTGTTGGACTAGGAACTCGTCGTTTTAAAGAGAGAGTCAACGGTTGTGGGAGCAATTCCGAATGACGAACAACTTCTTACTCGCTTATAAGCAAGTAGTAGAAACGAAGTCGAGCCAAGTGTTGGACTCCGAACTCGTCGTTCAAATACGATTTTTTTTTTTTTGGTAAGTAGAGTTAGACTACTTTAGATGAGATAGGGAATATTTCAGGGAAAGATTTCTTTTTATTGAAAATAACTGGGTGGACGCTTCTAAGTTGCAGGCCTCCTTTACACTTTGATAAAAAGAAAACACAAGGATTTTGAGACACGTCTTCTAGAGCGCTTCTTGGGAAAGTTGCTTGGAGCGGTGTTTAGACACCCTCTTGGTACTTCATTAAGTGCTCGTGTTTCCACGTCCTTCGTATTTTCCTGCCTCTCGGGTCTTTGAGTTGATACGTGCCTGGGCGTATTACTCTGGAGACCTTATATGGTCCTTCCCAATTAGGTGCCAGCTTGCCTCTCTTGCTTGGATCGGAGATTGACAACTTTCTCAGCACTAAGTCCCCCTCCTTTAGGTTGGTGGGTCGTACTCTCTTGTTGTAAGCTTGAGTAATCCTACGACGGTAGGTCTCTTGGCGGATTGTGGCTCTCTCACGGACCTCGCCTATGAGGTCTAGGCAGTTGCGAAGCTGGTTCGCGTTCTGCGCTTCATTGTAGGGTATGAGTCGTGGTGATGGCAGGCCCACCTCCAATGGGATAAGAGCTTCAGATCCGTACGTGAGGTTGAAAGGGGACTCTCCCGTTGGAGCTCTTTTTGTGGTGCGATTAGGGGTGTCAAAAAATACCATATTACCGTACCATACCATTACCATACCAAAAAATACCGAAACTTGGTAATACCGTACCAAATTTTCGGTATTGTACCATACCAATTTTTTATGGTACGGTATTGGTACAAAATGTTTATACCGTTGGTATACCGTACCGTACCGAATATATTTAATATATATTTAATCTAATATTTTTATTTTAAAACCCAGGCCAGCCCAGTCTTTCTTTCATTTTTTTTCTACCTTAGTCGGCTACTCTTCTCCAAACTCTTCATTGTGAATTCAATCAGATATCAAATTAGTAATTAGTAATTACCCAATCACCGACGCACCGAACAGATCTTCCTCTTCTCTTTTTTTAGTTTTTTTCTGCTTTGAAGTTTGAACCTAGGGCTTACGCACGACATCCGACGCACCGACTGATCGCTCGACTGAACGACTGATCGCTCCTCGTTCACTTTTTGGTATTGATTTTGATTCTGATCGTCCCCTTTTTTAGTTAATTTTTGTTCTAGTTTCTTATCAGTATCCATGTTTTAATTTGTAACCACATCTATTTTGGACAGAATTGAGGTCAAAAGGTAACCTAGGAATTACAAATTATATTTCAATTTTAAAGGAACTGAGGTTACCATTCAATGAGAAGACCTGTGGAAGAGTCGAGAGACTAGTTTATTTGACCTTCAATAGAAATCAATATTTGATAGTTAATGCAAGTATGTTAGTAGCTATATTCATTAAGCTAAGCAATATTTGGTACTATATGATAAAACTATGTGATTTGTATGCATAGGCTTTTCCGTTAAACAAAAATGTATATATCCTATAACTTATTAATCCATTTGGTTTGCTTTGAGATTCCTAAAGGAGTGCTTTTCTTTAATGAGTATTTTATGAAAATTTCTTAAGGTGGATTGAATTAACCAAAAAGTGAACCTGTATGTTAATCTGAAAGCTTTCGCATTGGAAATTTTGTAGTCGAGTTCATTAAATATTTATGCAGTAGAAATATCCGGCATACTTTGCTTTCTTTGTGTGCTATAATTATAATGTATAAACAAAGATTTGTTTATGTACAAATTCCTAGTTGTTTGTATGTTCAATTGAAGAGTTCATGTAACACCCCGTAGTTTTCAAAAAAGAGTATAAAAATAAAAAATATATATATATAAAGTATAGTTTGAAAAATATATATATATATAAGTATAGTTGAAAGTATAAAAATGAAAATATGTTGATAAAAAAAGGTAAGAGTAGTGAAATAAAATCCCATATCGGATATAATATAGATTAAAATATAATATAATAAATGCCAAGGATTAAGAGTCACCTAATCGGTTAACCAAATTTTGAGAGGCAGCCTGTGGTGGGCAGTTGTACTACATCGTATCTAATTTGTCTTATAAATTGTATAAATTGTCTGAGCTAGGGGCAGTGGCATTACAAATGGTATCAGAGCCAACTTTCGACACCGGGGTGTGGGGCACTCTATATAGTCGGGCAGTGGGCTGTTGCGGCGGTTCACTGGGACTATAGACCAAGTCGGGCGGGGGATTTGTTGCAGCGGTTCTCCGAGACTGTGGTCAACCCTCAATTAAAATCCGGGACTGTTATTGATCGGGCGGTGTACTCCGGAATCATAATTAGTCAGGCGGATAGGAGGGCGGCATGCTCCACAACGGCTAGAAAGGAGATCCTGCACTATATTGTGCATGCTCGTGCTCAGCGAGGACGCTGATTTCTGAAGGGGGGGTGTGTGTAACACCACGTAGTTTTCAAAAAAGAGTATAAAAATAAACAACTTTTGAGAGGCAGCCTGTGGTGGGCAGTTGTACTACATAGTATCTAATTTGTCTTATAAATTGTCTGAGCTAGGGGCAGGGGCGTTATAGTTCATACATTCATAATTGAAGAGTTCATACATTCATAACAGAAATTGAAGAGTTCATACATTCAACACATATAAACAGTTTTGAGAGAAACAGAAATTGAAATAGCAAAGAACATAGTTTCAGAAATTGAAAGTATTCAATGACATTCTCCCAGTTCTCGGTGACAGCAAGAAGGGACCAACAACAAAACTAGATTGAACATACCTAGGGTTCTTGATGTCCGGTACTACCATGGTACTACCATTACCATACCGATATTTCGGTATTACCGAACTCGGTAGTACCAAAATTTTGGTACGGTAATGGTAGAGAAATTTGTGTATCAAGTACTCTGGTACGGTAGACAGTAGGGTAATTTTTGTACAGTACAGTACGGTATACCACCCCTAGGTGCAATAGTTCCAAAGCACATTGGGGAATTGTTCGACCCATAACCCTTTAGTGGACGTCACCCATAACCCTTTAGTGGACGTATCCGCGTCCCCTAGGTGCAACGTATCCTCTTCTTCAAGCCAGAGAGGATTTGACGATTCGCGTTCTCTGCCTGGCCATTGGACTGGGGGTGCGCTATAGAAAAGAACTACTGCTGAATTCCCGAGGTCAGTGCAAAAGTCGCGAAAGGCTGCCCCTATGAATTGGGTCCCGTTGTCGGTTATAAGGATACGAGGCACCCCAAACCGACAGACGATGTTCTTCCAAAAGAACTTCTGCACCTTGTGCTCGGTTATTGTTGAAAGAGGCTCAGCCTCTATCCATTTTGAGAAGTAGTCTATTGCTACTACGAGGAACTTCAGCTGGCCTGGTGCTGGAGGGAAGGGTCCGAGCAAATCCATCCCCCACATTGCGAAGGGGATTGGACTTGCCAAGGAAGTAAGTTGTGCATGGGGCAGGCGACGGATTAGGGCGAACTTCTAGTAGGAGTCGCACTGGCGGACGTACTCCTCGGAGTCACCTAGTAGGGTGGGCCAGAAGTAGCCGTAGTTCAAGAGCTTCCGGGCGAGGGATCTCGCTCCCATGTGCGTGCCACATAGACCATCATGGGCCTCCTTTAGGGCGTAGAGCACTTCCTCCGGGGAGAGGCATCTCAGATAGGGCCGACCATCGATCTGGGTGTTGGAGCGTTTGTACATGACCCTGTCCAGGAGTATGTACCGCTCTACTCGTGTCCTGATCCTCCTTGCTTCTTTCGGATCTTCGGGAAGGGCTCCATCCCGGAGGTACTCGAGGAGGGGCTTCATCCAGTTTTCCCCAAGTGTTAGGAGGTAGGCTTCCATTGGCTCCGAGCCATCTTCGTCAATGCTTGGCTTGAGAAGGATCTCTATCAAGACGGTCCGTTCTAGACCTTGGAGAGACGAGAAGGCGAGCTTAGAGAGGGCATCTGCTTGCGCGTTTTCCTCTTGGGGAACCCGCTGGAGTTGAAGATCTTTGAATAGAGTTAAAAGCTCCCTCACCTTTGCCAAGTACCTAACCATGCGGTCGTCTCTCGCCTTGTACTCTCCGGACACTTGATTGACCACTAACTGGGAGTCACTGAAGACCCTTACTTGCTCGGCACATGCCTTGTGAGCCAAGTAGAGCCCCGCTATGAGGGCTTCATATTCTGCCTCATTGTTTGATGCCCGGAAGTTGAGGCAGAGGGAGTACTAGAGGACGAAAGCGTTGGGGCCAGTTAGGATGACGCCGGCCCCGCTTCCATTGGCGCAGGAGGACCCATCCACATAGACGGTCCAGACGGAGGGGTCGGTAGGCGACTCGCATGAGTTAGGGATGGTGTTCTCCACGATAAACTTGGCTAGAGCTTAGGCCTTTATTGCTGTCCTGAGCTGGTAGCTGATGTCATGCTGACTCAACTCGATGGACCACTTCATGAGCTGCCAGGAAGTCTCCAGTTTGTGGAGAACTTGTTTCAGCGGTTGGTCGGTAAGGACGATCACCGAATGAGATTGGAAGTAGGGGCGGAGCTTTCGGGCCGTCATGATCAGGACGAGTGTCATCTTCTCCAGCTTCGGATAATGGAGTTCGGCGTCGTGGAGCACCTTACTCACATAATAGATGGGCTTCTGCGTCTTATCCTCTTCCCTCACAAGGACCGCACTGAGCGTCTGCTCCGAAGCTGCGAGATAGAGGTAGAGGACCTCTCCAGGTGCTGGCTTGCTCAGGAGCAGGGGGTTAGCCAAATATTCCTTGAGTTTGTCAAAGGACTTCTGCTGCTTCTGTCCCCACTCGAAGCCTTTAGCCCCCCCTGAGGGCTTTGAAGAAAGGGAGGCACTTTTCCCCGGACTTGGAGAGGAATCGTCTAATAGCAGAGAGGCGCACCGTGAGCCTCTGTACTTCTTTGACGTTGGGGGAAGAGCTATTTTGAGAATGTCTTGGATCTTTTCGGGGGCTTCTATGCCCCTCTGGCTGACCATAAATCCTAGAAATTTTCCTGATGAGACACCGAACGCACATTTGTTTGGGTTTAGCCTCATATTGTGCCTCCTAAGCATCTCGAAGGCTTCTTGAAGGTCGAGAGTGTGCTTTTGCCCTCGGGTGCTTTTGACCAACATGTCGTCGACGTAGACCTCCATGTTCAGCCAATCTGGTCTCGGAAGACCCTGTTCACCAGGCGCTGATAGGTAGCTCCCGCGTTTTTCAAGCCGAAGGGCATAACACGACAGCAATAGAGGCCTTGGTCCGTTACGAACGAGGTCTTCAGGATGTCGAGAGGGAACATCCTGATTTGGTTGTACCCTGAGAAGGCGTCCATAAACTGAGGAGCTCGTGCCCGGAGGTCGTATCGATCAAGAAGTCGATGCTGAGAAGAGGAAAAGGGTGCTTCGGGCACGCCTTGTTGAGGTCGGTGAAGTCAATGCATATCCTCCAACTCCCATTGGCCTTCTTGACCATCACCACATTGGAGAGCCACTTAGGGTAGTTTACCTCCTGGATAAAGTAGGCGTTAAGGAGTTTCTCAACCTCCTCCTTGATTGCCATCTGCCTCTCGGGGGAAAACTTCCGCCTCTTCTGTTTGACGAGCTTGACCCCAGGGGTGATGCTCAGATGGTGCATTGAGAGCTCCTCTGAGATCCCGGGCATGTCTGCTGCAGTCCAGGCGAAAGAGGTCGCGATTCTCCCGTATGCACCGGGAGATGTCTTGCTTAATGGAGGGGGAGAGAGCCTTGCTGACGCAGAACGTCTTAGTAGTGTCTTCGTCGGAGAAGGCGACTTCCTCCTATTCGACCATGGGCTCGGAGATAGTTTGTCCGCCTTCCTGAGAAGTTCGAGCACTTTCAAAGAGAGAACTGGACCCCCTATCGAGGTCATATAGCACTTTCTAGCCGCTTCTTGGCTTCCCCTCACTTTTCCCACTCCTGAGGGGGTGTGGAACTTCATCTTCATATGGTAGGTTAAAGGGATGGCTTGAAGCGCGGCCAAACCTGGTCTACCCAGGATAACATTATAGGCGGCCTTGATGTCGACCACCATGAAGTCCATTGGCTCCGTGCGAGTTGTCGGGGCCTTTCCTGCCGTTACGTCGAGGATTATAATTCCCTCAACTATAACCGGGACCCCAGTGAACCCATGGAGAGTGTAGCCTACGGGCTTGAGCCGATCCCTCAACAGCGGGAGGCCTCTGAAGGCCTCCAAGAAAAGGATGTTGATGGAGCTGCCGTTGTCTACCAAGACCCGACGAACTTCGAAGTTCGCCATTCGGAGATTGATGACTAGGGCGTCGCAGTGGGGCGTGCGGACGCCTTCCCGGTCCCTATCGGAGAACGTCACCGAGACTCTGAGGCCCTTTGGAGGAGGATGGCTTTGCACTGAGTTAACCTCCCTTACAAAGGCTTTTCGAGAGGAGTTAGAATCTCCCCCCATTGGGCCTCCGTGTATCAGGTGCAAGATGCCCTCTACTTCGGCCTCCAGAGTCTCCGTGCGCTGCTCAGTTCGCCTGTCAGCCCCCCTAGGCGGCAGGGGACGGATCGGCTCGGTCCCTCCTTACGAACCTGGGTGAGCTGCCCCCTCTGGATGAGAGCTTCAATCTCGTCTTTGAGGGTGCAACATTCGTCTGCGTCATGCCTGTGGTCCCGATGGAAATGGCACCACTTACTCCGGTCCCTCTTCTTTCCCGGAGTATTCATCTTTGAGGGAGGCGGTAGGAGGCCATCGTTCCCTACCTCCATGAGGATGGCGGATACACTCGCATTAAGCGGAGTGAATTTCTCGAACCGAGGAGGAGGACGCCACTGACCCCCATTATCTTTTTGGAGCTTCTTAGCTCCTTCTTCTTCTGTACCCTTCCGCTTGTTCATGGAAGACGAGGCCTCGAATGTGGGGCGGCGGATAGCTTCTTCTGCTCGGATGTACTTCTCGCTCCGAAGTAGGAGCTCTGAGAAGTCCCGAGGGGGCTTCTTGGCGAGGGACGCCATGAGGTCAGCATTGAGGACGTTGGACTGGAAGGCGACGGTGACGACCGAGGGTTCCAAGGAAGCAATAGATCTGGTTTCAGCAGTGAAGCGCTTGACATAGTCCCTCAGTCGTTCGCTCTTCTTTTGACTGAGGAACAATAGGGAGTCGCTTGTCTTCTCGATGCGGCGACCGCTCACGAAATGCGTGAGGAAAAGACCCTCGAACTGGTCGAAGGAGAAGATAGATGCTGGTGCCAGTCGAGAGTACCACTCCCGAGCCGGCCCCTTAAGTGTGGCCGGGAAGTTCTTGCAAAGAAGGGAGTCGGATGCATGGTGGATCATCATGAGAGTTTTGAAACTCTCGATGTGATCTGTGGGGTCCAACTCCCCAGTGTAGGTCTCAAAATGTGGAGGCTTGAAGTTGTCGGGAACTGGAGCCTCCTTGATGGTGCGGGAGAATGGGGGCCTGCTTGGACGAAGGTCCCTTGCCCGTCTCTCTTCGTCTCGATCGAGCTGGCCGAGGAACCTCTCCATCTCGTGGAGACGGCGGTAGACCGAGTCCTCCCTTCGGTCTTGCTTGGCTGAGCCCCGAGACTCGTTCTCATGTTAAGGAGGGCTGGGGCTACGCCAGTGGTGGCTCAGAGTAGGTGGCGGACTGACTGAGTGATGGGGGTGACTCGGAGTAGGATGCAGACTTCGAGAGCGGTAGTGGTGATCGAGAGAAGGGCGGCGATGGCTCGCAGCTGGCCTAGGACTTCGGGAGCGGTGAGGATGGTGAGAAGCTGGTCGAGGACTACGGGAGTGACGAGGATGGTGAGGAGCTGGTCGAGGACTACGGAAGCGGCGACCGTTGTTGGGGGCAGCGTTGAGCGCCTGGAGGACTGCCTCTTGGAATTGCTGGAATTCTGCCCTTGTGATGGGGGCCCCCTGCTCATGATGGGCCCGATGTGCAGGGCGGCCTGCCGGGGAGCGGCTCCGTCTTAGGCGACGTTGGGGTGACTCCCTTCGACTGCGGGGGGAGTTGGACCCTCCTTGGTTGGATCGGCGCGGCGAGCGATCCCTAGTATGCTTACGACAAGGGATCGCCTCTTGGGCCCGCCTCTTGGGCCCGCCTCTCATCCAGATGTGTACGAAGATCGGGTCCGTGCTCGGTCTGCTGATTGTTGATCACGTTCCGCAGATCCTTTGGAGTGGCAGGAGTATAGGAAGCCATTAAGTCAGTGTCAGCATTGTGGATGAAGACTCGAACTTGATGGACAAGTTGCTTGTGGCGGCCTCGTCGAGAGTGTTCCCCCACTGTGGCTTGGGGGTCCTAAAGGCTGCTGGATGGACTGCGGAGCTAGTGGATCGAGCTGCAGGGTTGGTTGGTTGGGATGAGGGAGATCCCGCTGCGGAGGAGGAGGAGGAAGATGGAAAGAGGTTGTTCTTCAATTGGAGTGTGTGGGTCTCTTCTTGTGAGGCATGGCTGGGAGTAACGTGGGCTGAAGGAGGAAGACGAGATTGCTTGTCGAGTGAGTTCCCACAGACGGCGCCAATCCGTTGTCGCTGGATTCTGGTGTGGGGGCAATAGATGAGATTTGTAGGTTCGTGAGGAACTCGAACAGGCGGAACCCTTCTTCTTCCTTACTGACTGGTTGACTCCTTAGTGCTCCCTTGAACCTGTACAAACATTCGAGACACCGGGATGGATCCCGGCGACGAATCCTCCGACGCTCAAGTCAATACACAGAAAAAGTGAAGAGAAAGAGCTTTAGTGTGCAAAGAGTGATCACCTGTGACAGTAGGAGGTAGGAGGGTTTTTATAGTCGCCAAGGGGATCTCTTTCAGGATAAGAGTGAATCCCTACTTCCCGGTGTGGCAGGATAAGGGTGGTTATAATCACCTCCTCAAGATCAGGGGGAGCCAGGATTTCCTCCAATCCCGTTGAACTGACCCTTAGCGGGTTAAGACCTGTTCTCAACTGGCCAGATCCGTTCATGGGTTAGCCGGTCCAAGAGGAGGGACTCGGTTCTCAATTCGGATCCATCTGTAGGCGCAATTACCGTCTTGGCCCCTGAGATTTTAAGATTCGTGCCCACTTTGAATGGTTCTGATTTAATCCCATTTTTAGCCATATCACATACCATGCCTATGAACCGGTCCACCACAACCAGGTGGAGGTGGAGCCAACGACTATGATTCAATAAAAACTACTGAATATGCTCGTTACGGATTTGATTATTCAAATGGTGTAGATTTTCACTCGTAATACTAGTACCATGACCTACATGACAGTGTGATCCGGAATTAGGTTTTTTCTTTCTTTCCTTCGACAATATTTT
Source organism: Hemerocallis citrina (assembly GCA_017893485.1). Classification (NCBI taxonomy): domain Eukaryota; kingdom Viridiplantae; phylum Streptophyta; class Magnoliopsida; order Asparagales; family Asphodelaceae; genus Hemerocallis; species Hemerocallis citrina. Next base: position 38,871,874 of record CM030363.1, read on the forward strand.
TTTGGGGTATGAAGGCAAGTTGGTTAGCTTGTCATTCTCAGAGTCACATGTTAAGACTTCTTGCTTACAAGTCAAAAGCCTATAAAGAGGCTAAAATTTGAGAGAATCTAGACTAGGTAAATGACAATAATTTTGCATCTTGAATGCAGCAGTTAAATAGTAGTTATGGTACTTCTTTCTTGAGTAATGCTAGAGCCACTACCAATTTCACTACATTTCTCTTCACTATCTTAGGTGGCATACTCCAATAGGTAGGGAATGATAGAGCAGATGGGAGAACTCTCCAATAGGAGTATGTCACCTAAGGTAGTGAAGGAAATAATAGTGAAATTGGTAGTGGCTAAAGCGTTACTCTTCTTTCTTAGTTCTGAGTAAGTTCAAATTAGACCAAGAATCAAACCCAGCAAGCACAATTTGAAGCCCACCAGGTGCAACAAAATTATAAGAACATGCAACCAAACCGAAATAGAATATTGTAAAAATAATTAGGTTCAATACAAGAGAAAGACGATGAAGATAAAAAATGAAGAAAGGAAGTGGAAAATAAATGGTTGAGTTTCTATCTCTAAATTTTCTAGAGAGAGCAACTCCTCGAAATAAATTTAAAAAAGAAAATCCTAGATCTAGATCTGAGTTTGGAGGGGGTGGCGGCTAGAGTTACGCCGCCCCCTCCCCGTCCGCCCTTCATCCTCCTCCTCTATACCCTACTCTTCAACAACGATCTCCTCGCGCTGCAACCTCGACTTCGGCCTTCCATCGTCGTTTCTCTCGAGTTTTGGCGTCGGGAGTGGCGAGCAATTCGCGGCGGCAGAACGGCGAGCTCCTATGGGGTGGAGCTCGAGATGACGGCGTGCCGAATGCTTGGGCTGGCGGCAAATTCGCCTCGCCTGGGAAGCCGTCGCCTCCACCCTCCCTCATCCGACCACGACAGTCCTACTGTCGCTGAATGCCATGGCCTCCACGACTGCGCCGCTCCACCCAGCATCTTTAACCCCCATTTCTGCAATGAGAAGGTTTGTTGTGTTTTGGTTTGGGTTTTGTATGAGTGAGTGTGAGAGGGAGAGTTAGGGAGAGACATGTTCTTCTCTATTCTCTGTTGGTGTGTGTTTGTGATTGTGAGAAATCGCATGAGAGAGCTTGTGTGTGAGAGGAGAGGGTATGCTCCTCTCGGCTCTCTCTTTGGTCGTGCCTTGGTTGGTATAAGTGAAGTTTGATGTGCAACATGGTTGTGGGGCCTGAATTCGGTTTTGATTCGATGTGAAGTATGATGTGCAGCACGGTTGTGGGGCTTGGGCCCGAAGACGGGGTCCCCCATGAGGTGCACTCACCGGTTGAAACATAGTTGTGGGGCTTGGGCCCGCAAACTGGGTCCCCCCATGAGGTGCGCGGAGTGAATATGTAGAGTTGGAGTTGTTTGAGATTTTGGCTGTCAGTGTGTGTCACACCCTGAATTCGACCTCCTTTAACCGACTGCCACAGGCTTCGTGACCGCACCGCCACTACACCCTCATCATTGAATCTGGAATCTACAACGTCCACCGCCCGTAGGGGCGAGAGGGGAAGGTGATGCTTCAATTAGTTGTGATTTGCTTCAGGTTTTTGCATGAGAGAGAGAGAGAGTAGGAGAGAGAGAGTGAAGATGTTGCTTCTCACTACTCTATGCAGGAGTAAGTTTGTGTTTGTGAGAAATCACTTGAGAGAGTAAAAGCGTGAGAGAGGCGAAAGTATCATCTTCGGCTCTCTCTTTGACTATGTCCGTAGTTAGGGCGAGGGAGAGTTGTTTGGTGAGAAATCGCTTGAGAGAGCTAAAGCGTGAGAGAGGTGAAGATATCCTCTCTACGGCTCTTTTTTGGTTGTGACTTTGACTGGGCCGAGTGTGAGAGTGTGTTGGTGAGTTAGTGGGAGTTGGGGAGGAAAAGGATAGGAGCGGCGAATCTCTAAATCCCGCGTGATTCGCTTCAGGTGAGTGTGCGCGTGCCGTGGAGGCGGTGCACAAAGCTTACTTGACGTACATACAATTAGTTGGTCCTTACTTTGTGACTGGGCCCAAAATAAGATCTAGTACAATATTGGTGGAGGCCGAGGCCACGCTAGGGCCAATTCGACCTAGTCGATTGTGGGGTGTGGTTTTTTTTTGTTTGTTGGCCCACCCTCTAAGAGTGTTGGAATGAGCTCTGATTATATGTACTCATATCGCTTTATGTTTTATTTTTCTGTTTGTAGTTTGTAATTTGGCCCAGCACTAGATTTGTTTGGTTAATTTCTTATTAATGAAACAAAATTGCCATATTACACCTTTCCCTTCAAAAAAGAAAAAATAACAGAAAAAGGAAGAACAAGAAAGAAGAGAGGGTCCTAGGAAAAAGAACTAAAGTAAACCATAAAATGCAATGGAAATGGATTAGCATTGCCAACGAAAAGAATATATACAAATAATAATCTAAGAAATTGTTTGCAAATTCATGGTTAAGGAGACTCCGATTCAAAGTATAATCCTACAGTGAACTAACATAACACATACAAATCACTAACTTTTAATGGCAATAATACTGAATCTCTGAATACATATAACACCTTCTGTAATGGATTTTCGATAACAACAACAATAGCCTTACCATCTGCTTCGGACAAAACTTAAAATTACATGTCCTACAGTAAAATTTCCCCGAATTCTTGAGGTAGAATTGAGTGTTACAATTGATACAGATAATTAACTAGCGCTTACAAAATTTCCGGTCCTACTCAATTCATTGAATATAACTGCTAACAACAAACAAAAAACAGAAACATGATTATTTCTTCCTTTTTGGGCAGTCTCTTCAGTTGCCTCGTTAGATCATGAACTCGTGCATCATAATCAGTAATGTCTCAATGGCAATAGAGCTTGATAACAGAATCCGCACCGGCAGTGAATAGCCATGGCTGCCGAGGATGGAATTTGCAATCCAATACTCCTGTATATCATACAGATGTTAAAGAGTTGTAATTAGCATCTTCTCTCTTAATTCCTTAAAAAAACATTGTAGCACTGAAAAGCAAAAGAGATGATAAAAAAAATTTGTTGTATAATGGTGAAATGCGAAGACAGCATAACTCATAATCGTTATCTTTATTTAAACCTTGTACAAATATGAATCCTACATGTGAGGTTCCAAGTATGTGCATAACATATTAGACAGCGTGAGGGGCAGGAAAACTCCCCCCCACCCCCAACGCGCCTCTCCCAAGGAAAAAACATTTCTCACTAGTCAGTCAATAATTCATTGTAAATTTTAAACATGATATAGTTTCTTCCAAGGGAAAAAAATAATCATGGTATATCATAATGGCACAAATTAAAAAAACTGCCATCAGATATTTGATGAAAGTTCAATTAAAAACTAAAATGCAACCCTTATTTTACTGCTAGGTTATCAACAGTGCCAAACAAAAATAGGATAACTGAAGCAAATTAAAAAAAAAACTATTTTCGATCCATTTATGTTAAGATTTTGCCTAGCATTCCATTTATTTAGATATTTGTGAATATATCTCACCGCAGTAAAATCTGTGTATTGGCATTTTGCAGATCAGAACACTTACACGGATACACACTATAGCCCCCACTTCTAGGCCTTCACATAATATTGTGAAGATCAATAGTCAATATTACCTCACATTGAGAAAGCAAGAGATTTTTCGGAAAAGAGATTAAGTGGAACAAATACCATCTTTATATTTTTAGCAAATAAATGCATAATAAGTTAAAAAGAGGACAGCATTACCTCTGCCATTGGTTGATTTATGGCCACGGAGAATTTCCAAAGGAACAATAAGAGGATTCTGGTTAAGATCCGAATACACCATGCCATGAAATACATATGCCGTACAGTCATCAGAACATGAAGCAAAAAGAGGGTATGAGCGATGGAAGGCAACATTTGTAATGTCCTTTGGGTGAGTCCTGATGGGTTTTTAAGCCAAAGAAGAGAAAAACAAATCAGAAAAGAAATGCCATATTACCATATAACCAGAAATGGAAAAAGAAAGACAAAAAGCATTATATTCCAAAAACAATAAATACTACTAGTGATATGGGAAAAAATAGAACTAGATCAGGACCGTTCAAATCGGGTACGAATCTTAACGCTCTCAGGGGTAAAACAGTAATTTCTGTTATAAACGGATCTGTAAACGGGAGTTTGGTCTTTTCCAAGGCCCAATAACCCCAAAAACGGATCTATACTATTGGGTTATGATGACAACCCATTATAAATAAACCCGGATCATTTAAAGAGTTATTTAAATTTATGATTATCCCTAAGGGACGGTTTAAACCAAATCTCTTATTATGAGGAGATTTAAACTCAATTTCTTATCCAAAAACACTAGGGGTTAGAGATAAACAATTATCTCTAAACTGTTTCCAAAGACGACTACCCCTCTACCCCACCATAAAATGGCTAATCAATATTTTTTTCCAAAAAGTTCTTCCATAATCTTATTGATTACTGACTTGAGCGTCGGATGGCCTGTCGCTGGGATCAACTCCGATGTTTGCGTTTTGCAGGTCAAGGTGAGGTGATCGTCACCGCACGAATCGAATCCTACGGCGCAAACGAGTCAAGTCATCAAGTCAAAGGCATCAATACCGCTGAATGTCAAAATGTCAAATTCTTGATCATTCCTCTAAAGAATCCACATCATTTGGTTGCTCCCACTCGCAACTAGTTTTCATTAAAGACCCTCCTCAGATGATTATATATTCACATATAAAATCCCTGTATACATTAAGTTAGACCAAATCCTTACAATAAGTCATACAATGATTACCGTATCAAATGGGTATCTTCATAAATTATCCTATTTTTCTTAACAAGGCCATAGCCACATACTCCACCCCTGACGTGACACTCTAATCTCATAATTGGGGAATTTTGCAAGCAGGAATTTTGCAAGCAGGGGTTCGAACCCCCAGACCTGCTGCACACCTAATAGAGAGGCTTACCACCAGGCCACAAGGGCAATTGTAATTATCCTATTCTAATAAGTAACAAACCTCCTTTTACCTGATGAAGTGAAACAGGTTTAAATAAATAAAATAATTTTTAAAATATGCACTGGACTTCTCGAATGAATAGCATATGCATAAAAAAAGAAAAAATAATGATGAAACTTGAGTTTTCATTATAAACCAAATCTTCAAACCTTTGATGAAAGGAAATACTAGTAAAGGAAATACTAAATAACCACTTAAATCAATATCAACACAATGCATTCCCAACTGATTTAGAATACGCCTAAGGTGGCTTTGCAAGCTTCCCAAACAGGTCCAGTATGGTGCACATCAAGCTTAGGTTTTCTGCATCACAAGGGTCTCCATACTGAACTTTGAGGTTGCAAAGATCTTTACCCTAACTACAAACCTTACCACAACATAACATATACAGCACATCTAAGAGTAAACATTTTATGCGATGAAAGTATATGATCAAACCAGGTGTAGGAAACAAATTATGAAAGCCAATAAACTTAATTCTCTGTAATCAATGGAATCTGTGTGTGCATTTAAGAATATTATCCAACCAGATGAAGTATAGGGATTCGGGAACAACAAATGTCAAATCATATATAAAGAGTATGCACATGCATGTGTGTATGGCGTGTACTGTGTATGCCCTAGAAAATGTTGGTATCCGAATAATATTAATTGATCAATAAAACATAACCTCCAAGATAATAAGTTGGAAAATATCAGGAATTGTGATGCTAGACATTTCATAATACTTCAAACATATATGTAATGCCTACAAGTGAAAGATAGTTGGTAGAGGGCTTCTTTGAGATGCAGGACCCAGGTTTGACTCCCTCGGTGTAGAAGTGCTTAGATTTTGGATAATATCGCATGGTTAAGAGAAGCCCATTACAACGGGGGGAAAAGAATAAAGCAAATGCAATGGTAGAAGAAAGTGCAAGAAAGAAAGTGTAGAACAAGAATTTTTGGCATACTTTAAAGTTTTGTATGGTTGAGATGATAGGTCCATATCAAACCAGCACATTTTCCCTTCCTTGCTCCCCACAATTAAATTGTCACCTGTAATTAAAAAAGGGAAATAAGCATTTTAATCATATAGTCACAACTAACATAATTCTGACCCTCCCTAAACATATGTTGAGGACAATAAATATCACTCTACCTCCAGGGTGGACAGAAATAGAGGAAATCTCACGAAGCTTTGTCTCAAGCTTCTTAATGAGTTTTTGTTTCAATAGATCATAAACACGAACATTCTTCTTTGTTGAGACAAACAAAATGGGGCGCACAGGATGGAAGACAGAAGTAACTGGAAGCCCGTACAACTTCCTGATAGAATTTTGCGTGTGTTTCTTCGAGAGCTGATGTATCAATATTGCTCTAGAGTCACGTACATGATAAGTCAAGGCTTACACTTGTGATACTGATCATGAAAAACATCAGAATATGCAAGCAATAGCAGATTTCACATAGAACCCTACTGATAAACATAGATTTGTTGATATAGGAGATGAAAAATATGGCTATGTAAACCCAAGGCAAACAAAACAATCATAATTTCTTCTCATTGGGTCCTCTAATGGAAACCTTGCTTCTCAACATAGAAGATAGCATATTAGCATGTATCCACTCAATTAATATCCTCGATGCTACAACGTTCTATTTTATGTTTCTAACCATGTTGAGCCTCTAAAAAAGAATTACCAGAAAGGTACAAAACATAGTATGAAATTCTAAACACCTTAACAAATGACACTAAGTACTTTAATTTTCAAGGAACCAGATTCAATCATCCACATTATAGTTTCAAACCTTAACTCTATAATGGATAACAAGTTACAGTTACAGTTACAGTTGGATCTATTAACTTGTGAGAGAATGTTGATTACTACTGTTAGAAACTTGATGTGAAAATGTGCATGCATGATGTCGGCATGTTGCACGGACTAACTGTTCCTTGTTGCAAGTAGAAATGACCAATACATTATTTCATGGCACACTAGTGAGATACAGAATACATTTAGCACCAAAACTAAGAATATTAATGTTACTTTCTTTCTACATTAACTATCAAAACAGTTTAAATTTTGCAAATACAACTTCCATCTATGTTACAACATTCACTTCGAATGCCCATGAGGCCATAGCACAGTAATTTACTATCACTTTCATTAAACAACTCTCATGTGGCACATCGTATACATGGCAACAACTGCTTCTGTTTTGCTAAAGGATACTTTTTTCTCACAGGTGTGCGTGTATAATTCAACCACCTTTTGTTATTATGGTTACTAACTAACAAACCAAAAACTAACGTAAACAACTGTCTAAAGCCCTTTTCCTGAGGGGCAAAACATATGAACCAACTGAATATCTCAGATTGGGCCATATCTATCACAAATAAATAACAGGGACTCTAATACTAAATGAGGTCAATATTGGAAGTAAAACAACGAATTTGATCTCAAGGATATCACTCGGGATGACAGTAGTGAAATAGTCTCCTTTTCGATGCCATTCAATAGTTGACACAGCCTGCAAAAATAAACATCAAAGAGTTTGGTATCTAAACCCTACAGAAAAAGAAGCACACATAATGCAGTGTAGAAACTGAGAACAAGATGACACACATTACCTTAAAGTGTTGCAGCCTGATGCCATCAAGCTGGCTATGTTGAACCCAGTTCACAATAGAGGAGTTATTACCTACAATATATGCTTTATGAGGATAAAAAAATTCGGACAAAAGATTCTAAAGGTAAAACAACAATAAAATAAATGAATAAAGATACAAAAATAAACACATACTAGTGTCATCTGCTAATGTTGATTGTTCAACATGGAGAAGCTCTTTAATCCTCAGATCATCTTCCGCGTCACCGAGTCCAGTGTTCAAAATAATCACATCATGCCCCCTTCAGAGTAGACCAAAGCCGAACATTATATAAAGATTTATGAAACCATTAGAAGTACCTGAAATAATATGAGTTTAAAGCTTACGCAGAAATGGCTAAAATGGGGAGCTCAGGTGAGGGATTCCATGAAACATGATCGACAGCCTCACCAATATTCCACACTCTGAGGCAACGACCAGTCTCAACCTCCCAGACACGAACAGTCCCATCAGTTGAACCTTTACGACCATCAGGATACAATTTGAAATTATTTTCATGCATACAAGAATATAGAGCAAGAAGACTGGATGAGGCGTATCAAAACCAACCAGATGCAATCCATTGCCCCGATATCTCGACTGAAATTGATTTGACAGGCCCACTGTGGCCTCTGTACTCAAGATAGCATGTGGATGGATAAGGCTTCAAATCCTTCCTGCTAGGTAGCTTAGGCTTCAGAGCCTCAGGATCAATGTTGAGCTATGTAATCAATAGACAAAGTGGATTAGTGAATCAAGGTCCTTACCAAGAAGAGAGTAGTTAATAAATAAATGTAATTTGAAGAAAAAGAATGAATTTTGTATAGCATAAATTATGCATTTGGACAAGGCTCCAAACAAATATAAAAATCATGCGTAAGAGACAAGCTATGAAACTAAAGAAAATAGGAAACTTCTTGATGTACAGAACAATCAACTTACACGTTTCTTGTGAGCTCTAGGGCAAAGATACAGGTCTAAACAACGATCAAATTCTTCCTTAACTGCATTCTCATAGGCTGGCACACTCCTAAGAGACGTAAACCTACATCAAAGCAATTAAGATCAAGCTTTACCCACTAGTCATTAGTATAATCTGGTGACTGCAGAAGTTTTGTTGGCAAATAGAGCATAAAACATAAATTAAACAAGAGATACCTTTTCGGAATAAACTTAGGACGGTCTTCCTCATACATCAGCTGATAAGAATTAATTTCCTCTTGGGTAGGTATGTATTCCACAGATGGATTGTATGATTCTTCGTGGCCTACAAGTGAAAATAAATTCATTATCAAGAAAAGGGTGATGTAGTCGAATTTTTGTTATATACTTTGTCAAACTTTCCTGCTATTGTGCACCTAGCGGAAGTGACTTACCTGGCAATTTTGGTTTTGGTGCAGGAATATAACTCAATCCATGCCTCTTGTTTTCCGCTGCACTAGAATCATTTCCCCACAATAAATAAAATGGAGGCTCCTCTTCTGGTTTATCAAACTTAATCCAACCCTTGCGGATGGCTCTAACATATTTAACCACCTGCACCAAGGCCACAAGCCATCAGTCTTACTTCTTAACGAACCATCAGTCTAGCCCAACTAATAATCTTAGTAATTAACCAAACCATCTCTCTAGCCTCTTAACAAATTATTGACCTGAATATCTCGCTTAATAAATTAAGCAAATAGTTTGTATTAATCAGTTGCGCTTAAGATATAAATATGTTCTGATGAAAATGGAAGACAAATATGGCAACCATCAGGTAACTTGATGAATTGCTAAACAGAAAGGACTGAAACAATCTATCTAATTTGCTTAAATGAGTGTAAAAGTGAGTGAGATAGGAAGTTGTATGCTTGACTGTCGAGGTACTCGAGAAATGACAAATTGACGAGGACATAGGTTTGAGACGTTTGGGCGCCTCTATCAGCGCAGACATCGTCTAGGATGACTACTTTATTAGCCTAGTTATTTTCATTTCAGCACTTTTAATTGTTTTGGCACATGTAATAGCTTTGCTATTTGCACCCTTATTTTCTTTTCTGCACAGTGGATATATTTTGGAGATTTGTTTTGAGCCTATATATATGCCTTTAGACTAATGAGAATATATGTTTTGATTGATTAAAAACTTATTGTGTGTTGAGTTTTTGCTCTTCATTCTTCTCTTGTGTGTGTGAGATCATAAGAGATTATTAGGTTTGTGAGAAATCCTAGATTTCCAACCCCATCTTCATCAACTACCTGCACCCTCTCTCTGTCTCTTCCCGAAGCCCACACCACGTTCTTCTTCTTCCTCCTCTCGCCACAACCCGAGCAACCACCTGAACCCCCCTCCCCGTCAAACCCGCACCCATCCTCTCCATCACCCCCCGCAACCATCACCATCAACCCCGACTGCCCCTCCTTCATCTAAACCCAACACTACCCCCGAAACCCCCTCCTCTCCAACCGACGTCAACCCCCGCCGGTGCCGGCGATGTCGCCAACGTCCCCGCAGACCACCGACGCACCCCACCGCAAGCCGTGTCTGCGATGGGAAGACCGCTGTACCAACTTAAGGCAGGCCCGGTTAGAGATAGACCCCTGCCTCCTTCTCCTTCTTGCCAAGCGCAAACAGAGAGCGCAAGTGAGATCAGATCTGATTTTCGGTTGATAGGTTTCGGTGTTTCGTGTTTGGGCAAAGAGATCAGATCTCTGTGTAGGGTTGACAACAACTCGCAGTGCTTTCCTATTGGATCCGATATTGTTGTTTGTTGTTTGGGTTGTTGGATCATATCCAGATCCAACATCTTCCTTTCCATCCATGGCTGCATCGAACCCCGGTAATTTTGTTCCATTTCTCAATTACTTGTGGTAATGTCTATCATCTCTAGAATATTATCTGAATTATCCGTCCCCCACAAATATTAAGTGTGCGTGCTTCTACTTGCCAATTAGCGTACAAATCATTATTGAATATCTTACTTGCTAAAAACACGTATATTTGTTGATTGTTAGGCTTGAATTTTTAATTGGGACCGTTAAACTTATTCAATTCCTTGAAAATCCATCATATCAACCACTAGTTTTACTTTATAACTTAATCGACACTACTTGGTGATAAACTTAATCTTCTAATATTCTTGGAAAAATTCTCTACCTAGGGTTAAGTTTACATCACAAATGTTAAGTAAAGCAGATGAGAATCTTTGGCAAATGAATAGTTAAACATAGTCAAAAAGCAACTTTGGCTATAAAAGTGCCAGCTGTGTTTATCTTCTAGATTCAATAAAATAGCAATGAGCAGTATGCAGATGGCTGGAATCTTCTGAAAAAGGAAAATAACAATTCTAAGTACACCAAGCCAGAATAGATACGGTGCTATGTATCAAAAGAAATATACCTTCTTTTGCTCCCACTTCGATGGCACAAACCGCCTCTTTGGCTCTGGGGCATTTGAAAGGGGATGTCCTTTGTCCTTCCACTCAAACCAGTCAACATAAGGCTGAATGCACAAAAAATATAATATAAGCAAGTGCAGCAGTTATATAACAACTTAATACTTTTTACAAATTGTTAAGGGAATTGCAAATTTGATAAGACCGTCAGAAATCACAAACCGCATACGGATCCACTGTGGCATGAGGTGTCTTTCCCTTCAGCAATCTACGAATAATTTTTGTTTCCTCCTTTGTCAATTCCACCTCTTCATCATTGTATTCATCATATATTTTTCTCCTGATATTTCCAAGGATAAAAATATATCTAGTCAAATAGATCGGCCTAAATTTTGATACACCATTTGTATGATATTGTATGATAATAGAAAAAACTTTTAGCTTAAGTGCAACAAGTTCCAGCATGATATTCCAAGAAAAATGTCATATTGTGATGAATTGATGTTAGGCCTTTTAATTAAAAAGATGGTAATATCAAAAGAAAACATGTGCAAAATTGGTTCACCGAGAATGTCAGAGTGAGGCAGATGTCCTTTGATTGTTAAGCCATATAATATAAAATCTCTACGTACAAGGTTTTCACATGGCAGTCAACAAACACACATCCAAGAATATGTGCATGACGGGGAACATATGCATAACAAACTAGTAAGGGCGATGGAAACCCTATTATTCTATATAAGATGTCATGTCGTATAAGGTCTTGGAGGAAAATGGTAATAATAACCTTCAACAGAGAATATCACACTAGCACTGATCAGTTGTATTACAGCCATACTGGTTATTCATTCTACTGAAAAATCTCCAAACTGGACGGTATCCCCTCACTATCCCTTCCTATACCCACTTCCTAAGCCACGATAAAGTCTGGAGAATGATCATAGGCTTGTTTTGGGCTTTCTTAATCTTGGGCTTGAAAGAATGCCAAGAAATTAAACCGTTTGTATATCAGCATTGAAGTAAATCTCTTTGTTTCTGATATGGATAAAAATGGAACCAAATCGGGACCGTTTAAATCGGACACGAATCTTAAAGCTCTCAAGCTCTCAGAGGTAAAACTGTAAATTTCACTAGAAACGGGTTCGTAAATGGGAATTGGGCATCTTTCACGCCCGACGACCCAAAAACGGACTTGTCAAACTAGGTTGTCATAACAGTCCAACATAAATAAGTCCATAATTACTTAAATATGATTTAAACTCATAATTATCCATAAGAGACGGTTCAAAAACCATCTCTCTTATCAAGAGAAGAGTTTTTAACTCTATTTCCACAACCGCTATTATGTCTTCATGAAGAAAAGATACCCAACTCTATCCAAAACACTAAAAAATAGAGATAAATCATTATCTTGAAACTGACCCCCATAGCGACTATAAATACCTCGTGACAGTACTTTACCACTAAAAGCTCTCATATATTTTCTGAGTTCTGACTTAAGCGTCGGAGGGTTTGTCGGTGGGTCAACCCCGGTGTTTCAAACTTTTGCAGGTCAATCAGAGCAATCGTTACCATCCAGATCAAATCCAACGGTTCAAACGAGTGAGATTCATGAGTCAAGATCAGTTGAAAATAGTCAATATCAGTGAGAATTAAAAGGTCAGTTGTTTTTATTGTTTCAAAAAAAATTCACATAATCTGTTAGCTCCCACACAGAAAAAAAACAGCAACAGATTGGCGCTGTCTATGGGAACGGAAAAAGCGATCTGACCAAAATTAGCGAGTAAAACAGTTTTCAGCCATGCCTCCATAGAGAAAAGGAAAGACGGCAGCCTCAAGCCGATGAGTCAACCCTTTACATCCAACTCCTCATTAGGACGTCCCTCCTACCTTTTAGCAGGATCAACCCCTCCAACCGGAACAACCTCGACAGCCTACTCAATCCCCCATCCAAAGAGGTTCTACCGGGGGGCTCCCAAAGAAGTCAGCGCTCTATGCACCGCATCGGTGAGAACATAGAGTCGGTCTACACCTCCACACCCTCCACAGTGCACCCTGAGGCATCTCAAGTGCAACAGGATCACTGCCAAATCATAATTACCAGACAACAGGAGTCTGACTGCTGAGCCTGGGATGAGCACCTCCCTTCTACATAATAAGAAGACACCACGGGCCACTTTCCTCAAAGTCGGGGACGCAGAAGAACCCTCTCTCCCAGAGGGCAAAGAAGCCATCACTCTCCAAGGGGACAAAGAAGGACCCATCCTCGTGGGAGAAGGAACCCAACTCCAACAAGCCGATCGGCCCCCATGAGAGGTAGAGAGGAAGAAGCACCTGTCACTGGGGCAAAGTTCAGGGACTTCAAAGACGAGATCCTCCAAGCTCTCAAAATTGTTCCTAGCATGCTCGACAAATTAGCCTTCACCACTCCACTCCTCCACGGTAGGATGCATCCCATGAGTCCACTAGATCCGAAGAACAAGACAATGTCATCTTTCAGCGCCTCCAAAAGATAGAAGACCGACTAGCACCGTTAAAACAAGAGGAAAGACATGAAGAAACATACCACCCCATCCGACCCCCCTTCTCTAGATGACCTTCGAATCATACAACGGAAAGTCCGACCCAGTAGACCACATTGAGAGTTTTAAGACCCTCGTGATGATCCACCAAACATCCGACTCCCTCCTTTGCAAGACTTTTTCGGCAATCCTGAAGGGATTAGCACAAGAGCAAGGGCAGGGCACGTCTCGCCATTCAATTTGCTCCTAAAACACCCATGGATAAGTGCGGAGTCCATACTCATGGTTCTTTGAGTCGCTCTAATCACTTGCCACCGAGCAAGTGTGCGGGGCACGCCTCACCATTCGATTGCTCCCAAAACTCGTCGTCAACCTGTTCGGAGTCCATACACATGGTTCTTACTGTCACTCTAGCCACTTACTACTGAGCAAGGGCAGGGCATGCCTCACCATTCGATCTGCTCCTAAAACAACTCACGGACAAATGCCGAGTTCATACTCATGGTTCTTAGAGTCGCTCTAGCCACTTGTCACTGAGCAAGTGTGACAAGCACGCCGCACCATTCGATTGCTCCCAAAACTCATTGTCAACCTGTTCGGAATCCATACTCATGGTTCTTGGAGCCGCTCTAGCCACTTGCCAACAAGCAAATGTGTGGGGCACGCCATGCCATTCGATCACTCCCACAACCTCCAACAACAAGAGTACAAGAGATCTGACCTGCTACTAAAGTTGACGTAACTAATCTAAGCACAAATAGATATTACTTAAAGAGACAACACTTACACTTAAAAGGGCTTTTATTTCACATCAAAATTTTGTTACAAGGTCAAAAGAAACAATCAACAAGATTACCCCATCGGCTACCGAAGCACCACCTCGATCTTTCAAACCATTTGAAGGGAAGACCAAACCTGCAGATTGAGTCCCGACCGCGTGGCCACCAACGCGCGCTGCCGTCCCACTAGCCAAGGCAACACTTGATGAACCGGCCACTCTGCATTGGGCATCTCCCGGATTCCTCGAGACCCCGTCGAACATAAAGTCAATTCATGGAATAACCTCCCCTGATACATCTCATCACCAAGCAAGAAGTGCTCCTAGTCCTAGTTCCCTCAAGAAGACGCTTCAATCGATGGATCACCACCTCCTGCTTGATAAGCTTCTCCGTGAGATAGGCATCCTTGATCCTAATCTTCCAACGAACCATACTAGCACGATGAACCATCCAGACGAGTCTCTCCCGAGTCCCGAGAATTCAAGAATAACTTTTCTCAGATAAGCAACCTCTAAGCTCTTCTCAAGCACTGCGTTCTTCAGCTCATCCCTTTCAGTGGTAGCTGCAAGCAAACAACGATGAAGGGATTTAACTTTCGAACTTCTACAGACAATCATCTCAGTAAGGAAAGTCCCGTTATCGTGCGAGTGTCCCTCCACATCGGTCGGTCGGAGGCATCCCCCGAAGACCTTCATCACCAAGCCTCGCTTCGATATTCCTCCGGGTCAGCACTCTCCTCAAGCAGTAGAACTCCACTCCCGCCTTGGATAGCTTCTCCTGTAAACAAGGAAGCCCCAACTCCGCCACACGAAGCTTGGTACGAAAACGGGCAATTTGGTCATCACGAGAGACACCCAACATACACAACCTGCTAGTAGAAGAGAGTAGGGAATCACGGTGCAACCAAGACTACAAAATACACAGACTCAAGTTATCAAACACAACACAAGTTATAAAAAACTGAACGTGTTTTCATTGCAATAAAGATGCATCAAGCGGCGGTCAGTCTACTATTAGGCATCAATACAAAAACTCAAGCAAAAACAGGGAAAAAAGAAAAAGGACTCAAGTTTCCACCTCGGTCGATGGAGCCACGGGAGAGTGATACCCATCTCCAGCTCCCCCCACAACTCACAAACTCACCACGACCACCGTGGAAGGATCACCCATTACGTCGTCTCCCTTCTCCTCGGTGGAAGCACCCCCGAACAACTGATACCCCGCGCTATCAAAGTCGGGAACTTGCTCATCATATGCCTTCTCCATGTTGGAGACAAGATATCCCTCTGCCTCGGACTTCGCCTACGCCACCACAGCCTCCCTCTCCTTTGCCGCGCTCTCTCTCCCTTGCCTCTGCCTCCTCCATAGCCAAAGCCGCCTCCAACTGTGCGATCTGCTCCGCCTGAGCCTCTTCCTGAAGCACTGCCACATCCAGCTCCCTAGCGACCTTCGCCCGCTCCACCTTCGCCTTGTCAACCGCCGCCTTCCACTTTTTCTCCTCCACCACGTCTCAACAAGTGGTCAAAGTGATGGTGAACTGCAATAAGAACAGGAGAACCCAAAGTAACAAAGGAGAATGACTACACTATGAAAGCAAAATGAGAGAAGGAAACTACGAACAAAGTGAAACGTACCGACAATGCGGCTCGAAAGATCTCCAAGGCCGAATCGCCGGCAGTGCCCGCGGCGTCGCGCTCCTATCCTTGGGGGTCGGGAGATGGTGAATTGCCTTCATAAACTCGTTGAATCCCTAAAGAAGCCGTCGTGCCTCTTAACCTACCAGCCTGGAACAAAAATCTTCTTGTGCTCGTCGGTAAGGATCACCTTGACTTCCACAGTGAGCAGAGGAGCTTCGAGCGCCAACGCCGAAGCCAAAGAGAACCCACCGGTGATAGTAGTCGAGGAGGCAGGAGGAGATCCCAAGCCTGCTCCCAGGGTAGTGCCCGTTGAACTCTTTGCAGTTTTAGAAGGTGCAGGCCTTGTGACAACTCTCTTCCTCTTCTTCTCATCAAGAACTTTGCCGCTCAACCCGGTTCGCTTCTCCACAATTGCGTCAAAATTCATGCCAGTCGCCTCTGCAATAAGAAATACGAAGTGTTAAAATAACAAAAGGAGACGACTCAAACGGCAAGAATAAATAAAACACAAAAGAGGGCGCGTACTAGTCATTCGGACTAAGACCCACCTGAAGGGAACCTCCTTAGTCATCTCTCCCCTTCATAGCCGGACGCTTCAAAAGAATGTCCCGCATATTCTCCTCCTTGGGACTCAATCCCAGATCTGCCATCACCCTGTTTAGGACACTCCCTCCAAACCGTAGGAATCCCCCACGGGTCGCGACTACAGACGATGAAGTACTTTTCCCTATCGAATCTGAATTATCGATCAACTTCACGCTGGAACGAGGGGTGAGATAGAACTTGAACTCTATCTTACTCTTCTGATGAAGCTTGTAAAGCCCCTTTAAAACGTTCCACCGCGGCTCGATCCCTACCGTCTGACAATGCAAGATGATGTTGTTCACATGCCTCCACATGTTCAGCATGTACTGAACGAGGCTCCGAGTGTACCACCTCAAAATGTCTTTAACAAATGGATGAAAAGGTAGGCGGAGTCCTGCATGCAAAACATCAAACGGGAAAAAACACAACCCGGGAGAGATCGGAGAACAAGCTCTAACCCCAGGCCCAGCCAACATCAAATCGAACTCCCGCAGGATCTTGTAGCACTCCCATATGCGACCTAAATCCCCCTCAGAAAGGATCGAAGATATATTGTCTGCCTCAGAAGACTCACGATACTCGGACTCCTCATACCGAACACCGTTCTTAACCCGATCCCCCAATTCGGCGGGATACTCATGAATGCGGGTGAGACCCGTTAAGGGGATCGGATACCTCTCGAGATCGCCTGCTCTCAATCCTCCTTTACTATTGATGATCTGGCTACCCCCTTCCCTTTATCTGCTTTAGTAGAAGACAGAATAGACGACCGTTCTTTGCTGCAGCTAGCAAGGAAAGTCTCATCGCCCGAAGAAACCCTGACATCTTATAAAATATTATATAAATTACCTTTGATTTGACCCGTACGGTCGGAAAGATCGCCGGAGAAAGAAATTAGCTGCCGAAACTTTTTTAGAGAAAAAAATGGTAGGGAAGAAGATAGTGAAGTGAGAATGAGGATAGGGGAGCGAGGGAATTTATAGAAGCTCAAGCCAACTTTTGGGCTCCCGAGTATTGGGCCCCCAACCATCGGGGAAGCCCAACAGTCGGGGAAGCCCAAGCGCCCAAAAAGGGAGCAAACCGACTAGTTAACCAGGTCAAAATTGCCACGTGGATGCCATGTAAGTGCCATGTCGATTCGGAGGTTGCTATCGAGCAGACTTGCCTTCGACCACAACAGGTGTGAAAATGCATCATGTGGATGCCACATGCCACCACGTCACCTGCCACATCTGATCGGGCTGCATCGAGCAAACTAGCCCCCGACTAGAACGGGCATGAAAATGCACCACATAGGCGCCACGTCATTTACCACGTCGGAGACGTCATTTACCACGTCGGATAGAGGGCTGCCTCCGACAAGAATAGGGGTGAGAATGTGCCACATCATCACCACATGGGTGCAACGTGGGGTCGGGGGAACGCACCGAGCAAGTTGCCCCCGAACAGAACGAATGCGAAAACCATCCAATCTCCCAGATATCCGCATCAAATCTTGATCAACAACTGAGATTTAATCAGGTAATTTCTTTTTAATTTAACTCTTTTATTTAATTATTAAATCGAATTAATTATTTAAAAATTTCGGAAAAAATAAAATTTAAAATAATTAGTTAAAAATTCTAAAAATAATTTTTATTCGAAAATATATTAAAATAATCTGAAAAATAATTATAAATTTAGAATATTTAATTAAAATTTGAAAATTAATTATTAAATTCAAAATTTGAATTAAAAAATCTAAAAATGATTTAAAATTAGGGAAAATTCAGAATAATCTAGAAAAATAACAAAAAATTCTAGAAAATTCTAAAAATAATTCTGGGTATTTTACAAACTCGGAATAACACTGTTACACCTCGAGCGAGGTTCAAACGTCCCCGAAAACTCTGATAAGCTAAGCAGTTAAAATCGGTTTTTGGACCTAATCGGTCTAGGAGCGATTAGTGATTAATCGGTTAATCGGAAAATAATCGGGGATTAAATCGAAAAAATTATTATATATAAAATCAAAAAAGATATATCCTCATTATATAGCAACCCTAAATTATAACTTAAAACTATTATGAGATTATCAAATAGGAACATATATATACAATCGGGGAGGTGCAGCAGATGCGGGCTGGGTCAAGTATGCTACGGTGCAGGAGGAGCGACAGTGGGTGATTTAGGTTTGCTCGAGGAAGAAGAGAATCAGCTTGAGTTTGGGTTTACGCGAGGAAGAAGAAGAGAGCGGCGGCATATCAAGTTTGAGTTTGTGCGAGGTCCACAAAAGGTTTGGATTTTGAATTTGGATTTCAGTTTGGGCCGGATTGAGCTCAAATAATGCAAACGAGCATGAAAATTAGAGGAGATTTAATCGGTTAATCGGCCACTTAAAATCGGCCGATTAACCACTAATCGGCCGATTATACCCGATTAAATCGCTAACTATTGAAATATTATAAATCGCTAAAAAAATAATCGCTTGGCTCCGATTAGCGATTAATCAGGGATTAATCGACGTAATCGGGGATTTTAACTGCTTAGCTGATAAGTTCTGTAAACCATTAAAAACAGGCAAACTACTCTTCAAAGACTGTGAAACTCAATCTTCGAAAGTGGGAGGCTTGTGATATAGATAAAAATGGAACAAAATTGGGACCGTTGAAATTGGGCACAAATCTTAAAGCTCTCAGAGGTAAGAAGGTAAATTTAACTAGAAACGGGTTCGTAAACAGGAATTGGACCTCTTTCAAGCCCGACCACCCAAAACAGACTTGTCAAACTGGGTTGTCATAACATTCCAACATAAATGAGTCCATAATTACTTAAATATGATTTAAACTTATAATTATCCATAAGAGACGGTTCAAAAACCACATCTCTTACAAAAAAAGAGTTTTAACTCTCGAATAACTCTTCATGAAGAAGAGATAACCAACGCTATCCAAAACACTGGAAAGTAAAGATAAATCATTATCTTAAAACTAACCGCCAAAGCGATTATAAATACCCCATGACCTCCACAAGAACTATGTAATCAGTATTTTGCCACTCAAAGCTCTCATATATTTTCTGAGTTCTGACTTGTGCATCGGAGGGTCTGTCGTCGGGGTCAACCCCGGTGTTTCAGACTTTTGCAGGTCAATCGAAGCAATCATCACCATTCAGATCAGATCCAACAGTTCAAACGAGTCAGATTTAGGAGTCAAGATCAGTTGGAAATAGTCAATATCGACGAGAATTAAAAGGTCAGTTATTTTTATTGTTTCTAAAAGAATTCACATAATCTGTTTGCTCCCACACAGGAAAAAACACAAACAATTTCTTTCATTCAGATATAATTGTAAATGTTAATATAAATAGGAACAACAAAAACCACTACGAAGAGGTATTAGTGGGTGATATGGCTAAAAATAGGATTAAATCAGGACCGTTCACATCGGACACGAATCTTAAAACTCAGGGCTAAAACGGTAATTCCACATACAAATGGGTCCGAAACGGGTACTGGGTCTCCTTCTCACAGATCCAATAACCCGCGAACGGATCCACCTCAACTGGGTACGGGTCCTAACCCGAAACACACCCAGTCCAGAAAAGATAGAATTAGGGTTTCTGATTAATCCAAATCAACGGCTCTGATTCACATCTATCTTTTCACCGGGAATTAAGGGATTCTATTCCTAATCTGATTACGAGGATTTTATGCCTTATCAGATCACAGGAATCACATTCCTTATCTGATCCCAACGGCGACTATAAATACCCCACACCCATCTCCATTAAGAGGTAATCAATCTTTTTCTAGTTAAACGCTCTTTCATAATCATTTCTGGTTACTGACTTGAGCGTCGGAGGGTGCGTCGCCGGGATCAACCCCGGTGTCTCGCACTTCCTTGCAGGTGAACGGTGGGAGTCAACGGTCAAGCTCCGGCGGAACAGGTTAGGTGTGCTATTCAGGTTTTCCAAGAACTCACAAATTCATCTGCTTGCCCCCACACCGAAATTAGCGGCAACAGATTGGCGCCGTCTGTGGGAAAACCATATGAATAGCCTTCTCCTCTTCCCGTCGACTAGCTCTTCTCCAGCCATGCCTCCCAGAAAAGTCAGATCTAGAGGGTCCAACCGTGGGCCCAACCCCGCTGATCAGCAAGAGGTAGTCCCCGTCCAACCCGCTCCGCAGCAGGGACAACCCCCGCTTCAAGTGGAGGACCCTCTTCAACAAGATCAGCCTCCTCTTCAGAATCGGCAACCCCCCAAGGGTCCGACCGGTCCACAGAACGCCGGTGCGGGGGGCTCCCGCATGAAGCAACCTCTTCACCAAGAGAACGTCTCCATCCACAACGCCTCCACAGACTCTATGGCCTCCCATCATCCCCGAGCCTCTGGTCGCCACAATGCGGCCCCCAATCGCCAGAAAGAGGACGACCTCCGCCGCCATCTGGATGAAAAGCGGGCCCGAAAGGGAACCTCCCGCCAACACCATCCGGGCGAGCGGTCTCCTCGCCACCGGTACTACAGGTCCCCCGTCCGCAGAGGGAGGAAAGAGTCCCCCGAGCATCACCGAAGAAGGCACTCCCCCGCAGGTCGGCAACAGCCTAGGAGCAATGAAGCACCCATCACCCGTGACGAGTTCCAGCAGTTCCAAGCAACCATCCTTCAAGCCATCAATCTTCGTCCCAACAACAATGCACCCAAGGACCCTTCTCCCCCTCCGGTCCGAAGCCCTCGCCAACGGTCCCTATCTCCTGCCCCTGCTCCTAGCAACTCCCGGCATACTCGAAGTCCTCGTCGCTCCCGAAGTTACCGTCGCCATAGCCCTCTCACTCCCTCATACGAAGACGAGTCTAGGGGCTCGGCAGATTACTGTCGGAGAGATGACGCCATGTACCGTCGTCTTCATGAAGTAGAGAGGCGCCTGGGTCAGATAAACCGAGAAGAAGAGCTCAGGGGGAGAACTCTTCGTCCTAGCAGACCTCCTTTCTCCCGAACCATAGTGGATGCACCTGTGCCGTTCGGGTTCAAACCTCCCCAGTTCGAGATTTACACCGGAGAAACTGACCCCGTTGATCACATAGAGAGTTTTAAGACTCTGATGCTCCTCCATCAAGCTTCCGACGCCCTCCTCTGCAAGACCTTCCCCGCAACGCTGAAGGGCCCAGCTCGAGAATGGTACTCCCGCCTCGCACCGTCTTCCATATTCTCCTTCGAGCAGTTCGAAACACTCTTCATCACCCACTTCGTGAGCAGCAGACGCACGGAGAAGACCAGCATCTCACTCCAACTCAGACAGGAGAAAGGTGAGAAATTAAGAGACTATGTGAAGAGGTTCACTGCGGAGGTCAGGTCCATGGCCTCCCTCGACCAATCCGTCGCAACAGCCGCCTTCCAATCCAACGTCTTCAATTCCAGTCTCCGCTCCTCGCTTGCTAAGAAGCCTCCACAGAACTTTGCCGACCTCCTTCTCAGGTGTGACAAGTACATTCGTGCCGAAGAGGCCGCCTACCCTCCAAGCTTCGGAGGGTCTACCTCAGGGACGAAACGAAAGCTGACCGAAGAAGAAGAGGCTAAGAAGCTTCAGAAGGACGGCAATGGCCAGCGCCGCCCAACTCCTCGGTTTGAGAAGTTCACCCCCCTCGTTGCTAATATATCAGAAGTCCTTATGGAGGTGGACAGGGAAGGACTACTCCGCGCTCCCCCTAGAATGAATACCCTTGGCAAGAAGAGGGACAAAGATAAGTGGTGCCGCTTTCACAGGGACCACGGCCACGACACGGATAATTGTCGGGCTCTTAAGGAAGAGATCGAAGAACTCATACAGCGGGGGCACCTGATCAAGTTCGTCCGAAAAGAGGGGTCCGAGCTCCTCCCCTGATCGTCACCTCTTCCGAACGAACAGAAAGGCCCGCCGAGCTTCAAGACTCGGCTCCTCCCAAGAGGTCTTCACCTTATTGTAGAAGTAGGATTCTGATTTTCAATAAGGCCGATGCTTGTAACCCGGCCAACAGCATGTAATAATGGCTCGCCCTATTAGAGCAGCCACTTAGTTTATTTCAATAAAACTTTACATATTTTCATTGAAAATTATTGCTCTTGCTTCTCTATCTCTCCGGGTCACGACTCTCTTAAATGGTGGGTTCGGAGTCCAGCTTCTTCTACATGGCTGCTCCCACAACTTGCTAAGCACTTCACAACGGGTTCGGAGTCCAACACTTGGCTCGATTCTACTTCGCAAGTTCGCTCCTAAGCGAGCTAGAAGTAGCTCGCCATTCGTAATTGCTCCCACAACCCTTAACCTCACGATGGTTCGGAATCCAGCACTCGGCTCGACTCTTCTTCCTCGGCTCGTCCATAGACGAGCCAGAAGTAGATCGCCGTTCGAAATTGCTCCTGCAGCCGTTGAATGGATCGGAGTCCAACACTTGGCTCGATTCTACTTCGCAAGTTCGCTCCTAAGCGGACTAGAGGTAGCTCGCCATTCGAAACTGCTCCTGCATCCCTCAAACTAACCTCACGATGGTTCGGAGTCCAGCACTCGGCTCGACTCTTCTTCCTCGGCTCGTCCATAGACGAGCCGAAAGAAGACCGTCGTTCGAAATTGCTCCTGCAGCCGTTGAATGGATCGGAGTCCAACACTTGGCTCGATTCTACTTCGCAAGTTCGCTCCTAAACGGACTAGAGGTAGCTCGCTATTCGAAACTGCTCCTGCATCCCTCAAACTAACCTCACGATGGTTCGGAGTCCAGCACTCGGCTCGACTCTTCTTCCTCGGCTCGTCCATAGACGAGCCGAAAGTAGACCGTCGTTCGAAATTGCTCCTGCAGCCGTTGAATGGTTCGGAGTCCAACACTTGGTTCGATTCTACTTCGCAAGTTCGCTCCTAAGCGAACTAGAAGTAGCTCGCCATTCGGAACTGCTCCCACAACCTTAAACTAATCTAACGATGGTCGGGGTCCTATGGCTCGACTTTACTTCACCGGCTCGTCCTTAAACGGGCCGGAGGAAGATGGCCCTTCCGAACTGCCCCCACGACTATCCGAGCCGAGCTACCCATCTGCCGAGAAGCAAAGTGGCGGAAAATGTGCCCCAAAATCCGTGCTCGGATCTGCCGAACAAGATGCATCTACCGAGCAGCAAAGCAGATGAAGAGCAAGAAGAAAAAGAGGCTAACGGGTCAGGGTCGGATCCAATACCCTCGGTCCGACCCATACCCTTCTTAGCTCCTTCATTCTTCTCCTTCTTCAGTCTTCCCGCCAAAAGTACCCAACACTTCTGCTCTTCTCCACTGTGCGAAAGAACGAGGCAGGGGAGAGAACCCGAATGCCTCTCCTTCCCTTCCTCTTTCTTCTCAAGGCCAAGCTCTTTACTTCGCTTACCTCCAAAGCAGAGCTCTTCTCAAACGAGTTCGGAGCTAAAACTCTCTCCTAGAGTTGCTCCTCAAACTCCTCTTCCAGATAGCTCTTCTACAAGTCGAGCTCTTCGCTCCGCTCGCCTCCAAAGCGGAGCTCTTCTCAGCGAGTTCGGGGCTAAAACTCTCTCCTAGAGTTGCTCCTCAAACTCCTCTTCCAGATAGCTCTTCTACAAATCGAGCTCTCCCCTCCGCTCGCCTCCAAAGCGGAGCTCTTCTCAAACGAGTTCGGAGCTAAAAACTCTCTCCTAGAGTTGCTCTTCAAATTCCTCTTCCAGACGGCTCTTCTACAAGTCGAGCTCTTCGCTCCGCTCGCCTCCAAAGCGGAGCTCTTCTCAGCGAGTTCGGAGCTAAAAACTCTCTCCTAGAGTTGCTCCTCAAACTCCCCTTCCAGACGGCTCTTCTACAAGTCGAGCTCTTCGCTCCGCTCGCCTCCAAAGCGGAGCTCTTCTCAGCGAGTTCGGAGCTAAAACTCTCTCCTAGAGTTGCTCCTCAAACTCCTCGTCCAGATGGCTCTCCTAGAGCCGAGCTCTTCACTCCGCTCACTTCCAAAGCGGAGCTCTTCTCCACAAGTTCGAAGCACAACTTTCTCCTAGAGTTCCTCCTCAAACTTGTCTCTCAAATAGCTCTTCTCGACGAGATCGGAGCTAAAACTCTCTTAGAATTGCTCCTTGCGCTCACTTCAAAGAATGGGTCTTCCCATGGCTCTTACGAGGATCTTCCTAGCACCTCTTCTCCACCCCTAGGAGTGGAGCTCCTCTTCAAAAATCTCCAAAAACCAAGCAGAGCATCACCTCTTCCATATGCCGACTCATCCCCTTCATCAACTCACCGAGCTTCTCCTCACGCTCGAGCCGTCCGCTCAGCCGAGCTACACAACAGTTCAGCCGAGCAGCCGAGCTACTGGGCACAGAGGGGTGAAACCCTCAAGAGATACTTCCTTCAAAACATCCAACTCAGCACCTCGGCCAAACAGCCCTGACGCGTCGAGCCGAGGTACCAGGGTACCGACCCTCGTATATGGCAAAAAATCATCCCGAGGCAAAGTCACCGTCGGATCTCTCCAAAATTCGCGTCAGAATCTGATGGACGGTTCAGATCGTGCCACGCCCACAAAACGACAAGATAACGTTTTCTCGTGATCTGAACCCCATCCTCGTGATGCGCGCCATGATGAACGGCCCAGATCCTGCCGCGTGTACCTTCCGAACTGCCTTCCATCGGCCTGCTCGACCGAGCTACCGAACAGCTTAGTCGAGCAGCCGAGCTACTGGGCACAGAAGGATGGAACCTTCAAGAAACGCTTCCTCCAAAATAGCCAACTCAGCACCTCGGCCACCAGCCCTGATGCGCCGAGCCGAGGCACCGGGGTACCGACCCTCGTATATGGCGAAAAAACTCGCCGACCCATGTCAGCCGTTGGATCTTGTAAAAAAGTGCGCTCGTCATGATGGACGGATCAGATCGCGCCATGTCACCACAAAACGACAAGATAACGTTTTCTCGAAACTCGTGCCTCTTGTCTCGTGATTCGTGCCACGATCGTGATCAACCGTCAAGATTGAGTCGCGTAGCTTGGATCTGCCAATCTACCAAAATGCGGAGCGGCAAAAAATGTACCTCAAAATCCGTGCTCGGATCCGCCGAACAAAGCAAGCAGATGAAGAGGAAGAAAGAAAAAGAGGCTAACGGTCGGGGTCGGATCCGATACCCACGGTCCGACCCATACCCTTCTTAGCTCCTTCATTCTTCTCCTTCTTCCCCAACACTTCTCTTCTCCACTGTGCGGAAGAACAAGGCAGAGGAGAGAACCCAATTGCCTCTCCTCCCCTTCCTCTCCTCCTCTTCTCCACTGTGCGGAAGAACAAGGCAGAGGAGAGAACCCAATTGCCTCTCCTCCCCTTCCTCTCCTCCTCTTCTCAACTGTGCGGAAGAACAAGGCAGAGGAGAGAACCCAATTGCCTCTCCTCCCCTTCCTCTTCTCCTCTTCTCAACTGTGCGGAAGAACGAGGCAGAGGAGAGAACCCAATAGCCTCTCCTCCCCTTCCTCTCCTCCTCTTCTCCACTGTGCGGAAGAACAAGGCAGAGGAGAGAACCCAATTGCCTCTCCTCCCCTTCCTCTTCTCCTCTTCTCAACTGTGCGGAAGAACAAGGCAGAGGAAAGAACCCAATTGCCTCTCCTCCCCTTCCTCTTCTCCTCTTCTCAACTGTGCGGAAGAACAAGGCAGAGGAGAGAACCCAATTGCCTCTCCTCCCCTTCCTCTTCTCCTCTTCTCCACTGTACGAAAGAACAAGGCAGAGGAGAGAACCCAAATGCCTCTCCTCCCCTTCCTTTTTCTTCTCAGAAGAACTACCGACCTACCGAACAGCAAAGTGGAAAAAAATTCTCCTCAAAATCCGTGCTCGGATCTGCCGAACCAGATTCATTTGCCGAGCAAACCAGATGCTCCCAGAGAGGATCCGAGGTGCCGGGGTACCGACCCTCGTATATGGAGAAAAATTCGACCGATCTCATCTCACCGTCGGATCGTCTCAAAATTTGAGCTAAAACATGATGAACGGCTCAGATCTCGCCACGTCACCACAAAACGACAAGATAACGTTTTCTCGAAACTCGTGCCTCTTGTCTCGTGATTCGCGCCACGATCGTGATCAACCGTCCAGATTGAGCCACGTAGCTCGGATCTCAAATCCGAGCTACCGAACTACCGAACCGCAAAGTGGCAAAAAATCTCCTCAAAATCCGTGCTCGGATTGGCCGAGCAAGAAGCAGATCCGAGGAGCTCAAAAGAAAAAAAAATTTCAAAGAAGGGTCGGGTCGGACCCATTAGGGTCCCAACCCGAACCAACCCTTCTTCTTCTCTCCCAATCTCCCGCCAAAACAAAAAACAAGAACAAACCCAATAACTGACCCCCTTCTTCAACCTCAGCTCTCCAATACACCGCCTAAGCTTGAGCTCGAGTGGCCTCATCTTCGACCTAAGCTCCAGCTCGTCCAGCCTGACCTCCGGTGGCCTCTCCTCACCTAAACTCGAGCTCCCCAAGCTCATCGTCTTCAACTGCCGAGCTCACAACTCCACTCCGAGCTCCACTGCCGAGCCCCATGCCGAACCGATCTCCTCTATCCGCCGAAGCCAACAAGCGAAGCCTCACCATGGCCTGTCTCCAAACTCCGCCATGGCCGACCACCTCCGCTCCGAGCTCCGCGATGCCGAAGCTCTCCAATACGCCGACCTCGTCATCCACAGTGAGCTCCTCCGTCAACCCCGAACACCTCCGAGCTCCATGACACTGCAGACCTCCTCTATCGAGTTCGAGCTATCCTCCGAAGCTCCGAACTCCACTTTGTCACGAGCTCAACCCATCACCAAGCTCTCCACCTTCGTCGCCGAGCTCGCAACAATCGTCGAAGCTCCACCTCTTTCTCGTCACATTGAGATTGGTCGTCCACCTCCCATCTCCGTCATCAACACGCCGGAGCTACCCCACTGTCGAGCTCG
The DNA here is from genome assembly GCA_017893485.1 of Hemerocallis citrina. Classification (NCBI taxonomy): domain Eukaryota; kingdom Viridiplantae; phylum Streptophyta; class Magnoliopsida; order Asparagales; family Asphodelaceae; genus Hemerocallis; species Hemerocallis citrina. The sequence goes on from CM030363.1 coordinate 38,899,334, forward strand.
CCAAATCATCGCGAGCTCACCCTCACGGCAACTGAAGCGTCGAGCTCTTCAAAACGCCGACCCACTTCGCCGAAGCTCTTGCCTTGCCGAGCTCCATTCGTGCCGAGCTTCGCTGCCAAGCTCACCTCCGAGCTCCGACGATGCCGAACTCAACGTCTCCTTCGCGAGCTCACTGTCGACCTCCACGTCGCGAGCCCCGACTCCTTCGTCGAATACCTCCGAGCTCCTCTCTCCACTACGATGATCTCCGATCTCGAGCACCCAGACGCGAAGAAGAAGAGTCGGAGCTGAAGGTCGAAGAAGGAGAAACGAAGGAGAGAAGCAGCGAAGGAAAAAAAAAAAGTGCCACGTGGCTTCGTTACATTCCTCGGCAGATCCGAATCACCGCGCCGAAGTGGCCGAACCGAGGAACCGGGGTACCGACCCTCGTATATGGAGAAAAAATCTGCCGACCCACACGATCCGTCCGATCGTCTCAAAATTCGCGTCGCGACACGATCGACGCTCAGGAACGCGCCACGTGTCCCGATCGAGATCTGCCTCACGATGCGCGCAGATCTGATCATGATGGACGGCCAGAAACGCGCCACGTGTCCCGATCGTGATCTGCCTCACGATGCGCGCAGATCTGATCATGATGGACGGTCAGAAATCTGCCACGTGTCCAGGTAATATTTAAATTATTTATTTATTTATTTAATTTTTTTTTATTTAAAAAATCCGAAAAAATAATTAAAAAATCGAAAAAATTAATTAAAAATTCTAAAAATAATTATTAATTCAGAAAAATTATTTTTAAATTCTGAAAAAATAATTATTAAATTAGAATAATTAATTAATATTTTTGATAATTAATTATTTAATCCGGAAAATGAATAAAAAATTCAAAAAAAATGAGAAAAAATTCAGAAAAATCTGGAAAAATCACCAAAAATCCAGAAAATTCTGAGAATATTTTTGGGCATTTTACAAGCCCATAATAACACTGTTACACCCCGAGCAAGATTCCAAACTCCCTTAAGAACACCGATAAAATCCCGTACGCCATTAAAACAGTAAAACTACTCCTCAAAGGCTGATCAAACTCAGTCTTCGGGAGTGGGGGGCTCGTGATATGGCTAAAAATAGGATTAAATCGGGACCGTTCACATCGGACACGAATCTTAAAGCTCAGGGGTAAAACGGTAATTCCACATACAAATGGGTCCGAAACGGGTACTGGGTCTCCTTCTCACAGATCCAATAACCCGCGAACGGATCCATCTCAACTGGGTACGGGTCCTAACCCGAAACACACCCAGTCCAGAAAAGATAGAATTAGGGTTTCTGATTAATCCAAATCAACGGCTCTGATTCACATCTATCTTTTCACCGGAAATTAAGGGATTCTATTCCTAATCTGATTACGAGGATTTTATGCCTTATCAGATCACAGGAATCACATTCCTTATCTGATCCCAATGGCGACTATAAATACCCCACACCCATCTCCATTAAGAGGTAATCAATCTTTTTCTAGTTAAACGCTCTTTCATAATCATTTCTGGTTACTGACTTGAGCGTCGGAGGGTGCGTCGCCGGGATCAATCCCGGTGTCTCGCACTTCCTTGCAGGTGAACGACGGGAGTCAACGGTCAAGCTCCGGCGGAACAGGTTAGGTGTGCTATTCAGGTTTTCCAAGAACTCACAAATTCATCTGCTTGCCCCCACACCGAAATTAGCGGCAACAGTGGGGCAAGACCTGATGATATGGTTAAATATACTAGCTTCAGCTTTTGTTAGTGTTCTAAATAACATAATCAAAATCCAAACTATAATGATGACGACTCACAATTGCGGGAAAAAGAAAACACTCACCAATTCTTTGAATCATCCACACTATCCAGGAAAGAATCAATTTTGTCCTTCCTAGCTTGCTTTTTGATCTTCTTCCCACTGATGTCATACCCTATATGCTCCTCCTCATCGTACCACTTCAATGGGACTTCGCCTATCGTATTTCTAGGAGCTACCTACAAATTAAAAATACGCAACTCATAAACTAATTAATGCACCATATATATCCTAGATTTGCCCGTGGCCACGTACCTACGACACGTCTTCAGAAACGATACAACATATGAAAAGTCTTGTAAATAGTAAATCAACAATTATGTACCTGAAGTTTGAATAGTATGACAGTAATTAGTTGTAAATAAAAGTCCATGTTGCCATTAGTATATGGTGAAAAATAATTATAAATTGGGGGGTATAAAAGTCCATGTTTCCATATATATATATGTATATATATAGAGAGAGAGAATTAAATAAATAAATGAGTTGTTTGGAGGGGGGGATTTTGAATTTGAGTTTTGGGGGGAAACTTTTGGGGGGGGGGGGGGATTTTGAATTTTAACCTCACAAAACACATTCCCCCCCCCCCCCCAAAAAACTCAAATTCAAAATTTCCCCCAAAATAACTCATTTATTTATTTAATTATTTCTCTCTCTCTCTCTCTCTCTCTCTCTCTATATATATATATATATATATGGAAACATGGACTTTTATACCCCAATTTATAATTATTTTTCACCATATACTAATGGAAACATGGACTTTTATTTACAACTAATTATTGTCATACTATTCAAACTTTAGCTACATAATTGTTGATTTATTGTTTACAATACTTTTCATATGCTGTATAGTTCTGAAGACGTGCCGTAGGCACGTGGCCACGGGCAAATCTAGTATATATATATATATATATATATATATATATAATGAAGCTTACCTCATCTTCAGAGGAATCACTTTCATCAACTGAAGGGAGCGTGTCCACTCCATCTTTTTCATCCTCTCCACTGTTTTTCCCCTGAAGTGAATAAAAATTTACTTACACAAACAAAAATGAAATAAAAGGGAAGTGGAAGAACTATTGCCAAGCATGAACATTCTATAAATCTCAACACTTTTTAATCAAACGAATTAAAACGATCAACTTCTCATGGTCAAATAATCCTTTCAATAACAAGGGATTCAACAACAACCTATTTAAAGCACCAATATATTCAGTTATGTTGAAACATGTAGATAACTTTTCACAAAATAATTGGCCCTTTTACCTCATAAGAACTGGTTCAGATATTTAGGTTACTTAAAACAAATAAAGTTAGATGGAATTATCCCAATTTTGGGATGTTTGGGGTCTTTTAACAGTGGAAAAGTTTCTCATTCTTTGTCCATTCTTGTCAGATTAACCATTCAGTAATTTTTGTACGTTGTTCTAAAAATTTTAAATCAACTTATTAACTAAACTGAGGAAACTCCACTACAACCCTCACGGGCTAGAATTCTTCGTAACTTTCAAATGGTGGACTAGAGACTACGGAGCGATGAAAGCGGAATCCTATCCACCGGTGTGGATCCGTCTATACAAGCTCCCCTTTCACTGTTGGGTCCGCTCTGGGTTTCAAAATGTGATTCGTCAATTTGGGATGTTGATCGATATCGATAGGCAGACACTCATCCACTCGGCTAGGAAATTCGCACGTATAAAAGTCGGGGTTGCAAACAAGTCCGTTATACCGTCCAAGATCATCACGGAGTTTGATAATGTCATCTATGAAGTTAAGGTGATAGTAAAGGCCCAAAAAAATGTTTCCTTCAGAGATCAATCGAATTTTGTCAAGGGGAAATCCAACGGTGGAGCTTCAAGGCTGGAGGAAGAAGAAAACGACCCGCCGTTGGATGAGAGTCAACTTCATCACATCCGTCCACCCAATCTGATGGACCAACGTGCAGTGGAGAAAAGTGGGCGCCAATTTCAAATACACCAAGTTTCGGCTGTCAATCAATCTCCCCCGTTCATCTCTCCTAATCCCTCTAAGTCGAAGGTGGCCAGCTGGAAGTGGGCCCCCAAGCAGATGTCAGCTATCGATGGGATTCCTCTGAGCAGATTAGATGGCTCCACTGCTGAAGACGTGACGGGGTGCGGCTCCAAGGCAGTATTCGGCGAAGTGATAGGTGAAAGCAACAAGGGTTAGAGTACGAATGCTGAAAAAAAGCTTGGGATTCTTAAACAGGCCGTTGGTGTTGGGTTGGGTCACATCAGGGGATTAGGTCTGCTAAACGAAGAATGGCTAAAGTTTTCTCAAGATGAAATTGAACAGTCCATTAAAAACGTGATGTCAAATCTAATCCAGTCCAAAGGCTTCGTCGATCACGGGCCTAAGCAGACTGGGCCGGAAGGGTGTTATCATATGGTTGATACACCTGTTGGAGTACTGACCAACACCAGTCCATTTCCGATTAATACTCAACAGCACAAGATCGACGTCCAGCACTCCTTACAGTTGGGTTCGGAACAAGAGTCGGGAGATGGGATCATTGGAGCTTTAGATGGGGTTCGAGAGGACAACCTCATCTCCATTACAGAGACTTACGGCGAAGAAAGGGAGGTCAGAGGCAGTGTGGGAAGCACATCTACTAGAAAGATAACATAATACCAAAAGAAAGGCAAAAGACAGGTGGTCTCTATTGACAGTCACGAGGATAAGCTAGTTGAGTGGTCTAACAAAAAACAATCTTCAAAGGTGGCCGAAACACCGGGAGCAGGTACCTCTAATGTGAATTGTTCTATTCTTAATTCCTTAACTGATGAGTCGCTTATTTACTTCGCTAGCTTGTATGGATTAGCTTTGGGTTCCTCTAAGGAAGAACAATTAGTTAATATAGCCTTTATTAGAGCGGAAACCAACCTAGCGAGTATCTAACCCCGGGTTCTTAGAAGGGGGGGGAGGGTTATAGATGAGTTAATTCTTTTTAATGATATACTCATTCTGGAACGTTAGAGGTATGCGTCAAAAAACAAAGAAAAGAGCTATAGGTGTAACCCTTAACAAAATCCGACCCGACATATGTGGATTCCAAGAAACTAGAATTGGGTCCCCTACGGAAGAAGAATTTACTTCCCTTAGAGGCATGGCGGATTTCTGTTGGAAATTTAAACCAGCTAGGGGGTATTCAGGAGGGATTGCGTTAGGGGCGAACGCGACGTTATTTGAGACTTTAGACGATTTTATCGGGCAATTCTCGGTTTCGATCAGAATTAAACGTAGAAGCAACGGTTGGATCCATAATATTTCAAGTATATACGGTCCTTACGATAGTAGGAGGCGAAGAGAGCTGTGGACGGAACTAAGATTCATTAGAAGCAAATGGCTAGGTCTGTAGATGATAGAAGGAGATTTCAACATCACTAGATATCAGGACGAGCATAGAGGCAAAGGCCATTGTAGATCAGATCAGGAGTCTTTCAACGAAACTATAGAGGACTTAGAATTGTTGGAATTAGAGATGTCAGATAGGAAATTCACATGGTCGAACATGCAGCGCAACCCAACATTGGCAAAGTTAGACCGCGTGCTAGTGTCAAACGAGTGGGAGGAAGTACACCCGTTCGCTAAGGTGAAAACGGCGCTAAGATATACTTCGGACCATCTCCCATTAGTTATTGATTGCGGACTAAAGGGGAAGAAGCACCACTTCGGTTTCAAAATGGAGAAAGCTTGGACCATCAACGAAGACACTGGACAAATCATCAAGGATAATTGGGGGGAAAGTACTACGCAATCGTCAGCAGTCGGCGTCTGGGTAGAGAAGACGAGGCGTCTCCGAAGAAGATTAAAAGAGTGGTCAAAAGGCAAAATGCGGGACATCAATATGACAAGAGAGTTACTGGTGAATCGAATAGGCATGCTGGAAACTGCACAGGAGGGTCGAGAACTACTGGAGGTCGAGAAAGACGAGCTCGCAAACAATAGATCAGAGATACAGAAGATTGGCAGGATGGAGGAGCTGTATTGACAACAGAGATCGAGGATTCAATGGCCCAGAGAAGAGGATGCAAATACAAAATATTTTCACAAGGTGGCTAATGGCAGAAAAAGACTCAACCACATCACGGGCATCACAGTGCACAGGAGTTGGACCGAAAACGAAGATCTTATCAAAGACCACCTAGACAGGCATTTCCACGACCTCTTGGGAGGGGACTCAAGTGGGAGATGTGCGCTCGCCCCAGACATGTGGAGCTCCTCCAGAATCGATGGCAGCGAGGGTATCGAATCAAGATTCACGGAAGAAGAGGTCTTCAACGCAATCAAGTCCCTAGGCCAGGACAAGGCCCCGGGCCCAGACGGATTTCCGATTTTTTTCTACAATCTATACTGGCATATCATCAAAGAGGATCTGATGAATATATTTCATGCGCTTTTCGATGGGGTGGGGAACTTAGATAGGTTAAACTACGCTACAATTGTTTTGGTACCTAAGAAGAGTGAAGTCATCTCTCATGAAGACCTCAGACCAATTAGCTTGCTCAACAGGTCGTTCAAAATCATCACGAAGGTTTTAGCTCAAAGATTGGCTCCGCACTTTAACGAGATCATAGCGCCATCACAAAGTGGGTTCATTAAGGGTAGGGATATTATGGATAGTATTGTATCCGCTCACGAAATAGCTTTTAGAGGTAATAGAGAGAGGGTGGATGGATTCCTCCTCAAACTAGACTTCCAGAAGGCGTATGACTCAGTTTCCTGGGACTGTACGGAAGAGGCCCTACAGCTGAAAGGTTTTGGGCATAAATGGCAACTATGGATGAAAAAGTGTATCAGAGGCGGCAAATCAACCATTCAGGTTAACGGGTGGCAAGGGAAGAAAATCAGGTGCAAAAGGGGACTCCGGCAAGGGGATCCTCTATCATCACTCCTTTTTTGCAATTGTGGCGGATGGTATGGCGGAAATGATAGCAAGAGCACAGGAGAGCAACATCATCAAAGGTATAAAGATCAAAGGAATTACACAGCCATTGTCGATACTACAATACGCTGACGATATCCTCTTCGGCAGAGCTAACGCGGAGGAAGTGGTGGCTATCAAAGTGGTGTTGGCTTGCTTCCAAGGGTGGTCTGGACTGAAGGTGAATCCAAATAAGACCAGTATTATCCCAATGTCCGACCATCTCACCATGCCAATCCACGACATCACGTGCATATTAGATTGCAAGGCAAGTGATTACCCAATTAAATATTTGGGTACGCCCATCAGACCCGGGGTCCTATTGAAGGAGGATTGGAACTCCCTTATCGACAAAATTAAGAAAAAAATAGGAGGATGGCAGAGTAGATTCCTCTCTCTCGGAGGAAGGATTATCTTGCTCAACTCGGTCCTTAGTGCCATTCCACAATACCTGATGTCAATCTACGAATTACCAAAGTGGGTGATCAACAGCATTGACAAGCTAAGACGAAGATTTTTATGGAAAGGTACGGATGAGGGGAATAGAGGGCTTCATTTGGTTCAATGGGGAAGAGTGTAAAAAGAGGGAATTTGGGGACCTGGGAATCACTAATCTCCACGATATGAATATGGCTTTACTTACGAAATGGTGGTGGAAAATCACGAATAATCACAAAGGATGGTGGAGATACTCCTTCGACCTTTGCCAGAAGAGAAGAAAATTTCGCCACGGTGGGAGAAGCATGAGGGCAAAAGTCTCCCTTCTATGGAAAGGCATTGCTAAGCAGGGAGAGATCTTCTTTGTTAACACCAGATGCAAAGTGGGAAACGGGAGAAATACAAGATTCTGAAAAGACAGATGGTGCGGTCAAATAAATCTCCTCACTCAATTTCCTAAGGCAGCAGAAGCAACAAAAAATCTAGACCTAATGGTGGTAGACATTCGGAAAAACGGTAAGCTTAGATTCGTTGTGGCTCAAGACTTATGTGCGGAGAGTATCACACAATTTGAAGCATTGAACCAACAGGTTCTCCAAGAGGATGGGACGGGTAACAGCTTAGAAGATGAAATATGGTGGGATAGAGATGCCTCTAAAGAGTTCACGGTTTCATCCATGTACACATGGATCAACGACGGAGATATAAGATGTAACGTCCAATCGATTATCTGGGGGCTTTCGCCCCGTTCAAAGTGAGAGTGTTCTGTTGGCTCGCCCACAAAAACGCGATTCTATCGAAAGTTAACCTTCGGAAGAGAAATCTGAATATCGATGCTACCTGTGGGTTGTGTTTAGCCGTAGACAAAGACGTTAACCATATCCTTTTTCAATGCCCTAAAGCTAGATTAATTTGGGAGATCATTTGTAGGGGATTCGGGTGTAATCAAGTTCCTAACTCAATCATAGACATCTGGGTGACCATTAGAGATTCACACATTAGATCGGGGGACATTAAAGCTTGGGATTTAGCTATAGCTGCAACAATGTGGAGTCTTTGGCTCGAAAGAAATGATTTCATTTTCCGCAACAATCAATATAGATTATCTTTCTCTATGCACAAAATCTTTGTTTTAATTCATGATTGGGCAGGGGCAAAGGAGGTGGCCAAGAGAATCAGAAATTGCGAAGGAGAGTAACTAAGGAGGAGGGCTATGAAGTGGGATCGGGTCATGCAGAAGTTTGTAGGAGGCTATCAAGGCATGGGCTATTAGTTGGATGACTTCGGTTAGATGGAGCAAGGCGTCCTCCCGAGCACTCTAGCCTCGCTTATCCCCGGTTGTATCACTTATTAGGATTATGTATAATTATTTGTTGTCTTTTCTTTTCAGAGTTGTTGTATCGTTCGTGCTTTGGATTAGTACTTGTATCTGTATTCTGCTGTTTAGCACTACTTTGTTTCCTTAATGATTATTAATGAGACGATGACTATGGTCATCTTTTATCCAAAAAAAAAAAAAACCCTCTTCCCGTACACCTGATAAATCACTCCCAATATCCTTCCTAAACATAAAAAATAATCGGCCTTGGAATTTACAGCAGAAGTTCCATTTTCTTGTGCAAGTTCATTGCCCATTCAGAAAAATTAAAAACCAAACTAACTTCTTCGATCATTAAATAACATTTTCGCAACTTCAAACAAAAACTCAATCTTTAAGCTTCAACGATATCAACAATAACCAATTATTTCAAATTACTACCTCATCATCCCAATTATCCACACCACTCTTCTCAGCTGGTTGCCGCTTCTCCCCATCAATAACGTCATCCACATCAGTATCAACAACATCATCACTATCATCATCCGAACTACTCACAAATGACCCCTACACAAAAGAAGAATAAAATTTATTTTAAAAAAAAAATGCAAATCTAAGAAACAAAAATTCTCGGAACAAAATTCTAAACTTAATAATACCTCGTCCTCCGAATCATCCCCACTCTCAGCAGATGAATCCTAAAGAAAGAAAGAAACAACAACAACAAAAAATAAAAATAAAAATTTACTCCAAGTAATTAAATTGAATAGATAGAAAGAGGGATACGAACATCGATATCCGAGGAATCTACGACTTCGCTCCAAAGGGAATCTTCCTCGGCGTTGGAAGAATCTCGCTTCGAATCGGAAGCTTCTCGAATATCGACGACTTCTTCGTCCTTTTTAGAAGACAACAGCGAGTTTTTGGAAGTGGATTTGCGTTTCGCCATTGACAGGTAGAGCGCGAGTTTGGAAGAGGGGGTTGGGATTTAGGGGGTTAGGGTTTTGGAGAAGGAAGACGGTGGGCGCGGGCCCGTCCGGGTCGGATTTAAGAAGGACCCGATTCGTCCAATCTAAAATACTGCGTAACGAATCAGAAAAGTTGTATTTGTAAATGGGCCGGGCTTGGTTGTGGTATGGATGCAACGTTGATGGGCTGCACAAGAAATGGGCCAAGGAATCTGAAAAATCAATCTGGACTTGGGCGCGAAATTTGAGGAGGTACCTTTTAGGGATTTGGTGGATAAATTTTGGGAACAGTGCGGAAGGGATGATGATAGACTTTGGGGGGGTCAATTTTAAAGAATACATCTGTATGCATTTTGAATAAGAGCTTTCATATAATTTACTAGACGTGGCGTCGGTTCTTTGGCCACCCGCCTCAGTTTCAGTATATCTTCTTTACTTGATTCCCTCCAATCGAATTTTATTAAAGATCGTTTTATTTTGGATAGCGTGGTGTCGGCCTAAGAAATCATTTCTGAATGTCATTGATCCAACTCGAAAGGGATCCTATTAAAATTAGATTTTCAAAAATCTTATGACAACGTTAGCTGGGATTTCCTGTTCGAAATCCTTTTACATCGTGGCTTTGGTCATAAATGGATCGCTTGGATTAAATCCAGCCTCTTCGCTGGTATATCGTCCATTATTATTAATGGGACGGAAGGTCACAAGTTCAAATGTAAGCTGGGTCTTTGCCAGGACGATCCTATTTTCTCTCTTTTATTCTCTCTTGTTACTTATGTGTTCAGTAAGCTACTCCGTAATGCTTGGGAGGCTGGTGTTATTGAAGGCCTGGGGGGTTCTTAAAGTTATCGAGGTGTGTTGAACCTTCATTACGTTGACGATACCATTATCTTTGCGAAACCCAACGGGTGTTCCTTACGTAACCTTAAGTTACTTCTTTATATTTTCGAAAGCACTTTTGGCTTAGCCATTAACTTTCAAAAGTCATCGGTTCTTTGGCTCGGAGGGTCTCAAAACTGCCAATCGGAAATTGCGCAATTATTTAATTGCGCGTCCGCCTCTTTTCCGATCCCTTAGCTCGGTATCCTTTTGAGATGGGGGAAGCTTCATAAATTGGATTGGACGCCGATAATTGAAAATTTGAATCTAGACTTAACTATTGGTCTGGTAAACAACTGTCGCGCGGTGGCAGACTCATCCTTGTTAACTCTGTTCTCTCCTCTATTCCTTTATATATGATGTCTTTCTTCTACCTCCCGGCTTGGGTGATTAAGAGGATCCACCGAATCAGAATGAATTTCTTCTGGTCAGGTGCGAATACTTATAAAGTTGGCACTCACCTTTGCAATTGGAAGTTGGTTTGCACCTCTAAGGCTGCCGGCAGTCTAGGGGTTCTGGATCTCAGGCACCAAAACCTTGTCCTTCTGGGCAAATGGTTATGGAGATTTCTAAAAAAATGATCAACTGCCCTGGGTTCATCTTATCTCTCTTGAATGTTTTTCCCGTCGTAAGATGTGGGATTTTCCAAACCCCCTTTTCCGCAAGGCCTCCTTTTTCCAGAAGGGAGTCTGGAAAGTTGTTGTCCTATTCCGATGTGGCTTAACCCACGTGTGTGCTGAGGGTTCTAAGACCAAATTCTGGGAAGACTAATGGTTCGGTAATCTCAAGCTAGCTTCAGCTTTCCCTTCGCTCTACCAGATGGCTTCCAACTCCTCCGCCACGGTGGCGGAGTATGTTATCACCATTAACAACCAAAAGTTCTGATCGATTCCTTTCGCAGCCATTCTTCCTTCTCCTCTGGTGATTGAGCTTCACGAGCTCTTCAGCGGTCTAAATCTTTATTCCTGGAATCCCATAGAAGATTTCAAATGGAGATGGACCAGTTCTGGTAACTACTCAGTTAAATCCTTCTATAACTTCCTCAATTTCAAGGGAATCTACTCCCTGCTTGCTAAGCTCTTATGGAGCAGTAGCGCTCCTCTCAAAGCTAAGATTTTAACCTAGTTAGCGCTTAACAACAAACTTCTTACAGTTGACATTCCTAACAAGATGAACCTGGCCTTAGGCCAATCTTGCATATTATGCTCCTCCGATCATGAGGACGCCGATCACATTTTTCTCAAGTGTAGCTTTATTCAACTGTTATGGAGGATTACTGTTATTGCCTGGAAAGCGCCTAATATCCCCAGTGACTTCTCGTCCTGTTGGATGTCTCCATCTCTCAGAAAAGAATTTAGAAAATCCTGGTTCCTGTCCATTATGGCTATTATTTGGGTCATTTGGTCGGAGCGGAAGACAGCCGCTTCGATCGATAATATTATCGAGGATTTTTCTTTCTTCTTTAAATTTTGGCCTTCTATTTTAACGAATGATAAAGTGGAAGATTTGCATTTAAGTCGCCTAGATGAGGCGATTGTTTTGTTTCGGTCGAATATTACTTAATCTATTTTCTCTTGCCCATTTCTAATATGTTCTCTTTTCCATACTTCTTGCAGCTCTAAAGTGGTTATGGTGGTTGTTTACCTTTTGTTTGGTTGTCTTTTTGGGCCATTTTGGTAGGGGCCGTCAGCTCTGGCCGATCATTTTGTTCCCTAGCTGCTCTGTTGTGGTTTATTTTGCTCCGTTGTTCTTTTGTGTTGTTTTGATGGCGCCTCTTCTTTCTCTATTTATTTGGGCTGGATATTATTTTTGAGGCTTTTTTGGCCTTGCTTTTGGTGGCTGTGCTGTTTGTTTATTTACTTTCCTGTTATTTTAGGTTTGTTCCTCTGTTTCTTTTGTTGCAGTTGAGATATTATGTTCTTGTTGCTGGGTTTCTAATGGTTTATGTTTCTTTGGTGCATGCTGCGGTTTAGCAGCTTTTGTGGTCCTCTTACGGGCTGTTGTTCATTTTGAGACTATGTTCTTTGTTGGTATTTTGGTCGTTTGGCTGAGTTTCTCTGGACTTTGTTTCGGGGACACCATTCAGTCACCGTCTGTGTTTTGCTTGCGACTTTGTTATGGGGGGCTTAGCCCCTGGTGGTACTTCAGTGGTAACCTGTTTGTTCTTTTTGAGTTGTTGTCGGAATTTGCTCCATCCTTTTAACTGTTTTGAGTCTCATTCGAGTTGATACTATCGGTTTTGGGTGGTCACGCCCGATTTGTTTCTTACTTTGCTAATCCTCCCTCCGGAGGATGCCGTGGTAATGCTACTCCTATGTGCACATCTCCATTTCCCTCGAGAGTGTCATGCCCATTTCCTTTTCTCTGTTGACTAGCTTAGTCTCTCCCTGCCTCGCCTCATTTTTGCTCTTTCTGTTTTGAGGGCGCTGCGTATGCGCTTCCTGGTCCCCCTTCATGTTTCGTCTGTTATTTTGTCCTTGACGGAGCGACTTTCAGTGTGGCTCTGGAACTGTCGGTCATCCCCAGCGCTGTGTGCTCATGTTGGGCTGGTGTTGTCTCGGCCAATGGATCTAAGCGGACGAAGCTGGGTCAGCCTTCTCGTTTGCTGCTTTTGATCTTCGGCTCCTTGTATCTTGGTTTTGGCCTTACACAATTTTCTCAATTGCGTTCTTTGTGTTTATTTTGGTGTTGTGGTTTGCTTATTGTTTTACTTTCGGTAAAATTGTACTTTTTTGTTCCTTGGATTATTTTTATATATAGTTTGGGCTGGAATCGCTAGATTTTATCCGCGTTATCAAAAAAAATTATAATTTACTAGACGTGCGATACACATTTAAATAAAAAAATTTTGATACACATTTTAATAAATATATATTTTTAAAAGTAAAAATTCTGACGTAGTCTCGACTCAGTACTTGAGACGTCCTTTTTATTAGTTATGCACGAACGATGCACGAGTTTGTTTATCTACAAACGACAACTCCAACTCTCCCACGTGCGATGCACTTCTGAATAATGTTTTTTTAAAAGTAATAAAAAGTGTAGAATGGGAGAGTTGAAGTTGCCGCACGATGCACGTACTTGATAGATTTGAAGAGTATAATAGAGCAAGTGTGATGCACGTCTAAATAATTTTTTTTATGAAAGGGTTGGAATTGCACGTGCAATGCATGTAAGGTATAAATAAAGAGTATAATGGAAGAACTGGAGTTGCACGTGCGAAGCATGTAAAGTGATAGATTTACACACCAAGGCCTTCTCCCATTATAATATAGTAGATCGATTATAGATAGACTATAGATAACTAGCAATCTGCACGTGCTTTGCATGTCTTAATAAATATATATATTTTAAAGTAAATACTAAGAAGTAATATATACCCTTGAACCTGAGACCTCCTTTTACTCATCACATACGCTTTACAAATTGCCCCTAGTGGCACCAATTTTTATTTTATATGAGTTACACTTTTGTAAACAATTATGTCGTAAATAAATTTTAACCTCGAGGGTATTATGGTAATTAACAATAGTTGAGTAAATGCATGGTTAATATAACTCCAATTTAAAATTGAATGGCAGAGATTAGATGGTTGATTGTCTACAAATTACACAACCCCAACTCTCACATTATAGTATTAGAGATTATTACTAATATTTTGCACTTGCGATGCACGTCTTATGAAATATATATATTTTAAAGTATATCTATCTCTAATATATTAATGGGAGAGTTGGAGTTGCATATGCAATACACGTAAGTTGGAGTTATCCGTGGGAAGCACATTTTAATGAATATATTACGTGCGATACATGTAAGTTGAAGTAATTTGTGCAATGCACATTTTAATAAAGAGTTGGAGTTGTTCGTGCGATACACGTTTTAATAAATATATTTATATCTTAAAAGTAAATTCAAAATATAATGGGAGAGTTAGAGTTGCACGTGAGATGCAAGGGTAAGTAAATAAAGATTATAATGGGAGAGTTGGAGTTGCACATGCGATGTACAGGTTTGCTTAGTGACAAAGGATGGGTTTTATTTGATCACAATCTCTCCTATTAAAATAGTAGAGGTTATTAATATTATTAGAGATTAGAGATATATAATCTCTACAAGTTAATGTGATGTTTTTTAAGGTGTTCATCTTGTGTTGGTTTCATTTTCTTTGGTAGTAGTTCGGTTAACCAAAACCAAACCGGTAAAATCGGTATGGTTGTACTTCGGCCAATATATTCGGTTACAGTTTTAGTTATGCAATGGTATAAAACCAATGCTCACTCATAGGTAGGGGCCCACTAGGGTGCCACTGGTCTGGATGTTCGCTGGTAAGTGAGAGATTGGGAGTTCAAATTCTATTTGCTCATTTTTCTTTCCCTAGCATCCATAGTACATGGCTCTTTTTCGTAGAATTGGTTGCAGCAAAAAATAGTTGATCAATTCATCATTGAGCTGCGATGCAGCCACATGGATGGTGGAGAGTGCAGTGGTGGCTATTGTCTGTGATCACACTGGGTAATCGTGCTTGTCATAACTGAGGGAGGGTAGTAGATCTTTTTTTTTCTGTTGCTTCTCGAGTTCTTGTTTTTTAATTTTATTTTTGTGTGGTGTTGTCTCCCCTGTGTTTCATTCATATGTTGTGTCCTTATGTTGAGCTGTATTTATTTTTTGGTTGTTTCGTAAATTATTAAAACCGGATGAGCAATGGCTCAACATTTAACTAAAACAATAAATAAAATTGAGATAGTTGTAGTTATCTCATGACCAAAGTAATCTAAATTTTGAGAAACTTTGTACTCCCTCAACCTCAAGTTCAGTTTGTTATGTTGTCTTCGCAAATGTCCCTAACCATAAACTGAATAAAAGGGAGTGATAAAGGTATTATTCATGTTCTGGCACTCAATGACTTTCGTTTACAAAAAACCCACTGTCGACCAGGCTCATTTCACGCTATCGGTTCATTTTGCCCAAGATTATGGGCATAACGCCGAGCAATTTCTCTATGCAGTTAAACCCAACCCAAGAGCTCAAATTACACAAATATGCTACATTTTAAAATTTCCGTTATCTGTAAAAAGTTTCGTGTCAAATCAAATTGATCATTTGAATGAGTATGGTTAATAGGCTACAAAGAATGTTCAAGCAGACTAGGTACACGACTCCTGCTTTACAAGGTAAAATTACAACATTAGATTTTCACATAACCAGACAAAAAAATTTGATTGAGCAGTACACGTGTTGCACTACAAAAGTGTGTACTGTTTCTGTACTAGTAGATATAAACAATGAAAGACCCACTATCTAATTGTTCTTGGACTTGCACATCTCTCTTTCCTCTTCGTCATACAAAAGAATTACTAGATTTGCAGTACAATTTGCTCGGGGTAATGGCCCATATCGTGGCAACCATCTGGAGCCTTCTGACTCAGTGTAATCATTCTCTCCGAGGACATTATTCTGGTACTAAGGAACAAGGAGGTCCCTAATGCTGCTCACGAATAAATAACCTGGTAACATACGATGTCTTTCAGGAGAACGAGAAATAGGAAATGGATGGAATGACATTTATCTTTACAAATTACAGGTAATTATTTATGTGTGCAAAGAAAGTGTGCAGGGCAACTGTTGCTGCTGAATCTGGTGTGGGGGCAATAGATGAGATTTGTAGGCTCGCAGGAACTCGAACGGGCAGAATCCTACTTCTTCCATAGTGAAAAGTTGACTCCTAGGTGCCCCCTTGGTACCTACACAAACGTTCGAAAGATCGAGAGGGATCTCGATGATGAACCCTCCGACGCTCTTGTCAATACACAGAAAAAGGTAAAGGAAAAGAGGTCAAGTGCACAAAAAGTGATCACCTGTGACAGTAGGAGGTAAGGGGGTATTTATAGTCACCATAGGGATCTGCTTCGGGATAAGATCGAGTCCCTACTTCCCGGTGTGACTGGACAGAAGCGGTTGTAACCACCTCCAGTGGATCAGAACGAACCAGGATTTTCTTCTATCCTGTTTGAACTGGTCCTTAAGGGATTTGGACCCGTTCTCAGCTGAACGGATCCGTTTGAGGGTTGGCGGGTCCAAGAGGAGAGACCTGGTTCCCAATTCGGACCCGTCCGTAGGCATAATTACCATATTGTCCCTGCAACTTTAAGATTCGTGTCCACTTTGAACGGTTTCGATTTAACCCCGTTTTTAGCCATATCACGAGCCCCCCACTCCTAAAGACTGTGCGTTGCAGCCTTGTGGGAGTAGTTTTGTTGTTCTGATGGCGCACAGAGTTTTATCGGAGTTCTCAAAGGGTGGTCAAATCTCGCCTGAGGGGTGACGGTACTCTTCTGGGCTGGTAGCATGCTCAAAGTTGCTTCCTGGTTGCTCTGGATTTTTGGTGATTTTTCTCGATTTTTAACTATTTTTTTTGGACCATTTATCCAATTTTGTGAAACAATGATTTTTTTTTCAGGAGCACTAATTAATTATTCCAACTAATAATTATTTACCCAGGGGTTTAAAAATAATCCCCCGAATTTATAATTATTTTTTAGAATTTTTAGCTAATTTTCCTGATTTTTTGGGCATTTTTCGCAATTTTTAAATAAATAATCCGAATTAATCATAAAAAAATAATTTTAATCACCTATTTTCGATGTGGCTGAATCTAGACCGTCCATCAGCTAAGGGCACAAAGATCTTAGTGATCTGACAGTCGTGAACAAATCGAGCTTCGCCTGTTTGGAGATCGGTGGCAACCGACCTCGGGACATTCGCCGAGGTTTAGCGGGACGACATGTGGCCAGTGGTCCCCTGGCTATTCTCGCATTCAGGCATCGGTGGCAACTGACTTCGAAACTTCTGTTGACGAATGAGCGAGCGCCATGTGGCCTGTGGGACCCGGGGACCATTGACCAGTCAACGCATTTCCTTGCGTTTCGACATTGGTGGCAATCGACTTCGGAACCCCTACCGACGAATGAGAGAGCGCTACGTGGCCTGTGGGACCCTGGGGCCGTTGACCAGTCAATGCATTTTCTTGCATTTCGACATCGTGGCAATCGACTTCGGAACCCCTGTCGACGAATGAGAGAGCGCCACATGACTTATGGGACCCTGGGGCCGTTGATCAGTCAGTGCATTTTCTTGCGTTTCGACATCGGTGGCAGTTGACTTCAGAACCCCTGTCGACGAATGAGAGAGCGCCACGTGGCTTGTGGGACCCTGGGACTGTTGACCAGTCAATGCATTTTCTTGCATTTCGATATCAGTGGCAATCGACTTTGGAACCCCTGTCAATGAATGAGAAAGCGCCACGAGGCCTGTGGGACCCTGGGGTCGTTGACAAGTCAACATATTTTCTTGCATTTCGACATCGGTGGCAATCCACTTTGGAACCCCTATCGACGAATGAGAGAGCGCCACGTGGCCTGTGGGACCCTGGGGCCGTTGACCAGTTAACACATTTTCTTGCGTTTCAACATCGGTGGTAATCGACATCGGAACCCCTGTCAACGAATGAGAAAGCGCCACGTGTCCCGTGGGACTCTGGGGCCGTTGACCAGTCAACGCATTTTCTTGCATTTCGACATCGGTGGCAATCGACATCGGAACCCCTATCAACGAATGAGAAAGCGCCATGTGTCCCGTGGGATTCTGGGGTCGTTGACCAGTCAACGCGTTTTCTTGCATTTCGACATTGGTGGCAATCGACTTCGAAACCCCTATCGACGAATGAGCGAGCGCCATGTGGCCTGTTGGACCATGGGGCCGTTGACCAGTCAACGCATTTTCTTGCATTTCAACATCGGTGGCAATCGACTTTGGAACCACTATCGACGAATGAGCGAGCACCACGTGGCCTGTAGGACCCAGGGGCTGTTGACTAGTCAACGCATTTTCTTGCGCCTCTTCACTAAATGGGCCAGGCCTATGCACTTTTGGGGGCCCTTTTGCCTTGGTAGGCGTGCCACCAACCTTAGTTTCTATAAATCTCCCCCCACTGTCATTTTCTCATTACCCTTGTTTTTTACTCAGGCGAGAATTGTACTTTGTGAGAGCTTCTGATGAGTTTTCACCGTCTTCCGGCGTGTTTTCCGATCGTAGCTTTCAAATCAAGGTAACTCCATACTTAGTTTATTTTCACTTTTAGAAAATGTCTATCGACCCTTCGAGGAAGGAGACCTCCCCCCTTCTTGTCCCCGAGGACTCCTCTAGTCCGGTCCCCCTAATCGACAAGGGCAAGGCCGTTGTAGGGCAGACTTCGGTGGTTGTTGAGATGAGGATCGAGGAGGATCGGAGAATGGGGGCATTCGGAAGATTGCATGGGGTCCTGACAGGACTGCCGAGGGTTTGAGAGCTTTCGGGGGACCAGAACGAGCGGATAATGTATGGGATGGCTCGGAGCTTCGAGGAAAATGAGGCCAGAGAGACATCGGAAGCAGACGAGATAATCTCAATCCTTACCGAGGAGGACTTGGCGAGGATTAGTGTAATGCCCCGATTTTTTATTTAATGAAAAATTATTTTATTTTGCACGTAGTGTGTACGTGCAATATTTTTGGTTGAATTAAATCTTATAATTATTTTCATTGTGATGAGTATAGATATTTAAATATGTGCTTTTAATTATTTTATACAAAGACTTCTTTCAATTAGACAAAAACCTTTTTCTTAAAGCCCAAAAATTCAATTCAATTATTATTTTTATAATTATTATTTTGGCCCAAAAACTAAAGTCCATGAGCTATTTTATTTTTAAATACAACTTGTCATGTAGAACACAATTTAAAGATTATTTTTATATAAAATTTAATGTACAATTTTTTATGGAGACCAAGTTGCATGCACGTGCGTTGCACGTACACGTGCACAAGCACACTTGCATGGCCGGATTGCATTTTGGAGGGAATGGGAAAATTTTGAGTGGGATCATGGTGGAGTGGTTACTTGATCATGGGTAGTTAGTGTAACTCCTCCTTAGATCCAAGCCATTTGTTCCTTACTCCTACTTCAATCATAGCCATCCATTCTCCTATTTTTTTAGTATAAATACCCCCCCTTTTGGCTAGTATTCTTGTGCAAATCAATTCTTCCAAACCTATAGTTAAAATACAAGTATCTAGTAGTTAGTAAGAGAGTAAAAGATTGAGAGATTGTGTGGGATTTTTGCTTGCATCAAGAAGGAGGAGAGGTCGGTTTCATCTAGGAGGAGTGCTCTCGGTTTGGGCATTGTGGAGTGCTCGAGTTGGCTTGTGTGCGTGGAGGAGCATTCGTTTGCAAGGACATTCATCTAGGAGGTTGCTAATTGTACTTTTCTTCAATAAGGTGGGTAAATTTTCCTTATTTCTAAATAGGAATGCATGCTAGATTTAATTAGAAGAATGATGCATGAAAATGATTAATAAGAGTGCACATTTAATTGAAAATTTGACTTATTGATTGATTGATATATGGATGTGCAATTGTATGTGGTTCTATTAGTAAAAACAAAATTATGTGTGAATTGATTGTAGCCATAAATTATTGAAGAAAGTTTCATTATCTACATCACAAATTATGTACCCAAAAGTTAGTAGATTAACCATGCTACTTTATGTGTTTAAATGAATCTTTGTGTTGTATTGAAATAAACGAATTAAAATATAGATTTATATGTTTGGTAAAAGATTAAAAATAGATAATTAATGTGAAGAATTGCTAGTAAAGGGATTTGAAATGTTAATTGTTAAGAAATGTCGAACAGAAGAAATGTGGTAGTTATAATGTAGAATTCGAATTTAATTGTATGAAAAATATGATTTAATTGTTGAAAAAATTATTTTCTACATACTGGTATGTAAATTATGTGAGGAAGAATCAATCTGGAATTTTTCAGTAATTTTTATAAAGGCAAAGTGAAATGAAGACTAGTTGAACATCGAAACGTTTTAATAGCAGAGAGAATTGATCTAAATAAATTTCGAGTTGTAACTTTGACAACCTGAGCGCGTAGCTCAAGTGGTCAGGACGGCTCTAATCGCTACAGTATAGGCTCACGGGTCTGAGGTTACTGGTTCGAATCCCCGGGCTGCCATACTTTTGTTTCATTTAAAAAAATATATATATATAGACAGTGGTTGAGAGCATTTAATGCTCTCAGCGCCTACTTCTAATGCAAATAGCACT
The DNA here is from genome assembly GCA_017893485.1 of Hemerocallis citrina. Classification (NCBI taxonomy): domain Eukaryota; kingdom Viridiplantae; phylum Streptophyta; class Magnoliopsida; order Asparagales; family Asphodelaceae; genus Hemerocallis; species Hemerocallis citrina. Next base: position 38,919,873 of record CM030363.1, read on the forward strand.
TGGCCTATTGGTTTGTGCCTTCGGTTGGCTTCCCTGTGGTCGCTGGTTCGACCCTGGCTTTCGGCTGTTGTTTATGTGTGGGAAAAAACAATTTTATTTTTTAATGGTAAAAAAATATGGAAAAATATATTTATTATCTTAAAAATTTGTGGAGCTTATGAAAAATAATTTGAGAATTAGTTACATAGAATAAAATATGATTTGAGAATAAATGTGCAAATAGAATTATGATTCTACATCTATGTTTTTGTGAAAATTATATCTTGCAAAAAGAACTTGAAATGAAGGATTAGAAAATTAATATGGCAAAGAAAGAAATTATTTTTTGATGTGATGTAAATTATTCTTATTTGAGAATAGCGTGGAAATTATGAAGTGTAAATGTCCACCTTTGATTGAATAATTAGTGATGTGGGTTTTTTTTATGTGAAAATAACATTTCATGAGTTACATGATGAATAGTTGAATTTCATGTATAATTATGGACTATTGAACGATTTAGAAATCATGATTGGAAAAGAAATATTTTTGAGTATGACAACTCAACATGTGAACTTATGAGTTGGAAACACTCAACTTTAGAATTTGTGAATGAGAATTGAAACAAAAGAGTAGCTAAGTCTCCCCCGGCATTTGGAAAGAAATGAAATAAAATTTGAAATAAAAGACCAAGGTCGGTCATGTTGAATGAATGAATAAGTCCGGTTTAGTGGAGAGGCTAACTCTAGTGCTTTGATTGTGTTCATGATTCTATTTCATTAGAATTAAGGATTAGTTACATTGTGAAGACGTGATGAAAGTAAGAGAAAAACATTGAGTATGAGGGCCATTGGATCAGCGGCGAGAGCGTATCCCAGGATGTCCCATGATGTGTCAGGGCGAGGATACTGTTCCAGAGTACCGTCCCGGTGGCGACGCTCGTGGGATGTTTGAAGACTACGGGTGGTGTCATGTCTATGGTAGGAGCTGAATTTCCACAGGATGCCTGCATGATGAGTCATGTGTCAGTGCGTTGGGATTCCCTCCAGGGCGCCTAGACATGAGTTTGTAGGTCAGATAACATCTAGGATACTTACCGTAGTTACAGTAGTAGATTAAGTCATAACGAGGGATTGAATCCTACAAAGATGAAGAACGATTGAGGGCTTGCTCTCGGACCTATGTAGTATGGGATGCATAGAATCCGAACAAGTGTGCATTAGTGTCATGTAAGATAAATAACTGCATTAAGGACTAAGTGCACAATCACAACACGACATCCATAAGGTAGTCCCTTTAGTTTGACATGTAACAAGTTTGTGTTTGTTAAATATGAAAAATAAGTTATACTATTTCCGTCATAGAGAGGATGGCCGTGTATAATGTTTGTCGGTTGAATAAACTGACGTACCCACAGTCTTATATGTAGATAAGTGACATGATAAAGATTAAAGAGGAACAGTTGCTTAAAGATTATTCAATGTTGTTGTACATTTAATTCAATGTTGTAAATTTACTTCCGCTGTGCAATGTAAAGTGTAATGTTTTTATGTAAACTTTGATGTAAAGTGAAAAGTTCAAATTTCCTTGTAAAATTGTACTAAATGAAGTGGAAAGATTCTGTAGAACATCTCGAATTCAGCTGTATTTGGGATTCGGGGCGTTACAATTAGGGTATGCTTTCAGATTCCGTGGGAGTTCGACTTGATGCTCCCTAGGCAAGGGGTGAAGGCCAACTCGCCAATGCCTGTCGACATGTCCTTCTGGTCGGTCGATGTGTTCTTGGCGAGGGTTCGGCTCCCCCTGCACCCCTTCGTCGCCGAAGTGCTAAGGTGGTTCCGAGTTAACCCCGTTCAGTACATGCCGAACGTGTGGAGACTAATAAATAGGTTCATCCTCCACTGTCAGGCGGCGAGTCTCAAGCCAAGGCTGAGTGTGCTCTAAACTGTGTACCAGATGCATCAGTAGCACAAGGACGTGTACCGGTTCTACCTGGCTCTGAGGTGCGGGACGAAGTTGGTCAGCTTTTTGGACTCAATAAAGAATTGGAGAGATAAGTACTTCCTCATCCGAAGTCGAGGTCTGTGGGGGAGCCCCACAGCGTGGGTCGATTCAGTGCCGAAGAAGGTCAAGCAGAGCCCGACCCTCAGCACTAAGGAGGAGGAGATGGTTCGGACGTTACTCGACGTCTGAAGTTTGATTGGAAGGACTTGACCGAGGAGGCGCTCTTCCGGGGGGGGGGGGGTCTTAGCTCGATAAAGCCCAATACGGCTTTGTTTTGTTTGTTTTCTTTTATGCTGTTGAAAAAGTAGTTTTTTTCTAACTCTTTCTCTTCAGCAGAGTCAATGGATTTCGAAGACTTGGTATCACAGCATGGAGCCCTGAGCAGCAAGGCCCCGAAGAAGAGGAAGAGAGTTGCCTCGAAAAACCCTTCGGAGACGGCACTGGCCCACAGCGCCACCGTGGAGCAGTTAATGAGACGGCCCCCATCCGCTCCAAAGCCTTCAGCCGTAGCGGCCACTTCGACTTCGACTGATTCGGCAGTCTTCCTGATGTCGGCAGCCCTAGGGCTAGAGGTCCCGCCCTTGACTGCCAAAGCCGAGGTGTTCCTGATCGAGGAGCACAAGAAGATTTTTGTTCCGGAATGGCAAGGCCGTAAGCTTGATGGGTTCTTAGGTGACACGGCGGCATGCATGCAGGCGGTTTGGCACCTTGCCACGCTGAAGGACGAAGCGGTGATGGAGGCTGGCAGCATGGGCGACGATGCCCTTGAAGTCGCTTGCTCAGCGATGTCAGTAAGTTTCCGAATGCCAAATTTTCTTTTGCCGAGCACTTAGTTTTTTATCTTTTCTCAAGCAATTTAAGTGCCATACTTTGCAGATCACGTGCCACTTCGGCCATTTGATGAAGAAGGTGGCCGAACAGGAAAAAGAATTGACGCTTGAGGCGGATAAGGCTCGAGGTGAGAAGGCTCGGATCGCCAAGGAACTCGAAAAGGCGAAGGCGGAGGCCGAGTCAAAGAACTCGAGGTTGGCACACCTAGAGGTCGTGGTCGCCAAACTGGAGGCGGACAACGCTCGGCTCCTTAAGGCTACCGAGGAGTCTGCCAAGGACAAGGAGGATGCCGTAGCTGCGACAAAGCTGGAAGCGGCGATGGAGGTAGAGGTGTAGGCCTCGGAGAAGGTGAAGGAGGCCAAGGAGCAGGCCTTAGAGAAGGCGAAGGGGTACCTGATCATAAACATGGCAAAGGCATATGCTCGGGCCATAGATGAGGTGAAAGGGAAATTTCCCGAGGTTGATTGTGCCGGGTGGCGTCTCTTTCCGGACCCTGTCCCCGGCTTCGACGATGTCTTCGAAGAGGAAGAAGAGAATATTGAGGTGGCCGAAGTTAACGAGGTTGGGGCCGAGGGGGAGCTCCGTCGGAGGCCGAGCCCTTGACCATCGTGGCCCCCGAGGAGGGTCCTTCAACCGAGGTCGACCCCTGATCCATCTTGCATCTTACTTCTTTCTTTTGTTTTTAGTTTTTTCCTTTTTGCTCATGTAGTGCCGAACTGCGGACTGGCCACCGCTTGTAATCTTGAAATTTTAATGAAAAACTTTTGAGCAAGTGTTGAAGCTCGACATTGAGTAAAAAATCTTCTTTTTTTTTGAACGATTGTTGGGACTCTTTTTCAAACAAGTGTCGGAGTTCGGCATCGCTTTGAAACCCACTTTTGAATAAGCGTTAGGGTACTCTTTTGTACAAGTGTTGGAGTTCGGCATTGCTTTGAAGCTCACTCTTGAACAAGTGTTAAAACACTATTTTGAACAAGTGTCAAAGTTTGGCATTGCTTTTGAGTTTTGTAGTGGTTGTGTTTGAACTCAGTAGTTTCACTTGTTCTTTTCAGATCGCCGAAGCATTACCTCTCGCCGAAGTGCCTCGGGGTGCCGAGGTATCTCGCCTTTGGTCTGATCTAGGGGTTGCTAGGTTGGCTCTTTCTCGAAGTCGAGAGAGGCTCCTCAAGAGCGAGGCAGAACTAAGTCATCACAAGATGACACTGATGCGTCGCACCTCCGAATTGAAGCGACTGAAGGAGCAAGCTCGGAAAGTGGAGGAGGGGAGTCCCTCGAAGGCTAGCAAGCTAGGCAAGAAGCTAGAGTCCATTTGACAGTCTTTGTTCGAAGCTAGAGCGAAGAGAGACGGTCTAAAGAACGCGGTGCTCGAAAAGAGTCTGGAGACGACGCAGCTTCGGCAGACCATCACCGAGGCCTCTCGTGCGGGTAATACGAGTCGAATGCCTCGGCTGAAGATTAAGATAATAGATGACTGAAGGAGCGAATCGTTGAGTTAGAGGTGGAGATTCACCGGTTGCGATGTGTCTCGGAGGGGAGCAATGTTAGGACCACTTCTTGCACCCGAGGTGAGTACTCGCAGAGACGTTCATTTCATGAGTTGACCTTACGTTCGCCTCCCACCTTGGGGCATCCTGGAGATGCACAGAGTGGAGTGGCTGGCTCGTCGAGCGGGGCCTCAGCCGACGCAACTCTCAGAGACACAACTAGTCTCGTTGGTTTAGAGACCTCCACGGGTGCAGCATCGCAGCGGCAAGGTGTTCACCGACCTCATTTGTTGCTCAAGCGGAGTATCCCACTTTCTTTCTAGGAGGTGTTAGGGTGTCTCCCTTGTAATTTTGCAGTCTTCTTTGTACAAGTTTTGTATCTCAATGTAAAGATGAGTAGTTGGTCTTGTACTTAGACTTGTAGTCTCAAACTTGAATGAAATAGTACTCGTTTTCGTACTCGTGTGTTTTGCTAGCGTTTGTAGTTGTCAACAGTTATAGGAGCCAAAAACATTGGACTCCGAACTTGTTGTTTAGAAAGTACCAACGGCTGCAGGAGCAATTTTGAATGGTGAACCACCTCATACTTGCTTAGAAGCAATTAGTTGAAGTGGAGTCGAACTAAGTGTTGGACTCCAAGCACGTCGTTTTGAAAGTATCAACAGCTGTAGGAGCGATTCCGAATGGTGATCCGCTTCGTACTCACTTAGAAGCAAGTAGTTGAAGCAGGAGTCGAACCAAGTGTTGGACACCAAGCGTGTCGTTTTGAAAGTATCAACAGCTTTAGAAGCAATTCTGAATGGTGATTCGCTTCGTACTCGCTTAGAAGCAAGTAGTTGAAGTGGAGTCGAACCAAGTGTTGGACTCCAAACATGTCGTTTTGAGAGTATTGACAGCTGTAGGAGCAATTCCGAATGGTGATCCGCCTTGTACTTACTTAGAAGCAAGTAGTTGAAGCGTAGTCGAATCAAGTGTTGGACTCCAAGCATGTCGTTCTGAGAGTATCGACAGCTGTAGGAGCAATTCCGAATGGTGATCCGCTTCGTACTCACTTAGAAGCAAGTAGTTGAAGCGGAGTTGAACCAAATGTTGGACTCCAAGCATGTCGTTTTAATGCAAATTTTTTTTTGTAAGTAGAGTTAGGCTACCCAAAAATAGAGAACTTGATAAGTAGAGATTTCTTTTTATTGAGAATAACTGGGCGGCCGCTTCTAAATTGTGAGCCGGCTTTACACTTTGATAACAAAACAATACAAGTAAGGACTCTAGACATGTCTTCTGGAGTGCTCTTGGAGAAGTTGCTTAGAGCGGTGTTTAGACACCCTCTTGGTACTTCATCAAGTGCTCCGCGTTCCATGTCCTCGGTATTCTCTTGCCCCCTGGGTCTTTGAGTTGATACGCTCCTGGGCGAACAACTCTGGAGACCCTATATGGTCCTTCCCAATTGGGTACCAACTTGCCTCTTTTGCTTGGGTCGGAGACTGACAACTTCCTGAGCACTAGGTCACCCTCTTTCAGGTTGGCAGGCCATACCCTCTTATTGTAAGCTTGAGTGATCCTATGGCGGTAGGTCTCTTGTAGAATTGCGGCTCTCTCACGTATCTCGTCTATGAGGTCTAGGCAGTTGCGAAGCTGGTTCGCATTCTGCACTTCATTGTAAGCTATCAGCCAAGGTGAAGAGAGACCCACCTCCAAAGGGACAAGAGCTTCGGAACCATACGTGAGGTTGAAAGGGGACTCCCCCGTCGGAGTTCATTTGGTGGTGCGATAGTTCCAAAGCACATTGGGGAGTTGTTCGACCCACAGTCCCCTTAGCAGACTTATCCAGCCTCTTCTTCAGGCCAGAGAGGATTTATCGATTTGCGTTCTCTACTTGGCCATCGGACTGAGGGTGAGCTACCAAAGAGAACCTCTGCTGAATGTCGAGGTTGGTGCAAAAATCACGGAAGGTCCCGTGAATTGGGTCCCGTTGTCGGTTACAAGGATGCGGGGTACTCCGAACCGGCAAACAATGTTCTTCCAAAAGAACTTCTGGACCTTGTGCTCGGTGATTGTCGAAAGCGGTTCAGCCTCGACCCACTTTGAAAAGTAGTCTATCATTACGACTAAGAACTTCAGCTGGCCCGGCACTGGAGGGAAAGGTCCGAGCAAATCCATTCCTCACATTGCAAAGGGGATTGGAATCGCCAAGGAGTTGAGTTGTGCTTGGGGTAGGCGACGAATCGGGATAAATTTCTGGCAAGCATCGCACTGGCGGACGTATTCGTCGGAGTTACTTAAAAGTGTGGGCCAGAAGGTGTCGTAGTTCAGGAGTTTACGGGCGAGGGATCTTGCCCCCAAGTGTGCGCCGCGCATGCCGTCATAGGCATCTCTTAGTGCATAGAGTGCTTCCTCCGGGGAGAGGCACCTCAGATAGGGTCGCCCGTTAATCTGGGTGTAAGAGCATTTGTACATGACTCCATTAAGGAGAGTGTACCGCTCGGCTCGTGTCCTGACCCTTCTTGCTTCTTTTGGGTCTTCGGGGAGAAGTCCGTCTCTGAGATACTCGAGGAGGGGCTTCATCCAGTTCTCCCCAAGCGTTAGGGGATAGGCTTCCATCGGCTCTGGGCTATCTTCATCAATGCCTAGGTCTGAGGAGGACCTCTATAAGGACGGTCCATTCTAGACCCTGGAGGGACGAGGAGGCGGGTTTTGAGAGAGCATCTGCCTGCGTGTTTTCCTCTCGAGGGATGCGCTGAAGTTGAACATCTTCGAATAGGGCTAGGAGCTCCCTAGCCTTGGCTAAGTACTTGGCCATGTGCTCGTCCCTAGCTTCGTATTCTCCGGACACTTGGTTGACGACGCATACTCCGCTTCGTTGTTTGATGCAAGGGAAGTTCAGACGGAGGGAGTATTGGAGGACGAAAGCGTACTGGGCCGGTTAGGATAATGCCAGCCCTGCTTCCGTCGGCACAAGAGGGACCCGTCTACATAAACGGTCCAGACCAAGGGGTCGGTAGATGACTCGCCAGAGTTGGGGATGGTGTTCTCCACAATGAATTCAGCCAGAGCTTGGGCCTTTATTGCCGATCTAGGCTGGTAACTGATATCATGTTGACTCAGCTCGATGGACCACTTCATGAGTCGCCCGAAGGTCTCGGTCTTGTGGAGAACTTGTTTCAGCGACTGGTCGGTAAGGACGACCACCGAATAGGATTGGAAGTAGGGGCGGCGCTTTCGGGCCGCCATGACCAGAGCAAGAGCCATCTTCTCCAACTTAGGGTAACAGAGTTCGGCATCGCGGAGCACCTTACTCACATAATAGATGGGCCTCTACGCACTATCCTCTCCCTTACGAGGACTACGCTGAGCGTCTGCCCCGAAGCTGCGAGATAGAGGTAGAGGACCTCCCCAAGCGCTGGCTTGCTCAAGAGTGGGGGGTTAACTAGATACTCTTTGAGCTTATCAAAGGACTCCTATTGTTACTATCCCCATTCGAAACCTTTAGCCCCCTAGAGGGCTTTGAAGAAGAGGAGGCACTTCTCCCTGGATTTGGAGAGGAATTGCCCAATCGCGGCGAGGTGCCCCGTAAGCCTCTGCGCCTCTTTGACGTTGGAGGGGGAGCCATTTTGAGAATGGCTTGATCTTTTCGGGGTTGGCCTCTATGCCCCTCTGGCTAACCATAAATCCCAGGAACTTGCCCGATGAGATGTCGAACGCACACTTGTTCGGGTTTAGTCTCATATTGTGCTTCCTGAGCACCCCGAAGGCTTCTTGAAGGTTGAGAACATGTTCCTGCCCTCAGGCGCTCTTAACCAACATGTCGTCTACGTAGACCTCCATGTTTTGGCCAGTTTGGTCTTGGAAGACCCTGTTCACAAGGCACTGATACGTTGCTCCAGCATTTTTCAGGCTGAACGGCATAACTCGGTAGCAATAGAGGCATTGTTCCGTCACGAACGAGGTCTTCGAGATGTTGGGAGGGAACATCCAGATTTGATTGTACCCTGAGAAGGCATCCATAAAACTGAGGAGCTTGTGTCCGGAGGTCGCATCGATCATGGCATCGATGTTGGGAAAAGGAAAGGGATCCTTCGGGCATGCCTTATTGAGGTCGGTGAAATCAATGCGTATCCTCCAGCTCCCATTAGCTTTCTTCACCATCACCACATTGGAGAGCCACTCTGGGTAGTTTACCTCCTGGATAAATCGGGCATTGAGGAGCTTCTCAACCTCCTCTTTGATCGCCTATTGTCGCTCGGGAGCGAACTTCCGCCTCTTTGTTGGACAGGCTTGACCCTAGGGTTGACGCTCAGGCGGTGCATCAGAGCTCCTCTGAGATCCAGGGCATATCGGCTGCAGTCCAGGCGAAGAGGTCACAGTTCTCTCGTATGCACCGGGAGATGTCTTGCTTAATATAGGGGAGAGAGCCTTGCTGATGCAGAACGTCTTTGTGGCATCTTCTTTGGAGAAGGCCACTTCCTCCAATTCGTCCACGGGCTCGGAGATGGTTTGACTGCCTTCCTGAGGAAGTTCAAGTGCTTCTAAGGAGAGAACCGGACCCCCCATCGAGGTCATATAGCACTTCCGAGCCGCTTCTTGGCTTCCCCTCACTTCTCCCACTCTTGAGGGCATAGGAAACTTCATCTTCATGTGGTAGGTTGAAGGGATGGCTTGAAGCGCGGCCAAACCTGGTCTACCCAGGATAACATTATAGGCAGCCTTGACGTCTACCAACATGAAGTCCATTGACTCAGTGCAAGTTGCCAGGGGCCTTTCCAACAGTTACGTCGAGGGTTAAAACTCTCTCGACCGTCACTGGACCCCAGTAAACCCATAAAGAGTGTAGCCCGCGGGGTTGAGCCGGTCTCTCGATAGCTGGAGGCCCTTAAAAGCCTCCAAGAAATGTATGTTGACGGAGCTTCCGTTGTCCACCAAAATTCGACGAACATCGAAGTTTGCCATTCGGAGGTTGATAACGAGGGCATCGCAGTGGGGTGTGCGGACGCCCTCCAGGTCCCTATCAGAGAACGTCACCGGGACTCCTAGGCCTTTGGGGGGAGGATGGCTCTGTACGCAATTGACTTCCCTAACGAAGGCTTTTCGGGAGGAGTTAGAATCTCCCCCTATTGGGCCTCCGCATATCAAGTGCAGGATGGCATCTGCTTCGACCTCCGGAGCCTCCGCATGCTGCTTCGCTCGCCTGTTAGCCCCCCTGGGCGGTGGGGGCAGATCAGCCCTGTCCTTCATGACGAAGTGAGTGAGCTGCCCTCTCTAGATGAGGGCCTCAATCTCGTCTTTGATGGCCTGACATTCGTCGGTGTCGTGCCCGTGGTCCCGATGAAAACGACACCACTTATTCCGGTCTCTCCTCTTTCTCAGAGCATTCATCTTGGGTGGAGGCAGGTAGAAGACCCTCGTTCCCGATCTCCATCAAGATGGAAGATACACTCGCATTAAGCGGAGTAAATTTCTCGAACCAAGGAGGAGGGCAACGCTGACCCCCATTGCCCTTTTGGAGCTTCTTAGCTCCTTCTTCTTCTTCTGCACCATTCCGCTTGTTCGCGGAAGATGACGCCTCAAAGGTGTGGCGATGGAGAGCTTCTTCCGCTCGGATGTACTTCTCGCTCCGGAGTAGGAGCTCTGAGAAGTCCCGAGGGGGCTTCTTGGTGAGGAACGCCCTGAGGTCAGCATTGAGGACGTTGGACTGGAAGGCGATGGTGGCCACCGAAGGTTCCAAGGAAGCGATGGACCTGGCTTCAGCTGTGAAGCGCTTGACATAGTCTCTCAACTGTTCGCTCTTCTATTGGCTGAGGAACAGGAGGGAGGCGCTCGTCTTCTCCGTGCGGCGACTGCTCACGAAATGCGTGAGGAAGAGTCCTTCGAACTGGTCGAAGGAGAAGATAGATGCCGGCGCGAGTCGAGAATACCACTCTCGAGCCGGCCCTTTGAGTTTGGCCGGGAAGGTCTTGCAGAGGAGGGCATCGGATGCATGATAGATCATCATAAGAGTTTTGAAACTCTCAATGTGATATGCGGGGTCCGACTCCCCGGTGTAGGTCTCGAAGTGGGGAGGTTTGAAGTTGTCTGGGACTGGAGCCTCCATGATGGCTAGAGAGAATGGGGGCCTGCTTGGATGGAGGTCCCTCGCCCATCGTTTTTCATCTCGGTCGAGCTGGCCGAGGCGCCTCTCCATCTCGTGGAGACGGTGGTAGACCGAATCCTCCTTTTGGTCGTATCTTGCTGAGCCCCGAAGCTCACCCTCATGCCGAGGAGGGCTGGGGCTGCAACGGCGATGGCTCTGAGTAGGAGGTGGACTAATAGAATGACGGGGGTGGCTCGGAGCAGGCTGCAGACTCCAGGAGCGGCAGTGGTGTTCGAGAGAAGGGCAGCGATGGCTCGGAGCCGACCTGGGACTTCGGGAGCGGCGAGGATGGCTCAGAGCGGGTCGAGGGCTGCGGGAGAGGCGAGGATGGCGAGGAGCTGGCAGAGGGCTAGGAGCCTGACGGCCATTGTTGAGGGCAGCGTTGGGCACCCGGAGGACAGCCTTCTGGAATTGCTAAAATTCTGCCCTTGTGAAAAGGGGCCTCCTGTTCCTGCTGGCCCGAGGCACAGGACGGCCAGCCAGGGAGCAACTCCATCTTGGACGATGTTGGGGTAAGTTTCTTCGCCCCCGGGGACAGTTGGACCCTCCTCGGTCGGATCGACGCGGTGACCGATCCCTTGGGTGCTCGTGGCGAGGGTTCACCTCGTGGGTCCACCTCTAATCCAGACGAGTGCGGAGGTCTGGCACATGCTTTGCCTGCCGATTGTTGAGCACGTCCCACAGATCCTTTGGAGTGGGTGGAGTATGAGAAGACATAGAGTCGGTGTCGGCATTGTGGATGGAAACCAGAACCTGATGTACAGGTTGCTTGTGGCGGCTTCGTCGAGAGTGTTCCCCCACTGTGGCTTGGGGTCCGAAAGGCTACTGAACGGACTGCGGAGCCTGTGGATCGAGCTGCAAGGTCGGTTGGTTGGGTAGAGGGAGATCCTCCTGCGAAGGAGGAGGAGGATGAGAAGAGGTTGTTCTTCGATTAGAGTTTGCGGGCTTCCTCTTGGGAGGCATGGTCAGGAGTAGCTTTGGCTGAAGGAGGAAGGTGGGGTTGCTGGTCGAGTAGTTTCCCACAAACTGCACCAATCTGGTGCCGCTGAATCTAGTGTGGGGGCAATAGATGAGATTTGTAGGTTCGCAGAAACTCGAACGGGCAGAATCCTACTTCTTCCTTGGTGACAAGTTGACTCCTGGGTGCTCCCTTGGTACCTGCACAAACGTTCGAAACACCGGAATGGATCCTGGCGACGAACCCTCCGACGCTCTTGTCAATACACAGAAAAAGGTAAAGGGAAAGGGGTCAAGTACACAAAAAGTGATCACCTGTGACAGTAGGAGGTAGGGGGGGGGGTATTTATAGTCGTCATAGGGATCTGCTTCGAGATAAGATCGAGTCCCTACTTCCCGGTGTGACTGGATAGAAGCGGTTGTAACCACCTCCAGCGGATAAGAACGAATCATGATCTTCTCCTATCCTGTTTGAACTAGTCCTTAATGGGTTTGGACCCGTTCTCAGCTGAACGGATCCGTTCGAGGGTTGGCGGGTCCAAGAGGAGAGACCCGGTTCCCAATTCGGACTGGTCCGTAGGCGTAATTACCAGCTTGTCCCTGCGACTTTAAGATTCGTGTCCACTTTGAACGGTTCGGATTTAACCCTATTTTTAGCCATATTAGCAACATAGTGGGAGGCTGAGAGCTATAGCTAATAAACCTGTGTCAATTTTTAAGGTTGTTGCCACATAGATAAGAGATTCTAGTCGGTCACTATTTGGTTAGGCCTAAACTCTTCCTTATCAAAGATAAAATCAGGGAGAACTAGTTGAGGCAGATTGTACCTGAACAACGAAGATCAATAGTGACGATGGTTGAGAAATCCAACAGAATTGCAGTTAATGAAGCAATGAGGGCGAAACATAAAACTGTACAGACATGAAGTCAAACAATGAAGAAGACAATGGTGGTTGGCAGAGAAGATTATCCAACTAAACAAGTATGGCTTCAACCTGAAGAAAATAGGTCTGACTTAAATATGAAAACAAAGGTTGAGAAGAAAAGTAATTTCATCATGACCTCTAATGGAAAGAATAAAAAAATAATTAAAAGGCAAGATTTGGAACTGAGATACAATATGGAACTGAGATTGCTTTGTGTAACTTGCTGATGAATATTTGGAGAAAGTAAGAACTAAACTAGGGAAGATTTCTTGAAGAGTCTTTGTTGAGTTTGAAAATGGGCTATCGGTTATGTGGAGCGAAGAAAATGAGGGTGATTTTTACCGAAAGGTTGCAGTGTTCAAGATGTCATGGGTCTTGCATGCTTGTATTGTTGGGTTATTTTATTTATTAATTCTATCTTTTTCAATAGTTTGTGGAAATTGTAGGGTTCATAAAAAAAGGAAAAAATATTCGGATTTAATTTATTTGGATCTAAATCCAAGAAACGAGAAACCTAACCACAACTTGGATAAATATCAGAAAACCCAACTGAGTGTTTTTTGCATCGCACCTTACAATTTTGACACTAGCAAGTAAACCTAGTGAACATGTGTTTTTGGCACGGGTGCCAATACTTAACTGATGATAATAAAAATAGTGTAAAATTTGTCCTTACAAAATGTAACCTCTAGTATTTTTATTTTAATTTAAAATATATATTTTTTTCAATTTTTGTACGTACAATGCACGTGCTAATTTTTCCATCTTTATTTTTCTTACTCTCATTTACTATTTTAGCATGCATGAGTCTTTTTATTTAGTCTTTTATTAAACCCATGGACCGAAAAATAGATTCTAGCCCACTAAACTAATTGATTAAGTTAATTAAAAAGCAAGCCCACAAGACAAACCCATTAATTAAATCTATTTTTAGTTGTGCATGGACTCACACATGACATGTAACAATTTTTAATACACATATTAGAATTATAGGATTTGTATTTAAATTTGTGCGTGTGTGTGCACTAGTGCACAACACGTGCACGTGCACTAGAGGAGAGAGAGGGCTGGTCGGTTTGGAAGAGAGAGAGGCCGGGAGTTATAGGAGAGGAAGGGGTGGAGTAGTGGGATAGTGAAGAGTTTGAGTGGGTAGTTATTAGGAGGGTGAAATTTGCATTCTAGCCCTTCACTTTGTCCTATAAATATCCTTATTTTTCTTCCCATTTCACACTAAGACAAAAGAAATCAAGAGAGGAAAAAGAAAGAGAGTTAGAGAGTGTTCTTGTTGCATTGGAGGCTTGTTGGAGTGCTCTTTCTAGGAGGAGAAGGACTAGGTTTGCTTGTTGGAGCTAGGAGTTGTGTCCCATCATCCTTGTTTTTAAATTCTTCATAAGAGGTGAGTGATCTTGTGCTTTCTAAATGTAGGAAATGCATGCTAGTAATATTAAATGAGTAGTATGGATTAAATTGATGTGATTATGAAGTACACCTTCATGTTGATTATCTGTGCCACGAAAATTGTAGAAGTAATGTGGTATTCAATACATGCCTAGATACCATGATGATTAGAAAGAGGAAAGAAAGTAAAACAAATTAAATTGTTGCCATGAAATGTGTTAGTTTATGCATATTGCCACGTTATGTTAAAATTACAATTTTTGCAAAAAAAAGTTTTTGAGATCCTCATGGACAATTAAGAGGCATAGTTGGTTTTATTACTAAATTTTAATTAGTATAAATGAGTGCATGAACTAGTTATAATGAATACAATTCTTAATTTCAAGTTTTGAGAAAAATGCAAATTTATGTGTGAAATTGAGAGAAAAACTATTTGAAAAATAGAGATATGTTTGTAAAATGGATTAGAAATTCGTTGGCTACTGTTTTTAAAATTAATCTCAGTCAAGGAAAAAGCTATTTCAGTATACTAAAAGATTGGATCGATTGAATAAACGATTTTTGTGAAAAATAACTAAGTTTAGAACAGTATGAACAAAACCACATTAATGTGATTCCTAACCAATAGTCGCAATGGACTTCCTGGCTAGCAGGTGCGCCATAGGGGTGTCGCTATGCTTGTCGGAGGTCTTGGGTTCGAAACTTGTTAGACCCATTTTATTTTGTTTTCGTTTAATTAAATCCAAAACCCGAAAGTTAATATTTGGGGATTTCGAGATGGCTTTATGACAGCTAAGTCACATGGACTTATTGGCTTGCGGTGTGGGCATTGGGTGCTCGCTGTGCTTAGTCGGGGCTGGGTTCGAAACCTGATGATGCCATTTTTTTTCTTTTGATTTTTTTTTGGATTTTTAAATGTGTTTAAATGCAATTAAACTTTGGGGAAAAATTCTAATATTCCTATAAAATAATAAGGAATTTATTAAAAATAGTTTTTAGAAATTTTCATGAATATTTTCAGAAATAAAAAGTGGAATTGAGATAGAAAATGAGTAAATGACTTCAAAATTATTTATTTGAGAATATGACTTTTATTTTGTGAAGAAGAGTAAAATATTGTTATGTGAATTGAATTCTCTTGAAGAGAATATACACTTATTTGATTGAAGAAATACTTGATGTGGGATGAGATATGAATTGTTATATAAGCTTAAATTGCTAATGAGACTTAAAGTGGAGGAATCTATTGTTCAAGAAAAGAAATATTGTTTTACATTAAATTGTAACTGAAAACATGAATCATGAGTATTACTAAGATAAGACATTGATCAAATTGTGAATAAGTTGAAGATAAGAATACATTGAGTTTAATATATGATTATTGAAGGGTATGAGTACCCATGGATTCTTGTACATGAAAGGTTATGATCTAGAGTTTAGTGAGACCTCGGGTACCGACATTGTTGAATTAAAAGATTTGAGTTATATTTTTGAGATATGGCCATGGACCTATCTCGTATTTGTGATTAAGTCCGGTAGGGGGTAAAACTAACTCTAGGTATGATAATTTATTCATGTCTTGAACTTAAGAACTAGGCACTAAGAGAAGAGGTAGTAAACCTGGGCAAACGTAAGTGGGGCACTCTATATAGTCGGGCGATGTACTTCGGGACTATACACCCAGTTGGGCGGTGTACTCCGGGACTGAGGTTGCTTCGATGGAGACGATCTTTTATTTTAAATCCGGGACTATGCGTAGTTGGGCAGATAGTTTGACGTACTCCACTGTATATACGTATATTGGAGCCAAAGGAGCACTTGCGGGATGTTCACACGACGAGGTGTCTGTTATAACAGTCGGACAGTGTACTCTGGGACTGGGATTCGTACTCGTGGAATGTCTAAACCTTGCTTTTATTACTGGATAGTTTTCATGGCGAAGGATCAAACCTTTTAATGTGGAGTACGTAGGTGCTTGACCTCGAACCTATGTAGTTCGAGATGCATAGAATCCGAACAAGTATGCATTAGTGTCATCTTTGTATAAAATATATGTATTAGGCGTTAAGGCATTGCATACACTTATATGTTTAGAGTAGTCACATTTAACACTTTATTTACATTCAAATTGTGGTTTGTTAAAGTATTAAGATCATTATATTTTCGGCATAGAGAGGATGGCCGTGCATAACATTTTCGTTGGTTGTAAGCAACTGACGTGCCCACAGTTTTATATGCAGGAGTTGGATTTTCATGAAGATATAAAGTTGATATGCTGCTGTTGATTAGTTACATGTTAAAGATGTTGCAATTGTATAAGTTTTTATTATTGTACTTCATTTTATCTTCCGCTGTGTAAATAAATGTAAAGGACTCTGCTGTATTATAAAAAGTTCAAATTTTCCTTGTAAAATTGTACGAAGTGAAGTGTAAAGATCTTGTGGAACTTCGAATTCGGTCTTATTTGGAATTCGGGGCGTTACAGATGGTATCAGAGCAACGCTTCATAAGTAGTACAAATTTATAAGAAACGACACCCTAGAGTGGACATTAGAGTGTGAGTTTCAACTTATAGAGATTTAAATGTAAGTAACTTACGTTTGTGTTGCTTTATATGATGACATTTTCTCTTCCTTTCACTATAAGATGGCCAATCAGCATGATCCCTAGAATGAGGCACATTGGTTTGTCCCCTTCGAGGATGAAGAAGACCCAGAGGAGATAAAAGAGGAATTCCCCGAGTCCAGGGAGATTACTTCACCTCCGCCTGATTTCCCCGAAGAATCCTCAGACGAAGAACTCGTTCCAGATGACCAAGATGATATTGTTGCTTCTCTTTGAAGAGAATTGGATGCTCAAAAGTGGAGAGTAAACCTCTTGAAAGCGCAATGGGCAAAAGATAAGGAGCGCATTCAGGAGTTGAGTTTTCAAGTGTGCGAACTCAAGAAGGTTCAACATATGAATGATCAACACTTTGCCAAGTTGGACCACCTCACTCACTGGGACAAGCAGGAGCGGCATCAGATATTTGAAGATATGAAGAAGGAAATCCAGGAACTACGGGAAGAGCTCAGAGCAGCCAGGAAAAATCATAGAATCTAGGATGTCTTTTGTTAACGGATGTAATGGATGTGATGAAGCAAAGTTTTTTCTTTCTGAATGTAAAAAGTTTAATTTTGGAATGACTAAATTTTGTTGAAGAGATGTTATTTGTGTTATTTATGATGATTAATAATGAATTTTATGACTTAGAAATGGCACGAAGGAACAGAAATGGTGAAGGGCATATCGGTGAGAATGAGCTTGATTTGGAGACCGAACTAGCTCGGGTATATTAGACCTTAAATGCTTTCGCTGCCAACATCGTCGGGAACGCTGGGCCAAGGGCAGCTGTGCAGGTCCCTGAAGCAATCAGGTTGGTAGAATCATTCAAAAGGATGAGGCCACCTGTGTTTGAGGGCCAGGCAAATCCAGATGCTGCTGACGACTGGATTAAGCGGATTGAGTCAGTCTTTGAAGTGCCAGAGACCCCTGAGGCAAGTAAGGTGAAGTTGGCCACCATCCAGATAGAAAAAGATGCAGGAGTTTGGTGGAAATCACTGAAGATAACTTTAGGCAATGTGCAGCTTACTTGGGAAGAGTTTCTTGGAGAATTCAGAAGTCACTATTTTTCCATAGATGTTCAAGAGAAGAATGCTATGGAATTTTTGGGCTTGCAGCAGGGTGGTATGACTATGCGGGAGTATGAGACCAAGTTCAACCAACTCTCAAGGTATGCACCGGAAATGGTTCAGGATGACGCCAAGAAAGTGCGGAAGTTTGAGCAAGGGTTGAGGCCAAGCTTGAGGACCCACATGATATCCCTAGGTATCCGAAGATTTGAGAAGTTGGTCAGGAGGGCTGCCGCTACTAGTCAGGTATGAACCAGTTCCAGGCAGTACCGGTCAAGAGGAGTAATTAGAGCATTGGCAAGAGGCCTGCAGCGCCGGGCAATTTTAGGGGACAGCCCCTAGTACAACATTTCAAACCAACCGAAGCAAATGCTGTTGCAGTGACCGGAAGAGTACCTACATGCTTCAAGTGTGGAGAGTCGGGCCACTTAGCACTTGGGTGTACCAAGTCCCAGGCAAGCAAGACTTGTTATCTTGGTGGCCCCTCAAGCCATTTTGTCATCAGCTTCAGCAGGAAGGGCCGAGTCAGAAGCAGTCCAACCCAGGGCAGAAGCAATTCCAGCAAGGGCGAGTGTTCGCTTTGACCGAGGGAGATGCTGATGATGTGGACAACATCATCATAGGTATGGGAGATGATGTTTAGTTGCTTTGTTGCTTTTCTATTTATGTAAGAAGTGTTATGTAATGAGATTACTCTTATGTAACAGGAGACATTCAAATAAATGGAATAAAGGCATCAGTTTTATTTGATACGGGATCATCGCACACATTTGTGTCACCCTCATTTGCAAAATGATTGGGAGTCAAACCTAAAATTTTTCTTGGCAAAGTTCTATCTGTGGCTACTCCGTTAGGAGAAAACTTGACTACCAACCGATATTATGAAGGGTGTGATCTTGAGACGGGCAGGCTCTTTGGCATCGACCTCATTGAGTTGGCAGTTTTAGGGGTCGACATCATTATTGGCATCGACTGGATGTCAATTTACAGTGCCACTATTGAGTGCAAGAGTAAGAAGGTTGTGGTGAAAGTGCCTGGAGGACCAGTAGTTACATTTCAAGGGAAGAAGAAATGTAAGCAGTTGGTAGCAGCTTTGGCGGAGCAGAAGGTTCCTGAAGAAGTGAGGCAGATTCCAGTGGTCCGGGATTTTCCAGCAGTGTTTCTTAAAGACTTGCCTAGGCTTCCTTCTCATCGAGATGTAGAGTTCAGCATCTCCGTTCAGCCAGGGAGTGCACCTATTTCCAAGGCACCATACAGAATGGCGCCGATTGAGCAAGATGAGATCAAGAAGAAGATTGAAGAGTTGTTGGGCAAAGGATTCATCAGGCCGAGTGCGTCACCTTGGGGATCCCCAGTTCTTTTGTTGAAGAAGAAGGATGGATCGATGAAGATGTGTATCGACTACAGAGAGTTGAACAAGATTATAGTGTAGAACAAGTATCCAATTTCTCGAATCGATGATCTGTTCAACCGTCTACAAGGAGCAGCTGTTTTCTCCAAGATAGACTTGCGGTCAGGATATCACCAAGTCTGAGTAAAAGAAGAAGATATGCACAAGACGGCTTTCCGAACTAGGCATGGTCACTATGAGTTTCTAGTCATGCCGTTTGGAGTAACCAATGCACCTGCTATCTCCATGGACATGATGAACAGGGTCCTATAGCCATTCATCAATTCTTTTGTCGTTGTATTCATCAACGACATATTGGTCTATTCCAAGTCAGAAGAAGAGCATGCCGAGCACCTAGCAGAGGTACTGAAGAAGCTACAGGAGCAGAAACTGTATGCAAAGCTGTCCAAATGTGACTTCTGGAAAACCGAAGTCACCTTCCTGGGTCACATCCTTTCTAAGGAAGGAGTGGCTACTAACTCGCAGAAGATTGAAGCAGTGAAAGATTGGCCAAGACCGACCACAATGAAAGAGATTAGGAGCTTTCTGGGTTTAACTGGATATTACAAAAGCTTCATTCAGGGCTATGCCCAGATAGCTGTGCCACTCACAGGACTTACAAGGAAGAATGTGAGTTTTAAATGGTCAGAGCAGTGTGAAGCTAGCTTTCAGGAGTTAAAGGGAAGGTTGACTACCGCTCCCATTTTGGCTTTGCCAAGAGCAGGAGTCAAATATGATGTCTACAACGATGCTTCCAATCGCGGTTTGGGCTGTGTGCTGATGCAAGAGGAAAAGGTAATAGCTTATGGGTCTAGACAGCTGAGACCACATGAAATGAATTACCCAACCCATGATCTGGAGTTAGCAGCGATCATTTTTGCATTGAAGCAGTGGAGGCACTATGTGTACAGGGAGAAGGTCAACATGTACACGGATCATAAGAGTTTGAAATATATTTATCAACAGAAGAACTTGAATCTGAGGCAGAGGAGATGGTTGGAAGTGTTGGAAGATATCCGACCCGAGATCAAGTACCATCCGGGCAAGGCCAATGTTGTGGCTGATGCGTTCAGCAGGAAGGGCAGTTTGTCCCGATTGATCACAACTCAGGAGAAGTTGGCAGATGAGCTTGATCGAGCAGAGATTGAGGTGGTATTGCAAGGTTTGGGAGCTTCCTTAGCTCAGTTAAGGATTCAACCTACTTTTGAGAAACAGAATCATTGACAGTCAGAAGACCGATCCAGAGATTCAGGAGATGATGGAGCAGGTTGGCGTTGGCAGGTTGGCAGGATTTCAAGTGAAGGATGAAGTGTTGTGGTATGGAGAGCGACTGTGTGTGCCAGATCTAGCGGAACCGAAGGAGAGTATTCTTCAGGAAGTGCATGCTACTTTATTATCCATGCATCCAGGGAGTACCAAGATGTACAAGGACATAAAGCAATATTTCTGGTGGCCTGGGATGAAGTGAGATGTGGCTGAGTTTGTTACCAGGTGTGCAGTTTGTCAGCAAGTCAAAGCCGAGAATCAGAAGCCCGGAGGTTTGTTGCAGCCATTACCCATCCCGGAGTGGAAGTGGGATTGTATCAGCATGGACTTTATTGCCCAAGAGTTCCAAGGGCAATCATGCTATTTGGGTGATAATGGACCGACTCACCAAATCGGCACATTTTTTGGCGATGAAGCTTACTTGGTCGATGGAGAAGTTGGCCAAGTTGTATGTTGGCGAGATTGTGAAGCTTCATGGAGTTCCGCTATCGATAGTATTCGACCGAGATGCCCGTTTCACTTTGCATTTCTGGAGAAGTCTTCAAGCAGCTTTGGGGACGAAGACTGATTTCAGTACGACCTTTCATCCTCAAACTGATGGGCAGACTGGGAGAGTCAACAAGATACTGGAAGATATGCTGAGATGTTGTGTGTTGAACTTTGGTGGCAGTTGAGAGAAGCATTTGGCTCTTGTGGAATTTTCCTACAACAACAGTTTCCAGGCAAATATTGGGATGGCGCCGTATGAGGCTCTATATGGAAGGAAGTGCAGGACACCGGTATGTTGGTACGAAGTGGGGGAACGGCAGCTATATGGGCCGGAGATTGTGCAGCATACCTCAGAAAAGATCGAGCTGATCAGGAAGAGGTTAGTCGACGCACAGAGCAGGCAGAAGAGTTATGCCGACAACCAGAGGAGAGACCTGGAGTTTGTAGAAGGTGATTTTGTCTTTAGGAAGGTGTCTTTGACCAAGGGAGTGATTCGGTTTGGCAGGGGAGGAAAATTAGTCCCGAGATACATAGGACCTTATAAGATATTGAAAAGAATTGGAAAGACAGCCTATCGGTTAGAATTAGCAGAAGAGTTGGCTCAAGTGCATAATGTCTTTCATGTGTTTATGTTACGAGGTTATATCCCAGATCCGAGTCATCATTTGCCAGAAGTGCCAGAAGGTTTGCAATTGGATTTGAGCTATGCAGAGCGTCCAGTAGAGATTGTGGATCGACGAGAGAAGGTCTTGAGAAATAACACAATACCTATGGTCAAGGTCATTTGGAGGAACCAATTTGTTGAGGAGGCTACTTGGGAATCAGAGGAGAGGATGATGAAAGATCACCCTACACTTTTCAACTAAAATTTTTGTCAACTCTTTTCTTTTCTTTTCTTTCTTTGTCTTTTCTCACTCTTAAGTGTAGTTCCAAGGACGGAACTATTCTAAGGAGGGAGCTGTAACATCGCGTATTTTTATTTTAATTAAAAATGCATTTTTTTCAATTTTTGCACTTATAATGCACGTGCTAATTTTTTCATCTTTATTTTTCTTACTCTCATTTACTATTTTAGCATGCATGAGTTTTTTTATTTAGCCTTTTATTAAACCCATGGACCTAAGAATAGATTCTAGCCAACTACACTAACTGATTAAATTAATTAAAAAGCTAGCCCACAAGACAAGCCCATTAATTAAATCTATTTTTAGTTATGCATGGACTCACATATGACATGTAACAACTTTTAATACACATATTAGAATTATAGGATTTGTATTTAAATTTGTGTGTGTGCGCACTAGTGCACAACACGTGCACGTGCACTAGCGGAGAGAGAGAGGGCCGGTCGGTTTGGAAGAGAGAGAGGCCAGGGGTTATAGGAGAGGAAGGGGTGGAGTAATGGGATAGTGAAGAGTTTGAGTGGGTAGTTATTAGGAGGGTGAAATTTGCATTGTAGCCCTTCACTTTGTCCTATAAATACCCTTGTTTTTCTTCTCATTTCACACCAAGACAAAAGAAATCAAGAGAGAAAAAAGAAAGAGAGTTAGAGAGTGTTCTTGTTGCATTGGAGGCTTATTGGAGTGTTCTTGCTAGGAGGAGAAGGACTAGGTTTGCTTGTTGAAGCTAGGAGTTGTGTCCCATCATCCTTGTTTTCAATTCTTCATAAGAGATGGGTGATCTTGTGCTTTCTAAATGTAGAAAATGCATGCTAGTAATGTTAAATGAGCCGTATGGATTAAATTGATGTGATTATGAAGTACACCCTTATGTTGATTATTTGTGCCATGAAAATTGTAGAAGTAATGTGGTATTCAATATATGCCTAGATACCATGATGATTAGAAAGAGGAAAGAAAGTAAAACAAATTAAATTGTTGCCATGAAATGTATTAGTTTATGCATATTGCCATGTTATGTTAAAATTATAATTTTTGCATAAAAGAGTTTTTGAGATCCTCATGGACAATTAAGAGGCATAGTTGGTTTTATTCCTAAATTTTAATTAGTATAAATGAGTGCATGAACTAGTTATAATGAATACAATTCTTAATTTCAAGTTTTGAGAAAAATGCAAATTTATGTGTGAAATTGAGAGAAAAACTATTTGAAAAATAGAGATATGTTTGTAAAATGGATTAGAAATTCATTGGATACTGTTTTAAAAATTAATCTCAGTCAAGGAAAAAGCTATTTTAGTATACTAAAAGATTGAATCGATTGAATAAACGAGTTTTGTGAAAAATAACTAATTTCAGAACAGTATGAACAAAACCACATTAATGTGATTCCTAACCAGTAGTCGCAATGGACTTCCTGGCTAGCAGGTGCGCCATAGGGGTGTCGCTGTGCTTATCGGAGGTCTTGGGTTCGAAACTTGTTAGACCCATTTTATTTTGTTTTCGTTTAATTAAATCCAAAATCCGAAAGTTAATATTTGGGGATTTCGAGATGGCTTTATGACAACCAAGTCACATGGACTTATTGGCTTGCGATGTGGGCTTTGGGTGCTCGCTGTGCTTGGTCGGGGGTGCCTGGGTTCGAAACCTAATGGCGCCATTTTGTTTCTTTTGATTTTTTTGGATTTTTAAATGAGTTTAAATGCAATTAAAATTTGGGAAAATTTTCTAATATTCTTATAAAATGATAAGGAATTTTTAAAAAATTGTTTTTAGAAATTATCATGAATATTTTAAGAAATAAAAAGAGGAATTAAGATAGAAAATGAGTAAATGACTTCAAAATTATTTATTTAAGAATATGACTTTTATTTTGTGAAGAAGAGTAAATATTATTATGTGAATTGAATTCTCTTGAAGAGAATATGCACTTATTTGATTTAAGAAATACTTGATGTGGGATGAGATATGAATTTTTATATGAGCTTAAATTGTTAATGAAACTTAAAGTGGATGAATCTATTGTTCATAAAAAGAAATATTGTTTTACTTTAAATTGTAAATGAATACATGAATCATGAGTAATGCTAAGATAAGACATTGGTCAAATTGTGAATAAGTTGAAGAAAAGAATACATTGAGTTTAATACATGATTATTAAAGGGTAAGAGTACCCATGGATTCTTGTACATGAAAGGGTGTGATCTAGAGTTTAGTGAGACATCGGATTCCGACATTGTTGAATTAAAATATTTGAGTTATATTTTTGAGATATGGCCATGGAGCTATCTCGTATTTGTGATTAAGTCCGGTAGGGGGTGAAACTAACTCTAGGTATGATAATTTATTCATGTCTTGAACTTAAGAACTAGGCACTAAGAGAAGATGTAGTAAACCCGGGCAAACGTAAGTGGGGCACTCTATATAGTCGGGCGATTTACTTCGGGACTATAGACCTAGTCGGGCGGTGTACTCCGGGACTGAGGTTGCTTCGATGGAGATGAGCTTTTATTTTAAATCCGGGATTATGCATAGTTAGGCAGATAGTTTGCCGTACTCCAGTGTATATACGTATACCGAGGCTAGAGGGGCACTTGTGGGATGTTCGCACGATGTGGAGTCTGTTATAACAGTCGGGCAGTGTACTCTGGGACTGGGATCCGTACACGTGGAATGTCTAAACCTTACTTTTATTACTGGGTAGTTTTCATGGCGAGGGATCGAACCTTTTAATGTGCAGTACGTAGGTACTTGCCCTCGGACCTATGTAGTATGGGATGCATAGAATCCGAACAAGTATGCATTAGTGTCATCTTAGTATAAAATATCTGCATTAGGCATTAAGGCATTGCATATACTTACATGTTTAGAGTAGTCACATTTAACACTTTATTTACATTCATGTTGTGGTTTGTTAAAGTATTAAGATCGTTATATTTTCGGCATAGAGAGGATGGCCGTGTATAACATTTTCGTCGGTTGTAAGCAACTGACGTGCCCACAGTTTTATATGCAGGAGTTGGATTTTCATGAAGATATAAAGTTGATATGATGCTGTTAATTAATTACATGTTAAAGATGTTGCAATTGTATAATTTTTTATTATTGTACTTCATTTTATCCTCCGATGTATAAACAAATGTAAAGGACTCTGTTGTATTATAAAAAGTTCAAATTTTCCTTGTAAAGTTGTAAGAAGTGAAGTGGAAAGATCATGCGGAACTTCGAATTCGGTCTTATTTGGAATTCGGGGTGTTACAGTAAAATTGTATTGAATCCAACCTGATTCCGAAACCCGATTAGAAAACCAACCCAAATAAACTCCTTGCCCAACCAAATCCAACAAGGAAAAGTCTCCCATTCCCTTCACCTCCTTCTCTTCCTCATATTTCCTTCTCCCTCCTCCCCCGTTCAAACCCAACCCAATTCTAACCTGAACCCAACAAGAAACAAACCCACATCCACCTCCTACTCTTCCTCTCAAACCCAACCCAATTCCAACCCAAATCAAACAAGAAAAATCTTACTTCCACCTCCTTCTCTTTCTCTCCATCCTCTCCCTCTCAAACCCAACCCAAATCGTACCCAATTCCAACCCGATTTGAACAAGAAACAAACCCACATTCATCTCCTTATCTTTCTCCTCTCTCCCTCTCCCTTCCCTTCCTCTCAAATCCAACCCGATTCCAACCCGAATCCAAAAAGAAACAAAACCCATATCCACCACTTTATCTTCCTCCTCCCTCCCTCTCTCTTTCCTCTCCCTCTGATACCCAACCTGAATCCACTAAGGAATCATCACATCCCCAACCCATTCTCTCCCTCTGTCCAAATTCAAACCCGAAACCAACCAAATCCAAACCTGAACCCACCCAAATACATTATAATATTAATGAGTTAACTTTGATCTTAAAAATTAATTAAATATTGGGGTAACTTAGTCAAAAAGAAGACCATAATCAGGCATGACTCCAAAAAGACAAAGTAGGGTTGAACACCTAACGGAATACAATTGGGTTGCCACACAAATTTATCCCCATTAGGATAGGTTTAAGAAAAGAAGAAATAAAGCAGTTGGAGGGAGAAGATCGATGATGGAAAAATCTTTTAATTTCTGTGTAAAGACAAAAAATACAGTCCAATTTTTTTCTTTCTTTTCACATGCAAATCCAATGAAATATTCCATCGACTCCATTCAAAAGACAGTAGGTTATAAAATTGAATAAGTTAGCATTAATGGTAAATATACTGAGAACAAACAGGAAAAAGGAAGGAAACTTCAACCAGCTAGCTATTTTTGCTTTCTTATATACGCATTAGATGTACCTATCGTCTGTGCAGACTTTGGCGAGGAAGTTTTCCCCAACCTCTAAGTGAATTCAACAGACTGCAGCAATCAGCCCAAGGGCAGATACAACAAAAACTGAAGCACTCCCAAGGTTGTTATAATAGCCACCCTACAAGCAAGTAGTACAAAATTATGCCTCAAAATATCCAATGAAATTTATATAGACAATCGAGGTCATAAGTGAAAAAGGCACATACTTGAATTAGAAGAAAAGAACCGCTGTGTTAGCCGGTGCTAATGATACACTAATCATTCCCCCATGCAGCTCATTTGGAACATAACTGTGCAGGAAATGGAGGGTTAGAGAAAGCGAGGAAAAGAAAAAAAACCTTAATAAAAAGAAAATGCTAATATACTGAGGGAGGAAACCTCTTAACTATCATGTAGTTTCTACTTTTGATTAGTAAATACCTTCTGCTGGCCCTATGTTATAGGATCTAGGGGATCTAGAGGTATGTTTTGCATATGTACTTTTTTTGTCCCCGTACTGAAGTTTTAAAGATTTCATATTTGACCTAATTTTCTCTTCATCCCCCTACATCGTTCCCACATTTTCCACGATACCACAACCTCAATAATATCACCTCCACACCACCATGTGTTCATCCACTCACATTACCTTCCCTCTCTTCATCTTTCCCAAAGTTACTATATATTACTCTAGAAAAACCAAACCTAATAGACCCACATAACCATTCCACTCCTCATATATCCCCATTTATTTTATTTTTTTGCTTCCTTTTTTATTTTTCTGATTCAAAATGGGAACAACATGAGGCATTTCGATAATTTTCTTTTTCTGTGTTGTAGACAGGAGTTCAAACTAACATCAATGTACATGTCAGCAAAATAAACATGGCGAGATATTTAGTACTAAAAACTGTGAAACTATACGGTCATTTTTCACTAAATTAGCCTAAAACATACTTAACATACTTCTCGCATAAATCAACATACATCGTCCTCAATCTGGCTAATGAAGGTAAAATTAAGCTAGCACAAGCCTGAAATATGCAGAAAAGTACCACCACAACTCCAACCTCCTTTTGTTACCAGAGAAGCCAAAAATACAAGTCAAGATAGATTGACAGTGTAAATTGCATTTTGAACAACTTGTGGTATCAAGGCACCCTGCCAGAAAACCATGAAGCGATGGTACAAACTTGTGGTTGTAGATTTGAGGCTTAACCCTATCAGAAAACCACAATCACAGTTTAAAGGTGTGCTACGTCTAGCCCGAGCCAGTGGCTCAGGCGGTCTTGGACTGCGGTTTGCTTCTCTGGTTTGCACAGTTCGAATCCCAGGATCAACACTCCTTCCCTCAAAAAAAAAGGTGTGCTACGTCTAGCCGCAGAAATTCAGGTCAAAGCAAAAATGGAGAGCAAGAAAGATTCTGGAAATAATAGGTCAATTACATATCATAAGAGATAATTTGGTTGACTGGTCACAACATATGGTAGGAACAATTTTCCTATTACCATCAACTTTATATATGCATTTACAATATCCTCACTTCAAACAGAGTGGATAATCTCTATTTCTTATCTCCATTTAATAAACCTATCGCTTCATGGTTTTCTAGCAGGGTTAAGCCTTAATACCACAAGCTTATACTATCGCTTCACAGAAATAGAGCACAGCCTTGGTTCGTTTCCTACACCAGGAGTATTAACTCAAGAGCAAGATTGATAATGGAGATAATCTATCAATGATATACCATTTTAGACAATCATGAAGAATCATAGATCATGCTCAAGAAAAACTTAAGTCATCATTAAAAGGAAAGTATTTACAAAATTTATACAGACCCTCAACGTGAAAAATATGGATGTACATGATTACAAACTAAGCTTTGATACCAATTTAAGTCGGTCACTCGTAGGTGTGTGGCCTTAAAGATAACCTCACAACTTATTTTACACTAACAACCTCTCAACTGTTGCAACCGCATCGTTGGCTAGCTGACCTGGTATGTCAGGGTAAGAACCAATGCTTTGCCACAGATCACACTGTGAGAACCCAAACCCCTGAGCATACTTTCGAAAGTTTATAGCCTTCTTGTCAAAGTATAAGTTTGTGGTATCAAGACTTAACCCTGCTAGAAAACCATGATGTGATAGTACAAGCTTGTGGTTGTAGATTCGAGGTTTAATCCTGCTAGAAAACCACGGTTTAAAGAGATACTATGTCTCGCCGTAGAAAAGTATAAGCTTGTGGTATCAGAGCTTGATTACACAAGAAGGCTATAAACAGTCAGAAGCGTGATCATGAGTTCTCACAGTGATCTATAGCGAAGCATACTCTTACCCTGACATGTCCAGGTCAGCTAGCCACGGATGCGGTTGCAACAGTCGAGGTGTTGTTAATGTAAAATAAGTTGTGAGGTTACCATTAAAGCCACTACTGATCTGGTTTGCAGACGGGAATAGCCTTAATTAGTAGACCTAAATTTCTACGACTAGACACAACACCGCTTTAAACTATGGTTTTCTGGCAGGGTTAAGCCTCGAATCTCCAACCACAAGCTTGTACTCTCACTTCATTGTTTTCTGCCTCGAATCTATAACCACAAGCTTGTACTATAACTTCATGGTTTTCTAGCAGGGTTAAGCCTTGACCACAAGCTTATACTACCGCTTCACAGAACATTACCTACACACACACACACACACACACACACACACACACACACACACACACATATATATATATATATATATATATATACATACTAGATTTGCCCGTGGGCACGTGCCTACGACACTTCTTTAGACCGATACAACATATGAAAAGACTTGTAAACAGTAAATCAACAATTATTTAGCTCAAGTTTGAATAGTATGACAATAATTAGTTGTAAATAAAAGTCCATGTTTTCATTAGTTTATGTTGAAAAATAATTATAAATTGGGGTATAAAAGTCCATGTTTCCACACACACACACACACACACACACACACACACACACACACACACACATATATATATATATGGGATTTCTTCCATTGCAAACGCAAATGTTGTGTATAAAAGTCCATGTTTCATTGCCAATGACGGGTTAAGTAAAGTGGTGTGCACGCATTTGCACAACATTGGCGTTTGCAATGGAAGAAATTCCATATATATATATATATATATATATATAAATATATATAAACATGAACTTTTATACCCCAATTTATAATTATTTTTCACCATATACTAATGGAAACATAGACTTTTATTTAGAACTAATTATTGTCATACTATTCAAACTTCAGCTACATAATTGTTGATTTACTGTTTACAAGACTTTTCATATGCTGAATCGTTTTGAAGACGTGCCATAGGCACGTGGCCACGAGCAAATCTAGTAATTAAATAAATAAAGGAGTGTGGGGATTTGAATTTGAGTTTTGGGGAGAAACATTTTGGGGGGGGGGGGGAATGTGTTTTGTGATGTTAGATCTTGACCTTTAATTTGGGGGGGGGGGGGGATTGAAGGAGAGCCACTTGATAGATTTCTTTGTGTTTTATTATATATATATATATATATATATATATATAGAGAGAGAGAGAGAGAGAGAGAGAGAGAGAGAGAGAGAGAGAGAGAGAGAGAGAGAGAGAGCTTACTTGACTTGCTGCACATCCACCACAGGACATTACTTGCAAAAATATAGAAATATGTGTAAATATTATTTTTCCGCAATCCTGTTTAAGGTGAAAGATAGATCACTTCAAAACTGAAACATACAAAATAACTCTAGCATGTTCCATAGTTTACTACTATACAGATGAAAAAGTAGCACAATTTTGGGGCGAATAATATAACTTTAAAGGATAGATCATAATAAAGAAAGTTTTAACTTTTTGGATACGAATGGAGTACCATCCTACAACTTTAATGAATAACGAGTAAGCAACTAATGGATGGATAGCTGCAAGTCCAAACCATTAGTCATAAACTGAACATTTACATCACTCAGGATTCGATGGGTTTGAATATATGTAGCATAGACACTTCTATCTTGGAATCATGCTCATGTTCAATGTATGAGGTGCTTACACTTCTTCGACAAGTTTCTGACACTTATTATACACGTCCTAAATTTTATAATATATCTTTTATGTTAGACTCAATAATCGATTAGCCTAATCATCAGAGCCTTGGAATGGGAGCAAATGTAGCTGGGTCATCTTTGTTGCCCCTATCCCTTTAGAAACTTGCTAGACACTTCTTGGACACTATCTGGAAAAATATAATCAACAAATTTCAAATACTTACTGACATTTCTTATCTAAGTTGACTCTAATATGCATATATACTATAGATCTTCTCCAATTCTGTAAGGGGCTGAGAATTACATATCACTATAGATCTCTTCCTCAGTTATGTAGCACAAAATTATATTATGGAGGTCAACTGGGTTAAATTTATGCTTAAGTAGAATGTATAATTTGATATTATATAATACTACAGTAGTTTACCCATGTGGCCATGTCCTACTATTTATAAATTTCGTGTATCCATACTCGTACCCACATACGACCCAAATTTTGGGGTAAAAGCTTTATTGTGACTTGTTGTATTCATACCCATTGTGGTCCAAACTAGTACCAGTATCCATGCTTCCCAGGTTTGAATCATTCCAGACCATACACATGATTTTAAAAAATTACCCTTCCATCCACACAATTCATTTCATATGCTCACATATAACTACAACAAATTCTAAATCTGGAACATCATTGCTTGTTCCTTATTACCTTAGATCTTGTTCTGAAGCTCAATTACGCTAAACCTTCTTAAACTTTTTCGCCTAAAAAAATTACTCTCATAAGTGCCTTCTAGATGTAAGCAAATATTGTAAAATAGTGACAAAATTGTCATCAAGCCACTATATAATGGTGTATTTATGAAATTTTCCAAAACCAGGTGGAGAAACATGTATCCCATTATTTATCGTTTTCTTTTCTTTATTGGTGGTCCCATGGTACCAGAATTGTTGCGACTTCATCATGCCATGGAAGACTGTTTGTTACTATTACACGGTAAGCATCACTACCTCAGCATCTACTCAATTTGACAACCCATATAGATTAAATTCAAAATTCATCCTTTAACATAGTAATTGGGTTTGTTACTACTGCTGCCAAGACCAATAGCATTCCTAGCTACACAAAAATTTGTCCAGATTCTATGGATATCTCATTTTAATATGACTTGTTATGGAGATGATGAACCATGGTTCTTCATTCTCGATTATCCTCTATAGAACTCAACCTAATTGTCTCCTTCCATCTAGATCATAGCAGTCCTGGATGGAAAAAATTGGAATATCTAGTCTACTTCCTCAAAATTCAATTACATAAACTAAGTTCGGTCTTCCTAAATTTCTAACTGGTCATTCTTTTCATTATATTCATTTTACCGATTACAACCCAAAACTATTTACTGAAATGACATAATTTGAAATATGAATAGTCCCTTCTTTTCCTAACTAGCAATCTTTTTCCCTTAAAAAAAACCTGATCTCTTTTTAACTAAGCAACGAGCACATTCACATTGTACCCACCTGAATGTTAGTTCTCTTCATTCTTCTACTCCGTCTTCCTTGCATGCACCATATTTTCTCTTCTCCTTTATTTGTGATAAAATGAACATATTTGCTCCTATGTTTGACCCTTGCATCAACCTCTATAACACCTGGAGCTATGGAATTTGTTGTGGACTCGACAATCTTATTTTATCTTCCAATAGAATAGTATTCAATTATCACTAAATCAAGTTCCAAATGCATTATTTGAGGTAACCGAAGTTAGAGCTAACGTAGATCAAATTAAGGCCTCAACGGGCTGGGATTAGGCCGGACCCATATAGGCCCGACCCATATAAGCCCATGCCTGAACCCGAAAATTAAAACATAGGCTCGAACCTGACCCAAATTTTCTTCGGGCTTAAAAATTTAGGCCCGAGTCCAGGCCCGAAAATAGGTTCGTGCCTAGGCCCGCACTGCTTATGCATGTTCTAATATATAACTTTCTCATACAATAAAATTATATCAAGAATAATATACGATAAAAAAATAACAATAATATGAATACTACAAAATTTTTGAGTAATTCACATTAAATTTGTCTAGTTTCATTTAATTTTATATACAATACACAATTTCTCTATCTATAAAATTTAACACTCATTTCAACTTACTTACATGAATATTCTCTTTAAAAAAAATTTATACATAAATATACATGATGTGTACATAAACATACACATGCACATATAAAAATTTATTTCGGGCCCATTGGGCCTAAGCACTTGGGCCCGAGTCCGGCCCGAAATGAGAAATTTTAGCCCAAGTCTGCTAATTATCGGCTCGGACCTAGGCGGGCCCGAGTTGGGTTCGGGCCAATTGCCACCCTTAGATCAAATTGAGTCTTGCTATAGTGATCCTTTTATTGTTGCAGCAACTTTACATCGTAGATTCATGAAATTGGGGCATGCTTCCATAACATTCTAATGATTCCTTATTAGGACTAGCTATCTTGGAGGTCATCTCGGTCAACTTGAGTCCAGTAATAAAGATATTCCTGCTTCTGACACAGTTGCATGTGTATCCAAAGTAGCCATAATAGGGGCAATAAAGGGAAATGGGAACTATTATAAGATGGATTGCATGTTACTTTCTCTTTTTCAACCTTTCTTGTCGTACATGCATTACCCTTTGTCGTGCGGTATCAACTTATTGGTCATATTTCTTCATCATGGGTTCACTATTTGATTATATTGAACTCATGTGTAATATTCCTTCAACCAAATTCACCTTCTATGCACAAGGTGTCCACTTACCAACTCATAAGTTGAAGGAATAGTGCACATAATGGGTCACTCAATCCCATCTGTCATGGCGGAATTTTGCACTGCCAAACTGGTTGTTCCTCTTACAATTTTCCCCAACAAACAATCTATGATATGGATGTTGTACACTTGTACTACTTGTAATTTTGTCCTTATATCTAGGTTGCGAGCCGGTCCTAACCTCATTACATTTCACCCATAAAACATGCCTTACCAAAATCTACTCAACTAGGTAATCTCCGATAAAAAAACACTGACATTGATGAGCAAGTGCAATTGACACACTTCAATTTTAAGTATTCTACTTTCACAATCAACTTCATAATCCACCATATCCCTAACTTCAGATTAATTCTACCGTCATGGTGATTCAGTGTTCAACAAGCAAGACATATAATTACCAGTACTGCTTGTTGCAGTTCGGTCCTCACACATAATCTAGCTCAGGATATCAAGCTTGGCATCTTCATGTTCCAATTCTCCTCAAATTCCTACTCTATCCCATGGGCTTGTTTGGAAACAGAGTCAGGGTAACCAAAGTTACATCTTAACAAGTACTGGTACATGTATAAACTTTGCTAATCATACATTCACCTCCAACTCTGATGATCGCAAAAATTGCAGCATATCAGAGTCGTACGATTCCTACACAGATCTCAAAGCATCTATAGGCAGATTACCCATCACAGGCCTATTTTATAGGTTTGGGCCCACTTCGTGATATGGGCTTCTCCTAAGCCCATAAAAAGTGACAGACTAGGCCCACTAGGAGAGACACTCAGCCCATGCTGGCTAGGAGTCAAATCTCTTATCCCCTGATATGGCTAAAAATAGGATTAAATCGGGACCGTTCACATCGGAGACGAATCTTAAAGCTCAGGGGTAAAACGGTAATTTCACCTACTAACGGGTCCGAAGTGGGTACTGGGTCTCCTTCTCACAGATCCAATAACCCGCGAACGGATCCACCTCAACTGGGTACGGGTCCCGACCCGATACAAATCCAGTCCGACAGGATAGAATCAGGGTCTCTGATCGAACCAAATCAACGGGCCTGATTCGCTACTATCCTCTCACCGGGAATTAAGGGATTACATTCCTAATATGATTACGAGGATTTTACGCCTTATCAGATCACAGGAATCACATTCCTAATCTGATCCCAACGGCGACTATAAATACCCCCCACCTACCACTGTTACAGGTTAATCACTCTTTTGCCAACTTAAGCTCTTTTTTAATCATCACTGGTTTCTGACAAGAGTGTCGGAGGGTGCGTCGCCGGGATCAACCCCGGTGTTTCGCACTTTCCTTGCAGGTGTACGGCGGGAGCTCAACAGCCCAACTCCGACGAACAGGCCTGGGGTCGCTATTCAGGTTTTTCCACGAACCCACAAATTCTATCTGTTTACCCCCACACCAGATTCAGCGGTAACAGATTGGCGCCGACTGTGGGAAGACCATACGAATAGCCCTCCGCCTCTTCCTCGTCGACTAGCTCTTCTCTAGCCATGCCTCCCAGAAAAGTAAGATCCAGGGGGTCCAACCGTGGACCCAACCCTGTTGATCAACAGCAGGAAGTCCCCGTCCAGCCCGCTCCGCAGCAGGGGCAACTTTCTCCTCCGGCCGAGGACCATTTCCAACAGGACCAGCCTCCTCTTCTGAGTCAGCAACCCCCTAACGGTCCCGCTGGTCCTAACCCGCAGAAGCAAAAGCAACCTCTCCATCAGGACCGCATCTCGATACACAATGCTTCTACGGACTCTTACGCCTCCCACAGTCCTCAGGCCCCTGACCTTCGAAATACCGTCCTCAACCGGCAGAAAGATGAGGATCTTCGCCGCCGTCTGGATGAAAAGCGGACCCGAGAGGGAGCCTCCCGCCAGCAACGTCCATATGAGCGAAATCCTCACCACCGAGACTATAAAAGGTTCCCTACCCGAAGAGGGATGAAAGAGTCCCCCGAACACCATAGGAGAAGACCTCATTCCCCTGCCGGTCGACAACATCCGAGGAACGATGAGGCACCCATCACCCGTGCCGAGTTCCAGCAGTTCCAAGCAACGGTGTTGCAAGCCCTCAAACTCCGACCCAATAATAACAACGCTCAGAGGGTTCCTACCCCCCCACGGGTCCAAAGTCCTCACCATCGGTCCATAACTCCTCCTCCGGCTCCTAGCAACCAACAGCGCATGCCTAGCCCTCACCGCTCCTAGAGCTACCGTCGTCGCTCCCCTTCCTATGAAGACGAGTCCAGAGGCTCGTTTGACTATCGTCGAAGGGACGATGCTCTCTACTGCCGTCTCCACGAGATGGAGAGGCGCATCGGCCAAATAGACAAGGATGAGGAGTTAAGAGGCAGGACCTGTAACGCCCCGCCCCAATACTCAGACAAATTATAAATACTATGTAGTACAACTGCCCACCACAGGCTGCCTCTCAAAAGGTGGTTAACTGAATTGGTGACTCTTGATCATTGGCTAATAGTATTTATACTCAAATTATCACATTAAACCTCCCATGTGGGACTAAATTTCTCAATCTCAATCTCAAATCCCGCGCATACCAGTCGACTGATCTACCCACCAGTCGACTGTTCGCCGAGATCTGGGGTATTACATACACCCCCCCTTAGGAATCAGCGTCCTCGCTGAGTACAGAGCACACATCTAGTGTAGGACCGCCCTTTCTAGCCGATGTAGTATAGTCCTCGATCCCGGAGATCAATCATTCACCACACCGCAGATCGGATACCACACTCAACACCGACCCCGGAGCTCAATGATTCCCAGCACCGCAGATCATATAGACCTCTACTACATCCGGTGTCGAAAGTCGGCTCTGATACCATTTGTAACGCCCCGCCCCAATACTCAGACAAATTATAAATACTACGTAGTACAACTGCCCACCACAGGCTGCCTCTCAAAAGGTGGTTAACCGGATTGGTAACTCTTGATCATTGGCTAATAGTATTTATACTCAAATTATCACATCAAACCTCCCATGTGGGACTAAATTTCTCAATCTCAATCTCAAATCCCGCGCATACCAGTCGACTGATCTACCCACCAGTCGACTGTTCGCCGAGATCTGGGGTATTACATACACCCCCCCTTAGGAATCAGCGTCCTCGCTGAGTACAGGGCACACATCTCGTGTGCCCTCAACCATACCTCAACCATACCCCAAACCAAAACATCATGCTCTAACTCTATGTGATACTCACACTCTGATGTCCACGCCTAGGTACTCACTCTCTAGTGTCCACACCTAGGTTGGTTTTCATACTATATCTATTATTACTATTGAAGCATGCTCTGATACCAATTCTGTAGTGCCCCGAATTTCTAATATGATAACTTAGAAAATACGTGGCACAATCCCAGCATCCACTTCAATGTAATAGTACACATAGCTCAAAACACAAATAATTTTCTTCCAACTTTTATTACAACAATCTTTTTCAAATGCAGCGGAAATGCAAACACCTTGAATTAAAAACATTTTTTTTTTACAACACTTCTCTTTACAAAAATTACACAAGGCTCTATTACATTACTCATAATCTCCAAAGCTAACACAAGCGTGCAAACCCCCAAACTCTAAGCAACAACCTGCAACACATGAGGCTAGAGATGATCCCTAACCCCCAAACTAAAGGGGTCAGCCATAAATGGTGTGAGTGATATAAACAAACAAACGACATAATTAAACAATAAGCATGGTTTCTTAAACAACATGTACTGAACGAGAGAACATATACTAAACATGTATTGTGAAGTAAAAAATGACAGGAAAACATGAAAACATCAAGTGTAGCTTAACCAAATGTTAGAAGAATCATTCTCAAACAAGTACAGCTCAACTGTGTTGTACAGTCGACTGCTTAATGGACCAGTCGACTGTTCGCTGCCAATATTCGGTTATCGGTCATTCTCAATGCTACAGATCGGATACCCGGTTTTCAGTCACTCACAACACCGTAGATTGGATACCCGGTTATCGATCACTAACAGTGACTCCCAATACCGCAGAGTATACCCAACCCCAGAGCTCAATGACTCCTAATACCGCAGAGTATATCCATCTACAAACACTAACAATACCATAGATCGGATACCCGGTTATCGGTCACTCACAACACTGCAGATTGGATACCCGGTTATCGATCACTAACAGTGACTCCCAACACCGCAGAGTATACCCAACCCCAGAGATCAATGACTCCCAATACCGCAGAGTATATCCATCTACAAACACTAACAATACCATAGATCGGATACCCGGTTATCGGTCACTCACAACACTGCAGATTGGATACCCGGTTATCGATCACTAACAGTGACTCCCAATACCGCAGAGTATACCCAACCCCAGAGCTTAATGACTCCCAATACCGCAGAGTATATCCATCTACAAACACTAACAATACCATAGATCGGATACCCGGTTATCGGTCACTCACAACACTGCAGATTGGATACCCGGTTATCGATCACTAACAGTGACTCCCAATACCGCAGAGTATACCCAACCCCAGAGCTCAATGACTCCCAATACCGCAGAGTATATCCATCTACAAACACTAACAATACCATAGATCGGATACCCGGTTATCGGTCACTCACAACACTGCAGATTGGATACCCGGTTATCGATCACTAACAGTAACTCCCAACACCGCAGAGTATACCCAACCCCAGAGCTCAATGACTCCCAATACCGCAGAATATATCCATCTACAAACACTAAAGACTTGAAAGGACATTCAAGATTATGAAAAACTCATCAGCACCAGTCGACTCATACTGTGATAAGTCGACTGCCCCGAGAACCAATATCCAAGATTATAACAAGTACTATAAGTCGACTTAAGAAACCATCAGTCGACTTACCCGAGACAAATTCCAATAATTCTCAAGAAGTATTCTGAGTACTAACAGTCGACTCAAAGAAGTCATAGGTTGACTGTCCAGGAAAGAAACTAAACTTGTAGGATAATCTTAAGTATACCAGTCGACTGTAAAAGGGATTAAGTCGACTGTCCAGATCGTATTTTCAAGAGTTTAAAGACACAACAGTAGGGTCGTACCAGTCGACTGAATAGTAGACCAGTCGACTGTCGGCCTACAGTTTTCATGATTTAAGTCTGAATACAATAATCAAAACTGAAGTTTTCTAAAGATTCATTGCTTACGAAATTAATTCGTAATCAGGTAAAAATGACAAATCTCAAGGTATCTCAGATTGGATACAGTACTCAATCACCCAATATCTCAAAACTCAGATCTCATGTCCTAGATTCCAAATTCTTTCATTAGGGTTTCTTTATACTAAATTTCTCTCACAACTCATAACCCAGATCTGATTTGTAATCACAAGATCCAGATATTCAACCATCCCAATTCTTTATTATCATGACCATACTCAAATCTTAACATGTTTTCAAGCAATAAAGAATTTGTCAACTAAGATCTACTAAACATTTTTAGATTTCACATGCATAATATAAATAACAACTATTGCATCTTTCACATACAAGATAGCATAAATGTCGAGACAAACCACACACAATCATTCACATAAATCAATCAACAAAAACCAAGTTCATATCACAAAACAAAACAAAACAAAACAATATCACTCACCTTTAGAATTGAAAAGATCCAACGAAAAAGCCTTTCTTCTTGCGAGATCCAAATCTTCCTCTTCAATCACCAAAAATATAAAATAATGAAACTTGAGTTATGCAGCGAATGACGACTGCGACTCTCTTTATATAGGCCGGGAATCAAGTTTTAGGGTTTCCAAATACTTTTGCAAAACAATCCCTTCAAAATACAATTATAGATATATATATATCTATTCTTGGAAATTCATCTAAAATTCATTAAAATTAGGATTTAAAAGTAAAATATGATCCTAAATCTTAACCGGTACTGTTCAAAACGTCCAGAAAATATATTTTGCATTTTTAACCCCTAAAATGTCAAATTTGCAAAAAGGTCATTCTTTTCTCAAAAATTGCAAATAGATCCGATTAATTTTAGAAAAATCTGGAAAAACAACAAATAATTTCCAAATATTAAATAATGATTTTTCATGAAGAAAACTTGACTTTCAAACTTCTCAAGAAAGTATTTGCACGTGTTCCGCACGTGTAAAAGGATAAATCTTTTAGAAAATATTTATTAAATCTCTAGAAATTTATTTTCAAATCTTTAAAATAATATTTGAAAATACGGGGTTCTACAGGACCATCCGCCCGAGCAGACCTCCTTTCTCCCGGACCATCATGGAAGCTCCTATCCCAAGAGGTTTCGAACCCCCGAAGTTCGAAACTTACTCGGGGGAGTCGGACCCCGTGGACCACATCGAAAGCTTTAAGACCTTCATGCTAATCCACCAAGCTTCCGATGCTTTGCTGTGCAAAACCTTCCCCGCCACTCTTAAGGGTTCGGCTCGGGAGTGGTACTCCCGCCTCGCCC
This sequence comes from Hemerocallis citrina, assembly GCA_017893485.1. Classification (NCBI taxonomy): domain Eukaryota; kingdom Viridiplantae; phylum Streptophyta; class Magnoliopsida; order Asparagales; family Asphodelaceae; genus Hemerocallis; species Hemerocallis citrina. Next base: position 38,958,971 of record CM030363.1, read on the forward strand.
CGTCTTCCATATTCTCCTTCGAGCAATTCGAGAGCCTCTTCATCACTCATTTTGTGAGTAGCAGATGCACGGAGAAGACTAACATCTCGTTACTCTAGCTCCGCCAGGAGAAGGGAGAGAAGTTGAGAGACTATGTGAGGAGGTTCACTGCAGAAGTAAGATCCATTGCTTCCCTTGACCAGCCTGTTGCAACGGCCGCCTTCCAATCGAACGTCCTCAACTCCAGCCTTCGCTCCTCCCTTGCCAAGAAGCCCCCACATAATTTTGCCGACCTCCTTCTTAGGAGCGAGAAGTACATTCGGGCTGAAGAAGCTGAGAATCTCCCGGGCTTTGAGGAGACATCTTCCGGAAACAAACAGAAGAGCACAAGCGAAGAGGGCTCACAAAAATCCCAGAAGGACGGCAATGGACGGCGTCGCCCGACTCCTCGGTTTGAGAAGTTCACCCCCCTCATTGCCAATATATCAGAAGTTCTTATGGAGGTGGACAAGGAAGGGCTCCTCCGTGCTCCCCCGAGAATGAATACACCTGGCAAGAAGAGGAACAAGGATAAGTGGTGCCGCTTTCACAGGGACCACAGCCACGACACGGAAGATTATCGGGCTCTGAAGGAGGAAATCGAAGAACTCATACAGCGGGGGCACCTGACCAAGTTCGTCCAAAAAGAGGGGGCCGAGCTTCCCCCCTGAGGAGCCAACAAACGAACCGAAGGGCCCGCCGAGCTTTAAGACTCAGAATCTCCCAGCTCCTCCCAAGAGGTCTTCACCTTATTGTAGAAGTAGGACCCTGATTTTCAATAAGGCCGATGCTTGTAACACGGCCGATAGCATGTAATAATGGCTCGCCCTATTGAAGCGGCCACTTAGTTTATTTCAAACTTTACATCTTTTCATTAAAAATTATTGCTCTTGCTTCTCTCTTAAATGGTGGGTTCGGAGTCCAACTTCTTCTACATGGCTGCTCCCGCAACTTACTAACCTTAAACAACGAGTTCGGAGTCCAACACTTGGCTCGATTCCTCTTCAAATAACTCGCTCTTCAGCGGGTTAGAAGTGGTTCGCCATTCGGAATTGCTCCCACAGCCGTTGAACACCTCTACCGATGGTTCGAAGTCCAACACTTGGCTCGATTCCTCTTCAAATAACCTGCTCTTCAGTGGGTTAGAAGTGGTTCGCCATTCGGAATTGCTCCCACAACCGTTGAATCCCTCTAACGACGAGTTCGGAGTCCAACACTTGGCTCGATTCCTCTTCAAATAACTTGCTCTTCAGCGGGTTAGAAGTGGTTCGCCATTCGGAACTGCTCCCACAACCGTTGATTCTGTCATTTAAATAGCGAGTTCGGAGCACAACTCTCCCCTAGAGTTCCTCCTCACACTCGTCTCACGAATGGATCTCTCCCAGAGCCGAGCTCTTCACTCCGCTCTCAACGAGTTCGGAGCTCACAACTCTCTCCTAGAGTTCCTCCTCAAACTCGTCTGCCAGATGGCTCTCCTAGAGCCGAGCTCTTCACTCCGCTCGCTTCCGAAGTGGACCTCTTCTCAACGAGTTCGGAGCTCACAATTCTCCCCTAGAGTTGCTCCTCAAACTCGTCTTCCAAATGGCCCTCTCCCAGAGCCGAGCTCTTTGCTCCGCTTGCCCCCGAAGCGGACCTTTTCTCAACAAATTTGGAGCACAACTCTCTCCTAGAGTTCCTCCTCACACTTGTCTCACAAATAGCTCTCTTCCAGAGCCGAGCTCTTCACTCCGCTCGCCTCCAAGACGGACCTCTCCTCGACAAGTTTGGAGCACAACTCTCTCCTAGAGTTCCTCCTCACACTTGTCTCACAAATAGCTCTCTTCCAGATCCGAGCTCTTTGCTCCGCTCGCCCCCGAAGCGGACCTCTTTTCGACAAGTTTAGAGCACAACTCTCTCCTAGAGTTTCTCCTCACACTTGTCTCACAAATAGCTCTCTTCCAGATCCGAGCTCTTCACTCCGCTCGCCTCCAAGACGGACCTCTCCTCGACAAGTTTGGAGCACAACTCTCTCCTAGAGTTCCTCCTCACACTTGTCTCACAAATAGCTCTCTTCCAGATCCGAGCTCTTTTCTCTGCTCGCCCCCGAAGCGGACCTCTTCTCAACGAGTTTGGAGCATAACTCTCTCCTAGAGTTCCTCCTCACACTTGTCTCACAAATGGCTCTCTTCCAGAGCCGAGCTCTTCCCTCCGCTCGGGTGCCGAGCAAGTGCCGATCCGACCCCAACGTCAAAGAGCCCGGTCGGCTAACCGAGCAAGTGCCCATCCGAGCCCCAAAACGGAGAAAAATCACTTTTCCCTCAACATTCGCGTAAGATTTCGATCAGACGGCTCAGATCATGCCACCACCACTACACGACAAGATAGTGTTTTCTTGGAAACTCTGCCCGCCTCGAGATCCGCGCTGAGATCTGACGGCTCAGATTGCTCCACGTTGCTCGGTATTCCGAGCCGAGCGACTAGCGATCCGACCCATTCGCGCCTCTTCTTCGCCCCTAGGGTCTTCCTAGCACATCTTACAAGGGTCTTCCTAGCACAAGGGTCTTCCTAGCACATCTTGCAAGGGTCTTCCTAGCACAAGGGTCTTCTTGGCACATCTTCTCCGCCCCTAGGAATGGAGCTCCTCTGCCAAAATCCCCAAGACCAAAACACTCCTCAACTTCTTGAAGACAAGGATGTCGCGGGACTATTTTGACCATGAAGGAGGGTGAATTTTCATCCCACTCCTAAAGAGAAGTTGTAGATCTTCGAACTAGCTTCGAAACGAGGGGTCGCACGCCCCGATCGGACCTCCGTAGCACCGGAAAAGTGAATCTCAATGCAGCTGCGCCGAATAGCTCGGAAATCCGAGCCGAGCCACTCGCGCGAGGGAGAAATCCGAACCGAACCCGAGCAAGAATCCGAGCTCTTCCCATCCGAGCCCCAACATCAAAGAGCTCGGTCGGCTAACCGAGCAAGTGCCCATCCGAGCCCCAAAACAGAGAAAAACTACTTTTCCCTCAACATTCGTGTAAGATCTCGATCGGACGGCCCAGATCTTGCTAGCGTCACTAAACGACAAGATAGTGTTTTCTTGGGAACTGAGCCCGCCTCGAGATTCGTACCATCATCCAACAGCCCAGATCTTGCCAGCGTCGCTAAACGACAAGATGGTGTTTTCTAGGGAACTGAGTCCGTCTCGAGATTCGTGCCACCATTCAACCGTCCAGATCGAGCCACGTAGCTCGAATCTACCATCCGAGCTACTGTCCTACCGAGCTTCAAAGTTGCAAAAAAAATGCGCCTCAAAATTTGCACTCGGAGTTGCCGAACAAGAAGTAGAGGAGAAGAAGAAGAAAAAAAATATATAAAATAAAATAAAATTGAGAGAAGGGTCGGGTCGGACCCGTTAGGGTCCCAAACCCGAACCCTTCCCTTCTTCTTCCCTTCCACTCTCCCGCTAAAAACAGAGGAAGATGGACCCAACCCTTCAACCTCCGAAGCTTCGAACTCCACTTCGTCGCGAGCTCCATCACCGAGCTCGACCACATCTCCACACCGACAAGCTCCGTCACCGAGCTCGATTCCCGAGCAACGCCGACGTCGAAGCTCCACGGTGCCGAGCTCCCCGGCCGAACTCAAAACTCCACCTCCACCTCGCACGAGCTCGACCTCGCCATCACCACCTCCGCCGAGCTTCGTTAAGCTCCATGGCCGAGCTCGAACCCCTCTTCGTCGAGCGACACAATCGCTATGCCGAAGCTCTCCAATATGTCGAAGCATCGTCTCTGAACTCGAACCCATCACCATGGCTCTGACGATCTTCCTACTCCACAAGCATCAAGCTCTTCTTCATCGACCTCAAATCCCACTTCAGTCGAACTCCGAGCTCCGACTTCCCCTTCGCGACCGAACTCCATGCTCGCCTCCCACCATTACCGTCGAGCTCGAGTACCGACCTTCTTCTCCACCACTGTCGACGAGCCTCACCGAGCTCCAACATCTCCTTTGCCGAACTCCGAGCTCGAGCTCCTCCCCCACTGCCATACATCGGCTCGATGAGCTTCCCCTCCTCGCGAGCTCTTCTCCTCGCCGAGCTCGCACGACAGCCAAGCTGCAATCGAGCTCCTCTCGCCAACTCACCGTCGACCTCCACGCCGCGAGCTCCGGCTCCTTCGTCTAACGCCTCCGAGCTCCTCTCTCCCCTCGGCCGAGCTCCGAGCTCCAGCATGCAGACGCGAAGAGGAAGAGTCGAAGCTGAAGATGGAGGAGAAGGAAACGAAGAAGAAAGAGAAGCAGCTGGGGAAAGAAGAAGGAAAGAAAGAAGAGAGCCAACGTGGAGAGAAAAAAAAAAAAATTCGTGGCCCGGTCGGCTGACCGAGCAAGTCCCCATCCGAACTCCACAAACGGAGAAAAAAGCCGCCGAGCAACTACGACCGTTGGATCTTCTAAAAATTCGCACTTCTGGTGATGGACGGTCCAGATCGCGCCACGTGCGCTAAACGACAAGATAACAATTTTTTGGGAAACACGCCTCCTCGAGATTCGTGTCGGGATCCGACGGCACAGATCGCGCCACGTGTCCAGGTATATTTAAATTATTTATTTATTTATTTAATTGTTTTAATTATTTAAAAATTCCGAAAAAATATTTAAAAAATCGAAAAAAATTAATTAAAAATTCTAAAAATAATTATTAATTCAGAAAAATATTTTAAAATTCTGGAAAAATAATTATTAAATTAGAATAATTAATTAATATTTTCCATAATTAATTATTTAATTTGGAAAATGAATAAAAAATTCAAAAAAAAGAGAAAATCCAGAAAAATCTGGAAAAATCACCAAAAATCCAGAAAATTCTGAGAATATTTTGGGGCATTTTACAAGCCCAGAATAATACCGTTACACCCCAAGCAAGATACAAAACTCCCTTAAGAACACCGATAAAATCCCGTACGCCATTAGAACAGTAAAACTACTCCTCAAAGACTGAAAAACTCAGTCTCTAGGAGTGGGGGGCTCGTGATATGGCTAAAAATAGGATTAAATCGGGACCGTTCACATCGGAGACGAATCTTAAAGCTCAGGGGTAAAACGGTAATTTTACCTACTAACGGGTCCGAAGCGGGTACTGGGTCTCCTTCTCACAGATCCAATAACCCGCGAACGGATCCACCTCAATTGGGTACGGGTCCCGACCCGATACAAACCCAGTCCGACAGGATAGAATCAGGGTCTCTGATCGAACCAAATCAACGGGCCTGATTCGCTATTATCCTCTCATCGGGAATTAAGGGATTACATTCCTAATATGATTACGAGGATTTTACGCCTTATCAGATCACAGGAATCACATTCCTAATCTGATCCCAACGGCGACTATAAATACCCCCCACCTACCACTGTTACAGGTTAATCACTCTTTTGCCAACTTAAGCTCTTTTTTAATCATCACTGGTTTCTGACAAGAGCGTCGGAGGGTGCGTCACCGGGATCAACCCCGGTGTTTTCGCACTTTTCTTACAGGTGTACTGCGGGAGCTCAACAGCCCAACTCCGACGAACAGGCCTGGGGTCGCTATTCAGGTTTTTCCACGAACCCACAAATTCTATCTGTTTACCCCCACACCAGATTCAGCGGTAACATCCCCTAACAAGGATATCTTATCTCTTGAGGGGGAGAGACATGAAAGACCCAACGGATATGATTCGATCTCTTGAATGTCTCTCAGACCTATAAATACCCCTCCCCCTCTTCAATCACCAGGTAATCAACAATTCACTAGTTTTCACTCTCTCACTCTCTCACTCTCTTTCTGGTTCTAACTTGAGCGTCGGAGGGTCTGTCGCCGGGGCCACCCCTAGTGTTTCAGGCATTTTGCAGGTCTATCAGTGTAACACTCCACAAAATTGGAAATTACAATTTTGCCCTTGTGTGTTTCGCATGTGTATTTTGTAACGTGTTTTCACTACGTATTTTGATTACCGACTATTTATGCATTTTCCGTAGTGATTTTATCCTATTTTGAGTCAACAAAAATATAATATTTTAATCTCTATTTTTTTAACGTGCTTTTTACGTGTTTTCGATGCACGTATCGATTCCGTATTTTTTCGCTGCAACGTGTGATATTTCCGTATCTCAATTATTTATTTTATTCATTTGAATTCGTTTTATAAACGGAAATTTATTTTCCCCTATTTTGATTAAAATAATGTTTTTTGTACGTGTAATGCATGTGTTTTCCATGTACGTAGCAATTACGTCATAAAATTAATAAATATATTTCCTTATATTATATTTTTATCTTTAACATTTTTTCCGTTGATAAAGTCAATTTTCGTATTTCGGTGTTTTACATGCGACACACGTATTTTGGTGCGCGTATTCAAGCGTATCCATTTATCAAAATAAATTTTTGGAGTGTGTGTATTTACTTTATTTGTGCTTGATACATTTGATATTTTAAGTAAACTATTTTTTCTTACATACTGTATATATATATAGATAGTATATATATATAATGTATATAATATATATAGTTTGATAGAGAGTTGGCTGTTGGTTATAATAATGCATGAATGGTTGTTAACATGAAAAATGAATTAGGTGGGAGGGCCTACACATAAAGTATAACAGAGGTGCTGTTGAAAGGCTTTGATTGACATGGCCTTGATAAATGGTTAGTGTAAATGGTATATGGTATGGGGGCCACGTTGAATGCAAAATGTGGACTTGATGTGGCGTCAGTAGCTTACTAACGTGGAGGCATTTGGGGTTGGGCCTTTCTATTGTTGACCGGGTTGGAAGAGGAAAGAGACCGGATTGAATGAATTGGGAGTTTAGAAGAGGAAGAGGTAAGAGTTAGGGATTTAGAGGGGTGGACAAATAAAGAGTTGGGGGTTTTTAGGAGTTGAGAAAGTGAAGAGATGGGAATTAAATTGAATAATTTATTAGGTGTGTAATTTTGCACTTTGATCCCTAACTTTACTCTATAAATAAAACCCCCATTCCTTCTTCTCTTTGGCACCAAAACAAAGAAATCAAAATAAGAGAAAGAAAAAGTAAGAGAGAATGAGTGTTCTTGTGCTTTGGAGCTAGGAGTGCTTCCATCTTGTTTGTTCAATCATCATTAGAGGTGGGTGTTCTCATGCTTTCTAATTTAGAACTATGCATGCTAGTGACAATAAGTGAGTATTATATTTTGATACGTAGATAAAATTTCATGCTAGTATTACATGCTATGAATGAGAATAATATTGTTGTGATTAAGCAAATAATAGAAGATTTTGATTAAAGAGTTAATACTATGGATCATGTTAGAAAGCTTGTAAACTTCATGTATGTTAAATGTGTATTTCTATAGAAAATTTTGATGTGATAAAGTAGAACAATTTATACTATTGGATGGGATGAAAATAATAGTGAATCATGCAAATTAAAACTTGTTAATTGGTAAATGAGAAAAGAAAAGATTGATTAGTTTTGCCATGCATGAATGAAGAAATAATCGGTTGTATGAAAAATGTTGAGAATACTCCTTTTAGTTAAGCAAATAGATCTTTTATGATAAATTTCATTCTAATAAACTCATTTGATTGTTTATGAAAGATACAATATATTACTTTTGAGTTAAATTTAAAGTAATGCAATATCCTGTTTATTGAAAGGAAGAAATGAATTGAGAGTTAGATTTCTTGTCTAAAATTATGGATTGAAAATCAGTAAATAACTACTAGAGAATAAACTCAGTTTATAAGAATTTATTTCAGTTTAATAAAAGATTAGAAGAATCGAGTTTTATGAACATAAAAGGAAGACAGTGAATTTGAACAAAAGTTGAAAAGGAGAATAGATATCGATGAGCGCGTCTGGCCTATTGGTCTGGCGTTGTGCTGTCTCCCTGTTTGGCCTGTTTCGAATCCTGAGGTCTGCAACACTTTTCTTTTTATGTTTTGTTCTAATTTTCCTAAACACCTGAGATTTGAGCATATGGGGTTTTGAAGCGTACTCACGACACCAAAGTCCAATTGGACTCTTGGCTTGCAGTGTGTGGTGTGGGCACTGTTCAATGGTTCACGGGTTCGAAGCCCAGTAGCCGCAAAACCACTTTTTTGGGTTTTTAATGATTTTAAGGAGTTTTAATACAACTAAAAATTGGAGAAAATTCTATTATTCTTATAAAATGAAATGAGATTTATTTTAGAATTTTCATGTATATTTTGAAAGATTAAAAGTGAATTTTAAATAAAAATGAGTTGAGGACTTCAAATTAATTTATATAAAGGTATGAATGTTGAAAGATGAATTATTGTTATGTAAATTGATTCTCTTGGAAAGATATTTTACTTTTACTTGATTCAAGAAATATTTTGCGATGGTTGAGACATATCATATGAGTTCAAATTGTTAATGAGTTTTTGACACAAATAAGTTATTAAAGGATGCGAGCTTTATATTTTTTTGAAGAGTGATTTATTCATGTGAATTTGATTTCTTTGATGTGATTATACACTCACTTGATTTAAGACATACTTGGTTTGGGTTGAGTTATGAATTTGTGCTTAAGTTGTTAAAGAGATTGATAATGGATGAAAATTTTGTTCATGAAAAAGGATTATTTTCTATAGAGAATTATGAATGAATGAAAGAATCATGAGTAGTATTAAGATAAAGACAATTGGATAAGTTGATGATGAAAATATCTAGGTTTAAGACATGTTTACTAAAGGGTATGCGTACCCATGATTCTTGTACACGAGAAATTGTGAATTTAGAGTAAGACCTCGGGTACCGGCATTATTGAAATAAAAGATTTTTGAGATGTGATTTTGAGATATGGCTATGGAGCTGTCTCGGTAAGTGTTGATTAAGTCCGGTAGGTGGTAAGACTAATTCTAGGTATGGAAATTTATTCATGCCTTGAACTAAATAATTAGGCACATAAGTAAAGATGTAGTAAACCTGGGCAAACGTAAGTGGGGTGCTCTATATAGTCGGCGGTGGATCTCCGTGGCTATAGACCCAGTCGGTAGACTGAGGTTGCTCTGTGAGAGACAGACTTTTATATTTGAATTCGGGACTATGAGGACGGGTCAGCGGTGTACTCCGAGATCTTGAGTAGTCGAGCAGATAGTTTTTTTTTGCCGTACTCCAATGTATATGCGTATACCGGGGCTAGAGGGTCACTTGCGGGATGATTCGCACGATATAATAGCCAGTGTGGCTGGGATCTGCTATAATTGCCAGCGAGGCTTGCTAGCGAGGCTGAGATCCGTATCCGTGGAATGATCTAAACTTTGTCTTATTACTGGGTAGTTTTCATGGCGAGGGATCGAACCCTTTATTGCGAAGTACGTAGGCGCTTGCCCTCGGACCTATGTAGCATGAGATGCATAGAATCTGAACAAGTGTGCATTAATGTCATCCTAGTATAAAATGTGTGCATTAGGCATTAAGGCATTGCATACACTTATATGTTTAGAATAATCACTTCTGACACTTCATTGTTCATTCAATTTTTGTGGTTTGTTAAAGTAATGAGATCGTTATATGTACGACATAGAGAGGATAGCCGAGTATAACATTTTCGTCAGTTGTAAGTGACCGACGTGCCCACAACTTAATATGCAGGTAATGGATTTTGCCATGAAGATGTTAGGATGCAGTAGATGATTTACATTGTTATAGTTGTACAAGTTGTATTTTATTTCATTGTTGTATTTTTCCGCTGTGTAAACAAAGATGTATTAAACTCTGATGTATTACTGAAAAGTTTTAATTTCCTTGTAAAATTGTACGAAGTGAAGTAAAGATCCTGTGAAATCTCGAATTCGGTCTTATTTGGAATTCAGGGCGTTACAATCGGCCGCATCATCAACCGTCGAATTAAGATCACAGGAGGTTGATCAACGATCCAAATTCAATCTCAGGAGCTCTAACCTCTTTTAACGGCTAAGGTCACAGGTTTGACTTTTAGTAGTTTCCTTCAATTAGAAACTCATTATCTGTTTGCTCCCACATCGAAATAAGCAGCAACAGATTGGCGCCATCTGTGGGAAACCTTACACAAGTCGAACTTTTCTCCATGCTACCTAAACTAAGAGGGGCGGCCTCAAGCCGTCACACCAACTCTCTTCGTCAGCCAACTCAGGCTCCTCCTACGGAAGACGAGATTCCTCCTCAATAGCCACCCCTAGAGCCTAATCACGCTCCTATCAACGGAGAAGCACCGGCGGGCTCCCGACAGAACCGTTCTGAATAACATCCTCAGCACGACCGCATCTCGGTCCATAATGCCTCAACTGATTCAATGGCTTTGCGAGGTCCACGGGGATCTAGAAACCTCCGCCAGATCTTCAATGATGCGCAACCAGAAGACGACCTGCGGATAAGGCTGAACGAGAGGCACGCCCGATCCGAGGCCTCCCGTTCAGGACATCAAGCAGGCCAGAGAGTCCAACCTTCTAGACAAAGATCAAGGCAATCCTCCTTTCACAGGGGACAACCAGCTAGGGGAAACCCGACACAGGAGAATCAAGGGCAACCTGTGCGGAACAGGGACCGAAACGGACCAGTCACCAGGGCCGAGCTTGACCAATTCAAACTTGTCATCCTCCATGCTCTCCAAGGGAGTCAAGCTCAGAGCCTTCCCCTGAACGAAGGATCCTCTGACTCAACCGGATCCCAAAAGAAGGACGATCAAGTCCTCTGCTGAACCTAAGAAGTAGAGAAACATCTGGAACAAATGAAGAATGAGAGGAGCCACTCCAGCATGGCCTACCGCCCTAGCCGACCTCCGTTCAGCCGAACCATCCTCAAAGCACCTATCCTAAGGGAGTTCAAGGCTCCTCAATTCGAATCTTAAAATGGGGAATCAGACCCGACAGACCATATCGAGAGCTTTAAAGCACTCATGATGGTCTATAACAGCACCGATGACTCATGTGTCGGACATTTCCCGCTACACTAAGAGGATCAGCTAGGGAATGGTACTCACGTCTGAAACCTGAATCCATATTTTTATTCGATCAGCTTGAAGAACTCTTCATCACACACTTTGTTACAAGCCGGAGAGCTGAAAAGACCAACGTCTCGCTGCTAGAACTGAAGCATAAAGATGGAGAACTGCTAAAGGAGTTCGTCAAGCGATTCACAACGAAAGCGAGATCAATTTCCTCCTTAGACTCCTCAGTGGAGGCTGCTGCCTTCCGCCACAACGTCAAGCATAAAGAGCTAAAAGCATCCCTCGCCAAGAGGCCACCTTGCGATTTCACAGAGCTTCTGGAACGGAGTGATAAATACATCAAAGTCGAGGAAGCTCTCAACCATCCAGACAAGAAAGAACCGCTTTCCGGAAAAAAACGGAAGAGCTCAAGTGAAGAAATGCCCAAAAAGTCTCAGAAAAACGGTGCAGGACAACGCCGCCCTCCTCCTACGCCTTGCTTCGACAAGTTCACCCTCTAAACACAAGTACGTCTGCCATTTTCATGGCAGTTGAGAAAGACGGGATAGTTCATCCTCCTCCCAGGATGACAACATCCGGCAAGAGAAGAGACAAGAGCCTATGGTGCGCCTTTCACAGAGGCCATGGACATACTACCGACAATTGCAAAGCCCTCAGACAAGAAATTGAAGACCTGATTCAGCGGGGCTACCTGCCTCAGTTTTTCCAACGGAACAACGCCGAAAACCCTCCGCCATGCGAGGGGGGGGGGCTAATAAGCGTCTTGAAAGACCTTCTGAATCAAGAGACTCTGAGCATATGGCCATTCTGCACACCATCCATGGCGGGCCCATGGGGGGAGATTCTAACTCCTCTCGTAAAGCATTTGTCAGAGAGGTTAATTCGGTTCATAACACTCCACCCCCGAAGGGTTCAGGCCTTCTAGTGTTCTTCTCTGATAAAGATCTCGAGGGCGTCAAAATGCCTCATTGCGATGCACTGGTTATTAATCTAGGCATGGAAAACCATGAGGTGCGACGTATCCTCGTTGATAATGGCAGTTCCATGAACATCCTGTTTATGGCCGCATTTGATGCGCTGAAGCTCTCCCGAGATAGACTCAATCCAGTCAGCTATACACTTCATGGCTTCTCCTGTGCACTTGTCAAAGTCAAGGGAATTATCGCACTCGACATAACAGCAGGGAAAGCACCAGCAACTCGGACAGAGTCCTTAGATTTCTTGGTAGTCGATGTTAAATCTGCGTACAATGCCATATTTGGTCGCCTGGGAGTAGCTGCTTTCCATGCCGTCGCTTCCGCATTCTATATGAGAATGAAATTTCCAACAACAGCAGGCGTGAGTCAAGTAGTAGGAAGCCAACAAGCGGCACGGGTATGCTACACGACTACCATGGGGGGGTCGGTTCTCCCTCTCCATGCTGAAGAACTACTACAGGAAAATAATCGCTGTGTCATAGAGCCAGCAAGCGAGCTCGAAGCCGCTACACTGGGCAGCCGAACCGGGAATTTTCAAACTCGTCAAGTTACTTCCTCCCGCTCCAAGCACGTCTTTACCAGAACCCAATGATTCACTCAACTCCCTCACCCGAAGCCGCTCCTCTCAGTCATGAACGACAAACAATCTTGCCTAAGCACGTTGGTCCATCTGAAAATTCCATTGTCTCTAAGAAGAACAACGCGGGGTTCCCCCATAAATAGGCAAGTCTAGATAAGGTCTACCAAGTTGTTTGGTTGACAGCTCACCAACTTGAAGACCCGGGAGGCAGAGATGTGTTAATAGGGACTTCGAATGAGCGACACCTTATGGAGTACAACGAGAGTGTCGAAAACACGCTCTCTTAATTTTAGCAGAATTTATAAATTTTGTAATAAAGTCCAGCCACTAGAGCAGCCATTTAGTTTTTCTTTCAATAAAGACCACCTTTACTAACGGTCGTACATGTAATAAGGGTCAGCCATTAGAGCAGCCCCTTTAGTTTATTATTTAATAAAGCTAGCCAATTTACTTCATTGCATCTTAGTCAATCTATTAAAGCAAACAATGAGCTAACGCCCAACTTATACTCAAAGTGGCACTAAACACTCGTTATAAGCTTTCTACAACGCAAGTTCGGAATCCAGAACCATGACTTGGGATGTATGGAACGTGCAATCATGCACGTTTAGAACACAACTCACCGATCGATCTGTTCCTGCAACTAGTTGAACTTCCTTGGAGACTTATACAACGAGTTGAGTGCCACACTTATACATTTAAGCAACACCAAACACTCGTTACAAGTCTTCCCGTAAGACGGATTCAGAGTCCATACCCATGGCTCGAAGAGACTCTAAAAATTTGCGATAACGCAAGTTCACAGTGCACTTCGCCATTTGATCTGCTCCTGCAATTCGTCAACACCTCGAAGACCAGGTTCAGAGTCTATACACATGGTTCAAAGAAGACTCTGTTAATTTACAAAGAAGCAAGTTCAGAGTGTGATTTGCCATTCGATCTGCTCA